>OX328126.1:34595482-35220482 GCA_946811695.1 Gonocerus acuteangulatus | reverse complement strand
GTGGAGCCAGTCAATTTATTTATTTATTTAAATTTTAACGTCCATTTATTATTAACTAGGAATCCAGTCAATTTTGTTTTCATTGTTATTTTATTTTTTTATTTTTTGTACTTTGGTCCTTTGCATCATTGGAAATTGTTTCATTTTTAGCACAGAATGAGCAGTTTACTTACTTACTTACTGCTATTCTAAAATATAGCCATGACTGCTGCTCTTTCTGCTTCAGTGATTTACTGAAATATAGTACTATTATTTAACATAATTTTAAACTCTATAGCTAAAGATGTTCAAAACTAACTTTAAACCTAAATCTAAGCCTAAAGTTGCTATTTACATAATATGTACATTAGGATAACAACACACATAATAAATAATTTCACACTCACACAAAGCGCATAAATTTAAACCTAATATATTTAGGCTAGTCAATGTTTTTTTTTTTTTTTTTTTTTCATAAAAGATTCACAGTAGGTTCCCCTATTAGGATCTAAATTATTTTTATTTTTATTTGTTTATGGCGCCTGGGCATCTACGCCATTAGCGCTGGGCTATGTATAGGTTGCCAACTTTCCTAAACATTCTTGAATCAGCAGGGAATTCCTTCTACGAACTCTGATATTAAGAAAATCAACTTGCTACACGCGAGATTCGTACCCGCTTCTCCCGCATGAGAAACAAAGGCGTTCGCTGCAGGACCACGGGAGGCCCATTTAAATTAATTAAGCCATTCAATGGCCATATTGATGGTATGGATACTCACTATCAGAAAAAGTCTTTTGTGCGTTTTTGGATCATCTCTCATAAACCGAACTATGGGCCTTGCACGACACAGTCTCTTCTGTATGATTCTTCAAATATCTCTTGGAACTACTTTATTGAAAGGTTCGGCTTGTTTGGAATCATATGTCTCATATCTTACAGTAGGAACAATTAAATATGGGACCTTGGGTTTCTCCTAAAATTCTACGATCTAGACAGACCTCTGCGAACTGTCTTGGTACACGACAATAATAACAAAACCACCATCTTCTGCGCGATGTACAAACCATTGCATGCGATGCGTTCGGAAGAACAGTGAAACAGGCAAGGTTATACAGCATCTCAAAACTTTTTAATACCAACCTAATTTGGGGTCTGCAAACAATGGACGCTCTAGTCATCAGGAGATTAAGGAAGGAAGCACTGTTTAAGGATTAGCTGTTGACTTTCGCCCATTTTCTTACAATCATCAGGGCTACGTGAGGGATTGGAGTAGTTCCATCAATTCTTTGCCTTTCTCCAGGAGCAAAAAGTCAATTTGTATTAGATTAATTTCAGCTAATAGTTTGGACCTTTCAGTATATAAATAAATTTAATTGCAAAGAAATTGTTTTAGGGAATCCCATAGAAAAAAAAAAAAAAAAAAAAAAATCGTTTAAGAAAAGATCAAAGAGGTCCCATATTTTCAATACACAGATAGCATTCTCCTCCTGGAAATTAACATCTATCAAACGAAATAACGATTTTTAAATTATAGAAATTAATTATATAAAAGGAGCGATAAAATGTTTGCCCTTTTATATTTTATATAACCAGCAAGATCGTTTTATTGCAACAGACACAAAAGGAGCGAGTTCCACATTTATATTTTTTAGATAAATTATCCCGAATAAATGAACCGATTTTGGGTTTTAGCGCATTTTCTCCCTCCCTCCATAGGGAGGAACCCGCTTATATGGTCGCACAGTGGGCCAAGTTGCACTTTTACCGCGAAAGAATTGGAATATTTTATATCCACAGAAATATGTAATTAGAATGTAAACAGAAGTCTTTCTGGATTATGGTCTCAAAAGTTTAATATTTACGTTGAACTGACCTAATGATTTAACAGTGAACTAATAATAATGTGAATATTCCATATAAATCACTTCTTACAAACCTTAAAAATTCTTATCATTATTCATCTCCGCTAATTACACGTATAATGATAATAATAACCGCGACGAATGTTGATTTATGTCTTTATCCTTTCTTAGGGTGTTTCTTAATGGTTTCTGATAGACAGTTATCAGAGATTTAATTTTTTCACGCTAAACATTCCACCTTGACCATTGTGCGCCGGTGTGATGACGCATCCTGAAGTGCCGAGTAGAAAATTATTATTTTATTATTTTTTTTTTTACGGCGCTTCGACAACTAGGTCATTAGCGCCGAGATCCAGGGTACAGCGAGGAATTTTCCCAATTTTCCCAATTGCAGAAAATTCCTGCCACCGTTAGGGATCGAACCCACCATCTCCCGCTTATGAATCTAAGGCGCCAGCCACTAGACCACGGGAGACCCCGAAAATTATTATTGTTATTAATTGTGAATATATTTTCCCATACCTGGCAGTTGGTTTGTGGATCCGACTCCATCTGCCTGGTTGCCTTCCTGCAGTCAAAAGAAGTCTTGGGGATGCCATCTAATGCCGGATATCCCAGCGGAGGAGCAGTGAGGTGAGTCTTGAGTGCCGAAACTGGACCAGGCCTCAGTGCTTGGATAGTCCCTGAATGTGGTGACTTCACAGCTGGCTCTCTGCTGGGTATTATCACTGACGTGAGTATTCCATTCACCAGCTGTAATGTCCTCACGTCGCTCTTGTTGGCGCTCTGTGGGACAATTGGTGAACTGGCGATGTTTCGGTTGGCCACTGATGTTGTAGGTGTAGGTAGGGCTGTTGCGTGAGTGTTCTTAGCTTGTGCATTTCTTTGAGTGAACGCTCCAATATTGGGGATGTTTTGAAGGACTATTGGAGTTTTTACCTGTTGTTTTCCAAAAATGGATGGATTGCTGATAGCAATCGGTTGAGGGGTAGTAAAGGTTTTCTGCTGTCTACCGATCACAGCTAATGTCTGAGGATTAGATTTTTGTTGCTGCTTGTCCTCTGATTTCCTCAGCAGCTGATTCCCCTGAGGGCCATCTCCTTGCTTCCCCTGAAGCTGTTTTGCCCCAGAGTGCCGCAGGATTCTGTTAGTCGTCTCATGAAACAGAGGTCCAAATCCTGTCCAAAGCTGTGGAAAACAAAATTCGAATTATTATTTTTCTATCCATCGGATACTACAATTACTTATTCATAATTGATAGAGTAATTTATTTCTATTTACTAAAAATAGATTAAAATTTGGACCCTTTGGAAAGCAATCAGTACAACTTCTTTCGTTTTAAGGTAAACTGTTATTTGTAGTTGCTAAGAAAAGTTCTTTGAGCAAACCAACCTATAATTATAAAAGAATATTTTTTAATTTCTTAGAACAAGCCGGTACAATTTATTTTTTACTGTTGGATTACCTGATAGTACGTTCCCAATACTCTCGCATCTCATATAGATAGTTTTGAGACAAGAACAATAATTACGGCAGGTGCCGGTTTATATTTTAGCTTGGAGTAGATCCCAATGATGCCCTTACTCCTTTTGAACCGATTTCGTTTATTTTTATAGATAACCTCTATCATTAGATCTAGATGTTGTACAGAGAGATTTGGTGCAAAGATAACAACAATTTTAGACACTATACAGTTAGTATACACACAGGATGTGCTAAAAGGGAATCAGACAAACAACGTTGTAAGTAGGCTTAAAATGATAAAATTAATTTCCTTAGTTGATTGGTAATTGGTATTCGATTCAAGGGAATTTCATGTTACTTAAATTCTTGCATAACTCCTAATGTAACCCATGACGGTTGAGGTGCTTTTTGTGGGCATTATTTGCTTTTGTTAAACCATCGGATTCTCTTAATAGCAAGTACTTTGAGCGTTGTAATGTATAATTAAAATTAATCGGAGGACTTGTTAGCAACTCATAGTTAGGTCTTTCTTTTGGTTTAATGTACTAAGAAGTACTATGACGTAATAAAGTAATAGTAGTGACATAAGAGCGTTTATTGCGATTTTTTTTTACGAGGAATCTATTTGGTAAGGTTCATGGGAGGGCTTGCGGTTCACATCCTGTATGAATATAATTGTCTCATAGAATATTATGATTTGTGGGAGTTTTCTTCTTGCTATTATTGCATAGGAACAGCCATGCACATTAACTCTCTAAAATTTTCGGGGTTCATTTTAGGTAACCCATCGGATTGGCGTCGGCCATGAAAGAAATGACTGTTCCATTCACATAACTTGTTTTACTAAAATATTCATTGTACTGTTATAGGCAATTAAAAAACAAATCAAAAACCAATAAAAAAACTGAAGAAAATAGACAAAAACTGAGAAAAACCCATTCAAAGCAAAGAAACTTTACACACTTTCGAAATTTTAAGCACTTTCTAAGATAAGTCAAATATTACTAACTCTGGTTCCAGGAAACTCCTGAGATAGTGTTTTTATAAGCTCCAGGTTGTCTAGATTATTGATGTTCAGAAGGTCCTCGTCATTAGCGAAGAATGGCCTTGCCGGTAGCTGGAGGGTGCTCTGTATTGGTTTTCGGGGCGGTATACCACCATAGCCACGCAGGTTTAATGGAGGTCTGATTACGTAGGTGCTCTCTACCAGGTTGTTGAAAGGATACCTAGAGACATGTAGCAAGTTATAGATAACAACAATATGAAAGTAATGCTTAAGATGTCAATGGGATTCTAATGTTACGGTTGTACTATACTCTTGGACAGTCAATCTGCAATAAGAGATCCATCCGGGAATAGAGTAATGTACAAGGTGGTTCAGGAGTGCAAGGGCAGCCTAAATACCTTGAGCTTCACAATAGGGTCAACCTAAGGTGGGTTCCGGGACATTCTGGCATTCAGAGGTACGAAAAAGTAGATGAGATGGCTAATTTTGGGGCATCTACAGTAAACTTTCACCAGAATCCATTTGTAGTATAGCACCAGTGTTGGCCAGACTAAGTATTAGGAGACGGGCTGAAGCTCAACACCGGAGGAAGTGGCACTACAGTACACCCAGAGGCAGGCGAAGAAATGTATGATCTTTGTGGACAAAAAGAGGACGGCGGCTCTTCTTAATCTTGGCAGGACTGAGGTCTACTATCTTCTTTTGAGGATGATGAAACTCCGTACCATACCATTTGGAGGTTTTGGCGGTTGCAGCCAAGAGATATCTGCATTTTGGAACGGACCTCATTGGAGACAATAGGTCTTACAGGCTATCCGGACTTACAGACTTTCTACGCACCCCGTAGAATCAACCCGTTTCCTAACATTTTTCTGGTGCATATAAGGCAGCAAATTCACCCTTAAAAAAAAATCTGTCTGTCCTTCTTACAAACTTTTTTGCCCTATAGACGCGGCCTTGGCTATTGGTAGACATTTGAAATTATGACAGTGGTTCAAATATCCTTGACTTACTAAATATCCTTTAAATTAAAACAATATCAAATAAAACATCATTTAGAACCATATTTAGTTACCTCAGTACCTAACATACAAAGTGTAGTGAAGCTACGAGCTGTATATTCTATATTGTTCAGAATGTTCAATTATTTATTTGATAACTTTGTTATTTAACTTACTATCCGTAATTTCTTTATATACCTTTATAATAATAAAGTCAAACTATTTGTCTAATTTTGAAGAATTATTTATACCTTGTAGTGCTGTGAGTGGAGCAAGGTTGTTTTTAAAATGTACATAAATAAATAAAAAAAATATATATTTTTAAGAAGGTGAAATAAATAAAATTTGTCTACCCACAATACACACTTTTTTCACTGTGATTATAAATCATGTGTACCTTCTGATAGCCCCTTTAAGTCAGATTTATTCTGATAATTTATAAGATTCCTAGAATGCAAAATCTTGCTGTACACATAATGTCAATACAAACACAATAATTTAATTTAATCTAGTGTTATAACACTAAATTAAGTTAAATTATACATATTACGTATATACAATAAATAATATGTACATGAATGAATGAATGTAAATTTATTATTTCATACGTACATATATATATATATATATATATATATATATATATATATATATACAAATATAAAAGAAAATAATAAAACAATGTACTTAGGCTTGGGCATTGTTCATCAGCCAGAGTGCTTACCTACACAACTTAACTTAATACACAACTTATACATAACTTAATTAACTTTGTTGTTTATATACATAACTTAATTTCATAAAATAACAATACACATTTCGCAAGTTATGGATACCACTTAAGAAGGCTATGGATAAAAGAAGAAAAACAAAAATTAAAATAAATAATTAAACATAAAATGAAATAATAATTAATAAATACAGTTATAATAAAATAGACTGAGAAAAAAAAATATATATATATATAAAATAAAATAAACAACTTATGAATTATAAATCAATAATTAAATTGAAAAATTAAAAACTGTCGATATTTCCATAAATTTTTTAAATATTTATGTAAGGTGTCCCAGTTGTTTCCGTTCAGAATCTGCTTGACTTCTTCAAGGGTGAGTAGGTCCTTTCCTTAGTGCGCTCTCCTCAATTCCTTCATTATCGGACATCTCGCGAGAAAATGCAGACTGTCTTCCTGCTCCTTGAGATTGCACATGGAGCAGCGACCACGCCCGTCTGATTTGAGAGGGCATCGACAGCACTCTTCCTACCCTGACATAACCCAACCTGGTCACTCCACTGGTATCGAAACCCATTTACTAATAACTTGTCTCTGTCCGAACAGTTATGATATGGCTAGTTTTCAGATCCTTGAGGGTTTTCCTTACGAATAGAAACTTATTAGTCTCTTGTCGCTGCCTCAATGTTAGATCCTGTTGAATGGTAATGCCGCTGCCTTTCAAAAACTTAGCATTTTTCAAAATTTTAGAAACCATTTGTTGCGATAGGAACTCTGCTAGAATAGGTCTCTTTGCCTTATTAGGATTACCAAGTGGTCTAGCATGACAGATCACAATACTCTCATCTACTTTTAAAGCTGATGAACATAATTGTTTTACAATTTCCATTTACCTCCGATCCTTCTCCGGCCGCAAACCATAAAATAAAAGATTATTTCTCTTAGATTGTTGATTTAAATACTCAATTTGGCTTTCTAGTCTCTCATTTATTGTTTGTTGTTTTTGCAAAATATCAGCATTTTCTTTTTCTAGTGTTATTAGTTTATCATTTATTCTCATAATATCATCTTTAGTTGCTAATTTTTTATCATCTATTAAATCACTAAATAGACTTTTCAATTGACTTACGGACAATTTTCCACCCTCACTCATATTTTCAAATTTTGTCTTTACTTGGCCTTCCAATTCCAATTCTGGGGAGCTGTTGCTGCGTCTCCTTTTCTGACTTGTTTTTTGAGAAAAGAAATCGGTAATTTTATTATCAGTATTTCTATGATTCATTTATTTCAAAAGAAAATTATATTCATTTAATTAATAAGCGCGTAGCTGTTATCACGCCGATCTACCGGCTACAACTTAAAACACCAAATTTATAGTTTCAAGGCCTGAAAACCTTATTTTTGCTACTCTAGAAATAACTAGAATTCTTATAAATTATTCAGGCATCAATTTCACTTTAATGAAATCTTCGAAACCACGAAAAATTGATAAAAACTTTCATACTCTTTCCAGCTGCACGTATCTTTATCACTACCGTTATCGCACTCAATAATAATATGTATATTGTTCATGACATGAGTCGACGTCTTTTATAGCAAGAGCTAGTTTGAAGTTCTCTAGTGCCATTAGTCCCAATATATTCCGGTGTTCTATGCCATTTAGACAAATATTGGGTTCTGCGGTTAGAATACTTCGAAGACAGTTTTATACTCAGGCATCTTTACATCTTCGCCTTAAGATGGAATTTGAGGTTTGGGTTTGACAATGACAAAGATTCCTCTGTAAGCTGCTGACATTTGAGGTGGAACGTATTGTTTAGAGGCTTGTGGTAGGTCTAATGTTGGGGAAGTGCTGAATCACATCAATGGCCTTGCTTTTGGAAACTGTTGGCGTAACAGCGTGATCATTTTCCCAGGAAATTATTATGATTCGACATACATTACTATAAAATTAAGCGGGACTTACCTGCCTTCAGGCGGTGCATATCTGCCATCCGGTCGCTGCACTAGCCTGATGATGGACGCGTCAATGTCCGGATCATGCCTATGCGATGGGAAGTGAGATTCTCGGTGTCTGGTTTCTAGAAGGACTCCGTCCGGGATGGCGATGCCTTCCTTGTTCAGCCTGTTCAAGGCTAGTCTGTCCGTCCGGAATGCCTCGTCTGGGATCTTACCGCCAGAGTGAGGAAGGACTTGTTCGCGGAAGATCTGTCTTCTTGCCTGCAAAAATATGATCATACGTTATTGGCATCAAATAAGGGTAATGAACAGTTCTAAACTTCCGAAGTAATCCTTAACTTCGTTTGTCTTTCCGCGCTTTACAATCTTCAGTGATTGTGAAACACCAAAACACATTGCTTGATTTAAAAAGGTCCATACTAAGACATTGTAATAGAGACGCCGGGATTCTTATGCGGGAGGTATGGGTCCGAGTCCCAGCTGTGGAAAGTTGACTTTTTCCAGCGTTAGGCTCGCGGGAAAAATTCCCTGGCACACCATGAGTATTTAAAAGCGGTGGCAACTTGAAGATAACCTTTCGCTAATGGCCTAAAAGCAGTTGAGCCGAAAAAAAAATAAAGAAGTCATTATTGCAGTATACACCATTGAATACCCGGATTACTCTCTGTTAAAACTGTTATAACCCGAGACTGGGAAATTAAACGAAGACTGTTACTATCGTCTCAGAGCCTATTTTTAGAGTCGTGATTTGTCTATGGATACACAATACCATATAGATAAAATAATAACTGGACACATATTTCAGTTTGTAATTCCGAAAAGTGGCCTGTAAAAAGTTTATAAAATAATTTTCTGAAAAAATTTATTGTTCAGAGACCCTACTGAGTTGAAGTACAAGCAGCCGCACTTGACAACATATCCGAGTCTTCAGCAGATCTCAGTATGTAAGAACATTTCTAAGACCTTTACACAAACAATCCATTATGGATGAAGATATTCTTCAAAAATACGCAACTAAAAAAGTCCTATTTTTATTGTCTATCAGTACTAGAAAACTACAACATACTACAAGGAGGCTTACTTCCATCAAAAAATCTTTGTTGTGGAAGTTCAGTGTGTTCGAATCAATAAACTGCAAGTATTTCATAGTATTCACTTAACATCTGCGAATTCTCTCAATCTCAAAAGGCTGCACAGGCAGTGCAGTGCTCAGGCGTAAAATCTCTGTGCATGCAATATTTTATTGGCAAATCTAAAGGACCTCTTGCCCTTTAGTAAGGGCGTTGGTTCATAAAGAGACTTAGATCCTAAAATGTCCATTAAGATCGGAGTGCGCAGATCAGCCTCTCTATAATACAATAATGTTATGTAATGGTTGTCTTAATAGTTTATCTTTGCCGCAAACCATAAATTGGATTCAAGTTGTACTTTTTTTTATACCGCCTCTACATCTATTAGCGCCAGGTTATCCATGGGCTATCAACGGGCTTTGAAATGAAAGGACAACCTGTTGGAGGCGGGACTAAAACCCCATCTCCCGCATGAGAATAAGCGGGATTCCTTCCTATAGAGAGAGGGAGAAAACGCGCTAAAACTATTTATGTTACTTAGTATTTAAATAGGTTAACTTAAGAAAATTCTTCAAGAATATGGCATAAACTAACCACTTTGCTGAGTAGGAGCACGTACATTGGTCCCGATCCGATCCGATAGCCAACGACGGTCGAAAAAAACAACAAACACATGCATCTCTATGGAGGTGCCTACAAAGTCCCGACCCAACTCGATCCGATTGCCACCGATTTTCGGCCGTTCGAACTTGTTTGTTTCTAGACCGATTTTGGACGACCGACGCAAAATGGTGTCAAAAGACATACTGTATTTCAAAAACGTCTACACCTTCTAAATCTTAACCGATTTCAATGCATTTTTTTTTTTCAAATGAAAGCTAATAAAATATAGAACACCTTTGGTAATTCACATTTTTTTGTTCCAATGCTTATATATAACTTGTAGCTAACTTTCTTATAAATAATTTTAAAATATGAATGCTAATGCTTCCCTTATCGTAGAGTAACAGTTAAAAATTAACTGTTACACAACGATTTATTTTTTCGGTTCTGATATACTTCCGGAAGATTGATTGGCCTCTCAACTCCTCCTTCATATCTCTAACATTCAACCTAAACGAAGTTTTCTACGCTTATTAGGTGGCATTTCTTAAATTATGCACTCATGTTCACTTCACTACGAGGTCATTACTGACGAGCTGTAACTAGATCGGATCGGGAACTATGTAGGCACTCACGTCAGTCGCTATCGGTCAAACGAAATCAGATTGGATCGGATCGGGAGAAACACGAGTCCAATGTAGGTGCGGTCTTAGTTAAGCAGTTCCTGCGTGACGGGTTTCTTCTTGTTTGTCTGTTAACAACTAGTACCTTTAAAGGTTAGATTTCACGATGCATGAAGACTAAATGAGCTATATCCACAGCCCTCCAGATAGGATCGTGTTAAAAGATTACAACTGGTGTGTCCACATAATGACATACTGGAGTAAAATGCAGACAATGAAACCTTCAATCGTAGACGAAGAGGATAATATGCTTTCTCTCGTTAGATGTATATATGACATCAGCTGTCTGCGGTTAGTGGTCTTCGGCTTCTTCGAACAGTCTTCCTCCGAACGTTTTGTAACAAGCTTCCTTCTTCGGTTTGATATGTATCGATTCCGTTCCGCCTATTGCACAGCAGAGGATATTTCGTATACCTTTGAGTGATTAAATACTCATTACAACGTCAAAAAAGACAGTTACTGAATAAAGCTTGAAATGAGTGCTGTCCCAGAGACAGGGAGACAGGAGTGTAGGATTTTATTTATTTTTAATTTATTTATTTTTTATTTTATTTTAATACGGCACTTCGACATCACAGGCTATTAGTGCCTGGCTGTCTGTAGGTTGCCACATCCATGATGAAGCAATGAAGTAATTTTTTCAACGGGCCCTGAAATGAAAAAAAACTCAACCTGCTGCAGAAGGGAACGCGCATCTCCCGCTTAGAAATTCAAGGCATTAGCCATGGGAAGATACAATAATAATAATAATTATTAAAAAGTTGAAGTTTCTTGCATGAAGCCCATATAATTATAATCATAATTTCATTTTTTTTTTTTTTAATTTATCGTACAATTGGCACCCGGGATTACTTTACAAAGTAAAGCTTATACTTCCTCACACCTATTTCTTTATCCTCAAATCCTACCTCTCAAACAGATCCTTTCAAGTTAAACAAGGTACAAGTCTTTCCCCTACCTGCCCCATAAACGCTGGTGTCCCTCAAGGGAGTATTATTGGTCCTCTCCTTTTCCTCCTTTACACTGCGGATATTCCCACACACCCTCATACCTTACTGACCACCTACGCAGATAATACTGCCATCCTATCAACTTCCCCTGATCCCCCAGTAGCATCCCAACACCTGCAGGAACATCTTACCGATATTCAGCATTGGAGTGAAAGATGGAGAGTTAAAATCAACCCTGAAAAATGTAAACAGGTTACATTCACTCTAAACCGGAGATCATGTCTTACAGTCTACCTCAAAAACACTCCACTACCAGTATCCAGCGAGGTTCGATATCTAGGATTATACCTTGACAGCCGACTGACATGGAACCCTCACACGAGACTGAAAAGACAAGAACTGAACAAACGATACGGACTACTTAGACGACTCCTTGGACCCTCATCTAAATTATCAATAGAGAACAAACTAACGATATACATAACAATCATTCGACCAATATGGACATACGGACTTGAACTCTGGGGATCTGCAAAACCATCCAACATCAACAGAATACAGGCATTCCAGTCAAAAGTCCTCCGTAAAATTGTAAATGCCCCTTTTTATGTATCCAATAAAACCCTACACAATGACCTCAACATCCCATTTGTGCTTGACCTCGTTAAAACCCGTTTCCAAACGTTCCACTCCAAATTGTCTCACTATCCTAATCCTGAAGGTCAATCCTTATCATCCCAATCCCATCCAGACAATCCTCCCAGGCGGCTTAAGAGACAGTGGCCCCGAGACAATTTACTTGCCTGATCCCTCTGGATTCATTGAAATACTTAGTTAAATAACTAGGAAGTGCTAACAATGGTTGGCTTCTTCGAAATTTTGTACTTATTTTATTTTTTTTCCGTTTTGATCATATAAAGTACATATCAATATCTATATCAACACACTTGATCATTGTACATTTTATATTTTGAAAAAAAAAAAAAAAAAAAAAAAAAAAAAAAAAAAAAAAAAAAAATCGTACAATTACCATAAAAAGCAGTTAAATACAGATAATTTATTTATTTGTAAAATAAGCATGCAACAAACTTAACAAAAAAATATCCATGTAAATGTTGTTTTAGGTGTTAAGGAAAATTCTCTCCCAATCGGAAAATGTAATATATAACTCTCTCAGTCCGTTTTATTACTTAATTTTATTTAATATTATTATTATTACGTAAGTTATTTACAATTACCTAAAAAGTAATTATTTCTATGTTTAATTCGCACTAATTGAAATCTTATAATTTAAAGAAAATATAAAAATACTTGGTAACTATAATAGAAAGGTAACTATTTTTCATTCAGGTATATTTCTTCTCCAAATAATTCGCATAATTTATAAAATTTTTTAAATTTGACATCACTTTTCTAGAGAAACCTCTTACCGTAGATTTGAACAATTATCGACTAAGATGCGGAGTATAAATAAACAATAATAATTATATGTGTCATACACACACGTTTTTATTTAGTTTTCTCTTATTTTGTATCAATCTGTTTTTAAGTTTTTATTTATAGCTATTTTTTTATATAAATTCGATTAATTTTATGATTGGATTTATAAGTAATATGGTATAATTAATATATTCATGGATGCCATGTGGCTGTAAGTGCTAAGGCATGTGCACTCCGTGCCAAGGGTAGTGGGTTCGATTCCCTCAAGGATTGATGGCTTTTCTTTCAAAAAAGAAATCGGACCGTTTATTGGAGCGTTTATCTGCTTTTGTTTTACTCTGTCAGCTGATTAATACGAATTAAAAAGAAAAAAATCGTTGTACATTCACTGTATCGGTTGCCTTGGCGAGGTTTGTGATGATTTTTAGCAGCTCTTGTGGCTCACTTTTTGCACAGTCCGCAGGAATGGTTTTTGTTCTTCAAGAAAAATAAAAATTGTGCTGAAGAAAAGCAAACTTCTAAAACACCAGAGCGGTCTTTAAGTGTGAACTAACTTCAGAAGACCACGGGAGATAAAATCCTGGAGAACTAGTTTTATTTACTAACAATGGCAATCCTAGGCAAAGAGATGGCAGACAGGTTAGGAGGGATAGGCTTGGAAACGGCACCTATGTGCGAACTACCATTTGTCGGATTATCGGTGGTCTGTGCCATAGGGCAATAGTAGTAAGAGCCAAAAAGAAGTTTGGCAAACTCTGGGAAGAACAGAAAAGCACCCACACGAAGTCCTTCATGGCCCCTAAGAGACTAGGCAAGAATGACATTTTCCTAGAAATGGCCAGAAGAGACTTGAGAGAGATAGGAATGTCTAGGGCCACTGTACCCTGGATAAACATATTTGGAGATGTGGCTATCACCGGTCTGTAGATGGTGCAAAGACAAGGATAAAACACCTGCGCATGTTACATTTGAGTGTGCAGCATTGGAAAAGAGGCGGTTCTTGCATTTTCGACGAAAGTCGGGCACTATCTGAGATTCATCAGGAGTTTGAGGTAAGGTCTGACCAGCTGCAGGACTCGTACAATGGGACTACGGCCGATGTTTACCTCGTAAAGGCAGAGGGTTGTAAGTCAGGTTTAATCTAATCCAATTTAATCTAACAATGACTCTTAAATCCTTGTAGAATCGAGCTTAACCCAATCCTGACAAGGTTCTTGATTTCATATCCTTTCTTATCAGTTTAACTGAAGAATTAATCGTCACCTTGATGTTTATGATTAAGATTCTATCGTTTAACCAAGGGCGTAACTACTTTTCGGGCGGAATATTTCAAACCTCTATGCTATTATGTTCGAAACATCTTGCTATCTGAGCATGTATCTGTTTGGATGATCTCCGAGTCTCATTTTACACACCTTTCATGCGAGAACGATAAATCATATTATTACGAAAACGATAAATCATATACTGCTAGGATATTTTACCTGATACCAAAGTGTCGAACTTTGTCCAAAGAGTGCGAACAGACAAATATAAACCTATAAATTTGTCTGTTTGCTCACAGATAAATATACAAGCAGTATAGGTTTGTACCAATTTCACCTGTACTAATGCGACCCCATTTTAAGGTAGTTTCTTATAGGATTCTAGACCGCATCTTCAACAAGATTCTACGGCATGCTAATCATTCTGCAAAATTTTAATAGTATCAAATTATCTCCATAATATAGTTATATTTAAGGTGTGTGTACAGTGCTGGGGTCAAGTGTTCGATTCTCACACGGGTAGTGTCTTTTCTTACCTAAAGAAATATTGCATCAACCCCATGCTCTGTTGGAAAAGAGTGGTGTAGATGACCGGTCCCAAAAATCGGAGAGATGGATTATAAGGAAAGGTGCTATGATTGACGGAAGTACTTGTAAACTAAGAGTTTTCCTTCCTGAATAGAGGTAATAATGCTGAACTGCTAGCGATTTTTCAAAGTATCTAGGCAGTTATCAAAGATTATCCTTATGTAAGGGTCCTTGTTGGTCCGTGGATAACGGTATTAGGTCTTGAGGATGTTGTGGTTTCAGATATCATGTGCCTCTTACGATTTTTTCTCCCATTAATCGATAATATTCTACTATTGCCTTCGAATCAGTCCTAATCGATTTAAGATTTGTTGGCTTCATCACATTCAGAGAGTGTTTGAAAACAATGACAGAAAACGAAAGGAACACTCGATAAAGAAGTGACAATCAAATTGTTCGTAGAGGGCAGGTAGCGCTCAGCGCGGTCCGTCCGTTCTACTGCTTAGGGTGCACCTACATAGGTCCCGATTCGATCCGGTAGCCACCGACTGTCGGAAGAAGACAAACACATGCATCTCAATGGACGTGCCTACGGGAGAATGGTTTTGGAGGAGCTTACTTGTCGCTTATTAAATAGGGATCCATTCTTGTTTACTTGTAACTGTCGCGTTTACTAATAATTGTAACTTGTCTCTAAAAAGTAGTCTTGTTTAGGCGTTGGTACATGAAAAGTACTCAGCTCGTGTAAACAAGGAATAAGGAAGAAGACTATAGTTCCTGCTGCAATTGACCTTTCTGTGGATTCTTTTGGCACCCTAGAAGAGAAAATCAAGCGAAAAATCTTAGAACTCCGGATGTTTAGTACACTCTTTAAGTTCTTCTCTTTCTGTGGTAACTTCTTCTTTTTTCTACTGTTTTTTTTTCCAAAATAAATTGTTCGAGAACAGTTATACAACACGTCATTGACAGGAAGTCACTAATAAATCTATTTTTTGTTAGTGTTTCTAATGAAAGCTAATGTTAGCTAGAGAGAAAGAGTTGTTCCCTAATGAAGGATCTAGGTCCTAATAAGGTGAATTGGGAGAGTCTGAGGTGGAAAGTGACAGCGGATTCTTCTTCCCTCTTCGAGAAGTGCAGACAACGCAGAGATTTTATCGTGCAATAATAGTGCACCTCACACTGCAGTGAATTGCAGCGTATACGGACAAAATATTTCTTCTTCAGAGTTATTTACCTTCCTTATGTAACATGTACAATGTCGTCATACTATACTTTTTTTTTGTTTTTATAATATTAATTATTTTTTTCAATATAGTAGTCCTTGAGTCCAATTATAAATAGAACTACAATATTATCTGTTGTACAAGACATAGATAAAAAGTTTTAAACCAACTTAAAAGTAAGAAGTTCAAAAATAATAAACTTTTAATGAATTATTCAATCTTACGCATTGCTAAATAGGCCAAAAAAGAACCATTTTCAAAAATTCGTAGCTACGAAATTGCTCCAATATACAAGTTGAAATGTTTACAGTAGTTTTATGTTACAACGAAGTAGGTATGACATATAAAAATATTAGATTTTTATCAAGTCCTCCACCAGAGATATTAAAGCCTAAGATTACCAAAAATTGCAAAAAAATTATAAAAAAATAAGGGAACAAATATGAGGGATAAGAGTTCTTTTAATACAAGCTACTTACCTAGGTTTATCATCGTGCCGAAAATCAACTTAGATATACATCACCTTATGCCAAATAATTACCCTCAAAAACGGCATTTTATGACAAATAAACAGTTGTTTTCAATGACAGTTTTCTGGTATTGAACTTCAAAATATTCAAAAAGTGAAGAAGATATAAAATATAGAGCAGACTGTAAGGAAAACAATGATGTCTGAACTATTAGTCTACGATTTACTAGTCCTGAGAAAATGAGTTTTCCGTAAGAGCTTAGAAACTCAAAAATCAGCATGTGCGGTGAAACAAAGATAGCTGCCATTTTCAGATGGTTGACACTAAAAAAAAAATTGTTTTGAACTACTGATTCCATATGTAATTGATGTAAAAATATCAATTTTTTCTAAAATGGTCAAGCAACCAACATTGTACCACTTGATATGGATTGACTCTAATAGTTACAGAAGTAGATAGTTTGGACTAAGTGAGGCGTATATACAAATGCGCTTGTATCATACATTTTGCACAAATCTCCAAAATCCTGAAAAGACTACCTAAGAAAAAAACAATTCTCTAATTACATTGTATTTCATGACAAATTAAAATAATTTTTATTTTTAATATTAATTTAGATTAAGAAACATTCTCAAAATAATTAAAAACATTTTAAATCTACATAGAAGCGCTTCCGCGTCTAACTAATGGATAGAGACGATTTCGCATTCGCCATTACGAGATAGAAGCGGTTCTGCTTCTAAAATAGTTGCGTGGATGATTTTATGCAATCAATGTTTCACTCCCATCATAAAACAGTTTTTATATTTCAAATTAAATTAAATTACAACTTAAACACAGGAAAGCCTTTGGAGTCGTTTTTTTTTTGTGTCAAACTTGTAATTATTTATCAGATGTATTAAAAATTTTTAGTTTGTATTTAAGATAAGTATCTAATCAAAATTATACAGACATTCCAAGATTCTTTATCATCTGTTTCACCGACGTTTGTGTTTTCCAAACATTTTTAGCGCGGTCCGCCCTCCCCCATAGGGAGGAACCCCGCTTATAAGGTTGATACAATGAAACAATCCGGAAGTGCCGACAAGAAAATTTCGCGTTTCAGAACCCCTAGAGACCGAAAATAACGGTGGTTCAAATTTGTATATATATATATGTATATATTTATATATATATATATTTGTCTGTTCGCTCTCTAGGTCGAAGACGAATGGTCCGATTTTGATCCGAGACAAAAAGAACAGTTCGAATAAGCGAAATCAATTACTTTAAAGTTTTAAGCTCTTATTTCTCCGATTGACATCGCCTAATCAAAACTTTCATTAGAACCTTTTTTTTAGAGAATTTAATAACCTTTCTAATGGTATTCTTCCGTTTACCAAGATTCTCAACCTTTTTCGAGATATTAAGGAAAGTAAACAAAGTTACTAAAACTTTTTATGTCTGTTAATAAAATATTTTATTCTAACCCTTCCTTAACTCCAAACGTAACCAAAATTTCAACATATTAATTTTGATGAAAGTAGAACATGGAGAAAATGTTTCAACTGAATCCCATGATTCTAAGTACCCAAACCAAAAACGGTATTCAAAAAATATTTTTCCAATTTTCTCGAAAACGGTTAAAGCTATCGCCTTGAAAATGGTTTCATTCGTTTTCCTAGCCCAGGAATCATATAAAACGAGTACTTAGAAGCTTATGAACTCAAAAACGTAAGCGTTACGATTTTTTTTGCGCGAATTTCGCCCCAAACGCCATCCATGTTTTCCAAACATTTTTGTAAAATACGAGCTCATTAGTACCTAATGCAGAATTACAATCTTCACCAAAATGATTGGATAACTTGAGATCAGCAAGTTTCAAAGCGGAAACTTTGTTTTGAAATGGGGAGATACATTTCTGATACTAAATCCTGATGTTGAGGATACACACCGTTTAAGAGAACCTTTAGCTTGTAACTTGTAAGTCATTTTTATAATTAACACTTCTCTTCTGAGAAGAAATCGTAATGGCTTCTTCTTCACTCTAGTTACGAAGTATCTCTTATACTCTACAAATTTAACATTATATCGGCCTGGGGGTTTCATTATGTTTTTCGCATACATAGGCCTTCCAATCTTTAACCAAATAATCCTCATCCAATTTAGAAACATCCTAATTCTTCATTCATTAAAGAAGTAAGAAAACTATTAATTAAGACCAGTAAACAATAATTAATAAACAAAATGTGGAACCTATATCTGGACTGAAATCACTGAGCTGATCTAGAATTATACAGCATGAAGCTTAGATTGGAGCATTACTTTCCCATGGAGATTACTGCCAAGTGCACAAAGCAAGACTAATTGCAGGCAGGGAGGGGAAATTTAATTGTCTCTATTCTTCCAGTGCCTTCTCAATCTTCCACTGGAATTAGGCATTAGCAAAAATACTACATCAGGCATTAGGTCGTTCAATTAATAATGTCCGAACGCAGGAACTGCATCAACTTTGCTTGTTTCCATAACATTTTTATTCCAAATTCCATTTACAAAGCTTGGAAGTGAGAATTTTGAGCGCAATGATTGACATCACACTCTTGCAGAAATTACTCACTCGGCCGCTTCGACTTTCGTTCGGAATGCCCTGTTACCAACAAATACAAAATGCTTTCTCATTTTACGTATATTGTTTTAGTAGAAAATTAATTTTACTGCTAAAACAAATTACAAAAAAACTAAGGAAGACAAACATTACGAATGAATCGTTCAAGCAGCGAAATCAACAATTTCGAAGTTTTAAGCATTATTTCTCCGACTAATATCGTCCCAGTAAAATTACTGGTGATATGAGTCGTTACCTTCCACATATCACGATTTTCCAACGGTTTGCGATATATTTAAGAAAATCTCCCAAAACTACTGATGTCTGTTAACAAATATGTTTTTCTAATACTTCTTTAACTCCAAACGTAAACAAAATTTAAATATTTAGTTTGGATAATTGTCGAACGTCCGGAACTATTTTTAACTGAATCAATAGTTTCAGATATACCCAAACCACGGAGGGGGGTGGGTAAAACGGTTACAGATGTCACCTTAAAATCGTTTCATTCGTTTCCGAGAGAAAATATCTATGAAAAGTGTATCAGGCACTTGGCATTCCAAAATTAAGATATTTAAATATTGGTTACGTTTGGAGTTTGGAGGAAGTGTTAGGAAAAATAATTGTTATTCAGCTGACCCTTCACTTAATCTTCGAATTTTCGTGCGAGCCGGACTTTATTTCACCCTACATGTTTCACACCTTTTTGGTGCCTCTTCAGGGGAACAAGCTACAAATATAAATCTTACAGATTCAACTTGAGGAGGAGAACCTTCCTCTAGTAGGGCCACGTCAAAACTGGTCATGGTTTGAAAGAATACAAAATGGTGGAATACAGTTAGCCGATCGATAATCGATATGTCATCTGTTTAAAAGTTAATTTCTAGAAGAAATATAGTCTTAAAAATTCAAAACCCTCACCCCCTCTAATTAGAACATTTTTTGTATTGTTTGTCAAACAAGCTTATAAAAATAGTATTGAGATTTTGTATTTCAGTTTTTTTTTGGTTACAACATTCTTTCTATTTTTTATGATATGGATATTTTCCTTAATCTTTATTTTAATTTTATTTATTCCTTTACCTAATGTGCTTATGTTTTTTGAAAATCGAAATTATGTTTATGTTTATAGCATGACAAGCCAACGCTGTTTAATTTTCTCCTTTACCGATACTTTGCGCATGCAGTGTTTAATTCATTTTCGAAGTAACTATTCCGATTCTTCTATGAGTGATTTATCACAGCTATTGCAGTTAAATTTAGTTTAGTTAATTTTAATTAATCTTTAATGCGACTAAAGTTATTTTTAATTTTGTTGTCATATTTCCAAGATATCCTACCAATATCTTTACATATATGTATTATTTTGTTGGACATTATTGGATTAAAATTGAAGCCAAAACGAAAGAGAAAAAAAATGTATTAACAGATATAAGGAGTTTTGGGATTTCCGGAATACTCATAAGAATGCGCATTGACCACAATAAATGTACCCACTCATTTAAATGAGGCATACATTCTGGGATCTTACTTTAATAAAGAAAATCTCATAGAATCCCAGAGAACCTGGAAACCCCGTGGAATGACAATTTTCACATCTCACAGGATGTACTCGTCTCCTGCGAAGAAACAGAGTTTCTGATAAAAGCAACCCTCTCGTATCAATGACTCCTTTTGAGTATAGAAAGAAAATTACAACAAAACAGAAATGGAATATTCTTTTGTAGATAACTATTAATTTTTTTTTTTACTATTCATTTCTTCATAGCCAACGAAATAAAACGTTAGAAACAAAAACAGATCAACGAAATAATGGCATTTCTAATTTCCTGAGTTATTGTTTTTTGTTCGAAGCACATTGAGAATGTGGCAAACATATTTCCAATATAGCGGGTTAAGTTCATTTACTCCTGCAACGTTTTAGTCAGATACACTGTGCTGTAAGAATAATAACCATGTTAAAAGAAAAAGAGTTTTATAGGTTTAACCGGATAAACATTTCATTATTTTTTTAATACAGATGGCTATAAACTTCAATAATTACAATTGAGCATACTAAAAAAATTTCTTATGACTCTGAAATTAATACTTCGGCTATAATCAATGTTCAAAAGGCCAATCTTTCGACATAGTTAAGCTGAATGAGCTTATACAATGCCTTTTAAAATTGCAATACAATTATTACAAACCGATTCGCCAAGATCTTCGTAACCTTTGCGCTTCCATGTCATTTGGCTTTCATATTCCTGAAGTGAAAGGATGTTCAGAACGTGAAAAGCGATTACGGGCAGAATTTCACTCTGAATTCCGGAATCTAGGAAGTACACGCACTGATTATTAACTACAAATGTTAAACAAACATTAGAAACTTTCATATTTCACATATAGCGCGTTTCCTCAATAGGGAGGAAATATGAATTTTAGACCTTTTTTCAAGAAACAAATGCCGTTCACGACTGCAAAAGTCCGACTCGCAAAAACTGGGTCATATTAGCGCACTTCCCTTCAAGTCCCTAGTGTCATTAGTGAAAAAATAGAAGCATTTATTGAAAGGTTTTAATCTATCGTAAAAAATATAAAATGAAATCTCAAAGAGAAGTAAGATTTGTTGGTACCACAACAGGAAAGTGATAATATCCTATGATTTTATTACTCTTTCTCATCGTTCGCTCTTCGAAACTCACTATAACCATACGTTTCTCATTTCCTTACCTTGTTTTGCCAAAAAAACATTTTTCTGTTAAACGCATTAAAAAAAAAACAAAAGGTAACAAAAATAACCAATTAAAAAGGGAGAGAAACTTCAACAAAACCCCGTTCAAATATTTTAAGCACTTATTCCTCCAATTGACGTTGCTCCAACGAAAATTACTTGAGGACCTTTTTCGCAGAGCATAGAATATATAATAATAATCATGAATCGTTATCCTAAGGGCCTGAATCTTTAAATGCCCGACATTTTATAATAAATCCGATCGTTATAGTGGCCATCATTTAACGAAAATTGGCCAAGTTGTAATCGAAAAAATAAGTGAATGGGTATTATTAGAATCTTGTCAAGGTTAAGAGCCTAAAACTTGGCCCAATACTATGATATCATAACTTTCATAGGCCAGTGCCGCCACGGGGGGGGGGGGGGGGACTGCCGGGTACAGTTGTCCCGGGCCCGGGCGCCGTGGGGGCCCGGGCCGGGCCTCCCTAATTCGAAAAAAAATGTATAGGTTATGAGCTTGGAAAAAGAATGGGGTTTAGAAATATAGACGGGCGTAGCCTATATTTATTGGAATGGGATCTATATATTTTTTTAATGTACATAAACGACAAAACAAGTGCAGTCCCAGAATATTATATTTCATTAGGAGTCGTAATAAAACTACAAGTACCGAAAGTGACCTTTGCTGCACCGATTGTCGGCTTTTATTCTCATTTCGCTCAAAACTGAAGATGAATATAATTTTAAAATGTCCAAAGTCCTATCATTTTCAGTCTGGAAGTGGGGGCCCGGCTCTGAGAAGTGGGGGCCCGTGATCTGGTCCTGGGCCCGGCTCTGAGATGTGGCGGCCCTGTCATAGGCAAACTGTTTTTGGGAGGGGCCTGGAACTTGACCTCTTTTTTTCAACGTTAATTTTTTAGGGGATTCATATATACGTTTCGTATATATGCGGCTTTCATCAATTCAATGGAATTTTATCTTACAAGGAACATTGTACTAAATGCTATATTGGAATCACAAAACTGTGCTAAACACAAAATTGTAGGCCCTTTCAACGAACATTGTGTATTCAACTTGTGGTAGAAGTGCAACATATGGGAATCTTTCGATATCACGAGTACGAAAAGAATGAAGCCTATTACGATGCGTTTGCGTTTTGCTTCGACATCGACAGAAAGTCCGTACATCTAACAGATATAATCGAACTTGGGGAATAACTATAAGGTTACAGGGTGTCGACAGATCGTTGTTTGTAATAGATGTTGGGAGAGGTTCAGCTATCTGAGGAAAAATATGGATCGAGAGGAAATATGATTTTTTCCAGGAAAGCTTTTGTTCGAATATAATTTGAAGGTTTTTAAGTAATGCAAAGCATTACATCGGGATGAGGATGGTAAAGGGTGGTTTTCACTAAAAAAAGTCCGACTCGCTAAAGTCGCACTCGATATCCCAGGTGTCATTTGGAAAGATTGAAATAGAAACAGTTATTATCTTGGTTCAATCTTTCTTGAAACGTTTTATGGCCCATGACAAAGGCCCAGTGTACACTTTTACCTGGAACACCCTACAGCTTGGTTAGCCAGCTGTACATAGCCAAAATTTGTGTTATGTAAAAGTGGACATCAACATTAAAATAGATTATTTTAAGAAAAATCGTCAGGAATATTTCACTACCTACCTTACTGACAAGCTCCTGCGTGAGAGACATTCTTAACATACCTGAAATAGCAGAATATGGACCGAGTCCATAGGAAAATGTAATTAATCCATATGGGGCTATGAATATTCATGTTAAGAATTATGTTATTAGGTTGCAGGATAATGTGGCCTTTAATGTACCTAGGAAATGTTGTTTGAAGGGGCATTGAAGCGGAAATATTGGAGTCCGATTTCAGCGTAATCTTTTACAGGAGAGACCGCTTCTACGGTCAGTGGGTTTATTCTGCAATGACACGCTCTGATCTCCCCTACTTGCTACAGATGGCTTTCTTAGATTTAACATATTCCTTTTTTTTTTTTTGTTTTCTACAGAGAGACTTTGATCTGAAAAACACTAAATCTTAAAAACTGCGCCTATTTAATGTAGTTTTATAATTTTTCTCTTCTATAATGTTGCTCTGTGAAATGATAATTTACTCACAGGCGTAGTATGAAATCCTTCGGAATTGGGGTTTCGGTTTAATTTAGCAAGTGTAGGGAGTAATTCAAGACCGAAAAAGAAATAATAAAAAAAAACGTTGATATAAATGTATATATATATATATATATATATATATATATATATATATATGTTTTTTTTTTTTAATATCTATCTATAAAAACATGTGCATAACTCCATGAATCCCAGATAATTGGAGTACATAAACAAATTATGTAAAATGTCTAATATTGTCATAAGTAAATACGTTGGTTAGTGTAATAACGTGGTAACCCAGTAGTTGAAACATTGACTTTCCTAGTACGTCATAACTCATAGTATGATGTCCTATAGCCTAGCAAGCGAACTTTCAATCATGCGTATGACTGAAACCTATTTGAGATCACGTACTAATTCAACAGCGGATTCGTGAAAGATACTGCTGCACTGAAAATATTAAAACATCGCAAAACAATATGCAACACCATCTGTCAAAGGTCAAAGGAAAAAAATCCTCCTTCTTTCTCATTAAACCATTACCCCTCCAAAATGGTGATCTATTAAAATTACAGATTAGAGGAAAAAAAAAAAACTTTTATAATTTTATTGTGGCTGAAGGTCATACACGTTAGAACTTAGTGCTGCTTATTAATAATTTATTTATTACGCACTAAATGTTTCACATCTACCTCACGCCTCTTCAGGAGAACTTAAATTAAGAAAGTCACGATCTCATCTTAATAATAGGAGAACATCACTGGTAAGAAGGATCTGTAAGTAGTTCAAAATGGCATTCTCAGTCGGCGGTTCGGAAAACATCTTTTTAGCAAAAGAAATCCAGGAAGATCCAGAAAAATTGGCTGACCATATTTATTGTACTGCTAATTTTCCTTATTCAATGGCTAAAATCACTTTTATTGAAGAGCGTTTTGTTTAAATTCCTTGATGTTTGCATAATATTTATTCTTGTATTTCTCCATCACAATGCTAAAGTGTGTTTGTTTGTTTGAAGTATTTAGGGCGAAAAACCTCATGCTCGTCAGCGCTCTACCTCTTTAAACGTGTCGCTCGAATGTACAGCCATTCTATATGCATGCTTTCCTTAATTAGCATTCGGGTCATGATTTTTTTTATTTGTTTAAATTATTTATTTTTGATTTATTATTATTATTTATTTTTTTTACACACCTATGAAAACATGTCTCTTCTTATCCATTCATATAGTAACAGCTATTTCCATCAAATAAAAAGAATAAATTTGAATAAAAACTTTGTGAAAAGTAAGTCTGGCAGTAAAATTCAACAATAAAGAAAATAAAATTAAAAAAAAATAATTAAATAAACTAAATTAACATGATATATAAAAAATAACAGATTTTTAAAAAAAAGAAAAAATACCTAAATAGAGAAAACAACAATATATGGATAAAAACTAAGCCTAAAGCTAAAAGCCAACAATAAATAACACAAAACATCAATACAACAAAAAAAAAACAAATTACAAAAAATATTACAGAAAATAACAGGTTTAACTACTTAAAAACTACTGACATAAAATAATTAATAATGAAAAATTGTATACATATTACCAGATATGATTGTTTGTTGACTAACAAACAACCAGATTTGAGAATGCTAATGCAAAATATAATTTTTATATAATAGGCGGGAAGAAAATCGTCTTGCAAGAAAGGTCAAACGTTTTCACTGGTTTGATGAGAAAGAAGAATTATTTTTTTAGAAGGTTTTAGTAGAGTTTCTTATAGATGGTGTATGTGAGGTAGTTTATGGAGGGATTACGTTCCAAGTATTACTTATTATAGCTGAGTTACAAAATGTTCGGATTGCACCTAAAGTAATATCCAAGGTGCGATATAATCCTTATAAAAGGTTTATAATTTGAGAGGAGAGTTAATAGAAGTGAACCATTCTCACCTTTTATAAGAAACTTAATCAAAATTTAATAAGCTAATGGTTGCGTTATTTCCCAGTATTGAATGAAAGGTTTTGTGAGATTATTTTTTATTTATTTGGAATTTACGACATAACATACCACACATTTTTGATAAATTGTTGAAAATCTTGAATGTTCTGGAGGGACGCTGACAATTTGCAGCATCACCAAGGCAGAGCTATTTACTACTTTTAACACCTGGAAGAAGGCCTTGATCTTCTTCTCCGTTCTCGTTTCGCCGGCGAACGTCTTAATGAGGGATATGTTATGAAATTAAGGAGTCTATGAATGAGTTAGGACGGACGTGTAATTTTAAATGTCATTTTCGATGGATAGTTTTGACTTAGGGTTGGATAATTATAATATTCATTAGTTAGTCAGGATATTGTACAGTCAGAATCGTTGCAATATAACAAAAAATACATTCTCTAGGGTCCGTAATATAGATCATGTTGAGACCAAAGTCCTAATTGGGCGAATTTGCGTTCAGGACATTCCGACGGCCGTATCTACTGAACTCATGAAAAAATCTTTTAAAATGTTTACAAATGTTCATCGATCCTACCTATACAATACTGTACAAGAATGTCAGACTGTCCTCAAGGGAGCGCACCCCGGCCGTACGTCTTATTGTGCTGCCCGTTGCTGACTCTCTTCAGAGTACTACCTCCTAGTAATCCTTATCAGTATTTCCCTTGGGTCACGGTTGGTATCCTTTGTGTCACCAAAGCACCTAAAGCGTTTACCATCCAGCCGTTCACAGTCACGGATGATGTGTACCTTCCCATCCTACCTATAAGATACAAAAATGGTTACAAGGAACGACCACCGTAAAAATGCATACACATGTGTGTGTGGCTGTTAATACTATAACAGCCACAATGTTTGTTCTATCGCGACTAAACTTTGTAAACTGCATTCCCTTAACAAACGATTGGAAGAGTTCGTTAAACAGCTAAATCAGAGGTCCATCTGACGTGAGATTAATTCCGGAAACTACTAATTAACCAGAGGCTCTGTTGCATTTTAGATCCCTAATTCAATGAAGATTTGAAAAACTTTCCCCACCACAATAGCTACATTCTTTGAGAATGCACTAAAAGAGAAAAACTTTTGGATGAGAGAAGTAATTAACTTGTGTGGTAAAATTAACCTTTCATTTCAATCTATATGCTTTTTGGTTTCATGATAGATATTAATGATATATCTCTACTAGAAATTACTTGTTTGCGTAACAATTCATTTGAATGGACCTTGAAATAGTTGTACCTGCCAAGGAACATCGCATTGATTAGAAAACCTCAGTGGACTGACAGCATTATCAAGTTGGCATCTAATTATGAGAGGAAAGAAGCTAGTTTGATATAACAGGAGTACCAACATGACAGCTTGAAAGGACTGCAGTAGGCTACCTGCAAGGTGAAAGGTACAGTAGGGTTGTGCAAGCTATACCAGGTCTTCCCAATTCACTCCCACACAGAACAGTATCTCAGCCACTTATAGAACCTCCTGCCCTCTAGTGGGGGAAAGTATGTCTTTTCAAGCAGACAAGTGGAATTTCTCCAGCCTTTATGAAATATATTTTATGCTTCGTCAACAATTTGCACGCCCCCCATCGATCGAGCGATGTTTATGATATGAAGAGAGAGTGCAAAGAAGAAGGCCCAGAAACATATAGATTAGAGTAGTTTGGCATCTCAATAATGCCAAGTTTTCTCGAGCTTGGTAGAGTTTGTCGTCAAATTACTTGTTGTTCCACTGTGTAAACATATTCTATTTTATTGAGAGGAGATCGTTGACCGTAGATGATGCAAGGTAGGGATTGTCGGGGTTCGGTCACTGCTACTTAATAAAACTACATTTTATCATAAAAATGGTTTTATTGTGCCGACGTTTCGGCTTGAACTTCAAGCCTTCATCATTAAGTAGCAGTGACCGAACCCCGACAATCCCTACCTTATATTATGTTTTAGTGACTAGAATTAGTAAACGCCGTAAAAACAGGTGAACATGAATGTATTCTATCCTAACTACAAGTAAGGTCCTCCACCACTATTCCACTAATAAAGACCGACTAGCAGGAACTGCGTCATCTTAGCGCGTTTTCGTACTTATTCCTAGAGACGTTTGGAAAGCATTGAATTTAAATAAACAATTTTGTCAACATGACAACATCTACTCGTACGTCTCGAATAAAAGGGATATATTAGGTATCACACAGCACAAATTAGTCAATCCTACTTCTTCCTAATTCTGAAGAAATGATCTATAAATAGGCTTGCCATATTTTATGTGGTTGAAACCGGGACACATTAATATAGGTTGGATGGAGGGGGGGGGGGGGGGGGTGAAATATTTTTTAAACATTAGAAGCAAAATGGTAAGTTTTAAGCCTTTTTTAAGCCTCGCAATTGGAGTGGCAAATTTAGAACCCTAAATTTTTAGCCTACCCACCTTTTAAAAATAAAGAGGGAATTTTTACTACTTAAACTTAAAAAAATCGCCAGCATATAGTTTGTTCACAAATTACAGTTAGAATACTTCTCACTTCTTTGACGCTGTGCGCGGTAGTCACAAATATTGATTGAACATATTTAATCAAATCATAAAAGATTCTTAAAAACATTAATTCATTTCTTTTTACATCTTACAGCCGATTCCGGGACATTGATAAAACCAGGCGGGACAAGAGCAAAATAACGGGATTGTCCCGGTCAAACCGGGACATATCGCAAGCCTATCTACAAAGCAACAGAAAATATTGGTAGGTTTTGATCTTTCGTGAAAAATATTACGCAAAGTTTCAAAGAGAAGGAAGTGACAGACAATTTAATCACTGTACGGATATTACTGATCGCTACGTGTTCACAATGTGTAAAACACCGCCAGGGGCAAACACTAATCACAAGCTCGTTTAGCTCACTAGGTATAAGAGAGAAACTGACAGCTACAAACGTAATCAGCTGGTGCAATTTAGCGATGTGTGGGTCAGCCCGTGTAAACATGATCCGCAGCACTGAACTCACGGTAGAAGAGTAACATATTAAGAAGAAGAAGACTTCTTCTTGTTTACTTCTTCAAGAAGTAAATATTTTAACATTGGGAACAACATTTTTAAAATACGAAAATTTAATATACGCACTCAATGTTGGATCTGGTAAATAAAAAAAAAATAAACTTATCTTCGTGGACGGCGGAAGGTCAACAAATAAAATCTTCAACACTCAGTATCACCAACTTTATTTCATCCCTACATGTTTCACACCTTTATTGGTGTCTCTTCAGGGGGAAAAAAATACAAAAATAAAACTTACAGCCTACACCTGAGGAGGATAACCTTCCACCAGTACGGCCACGTCTAGAATGATCATGGTCTGAAAGAATTCAATATGGCGAAAAATAAACAGCTGATCGATAATCGATGTCATACCTTTAAAAATGTTTAAAAATGAATTTCCAGAAGAAATATAGTCCTAACAATTAAAACCATCTTCCCATCTTCAAAATAAAAACATAATTTTACTTTTTGTCAAATAAGTTAATAAAAATAGTATTTAAATGTAGTATTTCCGTTTTTTTTATTTACCACTTTTTTCCTATTTCTTATGATATGGATATTTTCCTTTATTCTTCTTTTCAATCTATTTCTTTCTTTACCCAATGTGCTAATATTTTCAAAATCAAAACTATGTTTATATTTTATAGCATGATAAGCCAACGCTGTTTTATTCTCTCCTTCCGCCGTCCACGAAGATAAGAATATTGAGAAAAGGGTCAGTTGAAGAATAATTAAAAAAAATAAAGTTTTGTCAGTACACTGCAAACAATCAACCTGTTTTATATCTTTCCGTCCCTAACAACAAATCAACTCATAAAAAAACTCTGCCTTTATATTCAAAGATATTTTATCCTCTATGGACTCAGGCGTGACTGATAGACCTTTGAAATTTTTGCATTAGTTCTAAAAATCCTTGACATATTATTATTAATTTTATGCTTCGCTTCTTAGGTGATTCCCTGTTTCTTCATAACCTTTCAATAAAGGGCGATTTCATATTGTATATTAGCTTACCATTGTCCTGAAAAGAATTGAAATCCTGAACTTTTATTACATTTTTAATTAGTAATTTGGCTTGGTATCTATTAGCGCGGTTCCTCCCTCCCTCCATAGGGAATTTGAGCAGAAGGCTTTAAACGATTTTGTTTTGTTTGCCCTGTTTATTAAATTACGTGTAAATAACCCACGAACTTTTACTATTGAATATAAAATAATATAATTTTTTTTCCATCTAACTTAATATCAACACTGATATCGTTGAAATTAAACATTCAAATCCTGATTAGTCTTGGAAAAAATAAAAATATATTTTCAAATCATTCAAGAATCATATTATTTCAATTAACCTCATTGTTGAATTAAGATAAATTTACGTTTTGAAGATGGAAGTCTGATTTTTTCTATGTCTAATCAGGACGTGAATATTTAATTTCAACGATGCCAGTGTTAATATTAAGTTAAATGAAAAATAAAATATTGTTTTATGTTCAATTGTAAAAGTTCGTGACTAACTTACACGTAATTTAAGAAACATGGGAAACAAAAAACAAAATTCTGGCTAGACAATGTTGTACTAAATTTTATTACCTTTCATTTAAAAATATGTATTGAAATCGGTTAAGATTTAGAGGCTGTAACCTTTTTTGAAACACGAAAAGTCGTTTGGCCCCACCGTGCGGCACCTGGGTGTTCTACTTCTAGGTCCAGAAGTCTTCGGTTTCTCAGATCGGCCGAGGGCTGGTGTAATTATAAGTATAGCACAGAGTGCAGTCTTTGCAACTACGGCAATAATGAAAGTGTTGTCTCTACAAGCCTAAGTCACAAGTGACTTCAATGTAAGCTGAATTAGTAGAGAGATGTGTAGTTATATTCACTGGTACCATTAGCCAGTGATAACTAATCACTTGTTACTGATGGTACATTCGGGGTAGAGGACGTTGTGGCGGTTCAGAAAAATATGTTTTATGTTTAGTAAAAGTCCTTCGGTTTTCGAGATATTCGACATTTTCGAAAATTCCAAAACAATTTACTCTTTGCCACTCTTTTGGTGTCAGAAATAAAGAAATTTTTTCACTCTGTTTTTTTGGATAATATTTCTGGATAAATATGCTATCGAATGTATACCATGATTTGTGGCGTGCATGCATAGATTTTTTTTTAAACAACGATTTAACCCCAATTTCATGTTTCGCTCATTTCTTTCTTAAGTTTAACCTAGGGAAAAAAATTGTTACCTGCGGGCTAATTTAAGGAAAAACGCCTGTTTCATGGAGATTCCGAAATGGAATAACAAGCTGTATCTCCAGCATCAATGCCAAATAAATTCCTATTACAATGAGTCAAAGCTTACTTTAATGCAAACCTTGTTTTGTTTTTTTAATTATTTTTATTCAGGTGCTTCGACTGCTAGGGTCATTAGCACCACCATGTAAACCTTGTTTTTAAACAGAGTGAAAAAATTCCTTCATTTGGAGCTGTGACACCGAAAAGAGTGGCAAAGAGTAAATTGTTGTGGAACTTTCAAAAATCGTCGAATATCTCGAAACCCGAAGAACTTTTTCTAAACATAAAACTGAACCGCCACAACGTGCTTTACCCGCGATTTCAAAGTCTCGGTTGATGATATTATTGTCGACTTAAAAGGGAGAATTTTGGAAGGTTTTGCTGTACCCCATAGTTCAATGCCGTATGTCCAAATCAGTTTAATAATAGTTTTGTAGATTGTTAGTTAGTTGTTTTCAGTACTGAGTTTTGATTTGGGACCTATTAGTCGTCTAAGTAGGCTTTAGCGTCTATTTAGTTCTTGTGTTCGAAGTAAGTCTCCTGTCTAGGTGGAAGCCTAGGTATCGAACAACATCAGAATTAGGAATGAAGGTTTCGTTAAGGGTAACAAATGTGCACTTACTGAGCCGCAGTGTGAATGTGACGTGCTTGCACTTTTCGGCGTTAACTTTAATTCGTCACTTCTTTAGCCACTTCTCGATTTCTGAGAGATGACTCTGGAGCGCTTCTGAGGCTTGCTTCGGATTGGCGGAACAATATATAAATATAATCCACTTACTTTTGCCGTAAAAAATGGGGAAAATAAATTTGATTTTTTCTGTCTCTCTCGTATCTGCCGTCCAGTTTCGACTTAACCTGCCAACACTGCCTTAATCCCTACATCTAAGTAAGTATGAAATTATTTTTTTATCTTGAAATGTAATAATTCCTTTCATACTTCCTGTGCCCCGAGCCTTACGGAATGAACCCCAATATTAGGATTCGCCCGCGAAGCGTATCCAGGAACTCACAGCTAGAGTTAAAGCTGGAAGTGAAACTGTCACGACTTTCCATCACAGAGAATGTATATATAATTTAGTTCTTTTCGGTGAAAGTGGCAAAACTGTAACTCTTTTCATTTGGGAAACCCCGTGCCATGGCGGACCATTATAGGAGTTTGAGAAATATACTACGGATTGCCATTTGACTTGGAAATCATGGCAATGGATTCACGTCAAAAAATAAAAGTTCTTAAGATTTATTTTAGCTTCCATGGATTTTCTGAACTTTTGTAGATTTCTATTGTTCAAATTATTACTATAATATTAGCAAAAACAATCGTTCTAGCACTACGCGACCAAAAACCTGGATGAGATTTTTTGAGTGTTTCCATATATGTTTGCAGGCTTAAACAGAAAAAAAAAATATCTCTGACACATTCCATGTCGTGTAAGTTTTAAGCAAAACTGTATTTTTAAATATCTTTCCGTTCGTGTTGTTGTTTAGCGAATATTCACACAAATCATTGACGTCACTGTTCGGAATCAGAATCGTCGCCGGCAAAATCGTCAGTCAGAGAAAAAAAATATTGTTGAAAAAGAATGATCTTTTGGGTATAATAATATCTCTGTTTATTGCCCATAAAAAAACATCCTTATCAATCTTTTGACGGTACCTTGCCTGAAGTGGGTCTGACAGTCGAAACAGTTTTTTTTTTTTTTTTTTTTTTTTTTTTTTTTTTTTTTTATTAGGGTGCGTCGACTGCTATGGTCAATGGCACCAAGTCGAAACAGTTATTCCCACTTCAGTGTCTGATGCTTCAAATAAAACATAATATCTTCTCAACGATATTTTGCCAGAGACGGTTCTGATTCGGAACAGCGACTGAACTGGCGTGACTGTTGTGAGTGTGTGAATAGAACGTCAGTCACACTGACGTCAGTCACCGAACCGTCATTTTAAAAAACATATATTTTTGTTACTGATACTAGACAGAACGCACTTCAGTCACCGAACCGTCATTTTAGAAACATATATTTTTGTTACTGATACTAGACAGAACGCACTTCAGTCACCGAACCGTCATTTTAAAAACATATATTTTTGTTACTGATACTAGACAGAACGCACTTCACTCACCGAACCGTCATTTTAGAAACATATATTTTTGTTACTGATACTAGACAGAACGCACTTCAGTCACCGAACCGTCATTTTAAAAACATATATTTTTGTTACTGATACTAGACAGAACGCACTTCAGTCACCGAACCGTCATTTTAGAAACATATATTTTTGTTACTGATACAAGACAGAACGCACTTCAGTCACCGAACCGTCATTTTAAAAACATATATTTTTGTTACTGATATTAGACAGAACGCACTTCAGTCACCGAACCGTCATTTTAAAAACATATATTTTTGTTACTGATACTAGACAGAACGCACTTCAGTCACCGAACCGTCATTTTAAAAACATATATTTTTGTTACTGATACTAGACAGAACGCACTTCAGTCACCGAACCGTCATTTTAAAAACATATATTTTTGTTACTGATACTAGACAGAACGCACTTCAGTCACCGAACCGTCATTTTAAAAACATATATTTTTGTTACTGATACTAGACAGAACGCACTTCAGTCACCAAACCGTCATTTTAAAAACATATATTTTTGTTACTGATACTAGACAGAAGGTAGACGAGACGTGACTTATGTGTGTGAATAGACCGTTAGTCTCATTTAAGTCACTGAACTGCCATGAAACATATTTTTTGATACTAGACGGAGCGTAGACATGACGTAACTGATGCGTGTGAATGCTGTAGTTGTTGACAGGTTGTCAATCTTATGAATTTCCTAGGTTTATGCCCATTCATATTTAGTCATATCACTCGCAGGAATGATACGGAATGAAAGAGAGGCAGTGAAGAAGAGGGTGGGATAGGATTGAGAAAGATTTAAGGATGCTTTAAATCTTGTTAGAAAAGATTCAACCAGTTAACAAAATGAATTTGTTGTGTTGAATCGAAAATAGTCATTTTTTAAAATTTAACATAAAAAAAATTATATTTTTTGTTTTGTATATTTTTTTAATTTTTATGTGTCCACCCCGTATATTTTGCAAGACTACTGTTCGTGGTCAATACAAATGTCAGCAATTTTGGGGTCCAGCACAACAAACAACATAAAATTCATCTGAACGATTCCCTGCAAAAAACAGGATCAAAATTTATGTTTCTGTATCCAGCTGTTTTAACCGAAGAAAATGTTTGTTTATTTGTATTTTAGGGCAAAAAACTAAGTGGCTATCATTGCCCGCCGAAGAAAATGTTCTCAGTTATTACATTCAAAATTAATATTAACCATATACATTATTTTATTTTAACTTTTTCGCTCCAATTTCCTTCAATTACTAGAATCAAGATAAGTTTCATTGTGGTAAAAAAGAAAATTGTTATTGTGCAAGCGTTTTTATTTTTTAGAAATTATAAGGCAGCGTTAAGGCGTGACTTCTACGTGTCCAGTGGCATAGGTTCGAGTATTACTGGTGTGGGAGCTTTTCTTTCGAATAAAGGAAATGTCTCATAATGTCTTTAAGAAATGGTGGAAACCTCCGGAAAAATGATCTTAGAAGAAATCTGGGGTTTTAACAGGGATGTTATTTACAACTATCCAGAAGAAATAGACTACGAAGCCAACTATTTTTTTTTTTTTTTTTACGGCGCATTCCCTCCAGTAACACAGCATTGACAAATTTCGGCGCTATATTGTTAAGATAATTTTAATGCACTAACATTTGTATCGTTCATGTAACGAACTATGCAGTCTAACATTTGTATAGTTCGTTAATTACATTTGTATATGAGTCGCACTCTTAAAAGTCATCGCCTCTACCCTTAAAACTCCAGTTGACAACTATACCGATTCTCCAATTACTTTTAACAGGGACATCTATACAACTGTAAACATATAATTCGTCAGATTCGTGGAAGTTGGCTGTGACGTTATGTATGTGATCCTCCTTCAGAGGAGAATTTTTTATTAGGCAAAGAGTAGCCAATATTTGAAAATTTTGAATTTGGAAGTTGAGGAATATTTATTTATTGCTGAACCGCAACGAAGGCGATTAGCAAAACTTGAGGAATATACACAAATGAATCTCCTACAATAAGAGAAGCCACGAATACGGTTAATATGCTTTGGACCTACTTGGAAACCTCTGACAATGTTGATCGTTACATCTTTGCAAATCTTTAGTAACATTTCAAAAGTAATAACGAGAAAAAGTGGAAAATAACATTGAAAAAAAGATTAGAGATTATTTTACGGTTACTGAACTGATATGCACTTACGTATGTTACTAACTCAATAAGAGTTCAATTAGCAGTTTCTTGCCAAATGGCTTTATATTTACGTACAAACAACATCTATTTGAATAAACTTCATGTAGATGGTTTTCCATTGGTGCAGGTAAGTCTAAGCATAACCTCGATGAATCGATTTTCGGTAAGTAGAAAAGTATTTAAGTCGAACAATTTTTCAGGGCCCCTTGAAGATGAAAGAGTTGACTGTATATAACATGCATATCCAATATTTATAAAACTGGTCTCACCAATAACGTATTATATTCACTGGGGTTTTGGTTAATTATTGCAAAAGTTTCATTTTTGGAAAGTGTTTCTACGGTTTTCACCATTAAAAGTCATAAGGTAGCTTGTAAAATCAGTGTGAACCAACGTGAAAACTACGTTGGTAGACGAACACGCTATTCATTGACGAATTCCCCTACGTTCATGAGAATTGAGGAAACGCATAAAAAATCGCGTTATAATATGACATTAGTTCCATTCAACGGAGCGTCGCTAAGAGGATACGCCGGAAGTTAATGGGCAGAGATGCCCATTAGATTACTACGTCAGATCATGGAGGCGCTACGTTAGCCATAGCAAGAGTCATTCTCTTTAATGCCTATAATTCTATTCTTGTTCTCCATACATTTTCACTACTGCGTTTAGTATAATGGCTGCCTTTTAGGCCTGAATGGTCCTGAAACTATAAACAAACTTGTGTTCCTGCCGTTTTGTTTCCTAAACTCAAATATTCGCCAACGTTGTGGGTTTGATTTCCAGGGCCAATCATTATAGCTAATACAATTTTACTTTTGAAGACATCAAAAAGCTTTGAAAAAATATGTTTTGGCCACTTTTTGAGCGGTGGGCGGATGGTTTTGTTACAGTTGTAGCAACCGCACTTAACCTGACGCACAATAACCTTCCACTGCACTAACTGTCAAACTCGCCCGCCAAGCTAGCGGCAAATATATTATTTTCGAACCACGGCCTGCAACTCACTTGCGCGGGTAATGAATTGCTAGCTCATCAGCTGCTGTGCCGTACCTCGTGTGGATTTGAAGCATTCCTTTGTGTTCCCCGAAATCAGTGCATTGTGGTGTTTGTGTGGTGAATAGGACACGCAAACTTTTAATTTGATTTATATTTATTATTATCGTCAGATGCGCATTATTTATTTTTTAATAAGGAAGAATATTTTTATCATTATATTTATTTATCGTCTGGCCTGCCACACAGTGTCTGCATAAAGGTGAAGAAATATTTTGGGCCAAGGGTCATTCCTGCGAATCGCCAATGCTTACTTGGCTCTTAGAAAACTTTAAATAGAATCTAAAAAGAATATAATTTATACTAGAAAGGTAATAAGTACTTATTCCTGATCCTACAAGCCCAAGTAAATGCTTAAGCTGCTTTCGAAACGACACTCATCGACTGCAAGATGTTGTCGCATAATTCCGTGATATGAATATATTACGTACACTGGTTTAGCAAGCTTTCAGCTACATCGGATTCATAAAATGTCACGGGATATGAGACGTTTCGTCAAACATCTCTCCAAGAAGGGCTAAATACGTCATTTATAATCTAACATTTAATACATGATTGAAAGGCAAATTAACCTATTAAATAACCTGAGGTTTTAAAAAGGTCGCTTTAATAAATTCAGGAACAAAATAGTAGTTGATTAAGACCGTTATTTATTATTTATATATCTGTTTGTTGGGGGTAAACATCTTCCAAATTGGCCCAATGTTGATGAAATTCTATAATAAACACTTAGTCTAAAACGAAAGGTCAAGTTCGTTAATTAACAGAACCGACTCAACGGAATACATTCTTTTTGAGAAGTTCGTACATTAAAAATCGTACCGTGTTTTGCGAATGTTTTGATAGCCCACTTCCGGATGCATTTCCGATGGAGACATTTGTAATTTCATTATTTCTATTGATTCGTTTGAATTAAATTAATGTGAGTGTTTTTCTATTTATTTTATTCCTTAGACTATACAGGCAGGACAGATAAATATCATGAGCCGTAAACATTCTCAAATATACAAAATAGTAAATCATAATTATCAATAAGGCTATTTTCTATAAAAACAAGTTAAAAACATTTATAGTTAATATCACGATAAAGTGAAATCACAAGTAAATTCATGTCTGCAAGTTGCGGAACACTGTAGACCACGTAATTTTTTAGTTTGAAAAATCAATTGACCAGGTCAAAAACTACTGTTTTAGCGCGGTTCCTCCCTCCCCCATAGGGAGGAACCCAGCTTATAAGGTTGATACAATGAACCAATCCGGAAGTGCCGACTAGAAAATTTCGCGTTTCAGAACCCCTAGAGACCGAAAATAACGGTGGTTCAAATTTATATATATATATATATATATATATATATATATATATATACATTTGTCTGTTCGCTCTGTAGGTCCCAGACGAATGGTCCGATTTTGATGAAATTTGGTACAAAAATCTGTCGTCCAATTTGAAAGGTCAAGTTCGTTAACCAGCAAAATCCGCCCACTGGAAGATGGCGTTTAGGGCGAAATTCGCGCAAAAAAATCGTAACGCTTACGTTTTTGAGTTCATAAACTTGTAAGTACTCGTTTTATATGCTTCGTGGGCTAGGAAAACGAATGAAACCATTTTCAAGGCGATAGCTTTAACCGTTTCTGAAAAAATCGGAAAAAATGTGTTAAATCAAGTTTTTGGTTTGGTTACTTAGAATCATGGGATTCAGTTGAAACATTTTTTGCATGTTCTACTTTCATCAAAACTAATATGTTGAAATTTTGGTTACGTTTGGAGTTAAGGAAGGGTTAGAATAACATATTTTATTAGCAGACATAAAAAGGTTTGGTAACTTTGTATACTTTCCTTAATATCTCGAAAAAGGTTGTTCTTTTTGTCTGTAAGCGCGGTTCCTCCCTCCCCGAATTCGCGCAAAAAAAATCGTAGCGCTTACGTTTTTTAGTTCATAAGCTTGTAAGTACTCGTTTTATATGCTTCCTGGACTAGGAAAACGAATGAAACCAATTTCAAGGCGATAGCTTTAACCGTTTTCGAAAAAATTGGAAAAATAGTTTTTGAATACCGTTTTTGGTTTGGGTACTTAGAATCATGGGATTCAGTTGAAACATTTTCTGCATGTTCTACTTTCATTAAAACTAATATTTTGAAATTTTGGTTACGTTTGGAGTTGCGGAAGGGTTAGAATAAAATATTTTATTAACAGACATAAAAAGTTTTGGTAACTTTGTAAATTTTCCTTAATATCTCGAAAAAGGTTGAGAATCTTGGGAAACGAAAGAATACCATTAGAAAGCTTACTAAATGCTCTACAAAAAAGGTTCTGATAAAAGTTTTGATTAGGCGATGTCAATCGGAGAAATAAGTGCTTAAAACATTAAAGTAATTGATTTTGCTTATTCGAACTGTTCTTTTTGTCTGTTTTTATTCCTTGTTATTTGTTAATTGCTTATAGTTGGATAATGTATTTTACAATAAAACAGATTAGGCAAAATAAGAAAAACAATTCATCGTTAGAAATACAGCTTGCCAAGAGAAAAAGATTCGATGACGTCTTTTGAATATTTTCAATTGCCTTTATGCTGTTGGTTTTTTTGATTTAATTTTTTAATTGATTTTATCTGTAGAATTATTACTATAGTAAAAGAACACAGGAATATGTGAAATTTTTTTTATATTTTCCAATTCATTGAAACGTATGAAATGAAGTATCGGTGGAAGAGGTTTCTAGGGTCTTGCGGACCCGACCCCAGGTATAGCCATAAAACCCTTTGAACAAAGGCCGAGGAAAATATTATCTGTTTCTATTCTATGCTTTTCAAATGAGAATAGGGATATGAACAGGAACCGGGGTCTCCCGTGGTCTAATGGCTAGCGCCTTGGATTCATAAACGGGAGATGGTGGGTTCGATTCCCAACCTCCGGCAGGAATTTTATCATCCCACGGCTCGCAAATTCCTCCCTAAACCCTGGATGTCGGCGCTAATGACCTAGATGTAGATGGGCCGTAAAAAAAAAAAAAAAAAAAAAAAATGAACTGGAACCGCTAAGATGACGCAGTTCCTGCGAGTCGGACTTTTTTTTATTCCTTGTTATTAGCGCGGTTCCTCCCGCGGTTAATAACGGTGGTTCAAATTTGTATATATATATATATATATATATATATATATTGTCTGTTCGCTCAGTTCTGGCTTCCCTAATGGTCCGATTGTGATGAAATTTGGTACAAAAATCCGTCGTCCAATTTAAAAGGTCAAGTTCGTTAACCAGCAGAATCCGCTTACTGGAAGATGACGTATTTGAGTTCATAAGCTTGTAAGTACTCGTTTTATAGGCTTCATGGGCTAGGAAAACGAATGAAACCATTTTCAAGGCGATAGAATTAACCGTTTTTGAGAAAATTGGAAAAATAGTTTTTGAATACCGTTTTTGGTTTGGGTACTTAGAATCATGGGGTTCAGTTCAAACATTTTCTGCATCTTGGTAAACGGAAGAATGCCATTAGAAAGCTTACTAAATGCTCTACAAAAAAAGTCCGTCTCGCAGGAACTGCATCATCTTAGCGCGGTTCCGTTCATATCCCTAGTCTAATTTGGAAAGATTAAAATAGAAGCAGTTATTATTTTGGTTCCACCAGTCTTTTTTTTTTAATTAATTATTATATTGGCGTGTCAACTCTTAAGGTCACTAACGCCATTCCAGTGTGTAATAAAGTCTTGAAAGGTCATGATTTACAATCTTACCTGGAAGGGTCGGCAACACTAGAAACGGACCTGCTAGTGACAAGGTCTTGGAATCATGGAAATCTATATTTCTAACAATAAATTGTTTTTGTTAATTTACTTAAACTGTTTTATTGTCAAATACATTTTCCAACTATAAGCAATTAAAAAATAACAAGGAATAAAACAGACAAAAAGAACCATTCGAATAAACGAAATCAATTAATTTAAAGTTTTAAGCTCTTATTTCTCCGATTGACATCGCCTAATCAAAACTTTCATTAGAACCTTTTTTTTTAGAGCATTTAATAAGCTTTCTAATGGTATTCTTCCGTTTACCAAGATTCTCAACCTTTTTCGAGATATTAAGGAAAGTATGGTGCTAATGAAAAAAAAAAAAAAAAAAAAATTAAGGAAAGTAAACAAAGTTACTGAAACTTTTTATGTCTGTTAATAAAATATCTTATTCTAACCCTTCCTTAACGCCAAACGTAACCAAAATTTCAACATACTAGTTTTGATGAAAGTAGAACATGCAGAAAATGTTTCAACTGAATCCCATAATTCTAAGTACCAAAATCAAAGACAAACAACCCTCCCTAGGAAGGACGCTAGGCAGTTGAAAAGCTATATTTTGGAAATCCATATCTCTAACATTAAATTGTTTTTCTTATTTTTCTTAACCTGTTTTATTTTCAAATACATTATCCAACTATAAGCAATTAACAAATAACAAGGAATAAAAACAGACAAAAAGAACAGTTCGAATAAGCAAAATCAATTACTTTAATGTTTTAAGCACTTATTTCTCCGATTGACATCGCCTAATCAAAACTTTTATCAGAACCTTTTTTGTAGAGCATTTAGTAAGCTTTCTAATGGTATTCTTTCGTTTCCCAAGATTCTCAACCTTTTTCGAGATATTAAGGAAAGTAAACAAAGTTACTAAAACTTTTTATGTCTGTTAATAAAATATTTTATTCTAACCCTTCCTTAACTCCAAACGTAACCAAAATTTCAACATATTAGTTTTGATGATAGTAGTACATGCAGAAAATATTTCAACTGAATCCCATGATTCTAAGTACCCAAACCAAAAACGGTATTCAAAAACTATTTTTCCAATTTTTTCGAAAACGGTTAAAGCTATCGCCTTGAAATTGGTTTCATTCGTTTTCCTAGTCCAGGAAGCATATAAAACGAGTACTTACAAGCTTATGAACTAAAAAACGTAAGCGTTACGATTTTGTTGCGCGAACTTCGCCCCAAACGACATCTTCCAGTAGGCGGATTTTGCTGGTTAACGAACTTGACCTTTCAAATTAGACGAAAGATTTTTGTACCAAATTTCATCACAATCGGACCATTAGGGAAGCCATAAATGAGCGAACAGACAAATATATATATATATATATATATATATATATATATATATACAAATTTGAACCACCGTTATTTTCGGTCTCTAGGGGTTCTGAAACGCGAAAATTTCTAGTCGGCACTTCCGGATTGTTTCATTGTATCAACCTTATAAGCGGGGTTCCTCCCTATGGGGGAGGGAGGAACCGTGCTTAAAGGCTCTGATGAAAGTCTTGATTAGACGATGTCAATCGGAGAAATAAGTGCTTAAAACTTTAAAGTAATTGATTTCGCTTATTCGAACTCTTCTTTTTGTCTGTTTTTATTCCTTTTTATTTTTTAACTGCTTATAGTTGGATAATGTATTTGATAATAAATCAGGTTAAGAAAAATAAGAAAAACAATTTAATCTTAGAGATATTGATTTCCAAGATATAGCTTTTCAAATGCCTAGCGGGGTCCTTCCTAGGGCGGGGACCCATCCAGGTAAGATCGTAAATAAGACCTTTCATGAAAGTAAAGATGGAACTGTCAACTTTGGTCCTCCTCTGCCTCCCGGCACTTTCATTGCTGACGAAGGCTACCAATGAGTAGCCAAAACGTCCTAAATATAGATCTTTTAACAAAAATCGTATTGAGGTTTCTTTAGCCGAATCCCAACCATTCCATCTTTACTTATCACCTCGACGGCTAACTATCTAATCTTCATGCTTTCTATAAATGTGGTCCCAAAATAATAACAGCTTCTATTTTAATCATTTTAAATGAGTCTAGAGATAAGAACGGAACCGCGCTAAGATGATGCAGTTCCTGCGAGACGGACTTTTTTGGAGTACAGGTGAGTTGGAACTGTGATTAAATTTTCTTGGGTCTGCTCATCCCCACGTATTTGACGTAAGGACAAGATACATATAATAAGGATGTTCTATATTCAGGTTACTTTAAAGTGTATTGTTGTCAAATGTCCTAAATATATTACAATATCCAATATTGTAATTGGATATTTTGGTTATTATTAAACCTTATAATTTTGTTTTATTTTTTATATTATTATTTTTTTATTATTTTTTTTTTATTTTTTTTTGTATGCTCTTCGCTTTAGATGCGGAGCATCATCATAAATAAATAAAATAAATAAAATATATTATTTTTATTAATTTCTTTTATCATTTATTTTTTTATCTATGATTTTTGTTTTATTTTTAATTAATTTAAGTATATATTATTTTTATTTCGATGTCGTTATGTGAAATCATAAAAATTTCCTTAAATCATGATTAACAAATGTACTTTATTATTTGTACAGATGTTAATAAATATTTTTATTTGTACAGGTATTAAAACAATAAAATATTATTTAACTAGGCAAAAGAATAAATCTTGAGTAGCAAGCGATCTACAACAAGTGCATGCCCCATTGTAAAGAAAAATTCCATAAGAGTTATGGGCTCAGAGAATACCTTGTACTGGGATTATGGTTCGGTTCCAGAGGCACCATCCCGAAGATTCTGCCTTTTATCAAGGAAACAGAAACCAGCGAGCAACAATTAGGAATCAGAGCTGAAACTATTCACGTTGATTCCCTTGCAATAAATATAATTCAATACCTCATATATAGTGTAATAACTGTATATTTTTTATTTATATTATTTTTTTCCAATAACCAGAAGCATTTTCATTTTTTTTTTCATTTAAAATTTAAAAAGATTAATTTAACCATTATGTTCATAGTTTTATTAGTTTGGTTTTAATTTATATATTGATTTTATTTAATAATCCTAGGGTGCCCGCGAAAAATTTTAAGAATATTTTTTGCAATTTTCTGTTGATTAGTATGTAGTGTAGTGATCAACCCAAGTTGGGCAACTAATCATTGTTTTTTTTTTTTTTTTTTTTTTTTTAAATAAAGTTCTTTTCCTCTTTTATTAGTAGCGTCCAGTAAATCAAATTGCTCATACGATCGATCCTAAAAACACCTACAAGGACGGCAATTTCATTGAAATTATAAAAGAATAAGAAATTAATATAATAGAGGACGGTTTTTTTAATAAATGTTTCATAAGAATAACAAAATAATAATTCAATCAACTGGTTTATATATACTCAGAGAGAAGGATATTATCAATAGAAATGGAACAAGTTATGACATGGGATAAAAAAAAAAAAAAACTATTCTCCTTGGAATGATAAGAAAGCTGTATACCGAATATGGTCAGCAATAAGTTGGACGTGGCTCTTTATTCATTCCATACACATATCATAGAGTATTAGCGAACATAATTATTTTATAATAAAAACAACAAAACTAAGTTTGATTTAAGTCAGAGAATAGTGAGATAAAAATACATAGTAACGTATATAGCCTTTACATATTAACGTACATAGCCATTACATAGTAACGTACATAGCCATTACATAGTAACGTACATAGCCATTACATAGTAACGTACATACCCATTACATAGTAACGTACATAGCCATTACATAGTAACGTACATAGCCATTACATAGTAACGTTTCAATCAGTGTCCGCAACCTCGGCATGGAAAACCTCATCTCAAGACACTAGGCGAGATGAGGTGGTTCTGTCCAGGATTAGAATTGGACATACTAATCTCACTCATGCATATTTATTTAAAAGAGAATTAAAGCCTGAATACAGAGCTTGTGGCGAATATCTTACTATCAAACACATTTTTACTGAATGCAGAGCCTACGAATCCGCTCGGAACCAAATGGACATTCATGGTCTCCTCTCTGTGATATACTTGGAGACGACCATGAATCAAGCCAGAGAGCGTTGAGTTTTTAGAGAGCCACTGAGCTATTTAATAAAATATAATAAGCAATTATTTACACAAAATAATAATAATAATAATAATTTAAATATTAAAATATAAAACATTTCAGATCATTAGTTTCAATATTAGTGTATTTTGCTTTCAACAAACTTTTGTCTCATTGTTATTTTTTCCTCTAATACATTTTGATTTACTTAGGCAACAATTTCAGATATATATATATATATATATATATATATATATATATATATATATAATTATATAAGGCTTTAAATTTCAGAAGGCAACAATGACCCGTGTGGTTGAATTTGCCTTAAGAAAAAAAAAAAAAAAAAAAAAAATCGGTGTCCGCAATTCTTATGTATTTATCGATATACTCAAAATTACTCATTATACATATATATATATATATATATATATATATATATATATATATATATATATATAGAGAGAGAGAGAGAGAGAGAGAAAGATGATTAAGTCAAGACTTCGTACTTCTTCTTAGCCTGAGATTAGTAGGACATAATTCAAGAAAAGAAATAGTTTAAATTATTTTATTGCATCAAATATTTATTAACAGTACCTGAACCTACGGAAAATCCCTGGTGGGAAATATTACTCCCACGATTTTCGAATAATTGATTCATTCCACCACATAATTGAGCCATAACTCAAGGTGCTTAAAAATTGATTTTATACTTGTCAATAAGGTGTGGGAATGGAAGTTCGCTTAGTTTTTTTTTGAGCATGTTTTCTCTGATTTCATAGCCAGTCCGTTCAACGCTGAACTAATAACACGGATGGCTGGTTGTCTTTTCCGATGACCTTCATCTCTAAATCTCCACTTTCCGGCTTACAAAATATCGCATTGCCAAAGGAAACGCTTTCCGGTCTGAAGAAAATTGTTAGAAGAGAGATTTTTTATAGTTTCACGTTACTACTGATCTTGGTTCACTGAAATGCTTTTAGAACCTAAATTACATATAGCCGCACGAAGCTCGAGGGTTCATAAATCAAAGAGGCCACAAAATGTAACCCTTAAAATGATATTTTTTGTTTATTGGAAACGAGTTTCTCTTCTTTGGCGATTCCCCTCCTTGAAAGTGTAACTTAGCTTTTTGGAACTTAATAGTGGTTTGAAAATGTTTTTAGTATGCATAAAGCTACTGTTCATTCAGCTCTTGTCTTCAAATGAGGTTCTACAGCTTTCTGTTCTGTTAGTAAGAGAATAAAGTTTTTATGTACTGGCTGCTATTTTTCATGTTCAGTGTCACCAACGGTCACATCCACTTTGAATACACCAGTTCCCGTGGTTGATCGATGTTAAGCAACGTCGGTCTTGGCAAGTACTTGGATGGGTGACGTCCAAGGAAATGGCGATAACCTAAAAGCAAACCCGCAGCTAATAGCAAAAAAATATTCAGTTGAGATCGTGTTCTGGATTTCTTACGTAGGTGTTCAATCGAAAAGTCTAGATTTCATATTTCATAAATAGGTTCCTTTCGTCCTTCTTTCATGAGATATCCGTGCGTTAGTATATCACGACCAATTCTGAGTCGTGCCAGTACTATTTCTTCTCATTTGTTAAGCCAGATGTCCACTCTTCAGTAGTATTTTTGATGGTTTGTAATTTATTGCCGAGTCAGGTGCCATGCCTAAAATTTCTCATATATAGTTTTATTGCATTGGTCAATCACATGTCTATACTACTTTATATCTTTTTTTTTTTTCGTTCTAAAGGCATACTTTTCGCAGAGACCCGCCCAATAATCGCGCTAGGACTAATAGATAGACGAGATGACTCCCCGAAGCTCCTTGGATTCTCATCTGGAAGATTTGTGGGTTCAAGTCCCGTTTGCGGCAGGGATTTTTCTCATTTCATTATTTCAGGGCCCATTGAGAAATGTCCCTGCCCGCTCCACCGTGGATGTTTAGGGGAAAAAATGTTCTCTTTCTTCACGCTAAGATAAATCAGTTTCCACTAGTCAGACTTATTTCTCCAGGAATCTCGGTATATGGCATTTAAGATATGAAAGTACAACACCATTAAGTAAGTAGTTTGATCGAACCATAAGTAGCCATGGTTTATCTGAAACACTATTCCCGACCATAAATAGACACTTCGTTAGAACTTCTTCTCTTTCACTTTTCTACTCTTTAGTATTTTCCTTTCTAAATAAGCTGTGGTACACAAACAACACATATTGTACACAACACAGCTCCCAGAGACTCTTTATCCATAAATACCAAAGACAAGCCACCATAAAATTCATTTATTGATCTATCACTTATTAACAGAGTATACAAGACGTAGCTACTAACAAATACCTCAAGACATTACTGAACTGTTGAAAGAGGGTAATTAATTAATAAACACTATATTTCCACATCTAAACACACACTCCGTGCTCTAGTGGCACGGTAGATATAAGCGGGAGATGGTGGGCTCGATTCCCACCGGCGCGCCGGCGGCAGGAATTTTCTCATCTCACGGCTCGTTGGGAAAACTCCTCGCTGCACCCTGGATGTCGGCGCTAATTGCCTAGATGCCGATGTGCCGTAACAAAAAAAAATATTCTTTAAGTCAATTTTGTGCTTCCACATATATCCGAGTGGAAATTTGCGACAATTTATTACGAAGACTTATTATTTAAGGATTGTAAAAATTCGTAAATTTAACTTATTTACATGTAATTTAAAAAACAATGGAAACAAAAAATAAATATCTCACTAGACAAAGTTGTTTTATATTCTATTAGCTTACATTTAAAAAAAAAATGCATTGAAATCGGTTAAGATTTAGAGGCCGTAGCCTATTTGAAACACGATATGCCGTTTGGCCCCACTGTGCGACGTGCTCGTTGAAAAGGGGTAGATGCGCCATAATAAATAAATAATAATTCAGATCTTAGCGTTAACGAAAGCAAATTAGTAACAGATGTAATGAGAAATATGGATTATGAAACAAACTGACAACAAATCTACTTCTTGAAAAATACCTCAGACCAAGAAATCCCAACCGGCCCAGCGACATTGCAACCCTCTGCTGAAGGTGGCGTAACTGATAAACACACGACTCCAACATCTGATTACGAGAAGTAATGCACCGTAATAAGAATTTCATTATTTTTTTCTCGATTTAATTAATATATATATATAAATTCACAATTTCAGAAATGGACCAATTATCCTTTCCTTACTTGCAGAAGAATTGATTTACAAAAACCAATATACAAAATTCTAATCAAATTTGACAGATTTTCTGGCATCATCGAGTGCCAAAGAGCAATAAATCAAGCTCGATATAGTTCCAATCCAAACTTTATGGGCATTCAATATGGCAGCTAGTAATATAAAGTTACGAGGGGAGCCATCTTTCTACTTCTTTGGATATAAAACCGCAACCGGCTTCCTCCTTGCAAACCTTTTTACTCGCTGCTCATATCGATTATTTTTAGTGAATTACTATTTAAGACTTTCACCAATCAAGTTAATAATTTCGTCATAGAGCCGACTGGCTAAATGTGCATTAAGTAATTTATGTTTTCTCAGGTAATTTTAAATTAAAAAAACACTAACGAGTACATTCCCCAGAAAGGTGGTTAGTTCACGACCCATTGCTCTGCAGAACTTAAACTAACCATAAATAAATAACTAACCATAAATAAATTTGATATTTTACAATTATTTTAAACAGCTTACGCCATAATTAGAAAAAAAAATTGTTGCGATAAACACCGACTTCTAATGGATCAATTTTGCTCTTTTGTTGAATAATTTGGATCCAGGGTAAACTTTTACACCTGATATATGATTTAGCTTTCTAACAAACTAATCTTAATCTTTATTAAGGAAATGCATACCTTGTGACCGCTTTCGAATTACCTCACATGCAATTTAAATTTGTGTGTGTGTGTATATATATATCGTTATCTACCAGAATAAGATAATAATGTGGTCCTAGAGGGCATAGTTTTTGTTGTCTTGAAAGGAAGCTAGCTATATAATATTCAGAGGTTATGAGAAAAATGCATTATGAATTTAAGCAAAACCGGCTCAGAAGTTGAGGTTTACTCCCTAGCCAAATTATAAATTTGCACGCCACGGGTGTGATGTGCTGAGCTAGAAAGCAACGTCGTTTCATTAAGTATGGGGGGCCCAAAAAATTAATCGACCTTTACCGCCCGTTATTTTTGTTTTATTGCTAGCAAACTCGTTACATTTCGTGTCTAGTTAATGTGAAATATGTGACTAAGCGATGAGCAATGTATTAATACGTATGACGATTAGTCAGTTTGCGTATGGACGAAAGTCCAAAACGATAAGGATGACGTCGTAAATAAGAGTTCTCATTTTTGAAAAAAAAAAAAAAAATCAACAACATTTAAATATAGAACAGCTGATTTCATGGATTTCCTGCAGATACAAGCGTATCTAAAACCAAAAGCATTCTACATACCCTGAGCTGCTGTTGATCTGGTTCAGCCGACAATCCCCTGCATATAAACAGTGCAGCGAGGAGCACCGCGAACAAGCCGATCTGAGACATGCCGGAGGACTGGCCATTCTCCGCTGGATGGAGGGTGGTGGGGTATCAGGATGCACCCCCGTCACTAGGGATGCTTTCTTCAATGGAGCTGTAGGTGGTTTTTCACAAAGGGAGTATTCAATCAAACTGCAGATATACCCATCAATGGCTGGGTGGGCGGCTACACGGCTCCAGAAACTTTTCAATACAATAATAAAAGATTCTGTTTTCTTTAATATTGTCTATTTATTTTTCGTACTCCTTTTATAAATAAGCACACTCAGGTAGGTTACCTACGAAACCATGAAGTTATTGTAAATTGCTTTATTTGAACACAAGATTCATTTACTCTTTTTTATTTTTTTTTAACACATCTTGAAGTCATATTATTATTATAAAATTTAACTGTAGCTGCTATATGTTGGATATTACGTGGTACGTTCAGTCTATGATGCACATGCTACTAAAATATTACTGCAAGCTCAGTGTACTACTTAATCTTCTTGCCCCTAACTATTTCAACTGATATTCCGACATAATGTCCAACATGTATCAGCTACATTCAAGTTTTGTAAAAAATGTTCCTTGGCACTATTTTGCCCCGACACCTATAATTGGCAACTCACGCTAGAATAAAACAAGAGGATCCTGATTAAAATCCCAGGCTGAATTATTCCTGTGATCAATGAAGGTTTGAAATCTAAATTTGAAGCTTGAAATTTTGGGAAACTGACTTTTTGAAAGGATTTTCCGGAAATTGAATCAATCCTTTTAACAAAAAAATTTCAGCCTTGCAAAAGAACAAGTAGAAGCTTCTTTTCCTGGTGATTTAGTTGAAGAGTAATTGCCGACAGGCGGTGAGACCGGACTGTTTGTAGTTTCTCATTTCTCATCGACATTGCGAGAGCGGTAGCATTCCTCCCACGGCTAACATTCACCTCGGACCATCTTCATCCTGTGCCTACAAGGAAAACGTCAAAACTTAATGATGTTCCTTTATCAAACCTTAATTATGGTCGTTTACAAAGCGACAAATCTCCTAATGCACACGTAAATGTGCCGTTGCAGAAAACATTATTCCGGGGGAGATTTGGGACCATGAAATGGGAATTGTTTCTGTTTCATGAGGCAATCCGGAAGTGCTGACTGTTTGTATGTTCATTGGTCGAAAACCTCCAGTATTTTCCTGATCTATGGGTTCTGAAATTTTCTGGTCGGCACTTCCGGAATGCTTCATGAGGTCAACCTCATAAGCGGGTTTCCTACTTACGAAGGGAGGGAGGGAGAAAACGCGCAAAACCGCTTAAAAATCTAAGAAAACCAAGACGTTAAATTGAACGAAACCTATATATTCGAAAGTGTAAGCATAATTTTCCCCGGATGATATCATCCCATCGAAAATGAGAGATTTTTTTGTGGAGTATTTATTAGCCTTTCGAATGGCCCAAAATTATTCATTTCTCTTAATAAAATATTTGTGTTGTAACTTCCTCTAGTACAAGGTAACAAAAATCCATGTCTTAGTTTGGACGAATGTCAAACGCGTAATAACATTTTCAACTCAATCCGTCGTTTTCTAGTTCTTTCCACTTTCCTACAAAGCGATTAAATATAACACACTGAAAAAGTGGGTTTTCTTTGTCTTAATACCTACAAAACGTGTGTCTGGAAGCCCATTAAAGCTGATACTGGGCGGAGATGGGCGGACAATTTTGACCATTCGTTTTAGGCAAAGCAGTTTTCTTTCAAATTTCATTGCATCAGACTATAATTGTTGAGAGTGGAGAGCGAAAGTATTTGTTTAGATTTACAAATTTGACAGACCCGGTTTCAGCTTTTCAGCCGAAAAAACTGTGGTCCGGGGTTGGACAAACTTGACCTTTCGTTTTAGAAAAAGCATTTTTTCCCAATTTAATTGAAAGCAGACTATATTTGTAGACGGTAGAGAGCGAACGAATTTGTTAATATTTAGAAATTTGATCGACCCGGTTTTTTCTTGACGCATGATTTCCGAAATGTCGACCATTCTTGGCAGCATTTCCGGATTCTGTAATCAGATCGCTGTCACGGATTTTCCTCCCTTTAGAAAAGGAAGAAACAAGCAAAAGTGAATGCAGGCTGAATGAAGAGCTTCTTTTGGATATCAAAGTAGATGCCCCGATTCTGAAATCAGTCATTACCTCTTCATGTAGGTTGGATCGATGTTCGTGATGTCACGTTCATAGATCGTGCCTAGGGCAGACGTCCGTCTGGAGGCAATAGCAGCCCTGAGTAAATAGTGTTTTACTTCGTTGGTGGAAATGCAGCTTTAGCAGGAAATGTCACAACTGCAGTCTTGGAAGAGAACGGATTCACATTAAAGGTTATTTCTTACATAATATGTATATTTTTTTCACTTAGGTCATAGGGTTAGTTGTGTGAGTTGGTTATCTTCTTGTCAAACCTGCATTGTTGTGTTGTTTTGTTGATGGAAGCTTCGCTGGCCAAAGGCTATTATTTTTGCCTTTAACTGTGTCAAATAATTGACAGAAACACATCAGTGCATTACCGCATTCCTCCCTTCCTCCATAGGAGGAAACCCGTGACGCAATCCGGAAGTGCCTAATAAAAAATTTCACGTTTCAGTACCCATAGAACACGGAAAGAATGGTGCTTCAAAATAGTTTATGTATATTTATATACTTGTCCGTCTGCTGTCTAGCTGTCTCACTAATTGGCCGATTTGAATGAAATTCGGCACAAAAATTCTTTGTGAGATTTGGAAGATCAAGTTCGTTAAACACTAGTGTCCGTCTACCGGAACATGGTTTTTGTAGGTCTTTTATTGTGGTGATCCGAATGAAACCATTTTTAAGGCAATATCTGTAACCTATTTCGAGAAAAGGGAATAAAACTAGTTTTTCTAACCAATTCTCAAGTGATGATGACTTTATTTGACACGTTAATCAACAATGTCATTAGTTCAGAAACGTTCTGATTGTATACTCCATCTCGTGGCTGATCTTACGCCCTTTCTTGTTATTGAGTTATTATTGTAGAAAATTAGACAGTTTTTCAAAACGTTTATTTAGTGTATAGCGAAGTGTAAATTGGGTTATACACTGGCCACGATCGGCTCACTCATACGTATTCCATCCCTCCAAAAACGGTCAATGGACGAAGGGGCATAAAAAGAGAGGTAGCATTTTTTTTTTAAATCACTGTAAGAAAGGAAAAATTGTATAGAAGGAACGAGGAGGGCCGACGAGACCGGGAGCGCCGCGATATTATCTTGAAGTTACGGTATAAGTAGATCGTGCCCACCCATTACACCTACCTATGGAGATGCTCGGCCCGCATGACGATTAACGCTTATAAGGTTAATACCTTATTATGGGACTTTTGTACTAAGTCTACCCTTTTATTTACTACATAAATTGCTTTTTTCAAGAACCTGGGAAGCAATAAGCCGATATAATAAATGTACATCGTGATTTGAGAAGGGAACATGCTTTGAGATGTTCTTGGTTCCGCCAGCAGTTTGGCTAGGTAGTGAAAACAGCAGTATATCTTCTTCCATGGATTCTGCCGGCAATATTGGCCTCCTTTCACTAGGATCGGACTTCCTCTTTGCTGATTCTTCACCAATCACTTTCCAATTCCTATCCATGACTGTGGAGGATTAACTCGAGAGGAAGAGGAACAGAAATTTGACAATTTTTGTCCGGATTACAGAAGTGATAACAAGATCTTATTCTTCACCGTTTTTTTTTTTCCTTTTTTGTTGTATTACATGATTGCTTGTCCCCCCCCCTCTCAGTTTTCATTTATGGTTTCATACTAGAAAATAAAATATTAGGAATAGGATTTTTGAAGTTTATTCGTCTGTATGGTTCCATAAAAATTGTTACAAATCAAAAAAATTCCCTCACACCACAACCACTTCATCAAAGCATGCTTTGATATAATCCTTATTATATTATTGGTTCTCAGAATGCAGAGTTCTATTTTTGCTGGAAACTTTATATTAGCATAAATATACTTTAGCGATGTCTAAAACTGGTAAAAAACGTTACAAAAAAGTGTCCGCTGGCGTTTGCGCTTGGGCAGTGGCCATGTACGAAAAATATTGTATGTGTCACAAAAAAGTATCCGCTGGCGTTTGCGCTGTGCGAAAAAGATTACTGTATGTTATAGAGGATATTACATAGGTATCGGGTAGACCTAGCGTTACAAAAAAGTGTCACAAGAAGGTGTCCGTTGGCGTTCGCGCATGCGCGGTGCAATTTACGAAAAACAAGAGTATATGTTATACACTACATTACATAGGTTTGCCGGGTGGACCTAAAGCATATTTATGTTCCTTCATTTGAGCAGAAGGCTCGAAACGAAATAATTTTTATAATTATAAATTAATTTTACATTTTAAGATTAAAAAAAAATTAATATTTGCTGGAACGCATTCTCAAAGGAAGGCATAATATTTGGCACTAAAGTTGTCCTAAAATAGTGTCTATTACTAATAAACGAAACGACAGTATTGACTGATAGCGGATATAACCCAACCTCTCCTTCTTGACTTCTGTCAGTTATTCTGTCAATGAATGGGAACAAACATCAGTCTTTTTTTTTACTCCTAGTTAGCAGTGAAAAGAGTGTTGTGTTGTTTAAAGAGTAATTGATAAACTTAAAAATTTTATTTTATTTTTCCTGAGGAGGCACAAGAATAGCGTGAAAGAAATAGACCAGGAAATAATATATTTGGAGCTGGATTCATTGTGTTTTTTTATTATTTACCTTCCGCCTTATTTAAGGACATGTTGATAGTTAGGGAAAATCAGGCGGCTGGAGCATAGCACTGATCAGAAATGGTCATGAATCAGATACCTCTACAGAATCCTGGTATGGATTTGTTTATCCATTGCCAACATTTATAATCTTTGCTCAGTAAATGTCAAACCTTTGACACAATTTTCAATTCAATGCGTCCTTAAGTCAAATATTTTAGAATATGTTAAATAAAATCGATTTCTTGTTTTGCAAAATAGCTTGGACTTTTGTTCCTTCTAATGCAGTGAATAATTATGCAAAAATATTCGTATTCCCAATTGCAGTATTAGCTTACGAAGTAGTAGGTCTAATGAGTGAAATTAGTAAACCACAAAATAGCTTTGCAAGAATAGAGAAGTGATTGCTGTGGAAATGAGTTTTGCTAAAACTCTCTTAGAAATCCCAAATGAAATGTCGTAATGACATTTTGTGATTTTAATGTTTTGCAATCATTATTTTAGGATATTTTAATAAAAACTAATTGCTTACGCCAAATAAGGGATGTCTTGAAAATAATCTAAGGAATTACTAGAAAACCTCAAAGTTTAATTTTAAATAAAAGTCCGATTCGCAGGAACTGCGTCATCTTAGCGCGGTTCCGTTCTTATCTCTAGTGTTTATGAAGGCATAGAATAGAAACAGTTATTACTTTATTTAGATCAATAGCGAAACAGCTATCCAAATGAAATCTCAAACAAACCAGTCTTGAAAGGTCTTGATTTACAATCTTACCTGTATGGGTCAGCTATACCATAAGTCGGGCAGAAAGGCCTCCGCTCAGAGGCATTTGGAAAGCCTTGGGATCTCTCTCTCTTTGAACGCTACATTTCTAACAATAAATTGATCTTCTTATTTTACTTAATCTGTTTTATTGTCAAATACATTATCTGACTATAAGCAATTTAAAAATAACAAGGAATAAAACAGACAAAAAGAACAGTTCGAATAAGCGAAATCAATTACTTTAAAGTTTTAAGCACTTATTTCTCCGATTGACATCGCCTAATCAAAACTTTCATCAGAACCATTTTTGTAGAGCATTTAGTGACCTTTCTAATGGTCACCTTCCGTTTCCCAAGATTCTCAACCTTTTTCGAGATATTAAGGAAAGTATACAAAGTTACCAAAACTTTTTATGTCTGTTAATGAAATATTTTATTCTAACCCTTCCTAAACTCCAAACGTAACAAAAATTTCAACATATTAGTTTTAATGAATGTAGAACATGCAGAAAATGGTTCAACTGAATCCCATAATTCTAAGTACCAAAATCAAAGAGAAAAAGAACAGTTCGAATAAGCGAAATCAATTACTTTAAAGTTTTATGCACTTATTTCTCCGATTGACATCGCCTAATCAAAACTTTCTTTAGAACCATTTTTGTAGAGAATTTAGTGACCTTTCTAATGGTCATCTTCCGTTTCCCAAGATTCTCAACCTTTTTCGAGATATTAAGGAAAGTGTACAAAGTTACCAAAACTTTTCATGTCTGTTCATAAAATATTTTATTCTAACCCTTCCTTAACTCCAAACGTAACATAACTTTCAACATATTAGTTTTAATGAAATTAGAACATGCAGATAATGTTTCAACTGAATCCCGTGATTCTAAGTACCCAAACCAAAAACGGAATTCAAAAACTATTTTTCCAATTTTCTCGACAACGGTTAAAGCTATCGCCTTGAAAATGGTTTCATTCGTTTTTCTAGCGCAAGATGCCTATAAAAAGAGTACTTACAAGCTTATGAACTCAAAAACGTAAGCGTTACGATTTTTTTCTGCGCGAATTTCGCCCCAAACGCCATCTTCCAGTGGGCGGATTTTGCTGGTTAACGAACTTGACCTTTCAAATTAAACGACGGATTTTTGTACCAAATTTCATCAAAATCGGACCATCAGGGAAGCCAGAAATGAGCGAACAGACAAATATATATATATATATATATATATATATATATATATATATATATATATATAAATAAATATATACATATATATATATATATATATATATATATATATATATATATATATATATATACAAATTTGAACCACCGTTATTTTCGGTCTCTAGGGGTTCTGAAACGCGAAATTTTCTAGTCGGCACTTCCGGATTGTTTCATTGTATCAACCCTATAAGCGGGGTTCCTCCCTATGGGGGAGGGAGGAACCGCGCTAAAAGATATTAGCCAATTTATTTTGGGCATAAATTGATTTATTATTTTTGTTAATCTGTAGATTTAAGATATAAATCACAAGTGTCTATAAATGAACCTTTATACATTTGTAGAACATACTCAAAGGCGTCACTCATAAATTACTACACTTAATCAAGACAAAAAGACATTTTTAAATACGTCAAATAATAGATACGTAACAGGATAATAATAGATACGTCAAATAATAGATACGTAACAGGAACTGCGTCAGTTTATGTTTTTTATAGGGAACACCTAACTTTTCCTTAAAATTATTATTTATTTATTTATTGAGTGTTCCGCTTTTTTGGCGATAACACAACGATCAGTATCTTCTGAATGGTCTTGCTAAGAAATTAGCATGCTTGTATATGTAAGTGTATGTGCTAAGGTAGTGGGTATATGTAAATATCAATTAATATTCGTGGAAACGTAATGTTCTTAAGACAACAGTGCCGAAAGTCATTAAAGAAGTTCGTATAGTCCTGTGTTCCTGAAGTATGTCAGTAAAGTGATTATATACTGGCACTCATCGCCTAAGAGTTCTTGTATATCATATGGCAGATTAATATTATTTAGAAATGCCATATTGTAATTTCGAAAATTAAATCATTAGATAGTGTTGCATACCTGCATTTAATTTTACTCGATTTTGTTAACTTTAAACACGTTTTTAAAAAAATCATTAAATATAATCTTGTACTTTTAGCGCGGTTCCTCCCTCCCCCATAGGGAGGAACCCCGCTTATAAGGTTGATACAATGAAACAATCCGGAAGTGCCGACAAGAAAATTTCGCGTTTCAGAACCCCTAGAGACCGAAAATAACGGTGGTTCAAATTTGTATATATATATATATATATATATATATATATATATGTATATATTTATATATATATATATATATATATATATATATATATATATATATATATATTTGACTGTTCGCTCATTTCTGGCTTCCCTGATGGTCCGATTTTGATGAAATTTGGTACAAAAATCTGTCGTCCAATTTGAAAGGTCAAGTTCGTTAACCAGCAAAATCCGCCCACTGGAAGATGGCGTTTGGGGCGAAATTCGCGCAAAAAAAATGGTAACGCTTACGTTTTTGAGTTCATAAGCTTGTAAGTACTTGTTTTATAGGCTTCTTGGGCTAGGAAAACGAATGAAACCATTTTAAAGGCGATAGCTTTAACCGTTTTCGAGAAAACTGAAAAAATAATTTTTGAATGCCATTTTTGGTTTGGGTACTTAGAATCATGGGATTCAGTTGAAACATTTACTGCATCTTCTACTTTCATTAAAACTAATATGTTGAAATTTTGGTTGCGTTTGGAGTTAAGGAAGGGTTAGAATAAAATATTTTATTAACAGACATAAAAAAGTTTTGGTAACTTTGTATACTTTCCTTAATATCTCGAAAAAGGTTAAGAATCTTGTGAAACGGAAGAATACCATTGGAAAGTTTACTAAATGCTCTACAAAAAAGGTTCTAATGAAAGTTTTGATTAGGCGATGTCAATCGGAGAAATAAGTGCTTAAAACTTTAAAGTAATTGATTTCGCTTATTCGAACTGTTCTTTTTGTCTTTGATTTTGATGCTTAAAATTATGGGATTCATTCATTTTCTGCATGTTTGAATTTCATCAGCACTAATATGTTAAAATTTCGGTTACGTTTGGAGCAAAGGAAGGATTAGAATAAAATATTTTATTAACAGACATGAAATGTTTTGGGAACTTCGTATACATTCCCTGATATCTCGAAGACGGTTAGGAATATTGGTAAACAGAGGGTTACCATGCGAAAGCTTACTAAATGTTCTACAAAAAATATTCTGAAACAATTTTTGATTAGGCTATGTCAATCGGAGAAATAAGTGCTTAAACTTTGAAGTAATTGATTTCGTATATTCGAACGGTTCTTCTTGTTTCTTTTTATTCCTTGTTGTTTTTTCATTGGTTATAGTAGGATAATGTATTTGACAATAAAACAGATTAATTAAAATAAGAAAAGCAATTCATTGTTAAAAATATATCAGGCTGTACCGTATGAAATGTCAGTTTTGGATTTGTCGATTTCCTTCAAATGTCTTGAAACTGTCGAGGCTCCTATTCCGAGTTCTTTGGCATATTCCCTAGTGTTTTTAATTGCTTATAGTAGTCAAATGTATTTGTCAATAAAACAGGATATGTATAATTAGAATCAATATTTTGTTTGTTAGAATTCGAAGATGCCGTATGAATATCTAGATTACAGTACTGGTGTTGATTTCGTTCTTTAGAATTATTCTTGGTATTCCCTATTTTCATCTGTTACCCATAGTTTTTTATTGTTAGTAGGTTTTTCTTATTGATTATAGAATATAAATCTATTTGGCTATAAAACAGGATACGTAAAATTAGTAACAATATTTCGGAGATTTCTGAGCGAAATACTTTTAAGATTTTCTACCACCACGAACGGCTTTTTTCCTCTATTTTTATCCACTAGATAGGCTTTATTTTGCATATTATTCTATATAAGTTTTATTCAGCAGGGGATTCTGATGAAATGTCGTGTTTTTGCTGTGGATTTTAAATACGATGTATCTAAGATTGGATAACATTAGCGACTCTACATAGTTAAGAACCGACGATGGAGGATTACTTCTTGCTATGATTTAGTCTACATATGTATATTAAGTCCTAAATCCAAAGAATAAACTTCACAACGGTTAGATACTATGAGCGAATATGGCGGTTCAATGCCCGTAGAAACAAGGGGGCCGCAGGAAATTTACCTGCTAAGAGGTAATCCTCAAGAGCTGTAAATATACCCCAGGTATCTGCCGACACAAATACAAAGCCTAGGCGGAGAGCACCCCAAAAACACAGATCCAAACATAGGTTATATACTAAATATTCATAAAGACTACTTAGTTGTAAACCGATTCATCAATTAGCAATCAATAGTTTTCAACAAAGGTTATATACTAAATATTGATAAAAAGTATTTAATTAGAAAAAAAACAATATTCCACAAGACTTGTTTTTGGTCCATTTGTATCTACTCCATAGACTTAATTAGGTATATTATTCCATTGTAGTTGGGCAACTAAACTTTGTTTTATTTTGTTAAATAAAGTTTTTTTTTCTTGACTTGTTATTCGTCAAGACTTTTATTTGTCCTTGTGTATTAACTAGATAGGTTTTATTCGGCATATTATTCTATATAGGCTATATTAGGCAGAGTATTCTACTCAATCTTGTGTACTTTTTCTTGATCCTTCTGTACATGGGCGTATATAAAAACAATTTCGGGGGGGGGGGGGGGCTGAGACCATTTCCAGGGCGTGGAATACTAAATATTTAGAGCTTGGAATAGTTTTAGGCAACTAAAACGCTATTACACGTAAAATAAAATATGTTTTATGAACTAAGTGATCTTATTTAATTTATTTTTAAGGGTTTTACGAGAAGTTTTTATCATCAATTCAAAATTTCGGGAGGGGCTGCAGCCCCCTCAGCCCCCCCCCCTCATATACGCCCATGCTTCTATATCCACTAGAAAGGCTTTATTAGGCATATTTTGTATTGATTTATAGAGCTTTGCTTTAGAATGAGAGCCAGATTCTGTAATTTCCGCTTCTGTGTAAAAGTTAGCTACTGTCGGTGTCCCTGACGCCTTAATATCACTTTTATTCGAGATGTTCGAGAGGATTTTGACAATTTTCATGAGATAGATAAAAAAAATAAGTTTATTTCTTTTCTAAGCTTATCAAATGGCACTAGGGACATGAACAGAACCGCGCTAAGATGCTGCAGTTCCTGCGAGTCGGACTTTTTGTATATTCTCGAAGCATTGAATGTGCATATTAATTTTCATTACCGTTTTTGTGCTTCTAAATGCCCCTTAAATTGTAATATTATTTTTTCAATAGAGCGAGTCATCATAACTGATGATGAATCAGATTAAAAAATATTAATTTACTAAATATCAGTATTGTATTGTTTTTAAGTAGTTAAATATTTAATATTGTATATAGATAAATATATGTATTAACATGTAATAGAGTGTATTATGTTCCATTTTGTAAAATTATTTTTTATGGTTTTAGCGCGGTTCCTCCCTATGGGGGAGGAACCGCGCTTATAAGGTTGATACAATGAAACAAGCCGCGCGCGAAAATTTCGCTTTTCAGAACCCCTAGAGACCGACAATCACGGTGGTTCAAATTTGTATATATATATGTATATATTTATATATATATATATATATATATATATATATATATATATATATTTGTCTGTTCGCTCATTTCTGGCTTCCCTAATGGTCCAATTGTGATGAAATTTGGTACAAAAATCCGTCGTCCAATTTAAAAGGTCAAGTTCGTTAACCAGCAGAATCCGCCCACTGGAAGATGGCGTTTGGGGCGAAATTCGCGCAAAAAAAAATCGTAACGCTTACGTTTTTGAGTTCATAAGCTTGTAAGTACTCGTTTTATAGGCTTCTTGGGCTAGGAAAACGTATGAAACCATTTTCTAGGCGATAGCTTTAACCGTTTTCGAGAAAATTGGAAAGATATTTTTTGAATACCGTTTTTGGTTTGGGTACTTAGAATCATGGGATTCAGTTGAAACATTTACTGCATGTTCTACTTTCATTAAAACTAATATGTTGAAATTTTTGTTACGTTTGGAGTTTAGGAAGGGTTAGAATAAAATATTTTATTAACAGACATAAAAAGTTTTGGTAACTTTGTATACTTTCCTTAATATCTCGAAAAAGGTTGAGAATCTTGGTAAACGGAAGAATACCATTAGAAAGTTTACTAAATGCTCTAAAAAAAAGGTTCTAATGAAAGTTTTGATTAGGCGATGTCAATCGGAGAAATAAGAGCTTAAAACTTTAAAGAAATTGATTTCGCTCATTCGAACTGTTCTTTTTGTCTGTTTTTTATTCCTTGTTATTTTTTAATTGCTTATTGTTGGATAATGTATTTGAAAATAAAACAGGTTAAGAAAAATAAGAAAAACAATTTAATGTTAGAGATATGGATTTCCAAGATATATAGCTTTTCAACCGCCTAGCGTCCTTCCTAGGGAGGGTTCTTTGTCTTTGATTTTGCTACTTAGAATTATGGGATACAGTTGAAACATTTTCTCCATGTTCGAGTTTCATCAACACTAATATGCTGAAATTTTCGTTACGTTTAGAGTAAAGGAAGGGTTAGAATAAAATATTTTATTAACAGACAAAAAAAAGTTTTGGTAACCTTGTATAATTTCGTTAGTATCTCGAAAACCGTTGACAATCTTGTGAAGCGGAAGATTACCATTCGGAAGCTTACTAAATGCTCTACAAAAAAGGTTCTGAAGAAACAAATGTGGTTGGTTGGCTGGTGAAGGTTCATCATAGTAAACAGGATGCAAAAAACCAAGTCAACACACCTCCACTGTTTAATTCATTTATTGTAACAAAACGTTTTCGAGGTCAGCACCTCATCCTCAGTGTCCTGTTAACACCCATCAGATGAGTGGGTGTTAACAGGACACTGAGGATGAGGTGCTGACCTCGAAAACGTTTTGTTACAATAAATGAATTAAACAGTGGAGGTGTGTTGACTTGGTTTTTTGCATCCTGTTTACTGTTCTGAAGAAAGTTTTAATTAGGCGATGTAAATCGGAGAAAAAAGTTCTTAAAGCTTTAAATTAATTGATTTCGTTTATTCCAATGGTTCTTTTTGTCTGTTTTATTTCTTTTTATTTTTTAATTGCTTATAGTTGGATAATGTATTTGACAATAAAACTGGTTCAGTAAAATAACAAAAACAATTTATTGTTAGAAATATAGATTTCCAAGATTCCAAGACCTTGTCACTAGCGGGTCCGTTTCTAGTGTAGCAGACCCTTCCAGGTAAGATTGTAAATCATGACCTTTCAAGACTTTACTACTCACAGGAATGGCGTTAGTGACCTTAAGGGTTGACACGCCATTATAATAATTAATTTAAAAAAAAGACTGGTGGAACCAAAATAATAACTGCTTCTATTTTAATCTTTCCAAATTAGACTAGGGATATGAACGGAACCGCAATAAGATGATGCAGTCCTGCGAGACGGACTTTTTTATAATTATATTTTTAAAAAACTGGCTTTTTTAAACTAACTTGTTTTTCGGATAAATTTCAAATTTTACTATTTTTTGTAATATTAAAATACGAATGACATATAACTCTCACATTGATAATGTTGGGACTCACTCAATTCAAAATTATCTTATTACCCACCATCTTAACTATACCATTACACGAAATTCCATATGATAGGATCGGTTGTTTGGTTCGGAAACCTAGATTTTTTTTTTTTTTTTTTTTTTTTGTTTAAACACATTATCCGGCTATTTTGGTTGGAAATATGGATATATTCGTAATCAGTGTTAAATTTTCTATAAGGACCAATAAAAATTAGCATTTTGTCTACTTCGATCATTTACTCGAAGCACTGTGCGCCGGTGAGAATCGAACCCACCATCCTCCACATCAGAATCTAAGGCGTTAGCCACTAGACCACGGGGAGACCCCATTAGGCATTTATACTAGTAACTACATTTTATTACTATTACTTTATAATATAATTGATTTATCAACTTTTATTGAGAGAAAAGAGCCTTTCAAAGCAACGTTCTCTGTAGAAGTCGCCCAAGTTCAGCAATTACGCAGTCATTGGAAAACGAATTTGTTTACAATGCCAGATAGGAAGAACGAAATCCGCACCCCTTTGCTTTCTCCATTGCGACGACAGTTTTCTTCTATTTTTTTTTCTTACGATTGTTCGGAAGGTGGTTTATTTTGCTGGGTCATAGTGAAACACAAGAATACAGCTGAGTGATGTCAATGGTTCAATAGACTATTTAATTGTAATCTTAATAATATAAGGACATTATGTGATTTTATGATTAAGGAATCAAGTATTAGTGGGAGAAGGAATGTTACACCCATAAAAGAATTATTGAAAAAAAAGAAGGTATATATATATATATATATATATATATATATATATATATATATATATATGTTATATTTATATACAGAATAGATGGCAGTATAAGTTAATTCATCGAGGGTGCATAGATATTCGGTAGAGTTTGTTTGATTTTGATTTTTTACGGCGCATCGACATCCTAGAGGCCATTAGCGCTGGGCTATCTAAAATAGGTTGCCAACCTTACTAAACATCAATAGTACAGCAGGGAATTCAATGAATGGACCCCTGATATAAAGACTCTCAACCTGCTGCAGGCGGTAATCGAACCCCCATCTCCCTCATGAGAATTCAAGGCACCAGCCACTAGACCACAGGGAGGTAGCGTTGTGTTTTGATTTATAGATAATAGATTATATTCCTCGTCATATTAGGATATGTACACGACATAACTGTACTATTTTAATTATTAGTGATTTTTATAATTATATTACGTATGCATCCCGGCGCTAATAGCCAAATAGTTGATGCGCCGTTAAAAACGGGGGGGGGGGGAATATATTATGCATTGTGTTATAACTGGGAAGAGTATCGATACTATCTTCTTACCGTTTTTAACAGATAACAGATAAACTATCACGGATGCCCGGCGGCTGTGAGTGTTAAGAGGTGAGCACTTAACACTCCATGCCAAAGGTCGTGGGTTCGATTCCCAAAATGGGGTGGAGGCTTTTCTTTAGAAGAAAGAAAAGGCACCAGCTCTATCCTGGCCAGCAAAGGGGTGGTAACCTATAGATGACCCGTCCTTAAATTCTTAGTTAATAATAATGGACGTTAAAATTTAAATAATAATTTAACTATCACTTCTTTGCTGTTTATAGGCTTTCAGGTATAATTTTTACCTGCATACGGAATTTGGCATAATTTTTAAATAAAAACGGGTTTTATTCGATAGATCCATCCCTGTTGGAGAAATATGTGCTCAAAATTCGATACAGGGTTCGGTTAAGTTTTTCTCAGTTTTTAATTTGCAGTAGCTTTTTTAAAATTACCTAATTTAAATGTTCGAATTATTGCTTTTTTTATATATAGAATAAGCGGAAGTAGAGGAGGCGGATGAGTAATTTCACATTAGCATTAGCTGCAGTCATGTGCATTGTGGCGCCAAAAATGCCGCTTTTCTTAGAGGTGTCATTGGTTAAATGTTGTTGACGTTTTTGTTTGTGAACTTTCCTAAATATTTGTGCTAGAACTACCACCCTGAAATAGGTGAATGTTTTATTTATACAGAAATAGCGGCTCACAAAATCGAAAGATCTTGCGAGGTATTTTGGTATGAAACCATTAACGCCCATTTATTCATAACATGGATTTTTAGTACGGGGTTTGTACAGCTTAACACCCTTTTCTATTCGAATAGGGCTGATGCTTTGTCTTTATCCCGAAGAAAAGCAACCACCCCGTAGTGGGAATTGAACCCAGAACCTTAGGCACAGAGTGCTAACGCCTTACCAATCACGGCCATCGGGTCCAACTAACACGAAGATGAAAACCTTCTCAGATCTTCATCATATAGCTCGAAACGACGATACCAACTTTAGTTGTCCGGTATCTTCCTATAGAGATGGCCTAGAGGAGAAATGGACTGACAGGAGCCGGCGAAAGCTATTCTCTATTAAATGTGATGCACGACCACCCCTTTCAGTTAGATCATTCCGAAAGCATCTATCTGCTGTCTTATAACTGCGGTCACATCCCTGTCTTTAATACATATTCTTGCACGCAAATAATTTAGAATTGTAAACAATTACAATTTTTTACTACCTTCTCCCTAGGGTTATGGGGTTGACCTAATGATGCAATCCGGAGAACCCATAGGTCAAGAAAATAACGTTGGTTGATATATATATATGTATATATATATATATATATATATATATATATATATATATATATATATATATACGTATGTGTGTGTGTGTATGGTGTTCTTTATGCGGCATTCTCCGCATTTTAGTGTGATATTTCGCAGAAATCCTATGCGAAATATCACAATAAAAAACAGACCGCTGGAGAATGCCGCTTAAAGAACACAAATAATTCTCCCCAGCCAAGAAACCTCAAAAATAATATATATATATATATATATATATATATATATATATATATATATATATATATATATATATATATATATTACGCTGTTTCACAGCAAAAAACAGAACTAGACAGATATAAACAAATTCACACCGTTTGACCGATTTTGACGTAATTGAGTATACAGGTAGGTCTTGGAAGAGTCATAGGTAGAAAGTAGGTGTAGCATGGCACACTGGGTAACAGCTAGTATTAAATATATTTGTCTATTTGCTCTGTAGCTAGCACAAAAAGTTCGATTTTGAGGAAATTTGGTACAAAAATCTTTTGTCTGTTTTGAATGGTCTAGTTCTTTAACCAGCAAAATCCGTCCAACGGAAGACCATTTTTGGGACGAAATTCATGAGAACAAAATTGTAGCTCTTACGTTTCCAGGTTATAATGCTTGCAAGTATTATTTTTATAGGTTTTCTAACAAATTATTCCATTTTAACTGTTTATTAGGAAAATTAACTCATCTAGTTTTCGGTTTGGGCATTCAGAAACGATTAATTAAGTTGAAAGTAGTTTCAGACTTAAAAGAAGTTAAACAAAATATGAGGATCATATTGGTAATATTGTTTTCCTAGAGCAAACGTTAAGACAGAGGATGGAGCAATTTCCGTTTAGGATACTGTCAGTTTCCTACTGTGCAGCCTAAAATCTTTCTTTTCCTTGAGGCTTCATATTATACTTTTCACGAAAGATAAAAACCCACCAATATCTGCTCTATTTCTTTAATAGTGAACGGGCACGACGAAGTAGCTGCGATTTGGAGTTAATGTGTAATTACATCAAATATATTAAATTAAAATGCAGGAAACGATGAATAGTTAATTGATGTTCCAAGAAGGATATGAATTATCTAAACCTCCCAAACATGAGAATCTTAAACTTCTCATGAATATTAATAGAATCATTTGTTTTAATACTTTCACATCCTTAAACGTTACCGAAATTTGCATAACTTCATTTTAGTGCATGCCGGATAAAATGGTTTTCCCGTGTGCGAATTCCGGTGCTTAAAGAACAGGTCTTTCGTAGTAGGCAAAATGACAGCAACTGACCTATGCAAACTAGCTGAAAATAAGACAGTAAACGACTGGCAGACAGAATGGACTAATTCTCAAAGCAAACTGCGGGAAATAAAAAATACAATAAGACCCTGGTGAAGAGAAAGCCTAACAAGACGAGACCAAGTTATTATTACGAGACTCCGCTTAGGACACAGTTTACTAACGCACTCCTATCTAATGGAACGACAAGACAGACCTGTATGCGCATGTTGTAACGAGACATTAACAGTTAAACACATACTTACTGATTGCAGATTACGAGACAACCTAACAATTCCTCACGACTTACTAGCCGAAAATAGTCCATATATTAACACCATACTAACTCACTTAAAGATAATTAACCTATATTCAAAAATCTAGCCCTATCTCCAATTTACCTCCTAAAGTTAATTTAAAATAATGAACTAAATAGCCTTTAGAAAATTATTTACATTTTTAAAACAATTTTTTTTTTTTTTTTTTTTTAAATTACTGATTGGCAAATTTTGCTTGTAATAGCCTTCCTCCTCTGAGGAGTCTACACTTCCCTGGGAGACAGCCCGAACGGGAAGCGAATTAAGTTAATTAACCTACATTTAAAAATTAAGCCCTATCTCCAATATGTACCTCTTTTACCTTTTTTTTTTTTCACACTCTAATTAATATCTATTATATTACCGTATTGTTATTGTGAAATATATTATATAAAAAATGTTATTGTTATTATTAATTAGCTCACTAATGTACTAGCTGTACTATAAAATGTACTGACTTGTTATATACACAATGTGCAAAAAGTATTTTGTAATATCTTGATGTACTGTTAAAGAGCAAGTCGCCAAAAGTTGCGATACTCTTAATAAATAAATATCAAATATCAATATCGTAGTAGACGAAGAATTTTCGTACTTAAAAACCCACACTTTTAACTTAATCCAACAGAACATAGTAAAACCTAAATTAGCTGCAGAGATTAAAAATAACTGATTGTGCAGACTGAGAAGATATTTTGTAAGATTTTGTATCTTGCTATTCACATACGCTCTCTATATGACTGACAAAAGCACAAATAAATTACGACAATATGCGGAAAAGGAATGTAATTGGCGAGTCTTAAATTTCATAAATAGGAAATATTATTATAGCCACAGGTATTTTCGTTTAAATACCTGAAGCTTTAATTATTATAGCCTTTAAGAAGCTTTAACGCTCAGAGATAGAAAATCGGGTTTTGAAATATAATCATATGGAATTTTATAAGGATCTATATAAATCCAAACATGGAAGAAGGATGTTTCAGGGCGAGTACTGGACGGAGACTATTCGAAAGTGTCTGGTCATTTGGAGTTCCTCGTTTGCGAAATAACATCTTGAGGGTAGTTTCATCAAAAATCCTTCAACGGCGTTACAGTTTCCTCAAACAGATTTCGTGCTGAGGAAATTACTTCTAGCCTGCTTTCATTTCCTTTTATGTAGCTTCAAGAATTTAATAGTTATTAAAGAAATCCTTATACGGGGAAACAGACAGCAAGAAGGGTAAATAAGACACTTGGAAATACTTTACTTTAGAAAAGACAGCTTGCCAGGTAGTACTAGTCAATTCTAATAAACCTCGTACACTCAGATGGTTTTATCAAATAGGATATTGAACCAAGGAAGAGTTAACTGTTATAGAAGGCCCTGTAACCAATTTGGTTAAAATGCCCTAGTTTGTGTGGACTATAGCCCGTTCAGTTAGATAGAATAGTTCTAATCCCAAATGCGCAAAATTCTGAGTAAAATATTCCCGACGGTTACACCATTTTCACTTCCATTGTACTGAACAACACGCAACTTTATACTCAATAAAAACCGATTATGTCTCGTTTAGGTCGAGGGAAGGCGTTGACGGGTCAGGTAAGAATGATAGTTTTTAGTATTTATCAATATTTAGCCGAAGCTAAGACAAGGTAAAAAAAAAGTAAGCGACGGGTTCGTTGAAACCCCTATGGACGTTTAGAAAAGGTGACACCACAAGAAAGTCTGTTGCACCAATCTTTCTAATATAATATTTATATATATATTCCGTAGAAGGTAGAAAAATAATGTCTCTCCACTGTTTTTCAAAGTATTTATTAGCAAAAGCTTTTCGAGAACATGGTTCTCATCGTCAGTGCATCTATTACTCCACCGGTAGTACTGCTAACAGCCTCTCCGAACAGGTGTGAGGTAATTATTACCATTACCTCACACCTGTTCGGAGAGGCTGTTAGCAGTACTACCGGTGGAGTAATAGATGCACTGACGATGAGAACCATGTTCTCGAAAAGCTTTTGCTAATAAATACTTTGAAAAACAGTGGAGAGACATTATTTTTCTACCTTCTACGAAATCGAGAACTCCACAAATAACGCTGCATACATCACAGTTATATATATATATATATATATATATATATATATATATATATACATATATATATATATATATATATATATATATATATATATATATGTATATATATATATGTGTGTATATATATATATATATATATATATATATATATATACAGAGATGGGCATAATTTTATTTATAAATAAAAATACGAATTTATTCGTATTTCATATATTTGTGAATACGAATATAAATAAATTCGTACTTCATATATTTGTGAATACGAATATAAATAAATTCGTATTCATAAGTGTGAATACGAATTTATTTTTATTCACATATATTAAATATAAAAATACAAATAAAATTTTATTCGCAAATTATTCTACGAATAAAAATAAATTCACAGAAAAAATTGTAAATAATCACAAAAAATGTGAATATTTACAAAAAATCAAGTGATTACAAAAAAAATCACATTAAAATATACGAATAAAAATTTATTCACATTATAATTTGTGAATAAAAATTTATTCACAATAAAATTCGCCAATAAATTATGAATTTATTCGTATTAAGATGATATTACGAAAGTTATTGAAGATTTTTTTTTTTTTTTTTATGGAGGTACAGATGACAAACTGTGTCCCTGCAGCATGGCTGTTGGTCCCGCGGCGGACTCGGGGTAAACAAAAAATCTAGGCGCTAATAACCTAGACGTTAAAAGCCTTTAAAAAAAAAAAAAAAAAAAAAAAAAAAAAAAATCTCCTTTAATAACTTTCGTAATATCATCTTAATACGAATAAATTGATAATTTATTTGCGAATTTTATTGTGAATAAATTTTTATTCACAAATTATAATGTGAATAAATTTTTATTCGTATATTTTAATGTGATTTTTTTTGTAATCACTTGATTTTTTGTAAATATTCACATTTTTTGTGATATTTACAATTTTTTCTGTGAATTTATTTTTATTCGCAGAAAAATTTGCGAATAAAATTTTATTTGTATTTTTATATTTAATATATGTGAATAAAAATAAATTCGTATTCACACTTATGAATACGAATTTATTTATATTCGTATTCACAAATATATGAAGTACGAATAAATTCGTATTTTTATTTATAAATAAAATTGTGCCCATCTCTGTATATATATATATACGTTCATTAATGTATGGGCATTATGGAGATAATGAAACTAATATCTTGAAGCCGAATTATAAACTTTCATTAGAGCAAGGAAAGTTTCATTTTAAATCAATTTGCTTCACTGCATGGATATCCCTCCGTAAGAGTATTGATCTGAAGATAGTGTTTTCTTATATGAAATTGGTTGCTTACCTGTAGGAAAATAATTCAATGTCTAATTTATTTATAACTGGAAGACCTGAGTTCAAAACTCGGGTGCACACTGAAGGTTTTCTCATATAGAGTCGTCGTTGGAGGGCTGGATTAGGGGCACCAGACCGTCCCTAGGCCCATCCAGCCTTTAATTTATTTATTAATAGGTACATGCAGAGGGGGAAAATCAGGCGGCCGGAGCCTAGAAATTACCACACTATCTCCCTAGAGTGATGAATGGTCATGAATCAGATACCTCAAGAGTATCTGCCCCTTTGGGTCCTTGTGGCCTGTTCTGATGAATGAATTTATAATGACGTATTAGAAGTATCTGAAAGGTTCCTTTAACGTGTTTTAATCCAATCTACTGACTATATATATATATATATATATATATATATATATATATATATATATGCACTCATATGTATATATATTGTCTGTTTGCGCCCTAAATGTTCCATTCTTGTTGAATTATGGTCCAATATTATTTTCTCTAAAACAAGAAATATTGTTCGTTAGACAGTGGGCTATTGTGAAATAGAATAAAATCACTTCCAAGGCGATATCTTAACCCGTTTTCCAGAGAACTGGATAAAACTTGTTTTTCTAACTAATTTACTTTTGGTATTCAGAACCGATTGGTTCGGTAAAAATTTTTCTGGACGATTGGTCTGGAAAATTGTTCCAGGCGTTTGATATTCATCTAACAGATATATTTAAATTTTGCTAGAGTTTGGAGTTAGGGGAGTATTAGAAAAAAAAAAGTTTTATTAACGGCGCTAATGACCTAGACGTAGATGCGCCGTAAAAAAAAAAAAAAAAAAAAAAAAAAAAAAAAAAAAAAAAAAAAAAAAAAAAAAATTAACAGGCATAAAATGTTATGGCTAATCATGATGACTTATAAAGTTTGTTTTTTTGTTTTTAATTCTCCTATCTATATAACTTCTTTAAACTGCTTCAATTGAAGTTATCATTGTTTCTTACTTTATTGCAAAGATTTAAGTAACGAGAATTTTATTTGCCACGAAGTGCTTATTTATAATTGATTTTAACAGAAAAATGTGTATGCGAGTTCTTGTTTTACTCGCATACACATTTTGCTTAAAATGAAAACGAATTATTGGTTGTTTGGAATAGATCCTTCCGAGCAGAAGATGAAGAGTACGAGTAAGTAATTTCCGTTACTGTAAGTTTTCAGTACATATTTGTATTGACTTATAGAGCCTTCCTCAAGAATGAGGGAGAAGGGGATTAAGTAATATCCGCTTCTGTGTAAGTTGGCTACTGTCAGTTTCCTGTGGCGCCTAATCTATCCCTTTTCTTTGAGATGTTGTGCGAGTAGGTGTATTTATCACGAATTACTAAAAAAAAAAAAGTATCAGTAGGACTAAGTACAGAAACGCCCTATGATGACGTAGTTCCTGCGAGTCGGACTTTTTGTATATTTCCCCCGCCAATTCGATTTATGAGAAATGTATATTTTGATCGAAGATCTGGTGAAGGAGATAACAGCCACAAACAGGAATATTTTTCCCTCGACGTTACCACGCAAATTGAACTTCAATGTCTCTAAAAACAAATAATATTTCATGCTGGAAAGGTCAGCGGTTGCATAATAAATGAAAATGACCTCCACGCCTGATCTCCAGTGGATGAAAGCATGCGAATTCTAATGCGAGAAAAGTCGTTTTTGCTTGGAGCGTCAACGAGGCGGACGAAAAAAGCTCACGTTCCGAGGAGAAAATTATTCATCTCGCTCTCACTTGAGGTTTTTATGAGTGACTAATGCACGAGAAAGGGTTAAGCAAGATTCTAGTAACTATGTTTAAAGTAATGGCCCTTAACACGATTCCATTTCATGGATTGAAATAATAATAGACATTTTCAGATCATGACGGTTTAGGAAAAAGGCACCTGTCTGATTCACATGCAAAACTTGTCTCAAGACAACTTGAAACTTGAGCTCGACCTATCAATCACACACAAAGACTTCCCCAATGCAATTAAACAAAACATTATACTTTTTTGACAAGACATCAAAACCCGACTAACCGAAGTTATGTACAATCAAAACTACAACTCATGAGTGGACATCCAGCTACCGTGACAACAGGAGAGAACAAATTGTAATTGTTTGACTCCGAAATGGCCACACAAGACTAACATGCGAATATCTCAAGACAGGATTTATCAAACCAACTTGTGATATATGCAATAAAGACTTTACCGTAAAACTTCTACTTACAGAATGTAGAATACGATACAAACTAAATACTCCACACGAGATGAACGAATTGTCGAGGGACAGCAGCCAGTACATAAACACAATACTTACTTACTCAACAATAATAAACTATTATATATAGCTTGGTTGCTAGGTAGGGCTTGGTATCCCTACCTAGCAACCTGCTGTTTTAATTACCAGATTATTATTTATTTATTTAATTTTTAACGTCCATTTATTATTAACTACGAATTTTTAGGACGGGTTATCTACAGGTTACCACCCTTTTCTAGCCAGGATAGGGGCGATGCCTTTTCTTTTTTCGAAAGAAAATCCGCCGCCCCTAGTGGGAATCGAACCCACGACCTTTGGCACTGAGTGTTAAGAGCTCACGACCTGATTATTAGAAAAGGCTGAGAAAACAATTGAGTGAGATGTGATCTTTTGAGTTTGTTTCTCTAGACCAATTTAAATATATAAAACCACCGATTAAGAGTTTTATGACTAGACGCGAAGTGCAGCGAATAAAATATTTCTTTGACAATTCGCGTGAGGATGTTCTGAACAGTTCGCGAGTGATGAACTCAAACTATTCGGGAGTGAATATTCAGACAATACGTTAGGACTCTATTCCTAGATTATCTCCGCAACACTCCATGCTTCACACAAGGATCTATTTATGTATCGTATATATTTTTCCGATAAGTTTGTAAATATGTCCATATATACATTATTTATTAGATGTAATGTGATGACAAGCCCTTGTGAAAATAGGGTGATTATAAGTGGATTAAGAAAGGAAGGTAATATGAGTTAAAGATAGTTTTAAGAAATTTTTACATTGTAGGGATAAAAAAGGGGGTAATTTTTTTAATGTAATTTAAATACATGTAATTTATTTTTCTTCTAGCTAATGAGGATGGCCCTGAGGCCGAAACGTTTAAAATGAGGAATTGTAACTAGTTCATCAAATATATTTGGCTGAGGTTGAGGATCAATAAATAATGTATATATGGAAATAATTTATACCTCAGAAAATCTTTGTGGATAATTCCTAACTTGTAAATATGTTTATAAATAGTTTTTTTTTTGTTTAATTCAATTTATTTGTGTTCTCTATTTCGTTTAAATTAATATTTTTATTTTATGATCACGCATATATATTTCTTGTTGGGACTTTCTGACAAATAGAGCAATAATCACATTTCTTTAAAGAACTCCAACACTATACAATCTCATTTGAAGACATCTGCTGAATAACCAGTGCCTTTCAGGCATATTACAGACATTCCCATACCTCTGTTTATAGGAATAAGTGAAATAAATTTCTTATCACAATGCTGGTTCATTAGATCATACAAGTACCACATTGAAGTAGTGAAATCGCCATAGTAGCGATCACTTATTAATAAATGAAGAAAGGACCCCGCCCTTTCTTAATGGTAAATGGCTTTCGGTCAAATTGAACGAAACTATGCTCGTTGGATAGAGAATGTCTTTCAGAACAAAAGTCTCCGTGGGCAAAAATCTCGAAAGTTGAAACTTTTGGTACTTTTGGGTATCCGAAGTTTTCCATTTTTAATTTTTGCAAAATCTCGGGATGTCTGGTTGGAAGGTTTCCCAAGCCATTTGGCCAATAAAAAAAAATACATATCAATTATTTTTTGAAGACCTTTCGAACGACACCACATTTGACACTCCTACCCCACCCCCCACCCACGGGGTGGGGTAGGTCAAATAAAAAAAGCTTTTTTTTTGCAATTATCGTCTATCCATTTCCATTTGAAGATCTTTTCGACGGCAATATATTGAAACCTTGCCCCACCCCAACCTTGGGATATGCTCGTCATCATCAAAACATCAAATATGTGACTTACTTGCTGAATCATACGTTAGATGCAGCTGATCTATAGCAAACGAAAAGTCAAAACAGTTGACAGTAGTCTAAGAGACAAAAAGCGGCCCTTTTCAGGGCCACTAATATTAAAGTCTGCTAACGGAACACTTTTTTTGCGAAAAGAGGCCTTTTTTTGAAACATACGAGCTGGAGGTGGGGTGGGGTGGGGTTGGGGGAGGGGTAAGGGTGTGAGGCAAGGTTTCAATGTATTGCCGTCGAAAAGATCTTCAAATGATAATGGATCGAAGATAATTACAAAAAAAAAGGCTTCCCCCCACTCCCGTGGGTGGGGGGGGGGTATAAGTGTTGAATGTGGTGTCGTTCGAAAGGTCTTCGAAAAATAATTGATAGGTATTTCAACCAGAGATCTCGAGATTTTGCAAAAATCAAAAATGGAAAACTTCGGATACCCAAAAGTACCAAAAGTGCCAACTTTTGGCTTTGGTGCCCATGGAGACTTTTGTTCAGAAAGACTTTCTCTATCCAACGACCATAGTTTCGTTCAATTTGACCGAAAGCCATTTTCCATTAGGAAAGGGCGGGGTCCTTTCATGGATCATTTCATCCTTTATTTAACGCCTATATTCTGTTTTAAAGCTTTGATCAATGGAATTTCTTGGTGGAGATATAATTGTCCTTGTTTGTGAAGTTGTATATTGGGATGCAACCACACTCTCAGTGGCTATCGCCGTTTATCTGACGACATTATTGTGACAAAATTGAATAAAAAAGTCCGATTCACAGGATCTGCGTCATCTTATCGCGATTCCATAACGATCTCATGCAGAGTATCATTAGGAAATCCTAGAATAAATATAGTTAATATTTTGTGAAAAATTTAAACACCTACTCCAATGAAATCCTGAAGAAAAGTTAGATTTACTAACTTGCAGTTGCAGCAATTGCTCGCTCGGCTTTTTCGACTTCCGCTCGGAAATATTTGTGATAAACAACCAAAAAACGTTTCTTGTTTAACTGGCAAACACATATTACTGCTAAAATCAACAAAATCCAACAAGCAATAAAAGAAGAGCCTAAACGATCCATCTTTTGAATCGACCTGAACTCGCCGATCTTTTATGTGGATTGATCTTTTCTTTGCATACCCGAGAATCGCACATGGGCGTATATAGGAAATAATTTCGGGAGGGGCGGGGAAAATTTCGGGGGGGGGGCTGAGACCATTTCCGGGCCATGGAATATGAAAAATTTAGAACTTCGAATAGTTTTAGGCAACTAAAACGCTATTACGCCTAAAATAAACTATTTTTTATTGACTAAGTGATCTTATTTAATTTATTTTTAAGGTTTTTATGACACATTTTTACCACCAAATAAAAATTTCGGGTAGGGGGGGGGCTGCAGCCCCCCCTTATATACGCCCATGGAATCGCACATCACTACTTTACTAATTTAAAACTACACTGATTCATTTTTCAATTTAATAACATAAATAGAAGATAATTGACATGAGCTTGACGAGCAAGGTACATTAATTAGCATTTGCAGAAGTATTTCAAGCAGAAAATCACATAACATCGAATCGGTGGATCCATGAGGCATCCTTCCAGTAGCTCCTGATCGAAACTATTATAAATCTCACTTGAAAGTTCTTCCAAGGATATTAATTTCGTACAATGGCTTTGACCTTTCATGAGAGAAAGCTTGATAGATCTTCTGGAATTGAATCTATTCAATTATCAAAATTCAATGTAGTAATTTAACACTTGCCTGGTGTTAATGTTCTCGAAAGTTGTGACCTCTTCGTTACAGGTTGAAAAACACATTTGTACAGGGTGTCACAAAAATAATGGTCATCCTACAATTGTGGTTGGTTGGCTGGTGAAGGTTCATCATAGTAAACAGGATGCAATAACAATATTATAAAATATAACATAACTGTGACATATAATGTAGTAATAAACTCTTGTTTATGTCTGCCTCTAAGGTAGCCAGAAGGGCCATCAGAACGAGAATATCTTTTTTCATGATAAAAATTAATAACAATATCTTTTAAGTTGATATATTGCTTCAACCAGTATTTATATAAGAGTTTTTTCCTCTGCGGTGAAAACGTTCCCACATTTTTCACATTTAATATAAGACTAAACTGGCAGTCTTTCTAATATTGCTTAATATTTCTTTAGGAGCATCTTGCAGATCAAATAGAATCATTTGCCCAAGGATTTATACCGATTTCTTTGATTTATCCACATTTTTTCAAATTTGGAAAAAAAATAAATTGATGGATATAAAAATAAAAATCTTTGGAATCGGCAAATTTCGGCAAAGTAAATTGCTGTCAGTACATTGTACTTGAGGTAAACGTTAAGCTCTAAAAAACTTTGGATGTTTGCAGATTAAGTTTTTTTTGCTATGGTCTATCAAAATTTTGTACATAAGAAAAATGTCAAAAATTAATGAATAATAATTTAGGATAAATAATAAGGGAGTAATTACCCATAATCAATTATATCAGATAAAAAAGGAATAGTTTTGATGTAATTTCCTTTGGATGACTTAATAAAAACACTGTCCTATCTTCAACGGGATAGGTTCAAACTAATTGTTTGAATATAGCAGATTTTGAAGACTTTACCTTGTTTAAAATGCTGCTAAAGTGTTTGTTGATCAAAATAAAACTAATATTTATTAGTGTTATGCGATTTTAATTCCGTGAATAGTTTCTAAACTTAGCTAGAGGATTAAAAATTAAATATAAGAAAACAAAAATTTAGGTTTTTGTCCATTGGACGTTACACTGTGCATAGGTCAGAAAAGAGTCTTTATGGTCAAAATTACTATTTAATAGTTAATGAGTTGCAGATAGTTAGCCGTGGAGGTTATAACAAGCCAAGAATGGTTGAGATTCGACTAGTGATGGGCGATTCTCGGATATGAATCGATCTTTTGAATCGATTCGAATCAACAAGATCGATCCCCGAAAATATCAACGAGTTCAGATAAATTCAAAAGATCAACCTTCTAGGCTCAGAGATCGAGCTGCGATATGGATATTATTATGGGTCGATTTCACGGTTACTTACAATTACCTACGAAATTCGTATTTCATTTCTATTCGAGTCCATTCAAATTCAAGACTCGCCCATCAATACTACGAATCGAACTAAATAGGTCGATTTGAATACTCGATAATATAAAAAATATATCTGTAACCTAAACGTAGAAAAATTTAAGACTATTTTTCATTAAAAAAAATGTATATAATGAAACTACTAAAGTTACATCATATTAAAATATATGGGTATTATTACATATATGAATGTTTATGTTTATCAATGAAAAAAAAAAGGAAAAAAAAAAAAAAGGAAACCATTAAAAACAAAGTAAAACTTCTTGAGTGATGTAACCATATGGCAGTCATCAGGTTTGTCTATCTGACAGGTTTTTCCCCAAAACATCCCCTCCCCTTCGTTATAACTCCAAGAAGATAACAGTCTATGACTTAGAAAAATGTAACCGTAAAACCTGATTAAAATTTGAAACGATTCTAGATAGATAGATTAAAGTATATTCACTTTTTCGGATAAATATGGCGTAGGTCATATAGAATTTAGAACTTAATTTTTCTTTTGTACGACTTTATTGTATTTTGTTCTATATGTTTCCTGGCCTCATTGCCACCTCCTCATGGGCCATTACCTCCTAAACAATTTTTGAATTAAATTTTAGACATCCCAAAAAAAAAAAAATGTTTTTTACTTATTGCTAATTTGTTATCCTTAGGTAACTTTTAAAACTTCACATCTAAAATGTTTGTCAAAATACAATAAAATTTTTAAAAATGTACATACCCGGCATGTGGTGAGCTCGCCACCCATATATAAATTTTTTTTTTTTTTATTTATTTATTATATTTGAAATCTGTACAATTATTAGCAGTACAATAATCAAGTCTGTTCATGCAGATATTATGTACAATTGACAAAAACGGTAAAAGTAAAATAAAATAAAATAAATAATAAAGACATACAAAATATGGAAGAAGACAACCACTGTTGGCACTTCCAGGGATGTCTTGGGAAATGTTTTAATGGTCACGATAAGATCAGATGATTAAATTGTCTCGAGGCCACTGTCTCTTGAGCCGCCTGGGAGGATTGTCTGGATGGGATTCGGATGATAAGGATAGACCTTCAGGATTAGGATGATAAGACAATTTGGAGTGGAACATTTGGAATCGGGTTTTAGCAAGGTCAAGGACAAATGGGATGTTGAGGTCATTGTGAAGGGTTTTGTTGGAAACATAGAAAGGAGCATTTACAATTTTACGAAGTACTTTTGACTGGAATGCCTGTATTCTGTTGATGTTAGATGGTTTTGCAGATCCCCAGAGTTCAAGTCCGTATGTCCATATTGGTCGAATGATTGTTTTGTATATCGTTAGTTTGTTCTGTGTCGATAATTTAGATGAGGGTCCAAGAAGTCGTCTAAGTAGTCCGTATCGTTTGTTCAGTTCTTGTCTTTTCAGTCTCGTGTGAGGGTTCCATGTCAGTCGGCTGTCAAGGTATAACCCTAGATATCGAACCTCGTTAGATTCCCGAAGAGGAGTGTTTCTGAAGTAAACAGGAGGGCATGATCTTCGGTTGAGAGTGAATGTCACTTGTTTGCATTTTTCTGCGTTGATTTTTATTCTCCACCTTTCACTCCAATGTTTTATGGCGGAAAGATGTTCCTGCAGGTTTTGGGATGCTACTGAAAGGTCAGAGGAAGTTGACAGGATCGCTGTGTCATCAGCGTATGTGGTAAGTCGGGTTTGGGGGTGTGTGGGAATATCCGCAGTGTAAAGAAGGAAAAGGAGGGGACCGATAATACTCCCTTGGAGGACTCCAGCATTTATGGGGCAGGTCGGGGAAAGAGTTGTACCATATTTGACTTGGAAGGATCTGTTTGACAGGTAGGATTTGAGGATAAGGAAATAGGTGTGTGGAAGTATAAGCTTTACTTTGTAAAGTAATCCCGGGTGCCAAACCCGATCGAATGCTTGAGCAACGTCGAGAAAAGCACTCGTGCAAAAACTCTTACGTTCAAGCGAGGAGGAAATTGAGTCTACGACTCGTAAGCACTGTTGTATGGTGGAATGCTGGAAGTGGAAACCAAATTGATGGTTGGGAATTGTATTCGAGGATTCTATGAGAGGGAGGATTCTTTTGTACAGGAGTTTTTCGAATATTTTGGAAATTAATGGGAGAAGGCTGATGGGCCGATAGGAAGAAGGGCAATCTGGAGGTTTGAAGGGTTTGGGGATAACGATGACGACTGAATGTTTCCAGGGATTCGGGAAATGGGTTGTTCTTAGGATTGAGTTATACAGGTATGTAAGGAATATAATGGCCTTCTGGGGGAGGTTTTTGAGTATTGTGGAGGTGATAAGATCATAACCGGGAGATTTTCTAGGAAGGTGTTTGATGATGTATTTAACTTCGGATGGATGGAAAGCTTTGGGAGGGAAGGACAAAGGTAAAGGAGAATTCAGGTAATCTTCGATATCTGCATCATGGGAGGGGCTCATTTGAGGATTAGGGGAAAATACTGTGGTTAGGTGTGTGGAGAGGAGGAGCGCCTTTTCTTCATCACTTCTGGCCCAGGTCCCATCGTTGCGTTTGAGAGGGGAAGGAATTGGGTGGAACTTTAGGATTTTACGAGTGACTGTCCACAAAGAACAGTCTTGTGTAGAGAGGGATGAAAGGTATTCGTTAAAGGATTCTGAGCGGAATTGGGATAGGGAAGATTTCAGTTGGCGTGTCAGTCTGTTGTATACGTTTCTGTCCGAGGGATAACGGGATCTTTGCCATAAAGCCCTGGCTCGTCGCTTGGCTGCAAGGAGTTCTTGGATGTGGTTTGGGAGTTGCATTTTGGGTGGGGGAAGGAAACCTGTTCTTGGTCGGCATGAATTGCGAGCACTGTCCTGAATGGCTTTAGTAAACGATTCAGTGGCTTTGTCTAGGTCTGAAGGGGTTTTTAGGGAAACGGTTAGGTCTATGGAGCGCTCTAGGTTGAGCTGAAATGATTGCCAGTTGATGGGACCGGGAGTAAGGGACGGTTGTAGAGGACGGGGTACAGGGGAGGAGAAGAGGGTTAGAAGGATCGCAGAATGGTCCGACGATAGGTCGAGGAGCGAATCAACAGAAGTCGCTGTACCTCCCAAGCCAGACGAGATGAAGAAATCGACTAGGTCAGGGCTGCGGGATGGATCAGTTGGCCAGTATGTTGGCGTGTTGGGAGATATTGGGCGATAATTTTGGGAGTTAAGGATATCGTAAAGGATTCTGCCACGGGAGTTAGCTGAACGGCTTCCCCACATGGGGTGTTTCGCATTGAAATCACCCCCGGTAAGGAAGCGGGGACCAAAGGATTGGAATATTGACAGGAATTCAGGATGGTAAATGGTGTGGTTGGGAGAACAATACACTGCGGACAGTATGATATCGAAGGGAGAAAGGGAAAGGGATATGGATGTTACCTGCAGGCTTACTGATGCGATGCTGGACTCTTGATGGTGCTTGATTTGGTTCTTGATAAGAATTAGAGTCCCATGCTGAACCCATATATAAATATAATTCAAAAATTGTTTAGGAGGCAATGGCCCCAGACGAGGTGGCAATGAGGCCAGCAAACACACACACATATATGTATATATATATAGCTGTACCTTGGAACAAAAAGGGTAATGACCAAATCTCTGAAATTTGGGTGACCTACATGAGTGACATCAGGGTGGAATAAACATAAATTGTTAAAAGGTCGCCTTCCTATAGCAATTTCCAGCCAGTTTTTTTTTTTTCATTCTTTGTGTATTTTTTAAAGGAACTCAACATGAAAAATGTACCTGTAGATTCTTTGAAGGGCCTACATTCGGACGGCAGGAAAACAAAAATTGACCGTATGGCAGGGCTGCCATATGGGGGGGGGGACAACCGGGTACAGTTGCTCAAAACTCAAGATGAAAATAATTTTAAAATGCCCAAAGTCCAATAAAGTACTAGAATTTTCATTCTGGCTCTGAGAAGTGGGGGCCCGTGATCTGGTCCCGGGCCCGGCTCTGAGATGTGGCGGCCCTGCCGTATGGTGAGTTCGGCCTTCTTATCGGCATCCTCATATAGATGTCTGTGTGTGTGTGTTTGTATTTCATGCATCTATATGTGGGGCATTTTTAATTTTTATTAGGCCTTTTCAATTTTTCCCTGGCATTGCGGAAAGAAAGCAAACAAAAATCCGTCACGCAGGAGCTGCATAACTAAGCACTTTCCTCAGAATTGGGTAGGGTCGAGTGCATTCCTGAATAATTTGCTTAAAATAACCTATATAGATAAATAAAATAAAATCATAAATTGTTCTGCTCTTTTTCTTTTATGAGCAGCTGTTTCAATTATTAATTTTGGTATTAATTTCCTCCCAGAGTTTTGTGTATGCGAGGTACTACACTACGTAATAAATACACAAGGCTTCACGTATTCATCTATTGATCTTGATGAGTTTCGCGAACCTACGTTTGGTGGGAGAATTCAACCATAGTACAAAGTAACACCCCCCTTCTAATAGACCGATTTAGTTCATTTTCACAACACTTATTTCTTATTAGATAGCCAGGACGTATACAGAGTTTCGTAACAATACAACAGAAATTACGACCGGTTTAAGGAAATTAGTAATTTCTGCCCGGAGTAAACCCCCCCTTCTAGTCAACCGATTTAGTTTATTTTTTTAACAAATTTTTCTCTTCGGTTGACCACAACAAATACCGAGTTTCGTTAAAATATAACAAAAATTATGGCTGTTGTTGACAAATAACTACTTTGGCTCCAGAGTAAACCCCCCCCCCCCTCCGGATGGACCAATTTTGTTGGTTAACGAACTCATTCAATCGTTTGATGGTGGAATACTACATACCAAGTTTCGCGGCGAAAAAACAAAAACTCTGGCCTGTATCGTGTTAACGGACACATATATAACTATATATGCATATATATATATATATATATATATATATATATATATATATATATATATATAAATTTTAACTGGGGTCATTTTCGGTGTCTACTAGGTAGGATCGATAAAGATTCGAAGAAATTTTTCAAAATTTCTGTCATGAGTGCAATCTCAATAGCTACTTTCCTTCGGAGGAAAGTGCTAAAAAGAGAACTAGTTATTTTAACCAGGTTCCGCATTCAACACATTTTCCTGGCTCACTCTTTTCTCGTGGAAAATGGAGCGACCTATATGCAGTCACTGTAAAGAGAGGTATAAAAATATACACATATTTACTAACCACAGAATAGGATACAACTTACCAGTTAAACGCATCTTACGGGACTTACTGCCTGAAAATTTCTTTATAAATGTATTTTCATATTACATTGTTTCACCAATACAACACCTTCTGACATAATGTCTCACTAATAAGGGATCTACTATTAAAGACGTAATCGCCAAATGTTTCAAACACTTAAATAAATATACAGTTATAATAATTATAAACGGGGGGGGGCGAGGTTAGCTCAGTGGTAGAGCACTGGACTAATAAGCTGAAGGACTGAGTTCAAATCCCGAGCAAGCACTAAAGATTTTTTCTTCTAGTGTCTTCGTTCATGGGTTGAATTCGGTCTCCCTGACCGTCCCTAGGCCAACCCAGCCTTTAATTAATTTAATAATGGGTACCTTGGTGCTAATGACTCTAGCAGTCGAAGCAGCCAAGGGGAAAATCAGGCGGCCGGAGCATAGTACTGATCACACTATCTCCCTAGTGTGCCGTATGGTCATGAATCAGATACCTCTGTAGTATCGGCCCCTCAGGGCCCTCGTGGCCTGCTACGGGACTGCTTTTTTTTTTATTATTATAAAAAAATGTTCTCCTTTTAAAAGATACTTTATTTTAAAAACAGCTTGTTTAGAGGTCAACAAACCAGACATGTTTCATCTTTACACAAGATATTGACAACCTATTGCTCAAGTAAGGAACATGAAACCATTCTTATCCATATAGATATTGCCGTTGACCACTATCTGGCGGAGGCATGTTCTGTGGGTACGGTGGTCCAGGAGGCTGCAAGGCGGGAGGCCATCGGGGTCCAAAGCTGTCCTGATAGTACTGTGGAGGAGGATAAGGGTCTGGAGCTATGGCTGCTGTGTCTACGTCCATGAATGGTATCTGGAAGCCTCTAGCCTGCGCCTCAAGATGTTGGCTGGAATTTGTTAGAGTGAACATTTGTTGTGCTGCAGCCAGCTCAGCTTGGACAGATACCATCTAAAACATAGCAACATTTATGAAAAATCTGAAAATTAAGACTCGCCTATTTCTATCATTATATACTGTTTTATTAAATATTCATTTTCTTGTTTTGTTTTGTATTTCTTTTCATGGGTGTATATAAGGGGGGCTTAGGGGGCTCCAGCCCCCCGCAATTTCAATTTAATTGGTAGAAATATGTCAAAAAAAAAACCGTTAAAAATAAATTGAATAAGATAACGTAGCTCAGAAAAAATGAGTTTTTTTTGGGGGGGGGGGGGTGTAATAGCATTTTAGTTGACTAACTATTCTAAGTTCTAGATTGTTAGCCTTTTTGATGCGACTTGGGCTAGCTGCCTATTCCCTCCACAGGCGGTCCAAACTCCCTCTCCTAGAGCGGCCGTAGGCACTCGCATTTGTTTTTTTTTTCTTTTTACTTAGGTGCTCGTTACTAATCATCATTTGCATTTTTATCATACGTGAACGACGACGCGTATAACTTGAAATGATTTATTTACTACAATTGAGGTACGCAGTAAACCTACAATAACCTTTTAAAACAAAGTTTACTTACTTTTCTTCCCTATATTTCTCTTTATACTTCATTTCGAAACCACTGCTTGTTTTTGAACGTGATTTTTAAATGTAGCAATGAAAATGTTTTTTATTTATTATTATAATAAGCTACTCCTTTATTATTTACAGTTTCACTAAAAAAAAAAAAAAATGCCCTAAGAACATTTTTACCATGCACACGTCTCACAGACGCATGTTACTTATAACGTTCAAGATTTGTATGTTACCAGTTAAGGGTTAAACCAACAAATTATCCCCCATTCCTGCTAGATCACTCTCTACACGCTCAAGGCTAAAGAGGGCTCGCAATCAAGAGATACAGCAGTGGCGAGAATACTCGGGCGTCGCCTCTGGGGAGCAGCTTTCTCAGGCGAGTATTCTCGGGCGTCGTATCGAATGGGTTAATGAACGGTAGATTCTCAAACCCTTGTTCAGGAAAAAATAAAATCCTAACTAACGGATATTCCACAACCCTCTCCACAGTCATTCCCTCTAAATGTTAAAGGTGTTGAGACATCCATACACCCAAAATGCTACCAACCCCCCCCCCCCCTTGAAATTTCCTGGCCCACCGAAAAATAATTTTCTATAAACGCCCATGTTTCTTTTAATTACTCGTATGGTTGATGGCTGGAACATGTTTGACAATAAACAGTATGAGGTTTCATGGAAAGATTGAGAGGAAAACTAGAAGAGACTGAATCCCCAACGTTACAATTAAATTTCTCAATTTTAAACCAGCCAATGGGATACTAGATGTGGACGACTGTTTGGATACCTCCTACAAATGGAATCTAACAGAATTTCTGGAAAAAGAAAATGGCTCAAATTAAAGGAGGAGAGAGGAAAACGTCAAATCATGACGAGAACTCACAGAAAGAGGACTTCAATGTAACTAAAAAAGGAAACTAATGGAACACTGACAATCCTGGAGAGGGTGAAATAGAATTTCTGCTCACACTGCAAAGTTCATTCAAAGGGGGCTGAAATGAATGTGGTATCCCATGGAAGGAGTATGTATGAAAATAAATTCCAATGGTGAAGGATTATCTCGAACTAGGAAAGAAATAGTGTAATGGTCCATCAGCAGTTATTCTCAAATCAAGCTTTGTTGAACCAAACAGAGTTGAAGAATTCAGAACTTTCTTCATCTACATCAGGACCCACACAAAAGGAAATGAATGCCGTTTGAAAGTAAGTTAAAATCATTTTCTTTGTTTGAGTAACTTGAATAATATTGGAAACCACAAGAAGTTATTAAAGACTGAAATTTAAAATCATTCAATCATTTAATATTAAATTAATTACAGGTACCGTCATCTGGGGTGAGTTCTGACAATAGTGCATGGCGTAGGAAATCACCAGTGCAGTGATTTCCTGTATCATGCACTATTGTCCAAACTGGTACTACCTGTCTGAACTAATCCTAGATGACGGTACATTTGAAGGTTACTTTGTTTCAAATCTTTTAATCAATTCTTAAAATCAATAATTTTAAAATAATAATAATAAATAATCCCATAATAATAATAAATAATCCCAAGTTTATCGACAAATATGACCGCGCCTCATCTGGAACTTTTCCTCTAGCACTCCGCATGACTTGTGAAGTACAGCTCATCTCCTCCACACAAGCACAACAGAAAGAAGGCTCAACAAATTCCTCCCCTTGGACCTTCACACCACCCGAACGCCACTTCTTGGCCGTAAACAAGAATTCTATGACAGACATCGAGCTGAGTTCCTATCTGCGCGAGTTCTTGGGTAGTATCGCAGAGAGAAGGGTATACTACACCGATGGTTCCAAGATAGAATCTTCAACTGCCTGCGCGGTGATCGATTCTGACATAGTTTTTATGTTTAAACTCTCCCCCCAATGCAATATCTTCACTGCTGAACTATTTGCAATCGCCACGGCCTTGCAGCTAGCTCAGGAAGCCCCGGAGAAGAACATCATAGTATGCACCGACTCAAGAAGTGCTCTCGAAAAGGTTGAAGACATCTTTACTGAAAACTCCCTTGTTTTAAAAATCCTTCAGTATAGCAGAGTCCTCAGAGACAGTGGAAAAGCTGTCCATCTAATGTGGATTCCTGGCCACCGTGGGATTCCTGGTAATGAAAAAGCTGATCAAGCCGCTCGGGCTGCACACAGTTTGAGCGACATTACCAGGGTTCCTTTATCTGGCAGGGAACTAGTAGCGCCAGCAATATGCAAGATCGAAGAAGGATGGAGAAACACGTGGCTGGATTGCGGAGAACAAAAACTTAAGCAAGTCAAGCACGATTTGAGAGCCTGGTCCTCCTCAAACAGAATATCAAGAAGAGAGGAGGTTGTCCTAGCTCGGCTCAGACTTGGCCACTCTAGATTGACTCATGGGTACTTGATGTCCAGAGGAATCCCACCTGTCTGCGGAAGATGCCATCAGCTGATTTCTGTGAAACATATTTTCGAGGACTGCTCTCGCTATAGGCTGCTGCTCCAACAGTTGGGTTTACCAAGGAACTTGACAGAGGCTCTGCGGGACGATGGCAAAGCAGTTGACCTAGTTGTGGAATTCTTAAAAAAGGCGCAACTATATCTCATGATATAAAATAATAATTTAATAATAAATAAATATATGTATGTATACGTGCACGGGTATATACACATGTGCGGGTACGTATGTATGTACATATGTGGGTGTATGATTGTATGAACGTGGGCGTATGTGTATATACGTGTGCTAGTTTAATTTAGAATTGGCATTATTATAAATTTGGTTATGTAGTATAGTTTTAGTATTAATATTGCTTACATTAGCATTATTTTCAGTACAAATAGTTGTATTAGTTATGTTTAGTTTTTATTAGTTACTTAGTTTGTATTAGTTAGTTAGTGTTTTACTAAAAAAAAAAAAAAAAAAAAAAATGATATATAAAAAATTACAAAAGAGGAAAAAAAAAAATATATACATAAAAAAAATATATATGTATTAAAAAATATAACAAATAAAATTATACATAAAGGAAAAAATAAACAAAAAAACAATAAATAAAAAATAAAAATAAATAAATAAATAAAAAAAAATAAATAAAAAATATAAAAAATAAATAAATAAAAAACTATACAAGAGGGGGAAAAATAAATATGTAAATATTAATATGGTTATGTAGTCTATTATTTGTTATGTAGTATATTATTTGTATTGATAGTGCTATAGTGTATATTAGTATTACTTTTAGTACAAATAGTTCCATTACCTAGTAAGTTAGTAGTAAGCAATGATATTGGTTAAAAAAGAAAATTGAATACAAGTTATAAAAAAAAAAACAGTTCATTTTCATGCACTGTCCCAAACACAAATTACAATCCCTTTCACGACATATACACGACTCTCTAACATTACACTTCAGGGCGGTGAGGACCTAGATGTTTTCTGCCCTTAAACACCCAATCCATCCATCCAATTCTTAAAAGAATATTAATTTTTAATACTTTCATGAATTTTTAAGGTTGTTGGTCATAACAGATACCAGATTCAAAAATGTAAAAACAAGACAGTTGCTCATTTATTCTGAGCTCTGTAAATTCATAGCGTTAAAATAATGATAATGAAGGACATATAGATGTACAGGATATGACTCCAACAAAGAGGTATGTACTTTTATTTATCCTACATTACAACAAAACACCACCATCCAGCAAACCAGATGGGTCCTGTTAAATAATTATAATTTTAAATATAATATGAAAATTATTTCAATGCTAATAATAACTTTAAATTCAAGATTAATTTTTCCATGATAAAAAACTCAACCTGGGCTGAAAGTGCATCGACTCTTTGTCTTGCAGTGAACATTAGTTGATCATGAGCTGATAGCTGCAACTGTGCAGTGTGAGCCCTCATTGCAGCTTGTGCAGCAGCTTCCTGAGCAGCTTGCAGATCAGAACTGAGTAACCTTACTTTGTTTGTTGCTTCCTCGAGGGCCTGCTCAGCTTCTGCTGCTACTTGCTGAGTCCTCGTCACTTCTCCAGTTTCCATTTTAACCTATGAAGAAACAAATAAAAAAAAACAAAAAAAGAAGTGAGAGGTTATGATGAATTTTGAAGGTGGTTCTGACTATCACTAAATTTTGAAGGTTTGCTTGGGAAAAATGGGCATGAGATTTGGGTTGAGAGGGTTAAAAACTTATAGATGGAAGGGATCTGTCACAAGTACAGACTATTATCCATTTTCTGTGCGCGTGCATATGTATTTTTTTTTTTTTTTTTTTTTTTTTAATGGCAAGAAATTAGAAATTATTTAAGGTAGGGATTGTCGGGGTTCGGTCACTGCTTCTTAATAAATGCATGCGGGATCCCGCATCTGTGAGGTATAATTCTCAATTTTCTCATCGCCCTCATGAAGGCTTGAAGTTCAAGCCGAAATGTCGGCACAATAAAACCATTTTCACGATAAAATGTAGTTTTATTAAGAAGCAGTGACCGAACCCCGACAATCCCTACCTTGCATCATCAACAATCTCCTTTTAATTAGAAATTATTTGTAACTTCCTTTTAGAAAAGTATAAATTTATAGGTTCAAACCATTGTTATTCAAACAGACCATGAAGGGTTGGTGAAATTGGATTAATTTTATCCTTTCCTGGATTAGCACAATGAGCACTTTTGTCTGGGAAAAATTAAAAATTATTATTAACACTAAGCTGACCCTCTAATTAAATCTTCAAATTTTCGTTATAAGAAGAAGGATACAACAAATAGAATACCACACTAAATAGTGTCAATAACTTTATTTCTTCCCTACATGTTTCGCATTCTTTTGGTGCCTTTTCAGGGGAACATGTTAAAAATATAAAAACGCTGTTCATGAGGACGATATTGAAAGGTTATATACAATTTTTAATATTAAAAGTAATATAGGCTTTAAGAAAGAGGAAGAAATTAACCATAGAATTTTATTTCTTGAAGTTGAAATAATAAGGACAAAATGGTGCTATGGCCAAGGCACCAAAATTAAAAAAGAAATAAATAAATAAAGGCAAAAGAAAATACTCTTGAATTCAAATGGCATAAAAAAAGTCATTTTCAGGAGGAGTGCATTTTGTTTTTCATTTATGTCATCCCTTAGAACTTAAAAGGAACCTTATTTAAAATTGAATGATAACTTCCTGCAAAGAATAAGTCCAAAATATTTTCTAGAAATTAGAAGCAGATTGAGGTCTATTTTCTGAGAAAAAAAAAAAAAATTGTTATCCTAGTTACTTAAACGAAATTAAATGAGTGGAGAAAAAAATATCATAAAGAAGAAGTACGCACAAAGTTGAGAAGAACATATGCAATTTTAAATTTTACATTAAGGTTTTTAAATTATTGTTTCCTAAAAATATCTGTTTTATAATTTTATGAAAAATAAATCATGTTTCAATTTATTTGGTTGAGTTGATTTCAATTTTTATATGAAGTTATTAAAAGAATACTTGAAATTTATGCAAAGGTATATTATAAACATAATTAACATAGTTTTGTAACCTTTTAACACATGCTATCTTCTAGTTGCTACCCTTTCACAATGTCCATTGTGAATTAGAGGCAATATTAAGAGAGTTCATCCATAAAAAAGTTAACTCATTGCAGGCTAGATTTGAACCAGTTGCTCAATGATGGTAGTCTAATGGCCATACCGTTCAGTAATTGTATAATACAAGACATTACATTCCAATTCTTTATAAGAAGAAGCAGGTAGGTGTAAAAAAAAAAAAATATGTTTGACTGGCTTAAACACTAAAAAAATCTCAGGCTTAAAAATTGTTCTCCCCACACTCTTGGAAGATGGACATTTTACAAACAAGCTAAGTAAACCGTTTTGTTTTTTCTCAATTACGTCTAAAACAGTTTATTTCAGGGGAAAATTATTCATTCCCAACCTCTCTTATAAAACCCATCAATTTTTTAAATGTGCAGCAATATAATACCCATCTTTATCCAAATAAAATTTGAGAAAGGGTGAAAGAGATGATTGATGGCCAGCAAGATGGCTTGTATTGTGTGAACTCTGGAAAAAAGGCTGAAGTACAATTGATGGGTTTGAAGCAATAAGGAGGCAGCTCCATTTTTGGGGATTTTCAGGTCAGAACATTATCATGGATTTAAAAATTATCCCTATCCTCTGATACAATAAAGCAGCAGGCCTGGTCACTTCAATAGTGGAATGACAGCAAATCAAGTCCTGCGTGAGGTCCACTATTGACTTTCCATGTGCATACAGCCAACCCCTGCTCTTAAAAACTGATAAATACAATGAAGTAATTGAGCCTTGCAAAAAAATATGTTGGAGAAAATGTGATTCCGTTCTATAATACATTAAAATGTGTAGCTTCTTCAGATATACTGACTATGATGATTTGACAGAGCCAAGAAGATTCTAGAAAAAATATCTAGAAATCAAATTTAAAAACATTTTCTTTAATTTGCCAAAAATGTGAAAGAAGGAGCTACCTCCTTATTGCTGCATGGCCGTCGATGGTTTAGTTCATGGGTGTCGAACTGTTTTAGTTAAGGAGTTAAGTTCTGACAATAGTGCATGGCGTAGGAAATCACCAGTGCAGTGATTTCCTGTATCATGCACTATTGTCCAAACTGGTACTACCTGTCTGAACTAATCCCAGATGACGGTACATTTGAAGGTTACTTTGTTTCAAATCTTTTAATCAATTCTTAAAAGAATATTAATTTTTAATACTTTCATGAATTTTTAAGGTTGTTGGTCATAACAGATACCAGATTCAAAAATGTAAAAACAAGACAGTTGCTCATTTATTCTGAGCTCTGTAAATTCATAGCGTTAAAATAATGATAATGAAGGACATATAGATGTACAGGATATGACTCCAACAAAGAGGTATGTACTTTTATTTATCCTACATTACAACAAAACACCACCATCCAGCAAACCAAATGGGTCCTGTTAAATAATTATAATTTTAAATATAATATGAAAATTATAATTATTTAACAGGACCCATTTGGTTTGCTGGATGGTGGTGTTTTGTTGTAATGTAGGATAAATAAAAGTACATACCTCTTTGTTGGAGTCATATCCTGTACATCTATATGTCCTTCATTATCATTATTTTAACGCTATGAATTTACAGAGCTCAGAATAAATGAGCAACTGTCTTGTTTTTACATTTTTGAATCTGAGAACCACATGCATAAATAATTGTTGTATATTTGGCTATGTCAATTTAAGTAGTAATGTAACTTAAAGCAGCCAAACCAGCCACATTGATAGAAGAATTTTAACAAATAGCTAGAGGAATTGACAAAATGATAGCTTACAGCAGCTTCAGCTTGATAAATTTGTTGAAGCAGTGCTTGAAGCTCGGATTGCTTTGAAGCTACTTTCATAGCATCCTGATCTAAGGATGGGTCTGTATTATATTGGGCAGCCTGTCTTTTCCAAGTGTCTATTCCTTGCGGCTGATCCTGTTTTGGAGGTGGACGGTTCCACCATTTGTCCAACCATGTGCCAGTCTAGAAAAATAATTATTCAAATATTAAGGAATGACTATGTAGATATTCAGTAAAGCATATTAACATTTGTTTCAATAAATGAAATATTATAAAAAATAACAGAAAGACCCTTGGACAATAGACATTGAAAAATAACTGAACCTTTTCCTACATAACAATAAATGAAGAAGGGATTTTTATCTCCCATTATTAATCTGTATGACACGCAATATAGCCAAATACAATTTAATGCTAATTTAAAGAACTGATACACAGGGCCGCCACATCTCAGAGCCGGGCCAGGACCAGATCACAGGCCCCCACTTCTTAGAGCCGGGCCCCACTTCTCAGAGCCGGGCCCCACTTCTCAGAGCCAGACAGAAAATTCTAGTACTTTTCTATAGGACTTTGTACATTTTAAAATGATTTTCATCTTGAGTTTTGAGCGAAATGAGAATAAAAGCCGACAATCGATGCAGTAAAGGTCACTTTCGGTATTTGTAGTTTTATTAAGACTCCTAATGAAATATACTATTCTGGGACTGCACTTGTTTTGTCGTTTATGTACATTAAGAAAAATATAGATCCCACCCCAATAAATATAGGCCACGCCCATCTATATTTCCAAACCCTATTCTTTTTACAAGCTCATACCCTATACATTTTTTCCAATTAGCGAGGCCCGGGACAACTGTACCCAGCAGTCCCCCCCCATGTGGCGGCCCTGCTGATACAGAATAGTCACAGGACGGTAATGGAATATAAAATGAAATGTTGGGGTTAGAGGAGTCATTTAGGGCTGATGTATACAATTTGCTAAGATATCAAAAATCGTTTTTAAACGAATACTAGGAGGCCCGGGGGCCATAAACATTAAGGCATGAGCACTTAACACTCAGTGCCAAAGGGTCATGGGTTTGATTCCCACTAGGAGTGATGGCTTTTCTTTCAAAAAAAAGAAAAGGCATCAGCCCTATCCTGGCTAGAAAAGGGTGGTAACCTATAGATAACCCGTCCAAAATTCGTAGTTAAAAATAAATGGACATTATAATTTAATAATAATAAACAAATACTCATTTCTATGATCATATTAACGGGCGATTATATATTATATATTCTAAAGATGATTTATTTTATGGTGGCTGAGGGACAAATTAAACAAGGACCTACAAATAATAAATAAAACCTTGCTCTTTTTTTTTGGTCATAAATACATTTTAACAAGCACAACAAAAAGTAAAAAAAAAAAATCAATACTCACTGGTCTTTGAACATTGAGAGGAGGCTTGGTCGTTGCCCAAATATTGAATTGTTGACCACATGAATGTCCTATAACTAACAAATCAATGCACACTAGTTAAATTGTACGCCATTAAATAAAAAAATGGGAATCTCAAAAATGAACTCACTAAGTACCAATGTTATTGCAAGTAGCATTTCATTTCTTAGGCTTATGTTGGAAACTTCTCATTAAAGCAGTTTCCTTCAACTCCAGGTAAATGATCATAAAACTTACTTGCGTAAACAAATTTAAAGTTAACCTCAAAGAAACATATGTTGAAATATAATTTAAATAATATTTTATTAGCCTTCTAATGGGAAATATTTAGAAGTATTGATAATTAGTTCTGAATTCTTATTCTATAAAATATGCAATGAAAAAATAAGTCTAGAGCATATAATCATTGAATACAAAAAATGTATCAAGGGTAATAACCGTTTACGGACCAACAATAAGTTATTTACACAGATTTAAAATCATTGAAGAAAATAAATGCAAATGTTACACTCGTACCACCAGACACACAACCATCTTATTTTTGCCTGCAGACTACTTGACACGGAAAGAATCAAATTCATAAAGTCTGTTATATTAAAAGGAGGAAACTGGCCGGTTTCTAAGAGGGAGATTCTTATAAAAAAACACTTAGATGAATTCCATACATTTATTGGTATAATAGATTATGATGAACTTCAAAAAATATGCTTATTTTTTATTATTTTATACATTTTATTTTATTTATTCATTTATCTTTTCTTTAAGCTAAAAATGATGTCTGGGTTTCTCTTCCATTCATATATATCTATCATTTATTTTTGCAATTTTTTTTTTTTTTTTCATAGGCATTTATTAGTTTTTAGTATTATTTTATAGTTATAGTGTTATTTATGTTAATTTTATTTTCTTACCTTTAATTACATTCACTGTTGACTTTTAATTCATGTTAATATTTAACTTTCCATGTTACATAAATATCTAAAATACATGTAGAATTTTTAAAATGGAACATGTACAAAATAAATTCCCACATTACAGGGTTACTGTAATGTGGAAAAAAATGGTCAAATTCAACAAATAATAATATTTTACCAACTTTAGAAGAAGCTGTTCAAAATTTGATACGGTTCCTAAAGGACGGGGGAAAAAAAATTATTGAGACTTAAAGACTCACAGTAGAGTCAATGACCCTCATGGGAAGAGGCAGGATAATTTAAATAAAGAAATAAAACATTTTTTTTTTTTTACTTTTATTATTAATTTTTTTCTTGCATTACACCGGCATCTAGGCCAATAGAGCTGGGGGCTGTCTACTGGTTACCAACCTTCCTAGACATCCATGGTGCAGCAGGGAATATTCACAATGGGCCCTTCGAAATGAGAAAAATCTGTGTTGCAGGTGGGACTTTCCCACCCCATCTGCCGCATGAAAATCCAATGGTTTAGCCACTACACCATGGGGAGACCCATACAATTTTCTGATGTTCGAGTTTAAGAAGGGAATTTGCTACAATATTTTTTAGAGATAAATTATTAACACATCCCTTAATAGTGTTGTAAGGACTGCCATTATCAGCTTTAAAGTGGCTCCAGCAGTTTCAATCCTTGATCACTGACTTATAACCTTTAAGCCTATATCGACAAGAATATATCTGCTGTGAATCAAAGGAAAATTTAAAAATTCTTCTCTTTTTAGTGTACATGAACCTAAATAATCCACATTTCAAAACTATCAGGATGTGTTTTACGAACTCGTTGACCGAACTATTGATAACTGCCTTAAATTTAGAAGTGGGTGCCCAGATGAACCACACCGAGGCTTGTAAGACCCAATTTGCCACCTGATGTGTCGTTCTGTTATAACACCAGACCCATGTCAGCAAAAAACAGCATAATAGCTTTCCCCTAGCTAACAATTGAACAGGGGCCTTAACCAGCAAAATCGATCCATCTGGAGGGGGGTTTTCTTGGGTCTCAAATTACTAATTTGCCAACACCGGTTTTTGTTATTTTGAAACGAAACTCAGAATTCGTTTTGGTCGCCTAAAGAGAAATGTGCTGTAAAAATAAACTATATTGGTTCATTTGGATGTGGGGTTTACTCTGGACCCTAATTACTAGAAAATACTAATTTGCTCATACCCCTCATAATTTCTGTTGTATTGTAATGAAGTTCGGTTTGCGTAATAGATATCGAGAAAGATCTCTTGTAAAAATAAACTAAATCAGCCCATTGGAAGAAGGGGTTTACGTTGTAATATGTTTAAATTGAATTAAGCCACCAAACATAGGCTAGGCTACTAGGAGCACTGACCAGCTGGCTCTTTTCTCTGCAGTGTTATGATTTGATATGGATTGTTTTCTTTCTACATGTGAGCATTTCATTATTTATTAAGGTCAATCAAGAAAAATGTGAAGTTTTTGTGTTCGAATTAAGTAGTGTAGTACTTCGCATAAACTATGCTCCAGATAAAAATTAACTTAAAAATAATAATTATGTCAGCCGTTCAGTATAGATTATTTTTAATGTTCAAATTAACAAACTGGCACGAGCATTGGTTGTTACTTCTACCACTAGGAGCACTGATCACGGGCGCTGTATTCAGTTAATGCGTTATTATTGTAGGATGTTCTCATTTTACATGTGGACGCATTTATTATTCATTAAGACCAATAAACAAAAAATGTGAAGTTTTGAGTATTTATTTGATACATTTCCCTGGGGACATGTAGCCCACTCTGGTCAATTCAGATCAAAATCTATTCGGTGCATGTCCTCAGAGACATGTACTCTTAATCTGAGATTCAGGACATAAGCTCTCTGGTTGGGGTGAGTGGCAGGGCTGTTGTCAATTCTTGGATAATATACAACCAACTGTCAAACAATAATTCATGGACCTAAAAAGATCCTTGATTGATAGCCTTGTTTCATAAAGTATCACAGAATATCTTCCTCTCCAGGTAACTGAGAGCAAACGGAAAATACAGCACCAACTGACGAAGCCTAGTGGTCCTGGAAAGAAGAAAAGGTAGTATGTTGAGGCTGCTACCATGAGTTAAAGAAAACTAAGTCAAGTAGAAAAGCTGTCAAACAAGCTAAGCATGTCGTCAGTTTGCAGAAAAGCCAGGGTATTGCTTAGATTATTTTAATAGAATGTCTGATAAAATTATAATAAGTTTGTTCCATTGTTCTGTTAATGATTTGGAAAATTAAAAAAAATATTCATAACTCCTTGTAACTTCAAACTGATTTTTAATTAATTTTTGACACCATGCTTTTCTATGTTTGAGCAGAAATATTATTATTAATCTCAACTTAATTTTTACTTAATGCTTTATTTGTAGATAATTTGTAATTACATATCTACACTTTAAAAGTGATTTAAAAAAAATGATGCTCATGTGTCCCTCTTTTTCTAAGACAATAGATCCGCCTCCTGCCTCGGTGAAAACATCACCAAATACTTTACAAATGATCCTGAAAAAATGAAAGATACAGTAGAATTCCCTAGAACAGAGTGGACTTTATTATAATGACAGAACTTTTTCAAAATACTTGTCCCAGGGGACATGTACGGCTCTTACATCTCTTCGGGGATATGGACCACTCCACATGAACACCTACTCAAATCTTATCCACAGTTTGGTTGTACTCATGACGGAAGTTTTGAAAACTTTCTTCAAATCCTTATCGATCCTACCTAGTAAACACTGAAAATGACCCCTGCTAAAATTTATGTGGGTCTGTTGACACGATACACCCCAGAGTTTTTGTTTTTTCACCACGAAACTTAGCATATAGTATTTCCCTAGCAAACGTCATGGAACCCTGTGTACTACACCAATACCCTTTAAAAAAAAAAAACTTTCAACAGAAATTAAAAACATTAGATCCTGAAACAGTTTTTGTTGTTTCGCCAACAATTAGCTTTCATGGATATAGCTCCTTTTGGAAAAGGATGACTCATATCCTTTGTATTAATAGCTGTTGCAACTCTATATCGCTTGTCAGTAATTTTTATCTGATTTTTTTCTTTTACATAATACTGCCTTCCCTGCCTTACGTATATTCCTTATGCTTATTTTTTTTGATTCCTTAGTATGGACAAATATATTGAATTTTGTAATACAGGGGAAGGTGTTGTACCTTTGACCACTTTGCAAAATTGAATTTTTTTTGGCTTGAATATTAACGCTAAATTCATTTTTTTTTATTTAATTGTAATTAGTAATCTATTGCTTATCATATTTAATTTTTTCAAGGTTCTAGCTTTACATTTAATATTTTTTATCACTTTTTTAAAAAATAATCGTACAGTGGTCAAAGGTACAACATGTAGTTGTACCTTTGACCACGTAAAAACAATACAGCAGTCCAGAAAAAAAATTGTATTCAGTAATATTGTAATTAATTGTAAGTTTAATAAGTACAGGACAAGCATGTAATCATAATAAAAAAAAAACTATTATTGATATTATGTTATGCTTAATATGCTGAAAAATCCAGTCCAACCGATAAATGTTTTAACTGTCAAGCAGATCCACTAGCAATAGTAGGGTATGGAAGTTTAGCCACAATGTCTTCAATATCTATATCATACAAATTTTCATCTTCTCTCGTAAACTTGTCACTTTAAGTTTTTTTTCAAATATTGGATCTTAAACATTGAACATTTAATACCACAGATCTCTGCGAATAAATATGCAATAGTAATATTAATTATTTTTTTTAAATTTGTAGCAGAAGAACATAAAAGTTGAATAATAAAAAAAATACTCAGGTGTGTTCTACCTTTGACCTGGTCAAAGGAACAACAACTAGTCGTGGTCAGAGGTACAACACCCTGGTAGAGAAAGTTAAAAAGTATGCTAAACATTTTAGGGTTAAGATAAATCAATTTCAGAGGCTACACCATGTTTCTTATTGTAATAACTACTTTCTCAAATAATTTCCATCTAAAAAGACATAATACAAAAAATATTATGGGGCAAAACGTCATCAATAAATAACTTACATTTTTATGATAGAAATGGATAAGTATTTTTTGAAAGAATCCTCTTTGACTTGAATAATCCAAAGTGGGTTACACAATCCCTCTAGTGAAGGAGCTAAACACTAATTACACCAAAATTTATAAAATGTTGCTGCATGCCGCCACAGCCTCGGTGGTCAAAGGTACAATATGGTCAGAGGTACAACACCTTCCCCTACATTATATGATTGTGATTATCGATTTGAAACCTATGATGGTGTTGAATCGATTTGACTCATATTGATAAACAAACAAATAATTTGGAGGTAGTCAATCTCACAGTCCTAACCTAAAGGGGCCAGGGCAAGTTAAAATGATAATCAATAAATATCAATATAAGTAAAAAGATATATTCACATACATGGACAAAGGATTTACATAAATTAAAGTATTCACAAAAATTAATTATTTAATGTTTAAATTTTAACCTGAGCAGACTAAGTGTACAGAACACTATGTATAAATATTCATTATAACCTATATATACATTGATTTGTGTAAAAATGTATTAAAAATAAATAAAGTTCCAATAAAAACTACATATTGTACCATAAACTAAAACTAAATCACATTATGACCACAAGGCTAAGAAATGTGGTTGGAGTTACTTATCTAAGTAATACGTTTAGTAATTTATTATTTGTTTTAAACTTGATAAAAAATACTTTTCTGACAGAGTTCGGCAGTGTATACAGAGACAATTGTATTGGATAAAGTATTGTTTTACATTACTTATAGCTACCACGGATTCTACATGGATTTACAAATATACCTTTGGCTGTAAAATAAATGTAAATACTGGAAGAACTTTAATAAAAAAAAAATATATAAAAACTACTGAAATACACACAAACAAAATATACATGTATCACCAAATATTTTCTATTTCTGTAATGGTTTATTTCTCATGGAAGAAGACCAGGCGCTTTTTTTAACCCTGCATCGGGTGCAATGGTTCTATTGGGACAGGTTGTGGTTTTTAAGGTACCTCCTTCCCGTCCCTTAAAAAAAAGTGCTCCCGTGCCTTTCTAGGTCGGCATCCTCCTTTAATTGCCTGTCAGATCGCTTGTGAAGCAAATACAGTGAATGGCTTAGAAAAGTTCCTAAACCTGTTTTTGTTTTCATGATTTTGACTGTTAGTGATTATTGTACATCCATAGAGAGTATATATTTACCGGTTTGGGTGATAGAGCTCTCTGAGAGAGGTTTGGGGCCTGAAACTGAACATAATGCCCTTTGCGATACCGCAAAATCAGTGCTTTTACTATTTATTTTTGGCATTGAGCTGATTCATCTATTTGCAAAATTTTCATTTTTATTTCATTTCTTAGATTTCTACAAAGGTTCTACATTTTTTAAAACCTCAAAAGGTATACAGGAATTCTTTGAGGCCAAAAAATGGTGGCTATCCTATTGGGATAATTGTTCCCAGATAGGATAGCCCTGATCCAGGGTTAATGATAAATAAATTACTCTTTCTGTTTTTGAATTTGTTTGTAATTCTTGGCTTAACATTTGAAGAATTCTTCCTCTGGGATATCATCAATTACTATTAATTTTAATTTATTTGAATTAACAAAAAATTACAGCGAACAGTCTTTGTGTATTGATATATTATCGATTGGATTGTGATTTCATCTATTTGTATTTCTGGAATTTTTCTATCATTACAGTTCTTCCACTTTATTCAGCATTTCATTTCCCTACTCAATAGTAATAGATTTTTCTATGACTCGTGCAATGGTTGTCAAACACTATTGGACGATTCAGTGCTGTCACAGCCTCAGACGAGAGATATGACAAAATTTTTGATTAGTTTATTGGCCAACCATCACATTAATTATATTGAGCAGTAAAAAAATAAAGTTCAGTCTGATGGTAATTGGATTTGCACACGTCTGAATTATGTATTATTACTAGTTTGATTTTTATAGGCAGAGAAGAAGGCTAAAGCTTTCATGAGCTGGTAGCTTTTGGATATGGGGATGTTGCTGTCGTAAAGTCTCTTTGATGCTTTGCAGTCGACGTAGAACCACCAGTTGCACTTCAATATGCTCTGATCGAAAAGCGTGGATTCAGGACACAAGAAGCTCTTCATCACCATGCCGTCGTCCGTGAAGGCGCAAACGTGAAAAACCTGAAACATTAAAAGTATTTTTAAAAATATTGTATTAGTTCATCTTATAAAAATTTGTTTAACAAAAGGCTTATATGAATCAAATTCTAAAAATTTATTGTTTTTTTTTTTTTTTTTTTTTTTTTTTGCCTTAAACATTATTAAATAATAACCGAAAGTCAACAAGCACACACATGCTACACATATGTAGGTGTGTTCAGTATCAGGTTGCAAATAACTGAACATTTCGAATAACCATTTATTTATTCATTTTGTCACTATAATTTATGTTCATTGATAATAGAAAATATGTGATAATTAAATGTTTAATGAAAATTAAAGAACTGATGGCAGAATAGATTGAAATAATCTACTATATATTTGTCAAATACCACTCACTGACCTATCATCGCCCAGCCCAAACTACTTGACAGAAAAATTTGAAATTTTGCATGGACACTCCCTTTAGAACGTAAAGACTCGGTAAGAAAGGTTTTTTTAATATTCGAATTTTTAAGTATTTTTAGAGGGGTTTCAATTTTTAATTGGTTTTAAAGAGCGCATGCACACCTAGGCAGCATGCCTAGCTAGGAGCATAACAGGTCAGCTGGTACCCTACTGTATCTATTTAATGGTATTATTTGTAATTGTGGTTAATTTCAACTATGATGGCAGTCCTAGTATTACTAGAAATATTTGTGTGCGTATATGTGTGATTTTGTTTCTTATAGAGTTTACGCTATACCTGGTGATGGCCCACCAGAGGTAATAATATCCTGAACCCTTGCACAGCCTCCTCACCCAGTCAGAACACTTCTTGGCAATGCTCGCAAATATAATGGGTTTTTCCAAATGACATTCTTGGAAACATAAATTATAACATCTATTTATTACGACAACGAATTTTAAATTGTACTGGTTAAACTGCTGTTTCTGTTAACCAGATAACGCGTTATCTCCAGGTTATCTGTATGTTGACACTGGTCTACAGTGCCCGAGTGTCAAGAAACATTTTTCTTTGATTACTTTTCAATTGATGAATAACATATAGTATGACGGGAACCGTCCTATAATAAACTGCACAAAATTATCTAGTAGCGTTAATTTTGATGATACATTATTTAACTCATTAAAATAACTACTTATCTGCCGTGATGAAGCACGGGTATTCAGCTAGTAACGTAATAATTCCTTATACTAATTAATTCAAATATAACAAAAAATATGGATAATAAAACGCACTCTCCAGCAGTCGATTTTTGCGTAATTTTTGCTTAAATCCCATTCTGTTTCATCAGACTTGAAAGGTAAAAAATATTTAAAAATTGTCATTAGCGTTAAAGAATCTACATCAAAAGCTATTCGTAGGGGAAAAGAAAAAATATAAAATAGATTACTAGAATGTTAAATACCCAAAAGAAATCTCTGGAAGGTTTCTTTCTCTGAAAGTCAATAAGAGGTAACTAACATGATGTACCTCATCACATTATGCAGGCATGAATATGATCATGCGCCCAATCGTGAAGACATTTCCCTAATGGCAGCTCGTAAGTCGTTAGTGTTTTTATGGGGCCCTGAATCTCGCAGTGTCTACAGCCTCTCGGGGTTAAGCAGAAACGATTTATGCTCACTAGGGTCAGGTATTGAACGATTGCTAAATGAACGAAACAAAAAAATACGGCCAAGGCACTCGGTTGTCAATTTGGGTTTTACATTGAGCTGGGTATTTGACAGAATTTAAAGACAATTTATGGCTGGCCAATGTCACCTTGGGTCATGGGCGTATATAAGGGAAGGGGCTGAGAGGGCTGCTCCCCTCCCCCCTAAAAATTTGAATTAATCGGTAAAATTGAGCCATAAAAACCTCAAAAATAAATTAAATAAGATCACTTTTTAATAAAAAAATCATTTTTCTTTTTGATGTAATAGCGATTTAGTTGGCTAACAATTCTAAGTTCTAGGTTAGTTTTGAGCGTTAATTCGATTGTAAGGATGGCTGCAAGAGAGATGAAAAGTTCTTAGTCTATGCGTACACAGGGTGTTCCTGACTCGATGTTCCAGGCTAATATCTCTGCAACCGTTTAAGATAAATTAAGTGGCAGAAGAATGAAAATTCATAATCTTTTTCGATTAATATAGAAAAATAAATTGTTTAGGCGAATTAATAGTAATAAGGTCCAATTAATGTATGTTCTTAGTTTATCAAATACTTCCTTAATGATTTCCAGATGCCTGGTTATAAAAATTTGATTCTACACCCCCAGGCACGGCGGTAAGCCCATACTAAATTAGCCCCCCCCCCCAGAAATCTTTGTCTAAAGCCGCCTATGGATAAATTAGTGAAACTTTTTTCTGTGGGTTGGGCTTTAAAATCCTAAAAAAATATGCTTATGACGTATTTTTATAAACAATGCTCACGTTCAAAAGAACTAGGAAACAAATACTCTGAAACTTCATTACAAAATGTGTAAAGTTTTTTACATCGAGTCTGGGACACACTGTATAGTAAAATCTAAAACTATTACTAACAAAGTAATAAAAATTCTGGCAAAGTGATTTTACAAATCATGGAAATGGTACAAAAATGTCAAATAAAAATAAAATGTTGTAAGCTAATTTTTATTCATTTATTTAAATTGTATCGTCAAATTATACATACAAAGGGCTATGAGACGGGTCACCTACAGTTTCCTACCATTGTATCGTCAAATTATACATACAAAGGGCTTTGAGACGGGTCACCTACAGTTTCCTACCATTGTATCGTCAAATTATACATACAAAGGGCTTTGAGACGGGTCACCTACAGTTTCCTACCATTGTATCGTCAAATTATACATACAAAGGGCTTTGAGACGGGTCACCTACAGTTTCCTACCATTGTATCGTCAAATTATACATACAAAGGGCTTTGAGACGGGTCACCTACAGTTTCCTACCCTTTTCCAGCCAGGATACGGCTGAAGGGTATTCTTTTTTCAAAAGAAAAACCACACACCAACATTATTTTTTTTTTATTTATTTTTTTTTTTTTTTAGAAAAATCAAGATGCTATATTTTTAATAGTAAATAAAGATAACTCTACGGTAAGACCGTTTACTTCGACGTGAAAAAATTAGAAGTTTGCTTTGCGTGTTTAAAACTCACTCACATTATGAAGCGGATTTTTTTGTTCAACAAACCAAAATCAAGAACAAATTAATTGTAACCAAAAAAACAAAAAATAAGGCGGAGTGGGGTCTCCCGTAGTCTAGTGGCTAGCGCGCTGGATTCATAAGCGGGAGATGGTGGGTTCGATTCCCACCTCCGGCAGGAATTTTCTCATCTCAAGGCTCGCTGGGAAAATTCCTCGCTGCGCCCTGGATGTCGGCGCTAATGACCTAGAAGTAGATGCGCCGTAAAAAAAAAAAAAAAAAAAAAAAAAAAAAAAATAAAAAAAAATAAGGCGGAGTTCATTGCCAAAATGGAGAGTTACCGTCTGACCTGATTCTTTCAAGGCCACGAGACTCTCGTGTTTACTCATATTAATTAGTAAGAATTCATCAAATTTATCTAAATAATATTTTTATATATTATATAAAAGGAATTTTCGAACAAATTACAATGATTACTGATGATTAATGCTTCCAATGGCCTAAGGAGTTTAACAGTATATCATTGTTATCTTCAGGTAACACAGTCGGATAAATATCGCCAAAGAAGAATTAAAAATGTCTAGAAATACCATTAGTAATAGTACGGATTAATAAATATGAACACCTCCGTGCCAAAGGTCGTGGGTTCGATTTTCACTATGGGGTGGTGGCTTTTCTTTAGAAAAAATAAAAGGCATCAGCCCTATCCTGGCTAGAAAAGAGTGGTAACCTATGGATAACCCGTCCCAAAATTCTTAATAATAATGGACGTTAAAATTCAAATATATCTATGCTTTCCAAATGACACTATAGATAAGAACAGTATCGCGATAAGATGACGCAATTCCTGCTCGTCGGACATTTTATTTCTTCTTTATGATCCTCTAGAAAACTTCATGCGAGCTACCATTCTTAATTACATGCAATTTACTTGAAATATTATTCAGAAGATAAATATCTGAAGGTTTGCTGATGAAAAGGGTTTTGCTTTCAAAATGATATATGTGTCTAGGTTCGTTAAATCTTAAGAAATAATGGGCCTGTAATTTGGCTCAACGATATTCGGGTTCATGTTGCGAGTTATCAACAGTCTTTCCCGCTTACAAGCAATTTACCAATATGTTGTTTATTTAAAAATGGAACAGCGTCAGTATTCCAATCTTTCGTCAGAAAATGTGTCTGATCTTAAGGCCTCTCGTCCACTGGAACCGAAAAGCTGCGAAATGAATTCGTCCGAATTCAGACGAAACCGCACGAACAATCCAAACACGTGGTTCCATCATGGACCAAGTCCACTGGGCCCGTATCGTTCGTCCGTTTTCGTCCGAACTGGTCCGAAGTGCGAACCGATCCCATTCTGCTGGGATTTATAGTTGCGAACGAGTGTGAAATGTCATGGTTAAAAATGGACTGTGAGAAGTTAATTTTGCTTTTGACAGGAAATATCTGTGGGACCAACGGGAAACAAAACATTTTAGAATAAATGTTGTCAAGAATGTATCGAAATGTATCCTTTCTTATTCGAAAATAGGAAAAGTGGTGATCATCGTCTATTTGAAGATCATTCCACAAAATTTGTGGAAATATCTTCAAATATTTTCTCCTTAAATATTCCATTTAATGGGAAAATTCACCGAACTCGTTTCTTTTGGCATTAATGTGATTCGCCCACATTTTCCGTCTTTGTTCCGTTGTCAGAGCCGTCGATGAATCAAAGGTGATATTCCAAAGCGAAAGATTTTTCATCAGAATCATGAGAAAAACCTTTTCGACGACCCATCGAGTTTACTGCGAATTTGGACGAATCCTGAGGCAAAAGACGAGAGGCATTCGCACGATTTCGGACGAACGGCTTTCGCCCGAATTCGTTGCTTCGCAGTTCGCAGCTTTTCGGTTCCAGTGGACGAGAGGCCTAAGTGTACAATATGTTATTTTTTGCTTATAGTCCAGGTCGCGTCTGTTTTAAGTGCATGTTGAGCTAAAGCTAAGGAAGTATTATAATTTCTGGTTAAAACGTTTATTAAGAGAGAGAGTAGGATATTTATCTGTATAAAAAAAACTGAAAAAAGGATAAAAGAATAAAATAACCCAAACAACTGGTCTCTCTTGACAATTATAGGACTCGCTGAACTCAAGTCTCCAGTTTTTTCTATTTTATTTTATTTTTTGCTTGTTTTACTTATGTATTAGTGGTTAATAAAATGAGGCCATTGGAAAACAGACCACAGAGACATTCCCTTAGATTTCGCTGCGGAGGGGGGGGGGGTATTGCAATTCATCGTAGTGATGAAGACAAAGAGCATTTCTAAAAGAGGATCTTTGCTTGTTAAGCCTATGGCGATTAGTTTGCGAAATATAGGTCCTCACATTTCTCCATCTTATAAGGAGAAACGAGAAGACGTGTGTCAACCTACAAATAGGGTGCGCTCATATATAAATAAATAAATAAATATATATATATATATATATATATATATATATATATATATATTATATATGCCGCAGGTCAAAAGAATAGTACTCCATTTTCTATGTACTATTTTATTGTTGGCACGCCCTACATGTTTCGTGGCCTTTATGCCACCTCCTCAGGGGCCATTACATCCTAAAAATTTTTAACAAATATTAATAAAACATTTTTCATTTTCGTAAATCCAATAATTCCTTGTCATTAATATATAATAAACAGAATAACATTACATTTCCTACACTAAATCCTAACCCTAAATCTATTGTTAAAATATAATAAAAATATTCCATTGTACATTCCCCATGTGTATATATATATATATATATATATATATATATATATATATATATATATATATATATACCTTGTTTATTGTCCTTTCTATTAACAAAGCAAAAATATTAAATATTATCAAATAATTAGGAAAGTTTAGTTAGTTGTCTTTAACATATCGTCCCTACCATGTCAAACCATCGAATATGCAAAATCTCGTTTTTCAGATTCGAGACTTTGCTCTTGGATTGTGGACGATACGGCTTGTCGCAAATTGTCACAACTCTTACCTTTAGAATAACCTTTAATGTCTTAAATAAAGTATCGAATAAGACAATTTTTCAATGTATTACTTCGTCAATGGATAGAATATGTTCGTTCTCTAGTTTGCTCCGATTTGCATATTCGATAGTTTTACATGGTAGGGACGATATAAACATTTGCATTTATGAAAATAATTAACACCTAACATTACTATTCCAAAAATATTTTTTTATTTGAAAATCAATTTATAGTCGACAAAATTAATTATTATTCCAAAAATAAATTTTTATTTGAAAATAACTATTTCCTTCTAATTTCGTGTGTGATGAGGCATCTTTGATATTCGAAAGTGCATAATTAAGTTCGTCGATTGTGAATGGTTCGCCTAAGTAGTTTGATTCTTTGATTTTGCCCGAAAGTGATCATTTATTTTGTGCCATGAGGTTATCGTATATATACTTATTTTTAGGGGTTTTTGAGAAAAAAAAACTACTAAAATAAATTGGTATTCAAAAAATTAATTTTCCCTCTAGAAATATTTTTGAAAAATCCTCTTGAATATATTTTTCGCAGAAAATCGTTTTCTGTATGTAATAGATAGATTGACTTGATTTTTTTAATTTCTATTTTCTGCAAAATAAAACGGTTTGCTGACTCTGGACATATTTTGTAATTTCCCATAATGGAAAAAACATTTTTTTTTTGTTTTCAAACCTTTTATTTCATGAGCTTTGCAAATATTCTTCTTCTGCGTAATTCTAAAGGATTATTTGATATTAAAGTCGTTTGAACTCGAACGCCATGACGTCAATAGTATTCATGGAAGCAGTAAGTAGTTTTTATTTTTAAAGGCAATTTAACCACTTGGGTCGTTGTTGCCTTATTTACCTTTATGAGGTCCAATCAAAACTGTTGCCTCAATTTTTATCTATTTATTATGTAACATGGCGTAACTGGCTGATTGATGTTTCGAAATAATATAATTGATCCTCCAATTTTCGAATTTACAATGTGTGAAGGAAATCCGGGAACACTCAAGAAAATTAGGGGAAATTATTTGAAGAAAATTAACTCCTTCTCTTTGGAGTCTTTTTTTTTTTTTTTTTTTTTTTTTTTTTTTTTTTTTTTTTCATCATGTCTTTTTCAATATTTTACTCTTAACGTTGCCAAAATATAAACATGTAGGACAATTCTAGGGTTGTTTTTTTTAATATATCAAAATAAATATATCAAAATATCTATAAAAAATGTACCCCATAGGTAGAAGGACATTAGCACAAAATCGTGGAGAGCGGATTTTACTATGTAATGACCATACCTTTCGGTTTACACAAAATATTTATTGTATAAGTATATATATATATATAGTATACGAAGACAGGTATAGTTGGGATTCGGCTAGGAGAAAAACGTCAGACTTTCAAAAAGAAATCTGTATTTTGGACGTTTCGACTGCACAATGGCAGCCTTCTTCAGCTAAAAAATATATACAACTTATAAGTAAAGAAAATGTACAACTAGTAAGTAAAAGACAGGCAGAAATTAGCGGAGTATATATATCAATACAATAAATTTTAACCAATCTTATTTTTAAAACAATGAAAATACGGTAGTTGGAAAGTAAACAGCATGTAGAAAGTGTTAGTAAAAACAGTACAAAAAAAAAAAAAAAAAAAATTAAACAATAAAAACAACGAACATTTTTTATGTAGTGAAAAACAAAATCTATTTTATAAGTGAATACAATTTATAACAATTAATATATAGATACATACCACTAGAGAATGCCTAGGGGGGAGGGAGGAAGACCTCGAGGACAACTTAGGTAACCATGGTTGGAAGTATGAGGGACAGCACTACACAGGGGGTCTTTATAGTTATGAAAGGGGGTGGGGATGAGGCGGTAAGTCGGTGAAGATGAAAGGTACAATTGCTGGGTTGTAAAAGCGGGTTGTAAAGGAGGTTGTAAAAGTTGTTAAGAGCTTTGGGACACACAAGTAGAAAAATTGTCTGGAGCCTGGGAACAAAGATAAAAAAGGAGGTCAGGACAATTTATGGAAGACGGAGGAGTAAGCAGGGGAGATGTTTTGTTTGTCGCTTTTGTAATTAATGTTATTGGGGTTTAAGTTAATGTGGACGCATTCGGAAATCTGTCGTTTTTTGGTGTTTCGTTCAGTGGAAAGTATTTTAGTGTCGTCAAAGTTGAAAGTGTGTTTTTTAGTTATGGCGTGTTTTGCGAAGGCGGATTTGTGGATTTCTTTGTTTTTTATTGTCCGTTTGTGTTGTGTTATGCGGGAGTGAATATAATTTTTGGTTTTACCTATGTATACAGCATTACAGGAGGGGGTTTGGCAGGGTATTTGGTAAACACAGTGGGTGGCGCAGTCATAGGGAAGGGGATCTTTGAGTTTGGTGTACAATGTAGTAAGTTTGTTAGTGGTTTTTAACCCAAAGTTTAGTGACGGGAGGGCTTTTTTAAAAGTCATTGTGAGTTTTTCTGTCAGTCCTGGTGTGTATGTCAGGGAACGAAATATCTGGAGGGAGGATTCGAGGGAGGTATTGGGGGAGGTGGCATTGAAGGATTGGGATTTTATTTGTTTTATAAGCCGGTTTATGAGGTTGGGGGGGGAATTGATTCAGTGTTAATATTTCGGTGACTCTATTCAAGTTTTCATTGTGGAAGGACTCATGGGATAAGGAGAGGCTTAAGGCTTGTAACGCGGGGAGCAAAAATTTACTCAATTTGGAAGAGGGAGAATTAATATTCGAAATGATGGGTCGGAGGGGGTTCCTCCCTCCCCCCTAGGCATTCTCTAGTGGTATGTATCTATATATTAATTGTTATAAATTGTATTCACTTATAAAATAGATTTTGTTTTTCAGTACATAAAAAATGTTCGTTGTTTTTATTGTTTAATTTTTTTTTGTACTGTTTTTACTAACACATTCTACATGCTGTTTACTTTCCAACTACCGTATTTTCATTGTTTTAAAAATAAGATTGGTTAAAATTTATTGTATTGATATATATACTCCGCTCATTTCTGCCTGTCTTTTACTTACTAGTTGTACATTTTCTTTACTTATAAGTTGTATATATTTTTTAGCTGAAGAAGGCTGCCATTGTGCAGTCGAAACGTCCAAAATACAGATTTCTTTTTGAAAGTCTGACGTTTTTCTCCTAGCCGAATCCCAACTATACCTGTCTTCGTATCTCTGCAGCGGCTAACTATCTCCATCTACACTATATATAGTATATATTTAGCACCTAATAAAAACATATATATATATATATATATATATATATATATATATATATATATGTTTTTATTAGGTGCTAAATATATACTATATATAGTGTAGATGGAGATAGTTAGCCGCTAACTATATATATATATATATATATATATATATAGTACCTAATAAAAACTTTCTAAAATAAATTTCTACAAGTCACCGCTGCGTGAAAGCTGGTAAAATTATCAAATCATATAGAAGTTCTGGGAGTCACTAGCTATCTTGTCTCGGACTATGGCTTTCTTGCCGATTGCTTGACGTGATTCACGTACAAACCGAACAAAAGGAGCAAGTATAAGAAAAGTATAAGCTAAACTAGTGAAAGGGTGCTCGGACAATGCTCCAACACTTTCCTCTGCACCCGACATTCCCCTGTGTTCTTCAGTAATGTCTGAGAACGTGTGCGTTTCGAGATCCTTTCCCTGGTCAAAGAGGAATGGGAGTCGGCACAAGAAAATACCGCTATACAAAGATAGGATATTGAAAACTAATATTTTTCCAAAATAACTCAGTAAAAAGATGTTTAGTGTTTTTTGTGCGCCTGTAGACAACAGACAAGAAGCGAAAAAAGTTTGTTCCTTGATAGAGAACGATGGATGCCAGCAGCCTGGCAAAAAGAAAGAAAAGACTCAATTTATTTCACAGAAATCAATCTGAATACATTTTGAAAATAATCAATTAAACAAGTTTTAATGATTGATGGATTCTTTATTCAACCTAAATAAAAAAATAAATAAGATAAAAGCCTCATCAGTACATGTAGATTAAAATATATAAAGCACTTAATGTAGACAGAAGTTATGAGAAATTATAAAAACATTACTGACGTGTAAGGAACATCCTCGGACAATATTTTGTTTCAATGTCCAGTAGTCAAGAATGCCCTAAGCAGTATCGATATTGAAAGATAAAAGATCAAAGCGAAATATTGACTGTTCCTATTTCATGCTATCCAATTGACACCATGGATAGGAATGCGAACGCTCTAAGATGGAGCGTTCCTGCGAGTCATTTTATTTGGAGAAAGGCTGCGAAACTTATTGTTGATGGTTAATTTTAATTATTTGATTTGAGCTTAGAATGTAACATTCTACAGTACCTAAACAAGAGACTTCTCTCAGGTCCTCTTCTCCGAGGAAACGGAGAGCCGAAAGCTGTAGTACAGGATAAACACAGTTTTAAGTTGCCATCAATGCCGTCCATACGTGTATTACCTTAGGAGTGAATTGCTGTTTTTATGCTCATGACCGAAGGCCCGTTTACAACTTTCCGTACAAGGAGGTTAAAGGAGTTTTGCCCAAGGAGGCGGCTTGCTAATTTGAATAGCACATAGTTGCCTGCTTGGAGATTGTTGGAAGTGCTTTACAACGGGAAATTCTTGACGTTTTCCTTTAACTTTCATTCTGTGAGTGGGGAAAGGAAGGTGGAAAGGCACTTTAGAGTTACATACACGATTATCATATTTATTTACAACTGTGGCCAAGGCGAAAGAAGATTTTTTTTTTTTCTTTTTTTTTTTTTTTTTTTTTAAGAAGACTGATAGATTATATTTAAAGTAATTGTCATCATCTGCATAACGTAAAGTGGCAGGAACATAATTTTCCTAAGTGAAAAAAATCCGTCACGAAAGGGCCACTTAACTAAGCACTTTCCTCAGAAGGTGGGTATTGTACACTGCAGCCCAATATTTTGCTTAAAATAATCTATTAAATAAAAAAAATAAAAAGTCCGATTCGCAGGAACTGCGTCATCTTAGCGCGGTTCCGTTCTTATCTCTAGTGTTTATGAAGGCATAGAATAGAAACAGTTATTACTTTGTTTAGATCAATAGCGAAACAGCTATCCCAATGAAATCTCAAACAAACCAGTCTTGAAAGGTCTTGATTTACAATCTTACCTGTATGGATCAGCTATACCATAAGTCGGGCAGAAAGGCCTCCGCTCAGAGGCATTTGGAAAGCCTTGGGATCTCTCTCTTTGAACGCTACATTTCTAACAATAAATTGATCTTCTTATTTTACTTAATATGTTTTATTGTCAAATACATTATCTGACTATAAGCAATTTAAAAATAACAAGGAATAAAACAGACAAAAAGAACAGTTCGAATAAGCGAAATCAATTACTTTAAAGTTTTAAGCACTTATTTCTCCGATTGACATCGCCTAATCAAAACTTTCATCAGAACCATTTTTGTAGAGCATTTAGTGAGCTTTCTAATGGTCATCTTCCGTTTCCCAAGATTCTCAACATTTTTCGAGATATTAAGGAAAGTATACAAAGTTACCAAAACTTTTTATGTATGTTAATAAAATATTTTATTCTAACCCTTCCTAAACTCCAAACGTAACAAAAATTTCAAGATATTAGTTTTAATGAATGTACAACATGCAGAAAATGTTTCAACTGAATCCCATAATTCTAAGTACCAAAATCAAAGAGAAAAAGAACAGTTCGAATAAGCGAAATCAATTACTTTAAAGTTTTATGCACTTATTTCTCCGATTGACATCGCCTAATCAAAACTTTCATCAGAACCATTTTTATAGAGCATTTAGTGAGCTTTCTAATGGTCATCTTCCGTTCCCCAGGATTCTCAACCTTTTTCGAGATATTAAGGAAAGTATACAAAGTTACCAAAACTTTTCATGTCTGTTAATAAAATATTTTATTCTAACCCTTCCTTAACTCCAAACGTAACATAACTTTCAACATATTAGTTTTAATGAAATTAGAACATGCAGATAATGTTTCAACTGAATCCCGTGATTCTAAGTACCCAAACCAAAAACGGAATTCAAAAACTATTTTTCCAATTTTCTCGACAACGGTTAAAGCTATCGCCTTGAAAATGGTTTCATTCGTTTTTCTAGCCCAAGAAGCCTATAAAAAGAGTACTTACAAGCTTATGAACTCAAAAACGTAAGCGTTACGATTTTTTCTGCGCGAATTTCGCCTCAAACGCCATCTTCCAGTGGGCGGATTTTGCTGGTTAACGAACTTGACCTTTCAAATTGGAAGGCGGATTTTTGTACCAAATTTCATCAAAATCGGACCATAAGGGAAGCCAGAAATGAGCGAACAGACAAATATATATATATATATATATATATATATATATATATAAATAAATATATACATATATATATACATATATATATATATATATATATATATATATATATATATATACAAATTTGAACCACCGTTATTTTCGGTCTCTAGTGGTTCTGAAACGCGAAATTTTCTAGTCGGCACTTCCGGATTGTTTCATTGTATCAACCCTATAAGCGGGGTTCCTCCCTATGGGGGAGGGAGGAACCGCGCTAAAAAAAAAAAAAAAAAACATGAATAGTTTTATTTTTTTATGTTTATAATGAACACCAGAAACCCAACAAACAATCCCCGAGCCGGTTTGGCGGGTTAATTCAATTTGAACATAAATCAGCATAAACCCCAACTTCTAATTAGTAGATTTCGTTTATTTCTTATGAATACATCTTTATCTTTTGATACCCACGACTTATACCAAATTTCGTAACAATACAACAGAAATTACACCCAGTATGAACAAATTAGAGTTTTGGGTCCAGAGTAAATCCCCCTTTCAGATTATACGGCTTCAGCTATTTTTGTGCGTTTATTTATCATTCCCATCAAAATTTCATTATTCATTCTCATCAAATCCTTGCTGGCCATTATTATATAATATTACCGAAATACTTCAAGGACAAAGTGCTTAAAAGACAAGAATTTAAGATTGTGACGGCTCGTGGCGTTTTCGGGTTTCAATGATTTTGGAGTCTCATTTATTGTTAAAAATTAACATTAATGTTAAAGTTATTGCAAATCGCCACATAAACGTTGAAAAAATTAATAAATAATAATAATATTCTAAAGTGATCTTAATTTTTAAACTCCCTCCCTACTACGGTGATTATATACAATCATTTACTTTTATTACAAAAAAAAAAAAAAAAAAAAAAATTACAAGATCATGAGATAAATGAATGTCGCGTGGAATGATCAGCACGCCGTGTCTCCAGCAACCCAATTAAGTTGGACAACCCACTTTATTATTTGATTAAATAAAGATTTCTTCTTCTTGAGTCCTGCGTAATGGGCCAATTTTTGCCTTCTTGATCAAAGGAAGATAATCTTCGATAGTTGTTCAGCTATCCCACAGTTAGAGACAGATCGTGACAACGACACGTAAAGATTGTGAGACTAATTTAACATTATTATAATTATGAACTGTATTCTGGTAAACAGGTAGAACGAACCACTAAATAGTTTATAAACCTTATTTGGCATTCCACAAAATAGAATTTATCACACAACATAGAATTTATATCCAAGCGGTAGTGATACTTCATCGCATTTTGAGAATCAGCTATAGAAATAGAAATTAGAATTATGGTGAGAAATGATTAATTAAACAGGAAGTATTAATGTAAAATGGGGTCATATTAGCACAGTGTGGTGAAATTGTTACAGACCTATACTGCTTGAATATTTTCGTTTAACTAATACCAAAGGGTGTCCTTAATAGGCTCTCCTTGTTGTCGAAATGTAAAACGGACATATATTAATTCTAGGGAGTAAAAACCTTGCAGTTTCTCGCCCAAATAAATTTGCATCCTACCATCCTACTAAAGGGTTTCACTTTCAAAGAGTGCGAACAGACAATTACATACCAATATATTTGTCTGTTCGCTGTCAGTCCGATTTATAAGCAGTATAGTGGTGTAATTTCACCACACTTTACTAATGTTACCCCATTTTACGGTAGTGTAAAACGTTTCTTACCATGCATCCAAGGTCTTCATCAGCGTACAAGCCTGGGAAATGCTTTTGATCTCCGCAACTGAAGCCCGTATCTGGCAACTCCACTTTAGACGTGAAGTTGTCATCGTAGTTTTGGTCATAGCTGACAGGATAGTACTCCTTCGGCGCATTCATCACCCTGTTGGGCCCTATGAGAGGGTATTTAGGCCTCACTGTATCCGGCTTTGTCGGCCTCGGTGTCGTAGTAGTAGTAGTAGTAGTTGTGGTTGTCGTAGTCGTGGAAGTGAGAGACGCGATCAGCTGCTGCTCTCGTAGTCTCAGCGCGGCAGCTATCACCTCGGCGCTGATATTGGACGCCTTGGAGAGACTCTCGATGGAATGGCCCATGAGCAGAGGCGAAGGACTCGAGGTATCCAGCTGGTTTCCGGGATGGTGGAGTGCGTCTTGGAGTCTCTTCGTCTTGGTGGCCAAGGTCTCTCGGGGCTTGAGAGACGAGGAAAATGCCATAGGTACAGGCATCGGTCGGCTTGGGGCTTGGACTTCCATCATGGGTGAGGGTAACTTCTCCACGCTACCGACCACTATGGAGTTCTTCGTTGGCATCTCGTTCAAAGTTGGTGCAACTTGCTGTAAAGAAAAAAAAAATGTTAGTACTGTACCTTCTGAAGTTGTGATAACTGAAATTACCTATATTTTCGCAAGCTGTCATACTGATGTTTTTAGCAATCATGAAGGCCGACGATTCTTCTACAATTACGAAGAGCCAAATTGCAACGAATTTTTCCATATTGCATCAATGAGGGGGTGTCTCACGAATCCTGATCCAAAAATTCCAACCATTCATTAAATGTAATCTTATTCCGAAATCTTTTAATAAGTGATGGCTAGGCCGCAGATTCGTTCTGACCCCATTAATAACAACAGGTCAATGGAAACCCCCGAATTACCAATGAGTATTATTACAGCACTAATAGTAGTTAGGAGAAAGTGTGTTTTCACACCCAGGTTTGGTATTTCCACAGACTATTCTAAAATATCATAAACTTATCATGGCATAGTCTTTATAAAATATCATAAACTTATCATGGCATAGTCTTTATAAAATATCATAAACTTATCATGGCATAGTCTTTATAAAATATCATAAACTTATCATGGCATAGTATTTATAAAATATCATAAACTTATCATGGCATAGTCTTTATAAAATATCATAAACTTATCATGGCATAGTCTTTATAAAATAAGCGCAGCAGAAAGGTTCGACCTCAGTAAAATATGTGAATATATTTTTATTGGATCTTCGAACAGTAAAACCAGAGAATAAAGAATACATTTACTGATTGCCAGAATTGCTTATCTAATAAATTTAAGACATTAGTTATTAGTAATTAGTTCTTCGTATTTCGAATCTTATTATCAAAAGAATAATTAGTTAATGTTCTGGTGATTTGGTAAAGGTTTTCATTTACCATGATTCATGACCATGTAGGATAAACTGTCAACATGCCCATCGCAAAAAAAAAAATAATAAAAAAAAAAAATGAAGCCACCTCGAGCTGAGCTCTAACATCCATTTTCTTCTTAGAAGACATCTTCCACTTTTGCCTCATAATCCACTCCTCAATTTAGCACATATAATTTATTGAAACATCATGGAAATTAAGTCAAAGGTAAATTTGTATCCTGATTAAGATGTAATTGAAAACACGGAAGACAATACATTATTAATAAATAATGGCTATAAAAAGCTACATTTCCAAATGCCCCATAAATTAAGTTTCGAATCCTCTTTCAAGTTTCTTAAAAATAATACATGTATGCACGTGTCGGCATATTATGTAAAACGGGGAGGATGACTTCAAAAATCTTGTGGTGAGGAAGCAATTCGTAATACAAAAACATTCCGACTGGCTTTACACTTTTCGCTTTCTTTCTCCGTGACATTTCGAGAAGATTGGTATATGAAAACTTCTCAGGGAATGCAGACCAGTTTTCTGGAGAAAGTAACTTGAGGCAAGAGTTGTAAATATTTTGTATGATTAGAAAGTTTTGTTTACAGAGAATTAGCCGAAGATGCTTAGTCCGCGCAAGTCAGTTTACAACTCACGGGCATTGTAAACATTTATTGACGAACACCACGGAATGGTAAATATAAAAATCAATATTTGAACTTTTGTCCTCTACCTGTTTTCATAAATAAGACTTGCTAATATCTTATTTAACTTACTCTTCATTTATTTTACTTATTGGCTTGCCTATCAGATTCAATAACCTTCTTGTAAATAAATAAAAAACAAACAACAAAAAAAAACTCGTTTAAATAAGTAATATCAAAAGTCAACCATTTCCTTTGAGTGTTTAAGTTTATAATTATTTATCTGGATTGCTGTCCGTGCCACATTATACAATGTTCCGTCAAACATTAGCCTTTAGAGATGCAAGAGGTTATGACATGTTGATACTGTTTCTGCAAAATGCTTCTGTAAACAATTATTTGGACTGCTCAGAGAAGCATATAGTAATTTTAAAAGTTGATATATGATTAAGATGCCTTATTTAGAAAAAATAAATTACATTCATATCTTCCACTAGATATAATATATTAGCAAGCGGAAGCCTTGAAAGCGTTATGGGCTTCTATAAAATATCTTGTGGAGGATTCGGCTATTATTTATTTCACTCAGATAAAATAAGCTTTACATACTAAAACAGTCTTAAACATTTTAACTCGTTGGCTTCCACGGTCCGAGTCATTACACATATTAAAGCCTTCTGGTATTGACCGTGTCACAAATTTCTTTGCCGACGTTTCGCTAGTCATACTGCCAGCTTCCTCAAAGAAGATGGGTATAAGCTTAGCAAATTATGGCATCCGGTGATTAAACCTAAGGAAAAAAGGAGAAACGGTATTCAACCTATCAACGGTCAGATGGAACCCACCAACCAGGTTCAAGCAAGACAGGTACCAACCAATCAGGAACATGGAAGAGCAGACTACGCCCGCGGATGAATACAAAGACAAGTATTTATACAGGACAACTAGAAGAACATCCTCATTCTCAGACTAAGCCCTGAGGAAGCTGGCAGTATGACTAGCGAAACGTCGGCAAAGAAATTTGTGACACGGTCCATACCAGAAGACTTTAATATGTGTAACCTTAAACATATTTTGACAGCCGCATTTGTTAACACGTTCGGGCCCAGCGTCGTGGCATGTGTGTCAGCAGATAGCTAGGCTTTCTTCCTATTCTCCTACTTTGGGCTTCGTCCTATACGCTTCGTATTTGATTTGGGACCTCATGACGTATTCCCGGTGATGTTTGCGGGTCTAGTATCGTATGATACTGAATCCGCCAGAAAACTTCTGTCTGTCGAGGCGTATTTGACGTTTTACTAAATTGTAATTAATCCACTAAAACTACATAATTTTAAAAGTTGCTTTACTTATTTATATATATATATATATATATATATATATATATATATATATATATATATATATGTTTGCCGAAATAACTATACAAACTGAAGACTTTGGCCCTGATGAACATTTTGTTAGAAGCCGCCGCACAGTGGGACGAATGACCAATCTAGGCGGAAAAAATTCATATTCGAAATTGATGAAACTGTTGTATTTAGTGTATAGGGAAGTAGTTCTTGGAACCGTATTCGAGGTTGTTTTGATTTTAGCAGGCGAATTCCAAAGTAAACACAACGCTGTAAATAGTATTTGATTCGACGGGTTACTTTTGGTTTAAACTATTCAATCTTTTAATTAACTTCGTACATCATCGTACTGATATTTTTTTCATTTTTAGTTTTTTATTAGTGAATATATACTACTGTTATTCAATCAAGTGATTCTCCAAATAATTAGTTTATAATTTGATCCATTATTATAATCTTTTTTAACATGCTTTAAAATAAGGCATTTTTAAAACTTAAAAGGACTTTTACTAAAAAGTACCCCAAAGTACCTCTGTGAAATTTATGGCACAGGTTACTTAGAAGGTATATGAGACAAAATTGAAACATTCAGCTGCTTTCGTCTGCTTATGTGTTTTGTGGAAAATAAATTCCATTTCCGCGAAGGAAGGTCTTTAGTATTTGGTGAAATTGAAAGGATGTAGATTCAATATATATTGCCATATTTGGAAACGTTTGAGATAGTAAATATTATTCCAACGTTTTCAGCTACTTTAAAGACTCATTTAAAACCAAAAATTGCGAAAATGAAAAAGAAATGGCACGAGGCTGGAAAATATCCGGACAGATTTTTTATTGAAAATAATGATTGGCTAGAAAGTATGTTCATGTTCGAATACTTGTTTCAAAACATTTTGCCATCTACTTGTCTATCGCTTTCGGTCGCTCTATTAAACGATTCGATGACTGCTGTGCCCGGGAAAAGTTAAATAAAGTTAAAGTTATTATAAAGTCACGCAGTACGAAAAAATTAGCATTCGCCATAGAAGAATCTGTTAGGAATTTGGTGAAGATTCGATGCTAAATCTTATGAAAGAAATAGTTCAATCTCCTTCAGAATTTGCAACTCAAATGAAAAGAATGATTTAGTAAAACTAATCATATATGTCTTTTTTCCAATAAAGAGGTACTTGCTTTGATGGTAGACTATAAATTAACATAGCATACTTATCTTAAAGCTTGAAAGCTAGATCTAAGAATAGCCCATTGTATTTACAAATCATCCGCCCACCCCCCTCCCCACAAGAATCCAAACCCAAGGGTAATTGTCATCCTTCATCGTGTGATATTACCGTTACTGAAACATTCGAAACCATAAACCTCCAGGTTAGTTGAGTGTTTTTGATTTCAAGTTTATTGTTTAACAAAGACAAATATTTAGCTGCTGATTTGCTAATATGTGTATTTATTACGAATTGATTGCAAAGTGCCTTAAACATTTTATTAGTTCATCTTCGCTTTTTTCCCCCCTTTTTCTTTGTCTTTTTAGTACGGTACACCAACATCTGGGCGATTAGCGCCGACATCCATGGTGGAATGGGAAATGTTTTCAACGAACCGTGAGATCCTGCTGCAGACAGGACTCGAACCCACCATCTCCCGCATTAGAATCCAAGGCGTTAGCCTCTAGACCACGGGGAGACCCTCTTAAGAGCCTATTCTTTCTTTAAATGAGATGACCTTATCCATTTAAGTAAAACAGAATTTTTTCCTCCTAGATTGCTCATTCGTCCCACTGTGCGTCGGTCTGCAAAGTGTTAAACCGGTTTATAAGATTTCAGGTTAAAAATGGCAATATTCATACTAATAGGCTTCCACAGTCAATGTTGTTTAATGTTTAATGTAAGAGGTGATAACTGAAGCTTCGCGAAAGATCCTCCCTAGATTTCTCGGGTTTGCAGAAAACTTTAAACAATTATACACAGCACCCGCTTCAGAGTGCGCCGAGAATCTATCTTATAATGAATAATTGAAATAAATTGCTTTAATTAAAACCATAAATTGCTTTAATTAATTACGACTCCATATACTACCATATAGGTACGCCGTCAGAAATGAGCCTTTAAAAGTGCTCTCGATGAGTAATTACCACTGTAGTGAGTCGTCGGAAATGTGTTTCGCCCAAGTTACTTATGACCCATATAGACTTTATCTGGATTGCTGTTAGTGAAACGTCAGATTTTAATTACTCAAGCTTCTTATGACTAATAGCTGCTTCCAATAGCTGATCTTAAGTACGTTGAGCTAACATAAAATAGGATTGTTTCCATTTGACAATGTCATGAGAAAACATTTCATGAAGACATCCTGATTTAATGAGGATGAAATTGGGCAGCGAAAGTTTTGATAATGAGCTAGTCTAGATCAGGAAAACAAAGCAATTTGTAATACTTCTCATAATGATAGTAAAAAGTATTCATGATCCCAGGGAAAATGACTACATCAGATGTTAATTCCACTTAATGCAATCATTTCTTTTTCTTTAAAATCTTCACTTGTTTCAATTTCTTTATATTTATTTATTTTTTTAAATGACCCGGTGTAATGTGAAACGTTTATTCTTTGGCTGATAGATATAAAACTAATCTCAATATTTTATTTTTTCAAACAACTAGAAATTTGGAAAAAAATGGTTTAAGCCTTTGAATTAAGGAAGATATATTAAGGTAATACATCTACATAACTAACTGAAATGATAAAAACAGATAAAGCAAGGTTTACTTCAACTCGAAATTGTACAAATTAAATTACTTTTAAACGTAAAATTATGATTAAAATAGTAACTTCTTATCCACGGAGTCTTGCAACCAATAATTTAAAATAAACTCAAATGTTACAAAGGTCTTATATTCATTTTATATATATATATATATATATATATATATATAAAAGTGTGTGTGTGTTGAACATACTTTTAATGCGTATTTTGATTCAAGTACGAGGTGGAGGAAGTACTAGTAAATAGAAATTTGTGATAATTACATGTTTGGTTTATTAAAAAAAATTGACTTGTACAATAAAACCGTTTCAACAAAGGCTATGGTAGCTAAAGTGGCTTCTTCGAATCAATCTTTTCGATATAGCGTCACACAAACAGAACGATGAAGGATACTCCAAGAGTAGTCGATATAGCTGGATTCGTCTTCAGCTGTAGTCCATAGATTTTCTCAATGAAATGAAAAGATCTTAGATTTCCAGGTTTCTTAATTTTAAATCATCAAAGTGATAGAGGTGCTGTCTAATTAATGGTTTCCCAATAATATGGATTCTATTCTATAGGTAAAATCTATTCTCTATGATCGGAATTTTGTGTTGTGCCATATGCAGACCAAACACCGAAGTAACGATTTTTTGAACATGTTTGGTACACATTTTGTTAATTTGTCCGTTAACATAAACGTTTACGGCCGATCAAACAAAAACGAAATCTGACATGAGAAGGGCCTTACGCGACACTATCTCTACCTATAGTGTGCTCAGTACTCCGGGATGCCTGATTTTCCCGTTAATAAATCCTAGGTTAGCCTAACCACTCCGTTTCTGGAACTCCGACACTGACACCCAAGATGAAATACTTAGTGCGCGTTCTAAATTCAAATAGTTCATTAACCAGTGGAAGTTTTTCTTTCAAGGCTGATTAATTGAAAAAATCGTTGACTTGGCCAAAACTCTACTGAACGATGACTATAAAAAATTACTTTTTTGTGCATTTTGGTTTATGCCAGATAAAAACTTGGTACAATAAAACCATTCAAAGGCTATTAAGTTTTTTCCCAAATCACGGGGCAATACTTATTTCTCTCTGCGAAAGAAAACCTTGCTTAACATTTCTGGAAATATCCGTTACGTTCCAATCTCCATTGGATGGAAACAAGATTAAGACATCACGGGGCGACCTGCGGTAGACTTTTCCAAGTGTCCATCAATCATATTTTTGTGTGTAAGCCTTCATTAAATTATGTTTTGAGTTTTCGCAACTTGTACGGGAATAATGGTTAGTAATTCCCCCCTTGGTTCCTTTTCATTTCGGTCCATTCACTGGCGAACCCATTAGCACACCGATTTCTATAGGTTGGACAAGTTTTGAACATGAGTAAGGGCTTCTATTAGCGGGCTCATCGCTCAAGCGTCATTGATCACGTTTCAGAGCACAACTCTTTTAAATTCCTCTACTGTAAGATTTACGTTTGACTTATTTTTTCCTTTCCTTTTGGGGAGAAATCACTTCGTCAGAATGACGCCATCCGGAAGCGCTGAAAAGAAATATCTTAGTTTCATAACCTACAGCAAAACAGGTCGTTCATATATATATATATATATATATATATATATATATATATATATATATATATATATATACACACACAGGGTAACCCATATATGCGGGCCACAGTTTAAATATCTTTTAAACGGTTAAGATATAGCAAAATCGCCAATTCTAAGCGAAACAAAAATACTCGTGTTTCTTTATTTTTTGAGTAGTATTCAAAAGTTTAGGGCTTAGAGGAAACGCCGAATTTGGCCGCGCGCTTTATTTTTGAAACTAGATATTTTGGGATTAACGTATGACGCAGTTCGCAATGGGAACTACAACTGTGGTTCTTCGCGATATTCCTAAGGGTTTATAATATATTTCAATTGTGGCCCGCATTTACGGGACACGCAGTATACATGCAGAAAGCCTTTGAAACGCTATCGCATGAAATTATTTTGATGAAATAGGAAAGATTTCCTGCTCATGGTCCCCTACTCTCCTGGGTGAAGTCTTTAACTACCCAGTCGAGTATAACGGTACCGAAATCATTTGATGTCACTTTATGTGTTCCGTTTGGATCTAAACTGAGATTTTACTTTTCGAAATTTTTATATAAATTACCTAGCAACATCGATTAACAGAGCCCACTCTCTGTTTTTCGTTGTTTTCTCTGTAAATATATGTAAAAAGGCTAAAGATGGTCACAGAATTAAGAATTCTGATGGGTTCATCACTAAAAAACATGTAGACAGCATTCAGAAGAAGTCAAGAAAAACTTGTCGATACATTCTTGTGGTATAATGGGTATACTGGCATCCTTTGCTCTTTACACTACGCTTATTATATCTTAAGTCGAGTATCCGTGATCTGGCGGCAATATACAGAGCAGGAAATCCACCATTCCTACCATTTCTCGTTGGAATCCAAATTTGAAGTTTTAGTAAAATTGGAAAGATAATCAAAATTAAAGCTTTCAAAGTCTCATGCATTGATTTCGACAGAACTATCTCAGCCAGAGAAAACGGTACTTGAAATTTCGGGAATGACGCGTTATTTAAGAATAGGATTACTTGTACCATAAAGTAGTGATACGAAGTTGTTCTGATTAAATAGTTTATAAACTAAGTATAAGCTTTTAGTAAAATTCAATAGAAAATGTACCTGAAACCTCCTGTTGGCCATTTGTTGGAGAGACGCCTGCAATATAGCTGGAGGCGGCTGCACAGGAGCCTGCGGCCTTCCGTTGATGACGGGTATCCTTGCAATGGACGGGGGCAGAGCCGAGAAGGGTGGTACTGCCGCCTCCTTGGATGTGGCTAGAGGTTTGAAAGGGGGCACCACCCCCGGGCTCCCTGGCAGCACCCCTGCTGTTCCTGGCAGACCCATCACTCCATCCCAGGGCATCTGGGGGCTACGGCCGGAGTGACTTCGACCGGTACTCATCGCCGCTGTTCGCAACACCTAAAACAAAAATTGTATGACATTAATTAAAATTATATTACAAGTACAATATAACATGTATGATAAGGGTACAACTAATGTTTTCATAAATTAATTAGTAGATTTCTAATTCGTTAGTAATATATCTTTTTTAAAAAAGGCAGGTAAGCAAATTTCTTACTGACTTCAAAAATAAAATCAATTTTATTATTTATTTTAATGTGGATTAGTAACGAAGTGTGTGTAACATTTCATTTAGACGAAACTAAGTTAATTAAAGCTTTAAATAAAAGAAGCTTTACTCTATGCCAAAATAACTGTTAGATTCTGTTAAGTTTTGAACAATTTAAAAAAAAAAATATTAAAAAATAAAATATTTTAACATATTTTGGCTAGAGTCATAATATTAGTGATTTATGAGCTGCCGTTTACAATGACGACTCTTAGTTTAATGTTTATAGTACACTAGCTGACTCCCCGTGCTTTGTCAGGGCAGATATTTTATTGCGTTAAATAATGTATCACCAAAATTAACGCGACTACATAATTTTGTGCAGTTTATTATAGCAAGGTTCCCGTCATACTATAAGTTATTCATCAATTGGTAAGTAATCAAAGTACAATGTTTCTTGACACTGGGGCACTCCGGACCAGTGTCAAGAAACAGATAACCTAGAGATAACGCGTTATCTATAGGTTAGCAGTAACAGCAGTTTAACCAATACATCTTAAAATTCGTTGCCAAGAATCAATGTACGTTAAAATTTATGTTACCATGATTTCATTTGGAAACACCCATTATATTTGCGAGCATTACCAAGAAGTGCTCTGACTCGTGGGTGGGGAGGCTGTGCAAGGGTTCGGGATATTATTACCTCGGATGGACCATCACCAGGTATAGCGTAAACTCCCTAAGGGACAAAATCACAGTTTATTTCTAGTAATGAACCGCGAATAAAAATAGTATTAAGAAATACATACAATACGGTAGCAGCTGACCTGTTATTGTCCTAGCAACGCATGCTGCCTAGTTTTGCCAGCTCTAACCAACTAAAAATTCAAACCCCTCTAAAAATACTTTAAAAGTTGAATATCAAAAAGATCCTTCCATAGCGAGTATTTAGATGCTAAAGGGAGTGTCCATGCAAAGTTTCAAATTTTTCTGTAATTTTTAACGCACACATTTTAATATGTTGTTTTTGAGTTTTGATAAAGAGTGTCAAACAAGAGGTTCCTGTTTTTTAATGGGATTTGTGGTAGTATCTGTCGTCGGGTAGGTGAGGATGAGGCCAGAAATATATTTTGTTACAGTTCATTGAAGAATTTCGCAAAAAGCTGGAGGAAAGGATTAAATATGTTTCCTGCTCATCGTCTTGACGGCAACTGAATTGTGACATTCTTGAAAAGAACATTTTGTACATATATATATATATATATATATATATATATATATATATATATATACACACAATGAATATAAGAGACCTTTGTAACATTTGAGTTTATTTTAAATTATTTGTAATTATTGGTTGTAAGACTCCGTGGATAAGAAGATACTATTTTAATGATAATTTTACCTTTAAAAGTAATTTAATTTGTACAATTTCGAGTTATATATATATATATATAAAATTGATATATTTATGTATGCACCAACGTATCCAAAATGTATGTTCTTTGTATTATTACATGAAGAATTACAAGTCATAAGAGTACACAATTCAGTAACGTTGTATACTTTTATATTATTGACACTAAGGCGTGGCCTGTTATTACTTTTCATTGAGCAATGATGAATAAACATTCCTTCTAAGTCTTCTAGAAGCCACTTCTTGAAGGCCATTGCTAAAAAAGCGTTCGTTAACTACTAGACTAGCAAGGACTGCACAGGGAGCTGGCCTGGATTAGGCAGTAGTGTAGGATGGAGATTGCCCTGTTAGTGTGGCCCAATCAGTGACTCAAGGTGATCTCATAAGGGGCTTTCCCCTGTTAGTGTCTCGCCGAAAATTATGTTATCAATTTCAGACTGATGATGAGAAACTAGGAGGAATTCGAGTACCGAGAGAGAAAAATAATAACTACTGTCCAGTAGGAGAGCCGAGAACTGAAAACATTCCACAAGCAACGACTCCAATAACTGTAACAAAACATAACAACGAAGAACATCGGATAAAGCTATTCACGCGCGTCGAGCAATGTTCCTGGTGATCTCCATAACAAAGATCTTAATTTTGGCGGAACAATACAATTTTAACATTACACAGGGTATTTAATGCTTTAAGCTATTCTGGATATTATCTCAAATATGGTCGACTTGGTAATACCCGACGTTACGAAGGACATTATGTCGGCATTCTCAGGGCTCCTTTTTCATTCTCAGAAGAAGCCCTGAGGAAGCCCTGAGGAAGCCAGCAATATATCTGGCGAAACACGATTTTTAAATCGACACGGTTTTGGAAAATATCCAATATATAAAATATATCTAATATATAAAATTCTCGTTTGACATTGTTTGTAATAAAACTCCTCTGAAACGGCTTGGCCGATTTTTATGAAACTTTCTTTGTATTTTCGGTAGGTCTGAGAACAGGGCGTAAACTATTTTTCAAACCCCTAAGTGATAAGGTTGGTTCACCCCACAATTGGGTTTTACTTTTTGGACAAACATTTTAATTTTTTTTCCTTATGATTTGGCATTAAAAAATACTTACCACCCTAAATTTCGACACTTCTACCACCAATGGCCATTTTTTTTATAGCAATATTAGTACTTTAATAATTTTCATCGGTACTTACGTATTAGCTTCAACGCAGGTTATAGATATGAGCCTCGTTCAGAGATCCGGATCATAGATAACGCATTTCTATTGGTCTATTCTTATTAGCAAACCGTCTTGTTCCCTTTCTATTTAGAACACAATTCATTTGTACAGTGGTGTTTTTTACGCAATTGGTGTTTGTTTGTTGTTACGCGATTTTTTAATTTGTTGTTTATTTTACCGAAACAAAGGAAGCACTGTTAAATTACATATCGGCCCATTACCCATCGAAAAACCATCCTTGATCTACATTTTCTACGAGTTGGATTGACGAGAGTGTCGATATAACCTTGAGCGAGCGTAGCGAGCAGAAACGCATAGCAATTGTGGCATTAACATAAGCGCTACGCGTTTTCGCTCACTCGAAGTTATATTGAAACTTTAGACAACCCGAATCGTTGATAATCCCGCCGCTATATTGGCAAATATTCAATTAACACCTTGATCCAGATCTCTGCCTCGGTGCTGATCAAGATCTCAGAGCCGGTTCTTTAACCTGCGTTGAAACTAATACGTAAGTACCTTTTCAACTCTTGGAGGTCAATAACTGATTAATTATCACTCGATCAGCTATCCAAGCCAGGTGTCTACCGGTGTCACTTCTCATCCAGCATCGTATTGCCTTAAAAATAAGCTAGTGATTTTTTATTTGACGAATTATTAGAATCTTTACTAAGCTTTCAAAATGACTCCACGCATAAACATTATTTGGAATAATGTTAAGATGATTCAGTTCCTTGGAAAGAAGTAAATGGTAAACCCTGTCTCTAGATTTAATATGTAGTTAGTTTCTATGGTGTAAATAAATTCTTATTTTTATGTGAAGTAATTATTGTCTATATGTCCCTACAAAATTCTGTCAAGTCACGTGCTACACCAAACACCACAGCATGTGACTCTCACATTTGCAACTTATGCATCAGTTTAATTTCTATTTCTATACCCAGCACTAACCAATATCTGCTTTATGCCTTTTACAGTTAGGTTTGTAAAGAAGTTTCCATATTCAATCCATTTGCGCAATGTGTCGTCAATCAAAGTATTTAATGTCTTTTGGTAATCATTCGACGGGCGGCATGTGATTGTCGCTGATTGTCGTCGCATCAAATCTTTCATCATTAGTCACCTGAATGATTTTGTAAGAGATTATATAATTAAAGTCAATATGTAAAGTTGTGTGTAATAGACTTACGTTACTAATTGCTCTTCAAGCAACACCATTTTTTCCCTAGTCTAGTCAGAGCTTTGTCCATACATTATTTTTTGTTTTTGCAACTTAGGCCATATGTCCAACAGATATCGTTTTGTTGTTGTTATTCTGTCAATAGAGTCCAGCCAACGAATGCTCAAAAACATCTATAGAGGGAAAAGCTTTGATCAGAATTTTTGACTTCATAACTTTGTTTAGGCTAGTTAGGAGGACAAAATATCAAAAATCTCCGCCCGTAGCCTTTGAGCCGCGGAGAGGGGAAGGAGCTCCCATTTTTCGGATCTCGGAAACACTGCGTCATAACGACATGGCCATTCTATAACAAATGAAAGCTGATTACAAGTTCTAATCAATCATTTTTTTTCGCGATATCTTTAGTTTTCGAGATATCCGCTCTGAAAAGGCTGTAATTTTGGGGGAAAAAACACTTTTGTCGCACACCTTTTGCTCTTTTTGAACGGAAACTCTTCAACGATGCACCAAACCCAGTTTTTTTTAAATAAAAGAAACAAAAACTTTGGTAGTTTAGGAAATACTTCTTGGACGTCACCGCCCTACCATATAAACAGCATGTCATATGAATAAACATTCATGCCCTTGTACTTCGGTATGCTAACAATAAACACTATCTTATTTTTTCCAACTTAACGATGTTTCAATATTTAATTTTGTATTACTAATTTAGCGTATTTTTTCATATACTGATGGTTTCTTTATTATTAGATCTCTTGTCTTTATTAGCACTTTCATGTTTTTAAAGTTTTCGTTTCGTCCCGCAGTAATTTTTCCAAATTTCCCAAAGTAAAATGTTGAGTTAGTAAAATGTTGAGTAAATAATCTTCATGTAAAATGTTGGAGTTATGTCAATGTTATTTTTTTTTTTTGTATCTTATTTTAATGATCCTACAATTCTGCAATAATGTTTTGTAGCCAGCAAAGGAATTGGCGAAAACCTATCGTACTATTTATATGCGATTCACTCCAGGGCGTTTGGTCTACTTACTACCAAAGAGTATTGCCGGTCTGCAATAAAAAAGAAATTGCATTCTGCAGGCGAAGGCCTTCCGTTTGTAAGTAGAACGAATGGGAAAGCCGGCCAGCTGATGTGTCCACCCTTTGAGAAAGTCAAATACACTCACCAAAAGGATTCATTCAGAAGTGAAACCTTAATGAAGACTCGCGGAAGCATCTGTGTGCATTATTATTGAAAAATTGACTACATGAAAGAGGCAGCGAGCTCCTTATAACATGGAAATTATAATTAATATCAATGCGCTTTCGGAGTCCCATTCATCAGAACTCAACTAATGCGCCCTGTGCTTTAGTTTCATTATATGTGCATGTGACTATTATATTTCCCGCAACTAACGACTACAATGCATTTGAAAAGTTTTTCTCTTTTGTATTTACGATGTACAATTTCAAATTTATGTATCTATTCATCTCATCTATATAATTATTTGTCGTATTTTTTTAGTTATTTAAGAAAAGTGAAGTATGAATTTATTATTCATATGTGACAAATTCGCCAAAATTCATATAGCTTATCTCTTTGCCTTAATAGGCTATATGCACTTTTTTAGCTATTTTGACGTGGAAAAGCGAATGAAACCATGAACTTTTGGTTCAAAAGCGTACAGCGATTCCTACAAAAATGATTCTCATGGAATAGTTGCTGATTTCTTTCAGAGAAATGGTATGTCATATTCATAAGACAGTCCTACGCCTAGCAGTCATATGGAGCGAGGCATGGGTACTAACCAAAGAAAGTACAAGAATATTATAAATCTGGGATCGGAAGGTACTCAGAAGGATGTATGGCCCGGTAAAGTGTGGTGACTTTACTTTAAATTATGACCCAGACATAATTTCTTTCATAAAACGTCAAAGGCTCAAATGGTTGGCACACGTCAAGAGAATGACTCCTGAGAGAGAATGCCGGGTGGCAGAAGAAGGCGGGGAAAACCTCGATTCGTCGTCAGGGCCCTACGATGTAAAACATGTCATATAAATACGCTTTTCATGCCCCTGGGTTTCCGTAAGAAGCATCCATGCTAGGATTTTGTTCCTACTCGATTGCGCTGGCTGGAAGACGTGGAGAAGGATCTAAAAAAAAAAAAAAAAAAAAAAAAAAAAAAAAAAAAAAAAAAAAAAAAAAAAATGGGAATTCGCCGTTGGTGGAGGCGTTTTGGGGCAGATAGAGCTGCCTGGAATAAGCTGTTGGCTGAGCCCTTGGTCCCTCACAGACTGTAGTGCCCGTCTGTAAGTAAGTGTGGCGACTAGAATCAAAACAAGACACATAACTATTTTTACAATTTTGAGAAAACAGTTATTTTTACAAGTTCAAAATGTCCTCTGGTAAAGAAAAGGGTTTTCAAAACACAATAGATCATGCTGTATTTTAATGCTGAAGTGGTAAGTTTGTTTCCAAATAAGACATACATCAGTGAATTTTAAAACTAAGTAAGACACATCAAAAATAAAAATTCTTTCAAAATAGCTAATATTACAGATAAGTTCCTCAAAAACATTCTTCTGTGATACTTACAACTTTCAAGAAAATTATACACATATATAAAATTAAACATAAGACTTGTTCTGTTTTTTGTGTTTTCTGAAACAAATTGGTTTCAATGATGTGTCTTCTTTTGATTCTAGACGCCTCAGGTAACAGAGATTTGCTTAGGAAGGACCTATGTCGAGGAAGAAGAGTGAGTAGTTTCCACATAGTGTTGGCCAAAAATGTAATTTTTTTCGGGATGTCATTAGAGTATGTTTAAAATTACACAATCTATGTAAGTTTTCTACCAAAATTGCATGAAAGCTTCAAAATACAAATTTAACTGTTTCCATCCCATGTTTTCCGTATGACACTCGGAATAAAGACATTTCAGAAATGCGCTAATATGGCGTTACAGGAGTAGGGCTTTTTTAGTAATATGCACATTATAATGTCACTAAACGATATAAGGAAACACCAAACAAAACTAGAATGCTTTTTGCCGCCTCTTCATGGCCTAGTATTTGATACTCCAGCCCAGTTTTGTGGTGAGGTCATCCGGTCAATGCTAATCCTGTGGTTTCTCGTAGCTTGCGGTCGTACTATAATAGATCCGAGGATAGTGACTAAGGTAAAATAATATTCATCTCATTTACTTTTTTATTTCGTGCCCTTATAACATTTTTTTAGCACTTACCGAAGGCTATTGAGGTTGCTCTAATGAAAGAAATTTTTGAAACATTTCTTCAAATTGACATCAATCCAGCCTACTACATACAGAAAATTACGCCTGTTAAAATTGATATTTATATCTACACAAACAAATTCATATCATGCCTTTCAGCTAAAATCATAAAGTCCTAAAATAACTTTTTAATAATCTTTCATTTGCCTTAGTAATTTTTTCTTGAAAATCCACAAGCTCATATTATTATTATTTATTAGTATTTCTGCACCGCAACGATGGAGATTTGCAAATTTAAAGTTGTATGGAAACGTCAGCTCTTAATAATAAATAAATTATAATGATAAAGTCGAAAAAGGGAAAATCTATATATATAAAAATCACGTGTCTGTCTGTTTTTCTGTTTGTTTGTTCCTTATACAAATCCACACCGTTTGACCCATTTGGACCACATTTGGCAGACCGGTAGGTCTTGATACGGGAAATCTCCTAGGCTAGGTCAAAAAAATCTACCAGCTGTCTGTCTGTATGTTTGTGCCTTATACAAATCCTCACCGTTCGTCCGATTTTGAATAAACTCGATACCGTCTCCACACCGTTCGTCCGATTTTGACTAAACTCGGTACACATGTAGATCATAATCTGGGGAGTGTCGTAGACTAAGTCAAAAACGTCTTATAACTGTCTGTATGTATGTTTGTCCCTTATAAAAATCCACTCCGTTCGTCCGATTTCGACTAAACTCAGTACACATGTAGATCTTAATCAGGGGAGTGTCCTAGGCTAAGTCAAAAACGTCTTATAACTGTCTGTCTGTATGTTTGTCCCTTATACAAATCCACACCGTTCGTCCGATATCGACTAAACTCGGTACACATGTAGATCTTAATCTGGGGATTGTCGTAGGCTAAGTCAAAAACGTCTACCAGCTGTCTGTCAGTAAGTTTCTACCTCATACAAATCCACACCGTTTGTCCGATTTTGACTAAACTCGGTACACAGGTAGATCCTAATCTGGAGAGTGCCGTAAGCTAGGTCAAAACCTCTACCAGCTGCAGTCTGTATGTCTGTTTTTTTTTTTTTTTTTTTTTTTTTTTTTTTTTTTTTTTTTTTTTTTTTTTATAAAAATCCACTCCGTTAGACCGAGTTTCACCAAACTTGGCATACATGTATGTCTTGATACGGGGGGTGTTATAGGTTAGGTCAAAGTCGTCTAGGACTCAAAGTTGGGAGGTAACGGGTTCGAAACAGTTACAGGTTCGTGTTATTAGATTTTAATAATACTCTTTTGGTTTCTAATTTTTTTAGGCTCTTCTATATGCAGAAAGTAGGTGTAGCATGGCACGCCGGGTAACAGCTAGTATAACATATATTTTAGTAAAAAGAAAACTGAAAATAGAGAAAACCATATATATACGTATAAAATCCTAATTGAAAAATAAAACAAAACAGAAAGAATGAAAAATACCAACAAAAGAGTATTTTAATTAACTTTAGTAATATGTACCTATATGATATATTTAAAAATTGTGTCCAAGTAATGGCTACCATCAGTAAGAAGGTCAGTGGGTATGTGTAAATGTTTTCTTCCTCGGCATTCTATTAATATATGTCTTATGGTCAGTAATTCTTTGCACTGTCTACATATTGGTATGTCTTGTTTAGTCGTTAGGTGTGTAAATAAAACTACCTCTTCTCTCCGGTTACTTCTTTTTTGCAATGTGGTCTTAGTAAGTTGTCTCATGTATTTCTATGTTTAGTTATAGGCTCATTAGCACCTTCTACATTTAGTAATTTAGTTGCTAATTTCACTTGTTTGTCAACGTCTGTACTTTCCGTAATATCAACATGTCCTGGTAGCCATAGCAAAGTTACGTACTTGTTTAAATTTTGGAGTCGAATAATCTCATTTAAAATTTTGACAGCCAAAGGGGCTTTAATAAGCTCATATTAAGAAATTTATTAATGTCAAAGCGCTAAAGCCATTTTTATATTAGGGTCCTTGATTCCAAGTGAAAACTCTTACAGGTTCTCGACATAGAAACATATCTCTGACATTTGATATTAATGCCAAGCTAGAGAAAGTGAATCGCTAGCCTTCGGTGTGAACTGGTCACCGAGCAAACTTAATAAGGTAGGTTCAAATATCTAAATAGAATCTCTCATTCAGTGATTTATTTGGAGAAAGACAACCTCGCGCAGTATATCTATTGTCGGATTTGGAATGAAACCTGAAACCGCAAAATTAATTAGCGAAGACTGGACGTTAAATACGGACCCATAAATGACTGATATGGACAAAAAGTTTGTTTTATATATATAACCTTTCAATGGCGATGATAAAAACCACAATTTGAGTCGTCTAGACAATCAAAGGTAGAAACACATATAGTCTTGAGATATAAATTCGTAAATTTTAGTCCATACACACAAATACACATGTAAATTATTTGGGAAGTTTGGTCTGGCGTGCGTGAAATTTTGTCAAAAATATTGCTGTCTTTTAGAAAAGCTAGTATAGTGTTGATGTGGCGACTGCTATCACGGAGTACTTCGTTCATGTCTCGTGAAATTTCCAAGTATTTTGTCAAAATACAGTCTGTCAGTATATGTTGAACTGTTAACATTCAAAACTAGAGCACTTGTATTCTCGTAACCTAGAATTATTACTTCGACGTTATTTCGTAATGTATTCAATTGATTTCTTCATTTAAAACTGCCTTTACTATTTTGGCATCCTAGATATCTTATTGAACCACAATCCATTGTAGCCGTGTTCTTTTCCGGGCGAGGTCCAACAGCTCAGCTTGATTCCATATCTTAGACGAGAATTTATTTTAAAATCGACCCCGGGCATCATTATATATTGTCATACTTACGAATTATTAAGTGTAAAATATACATATATGCTCATAATTTATGTTGTCGTTGGAGAACGCCCTCCGTAAAAATTGTATGTATTATAAAGAAACGATTGCAACTTCAATAAAATAGCGTTATGCAGTCATTTCATGTAATAATCTTGTTGCTTAATATTCCTTAACAAGAGAAATGATATTAGGTTTCTACTTCAGTACAGGAAAATCAAGATTTGTTGTCATCTGAATTTGGAATGTTATAAGCTCGTCTCATATCGAAATATCTTAGTCCTCTTTGAAATCGCTTTTACCATCTGCGGTGTGCCTAAACCCTTCAAAACGTCTTTCAATGTTACACGCTTCTCCATCATGTTCGTGGTATAAATACTGTCCTGCATTCACCACAGCACTCAGCAATGGCTTGTCTATTCGAACTTCTTGAAAAAGCTCTCACTTTCTCACCAAGACCATCACTTTTCTAGTTCTCAGTCGCACGATGACGTATCGATAGTTCGTTCTCGTTACACCTACGCATGTGTAAAAATAATCTAAATATTCATCATCATACCAAGTGTTGTTACTTGTTAATTACGGTATCGCCACTTATTTTTTTAAATTAGCACTGGGACCACTGGGGTCATTGGTGTCGCCACTTATTAAATGTATGTTCCTTGTTCAACTGTCCATTATTTTATTTGACAAATCCGTGCTCAGGGCCCATACGAATCTTATCTGTATGGTTTCAATTCTAATAAACATACAGCCGATATTTTTTTTTTCTTTATTGAAGTTTACAACCTGAACACAGAACAACATCTAAATAGTACTGTATTGATCTATAACTCATGGATACATACGAGGGGAGAATACAACCATTGTTGAACTCCCTATTAGATATATATATATATATATATATATATATATATATATATATATATATATATATATATATATATATATATATATATATATATATATAAAGAAATAAATATGTAATAATGTTTAGCTCTTTTTCTATGTTTACAATTGCGCACTAGTTTAATTTATTTATTTATTTATTAAAAGTTTCGCAGTTTTTAGCGATATACTCTATAACAATGAACGATGATTACATAAGTACAAAATTAGTTACACAATAAATGATGATTACATAAATGATAAAAACAGTGATTACAAATAAATGATGATTTAACAATAAATGGAGATATGATGATTTGACAATAAATGATGATGACATGATTACAGAATTCTTACACATACACACACATATATAAATACGCGTATATTATTGCACTATATCTATATTGTTTATATTTACATTATACATACATTATGCATTATTATTATCTATAGACTTATAGCGTACATTATTATATCTATATAATTATTTTATTCATTAATATTATTATTATTACATTTATTCCTTATTATAATATATATATATATATATATATATATATATATATATATATATATATGTATATATATATATATATACTTATATTACACATTATTATTATTACATAATAATAATGTGTAAAATAAGTATATATTACTCATTATTATTATTATTAAAGTATAATACATTATCACTAGTTTAAGAAACAATATATTTACAATATAAACAACTTATATGTATGTATACATTCATCCATATAAAAAAGAAAAAAGAACATATACAGTGTATATGGAAGTTGTGTTATAAGGTTATCTCGGGGCCAGCGCCTTTGGAGACGACGTGGAGGAACATCAGGGATTGTATCAGAGGAGAGGAGATTTCCAAGAGGATTCGGATGAGCAGAGAGTTTGGTGTGGAATGTTAGGAATCGGGATTTGGCTAGTTATTTTACGGTTGGGATTTGTAGGTCTCGATGGATAGAAGAATTAGAAACATAAAAAGGAGCGTCAAGGATTCTACGGAGGACTTTTGATTGGAAGTCCTGTATTATATTGATATTTTATGGTTTCGCTGTTCCCCACAATTCAATACCGTAGGTCCAGATTGGTAGTATGATAGCCTTGTATATTGTTAGTTTTTTAACGATGGTCAGTTTTGATTTGGGCCTGAGTAGGCGTCAAAAGCCGATATATACAGGTATTTTTATAAACTATATAATATTTTATTATAGAGTAAATCACCAAAAGTTGCGAAACGCTTAATAAATAAGTAGATGAATTTTTGGCAAACCAAACAATAGTGCACACATTAAAACGCATTTTGTCGTAAAGTTAAAGATGAGTAAACGAGAATTTCGTTCCTTCAGGATAAAAACATTGACCGAGAATGAAAGTATTTTGAAACGGTTATTAAAAAAAAGCAATATTTTGGGTAAAAAATATATTGGAGTTGGTAGAAATGAAGTTGTAGGGAAAGCATAAGGAGTGAAACTTCCCGAGAGTAATGGTCTTTATGTGGCTCAGTCAACTAGAAAAAAGAATTTCGGCCACGAGTAAATAAAAATTACCTTTGCTTGCATAAATACATGAATAGTGTCATTGAGAAAAAAAAAAAAAACTGCTTAACTACATTGGAAAGCGTGAGGCTCCGTGTAGTTGACAGGTCGGGTTGCTGCATCGTTAGGTCGGTTTGTAAAGATTTCAAAAGGTCTGTGCGTTGTGCATTTTAAGATGACAATCATTATGCCGGGAGAAAGTTATTTTGCTTCTTTCTCAAATGATACTGTAATAAATTATTTTTTTTTTTTTTAATTTATACGCTTATCTGGCTTGAATAATTATATTTTTAAATCAATAACAAGGACCATGAAAAACAGCCAAGACTTTTTTTTTATAAAGTATTTGTACTTTTTTTACGATCTGCACGTATATATATATAAAAAAAAAATCAGTCCCGTAACAGGCCACGAGGGCCCTGATGGGCAGATACTATAGAGGTATCTGATTCCTGACCATACGGCACACTAGGGAGATACTGTGGTCAGTACTACGCTCCGGCCGCCTGATTTTCCCCTTAGCTGCTTCGACTGGTAGAGTCATTAGCACCCAAGGTACCCATCATTAAATTAATTAAAGGCTGGATCGGCCTAGGGACGGTCAGGGAGGCCGAATTCAACCAATGAACGAAGACACTAGAAGAAAAAATCTTTCGTGCTTGCTCGGGATTTGAACTCAGGCCTCCAGCTTATTAGTCCAGTGCTCTACCACTGAGCTAACCTCGCCCCCACGATCTGCACGTATATAGGCTTTATTCATATTTCTTCATGGGCACTTAATTGCACTGGATAGCTGCCATGTCAGGTATGTTGCCGGAGGTAGCTAGAGAGAAAATATTCAAGAGAGGCAAAAAAAAATAAATAAATAAATAACAAAGAGATTACTGCAGGATAAGAACAATGCTTCCTTCTATTTCAAGAGAAGTGGGCTACTCCTTTTTCCAGTTTTATTGCTCATAAACTTGGTATAATTAGTAAGACGTTTATTTTATTACTGCCGAGCTTTTCATCATTAGAGGAGTTACAGCCTGGGACAGCGTTTTATAATAATTTATAAATCCGTATATATTATCAGCAAGTTTTCTCCCTCCCTCAATCCGATTATGGAGTCATCGGGTCGACTCCATAATAAAAGTCCGACTCGTGCCATCGGCCCATGTTTTAGCCAGCTAGAGAACGAACAGAAATACTAAATGAGATGACGATAGTTAGCCGTTGAGGTGATGCGAAGTCAAGGGATGGTTGGGAATCCCAACTTGGGATTCGGTTAGGAGAAAAAACAAATCTTCAGATCTTCAAGCAGAAATCTATATCGGACGTTTAGGCTACATTTTAGAATATTTAAGGTATTTTCGACCATTCTAAGTCGGGACTCGCTGTTTCAAAAATCCCATTGGTGGTGAGTTGTATTTCTTTGTTATGTTTGTACGAAGACAAAACTCTTAACAAGTGTTACTCTTTTGACATCCTCTACTCTTTAACCTAATTACACCAAGAAATGTTCTATATTAGCGTTTCAGTGGTCATTAGAAAGCTTGATTTAAGCATTAAAGTCACCTTTCATTTGGGTTGACTAATAGTACGAATTTAGCATAATTATCAAGATTGGATTAATAAATAGGAGAAAGTCAACAAGTTAGTTGGTTGTAATTGCTTTTCTTTTAGCTCTTTCCGAGGGAATTCGGCTATTAAGGTTGCATAGTCATGAATGATGTTTTGAATAATGTTTTCAAATTTCATCGATACTAATTAGATATCGAAAATGGCCCACGTTAAACTCCATATGTACGTGTACAATGACAATTTTACAATAGACGGACTAAGAAACAAACTTTTAAACATATATTGTATGTAAGGCTTACGATAAACAAGAGACCTCTTAAAAATGTAATTTTATAAGAAGAAATCTGGCATGGGTCAGAACGAAATCTATTCGTGGGCAAAAATCGCAGATTTGCGTTTAAAGGCTTCCAGGTACATTTATTATTTATACTTTGACCTATAAAATTGGATGAAACTATTTTCAAAGTCATATTTATAAAAGTTTTCTAGAAAAGTGAAAACAACTGAAATATTTGTTTAACCTATTCCGAAATGGCAAATCGAGCTCAACATGTTTTAACATTCTTGAAGAAAGTGGCAGTAGTTGCTCCCCAAAATTGTTTAAAACAATAGTTTATATTGGCGATGTTTCGAACCTATAAAGGTTCATCATCAGGCATCTACATACATAAAATAAAACTAAAATGAAGAGTATACCTCATTAAATTTATCTGTATTGGTATTACTGACAGGAGATGTTTTCTCCTTATTCTTCATTTTACTTTTATTTTTTTTTTAATTGTGTTCAAGCCTGATGATGAACCTCAATAGGTTAAAAACGTCGCTAATATGAGCTATTGTTTTAAACAATTTTGGGGAGAAACTACTGCCACTTTCATTAAGAATCCATTGATCTTTACCCACCCTCACATCAAGTTACATATATTTTTAAACATGTTTGACATTCATACAAACAGGGACATTTTGGTTACGTTTGGAAAAAAAAACCGTTGTTTTTACAAAAACCACGAGCAGTTTTGAAATGTTCATATAATTGCTATAATATCTTGAAAACTTTAGAAAAATAGTAGCAAGTATGAAATAACCATTCGAAAGGTAAAATAATATCCTACAAAAAAATATTTTAATACAATTTTTAATTTAACACTCTCAGCAGGGGGTCTCCCGACGTCTAGTGGCTAGCACTTTAGATTTATAAGCGGGAGATGGTGTGTTCGATCCCCACTGGCGGCAGGAATTTTCTCATCTCAGGGCTCTTTGAGAAAATTCCTGGCTGCACGCTGGATGTCGGCGCTAATGGCCCAGATTTGTCGATGCGTCGGCGCGCCGTTAAAAACAAAACAAAACAAAAAACTCTCAGCAGAGAAATCGGTGCTTAAAGTTGAATGTGTTGGTATTATATCGCATAAGGCACTAAGTCCTGTTCCCATAAAGAACTTAGATAAGTCAGTGAAAAATAAAATCATTTCCGTTTTCAATAGAGGTAAAAGCGTGTGCACTTGTTTTTGTTTGCCTATGATCAATACTTCCAATTATTTATCAATGACAATAACAATGTAAAGTCTGTTCCTTTAAGTAACGGAGAAACAAATTTTAATAGTTCAAAGTTATGGAAAATTGACTCTCCTGAACAAAGTCAAATATGTAACATGGTGTAATTGACCTCCGAGGTACAGCTATGGATAACATGCAAAACTACTATATGCCATATCATGTTTATTTCTAATTTGGAAAACACTACAAAACTATCTAATTTTTTAATGTTTTTGGATATGAGCGTGCCATTGTAATAATAAACGACGTTTCACGAGACATACTGCAGGCTTCCTCAGGGTTTATTGTGAGAAACACTGACTGAGGAAGCCGGCGAAACGTCGGTTATTATTATAATGACACTGTCTTATCCACAACACTTTAAAAAATTAAGTAACATGGACCGTGGAAGTCTACAAGAATCATTTACAAAACTATTGTCTTGCAACTTGATCTTTGATAAATATTTGGAAAGCTGTAAGGATTTCCCTTTGCTCCGATTGAACCCCATAACTCTGTAAGCCATTAAACGTATCGCTATAGATGTTAATTTAACTCCTACAGTTGGATAGAAAGCTGCCTGCAATTGCAGAATGGCCTCTAATGAGCTTAGACATTATACACGGACGGCGAAATGATAAATACAAGATGGAAAGGAGACCTGATACTCTATTTAAATGACATTGCATCTCCGCTGATGAAATCGACACAGAAGAATTACTAAAACCTTTGTCAAAAGACTGACACGAAGTAATTACTCTACACAAAACAACTTTCTTTTGTAAAATTTGAAAGCAAACATTTCATTGGGAAATCAGGTCTCATTTAGTAGGGAAAAATGAAAGAACGATGTTGGCTCAGCAAGTAAAAGTACACCTAATGCAATCGACGTTCTGTTGAAACTCAATTGTTGAAACTTTATGAATGTTATATTTGCCATTTTTTATTTACATTACTTCGTATATTTTTATTGAAAATACTTTTATGGCTAATTTCATAATTATAGGTAGCACTAATAAAACACTTCATTTTATGCTGTGTTATACAATGAGTAGAACTGCTCAAATATTTAAAGGTACTTCTACAATGCTTATCCATTATTTTACAGGAAGATACAATTTATTAAAATAATTCAAATAAAAATAGTGAAACTAATACTAGAATAGATTTTGTTAGATCAAATCTATTTACAAAAATATTTTCATAGATTATAATATAAATTTATGAGTTGACCAATAAATTCCAGTGAATCAATTATTATTTACTCCGCTAGAGTTATAATAATATTGGGATGAACAGAAATTTTTTTCAAAGACATTAAAAAATCAGAAAGTCCAACTGCGTCATCTTAGCGTCATCATTATGCCTTATTTCCTTTGGAAAAATTATTATTTTTTTATTTTATTTGCTTGAAGAGCTCCGCAACAAGGGTGATCTGCTCAAAGAAGATTAATAATAAAAATAAATAAAAATAATAAGGAAATACTTTCAAATTAAATTCATAAATAATATTAATAACTAATACTTTACCCATAACCAATACCATCCGATACCTTGGGTTTTACCTTGACTCCCGATTGACTTGGAACGCAAACATTAAACTCAAACGACAAGAGCTCAATCGACGATTCGGATAACTATACAGACTACTAAACCGATCATCACACTTAACCGTACATAACAAACTAACTGTCAACAACTCACTAATAAAACCTATATGGACATACGGAATAGAACTCTGGGGGACATCCAAGCATTCCAACATCAATCGAATCCAAACATTTAAATTCCTACGTACCATTGTCAAAGCTCCTTATTATGTTACAAATCGCACCCTCCATAATGACCTAAACATCCCTTTTGTCCAAGATATAATCCCTAGCCGCTTCTCATCTTTCCATAGTAAACTAATCAATCATCCTAATCCTATAGCCCAATCCTTATCCTGCACCAATCATCCTTCCTCTCCACCTAGACGTCTTAATAGAAAGTGGCCCCGGGATCTACTAAGTTAGTGTAGTGTCGTGGAGTGAACAAAAACAAAATCAGTGAAATTATAATAAGTGAGAGTGATATCGATAGATATTTTCTCTCTTCAGGATATCACAGGCCATGTCTCATTCGCCTCCATATCCTCCCAGCTAGTCGTAGGGTGTGGTTGGATGGAGTAAGGTAACTCCAGGTCATCCTAGAATCCTTCCTAACAAGGTATTCGGCTGACAACTGGGGGCACCTGAGTGGTGGACAAGTAACTAATATCAAATTACAAAATACAGTTCAATTGTAGATTGTAATATTCTATATATAAATCAATTATTTATTTACTATTTATTAATATTAATTGTTCATATTCAAAACGAAATAAGTACCAAATCATTAGTAATAAAATAGTGGTATAATTGAAATCATAATAACAATTTATAAGCCCGCTAATATATATTTTAGCCGACGTTTTTACTTTATTTTTGGTACTCCCATATTTATATATAATCCTTAACTGAGTTTCAAACTGTGTTCTTCAAATGCCAATGTTTTAATAACATATTCACATCCTTTAGCCTTACCTACTTAATACAATACCTTTTTTGGTTGAGGAATTCATTGGAATTTTTATCGCTAATGGGATGATCTATCGATAAACATTTTATCGATAATGGGATGAGCTTTCGATAAAAATTGATTACGAAATTGAAGAGGTTAAGTTACATTTTCCTACGCTTATAATTTTATATATATACACATGTATAATGACAGAATAAATGTATGAGAAGTATATATCTGGTATAACATTTTTTTTAAGCATATTCAGTAAATTACTCAGTAATTTTATAGCATCAATTTCTTCACTACACAGAATTCCATAAAAAAAAATGTTGTGACATTTCCGTTGCAGCTGAGAAGTTCTCCGAGAACATGGAGCGAATGGTGCAACGTGCCATTCCTACAAGTCCACCAATGAAAGGGCGAGTGACTATTTAAAGACAGTGCGTGGGGATCCATGATTTCTAAATGTATTTATTTCTCTATGCACATCCTACAAATAATTCAAGTAACTACTATCGAAATATTTTTGACAACATATTAGAATAGAATACATTTTTTAATATTATTTATAAATACACAAATTTGGTAAACTTTATGCAGTGCTTCATGTATGTATGTAAAATGATTATTCATCGAGAAAAACGGCTTCTAACAATTACTTACTGATCTTGTAATTATTCCTAGGAGAATTTGGCGACAAATGTTAGTTTTTGTTCGAAATCTTACTTACTTAGTAAGAGTATAGATGTCTTCTATTGTATATTTATTAAGGTATTGTCTTGTGTATTATGTTTTTGTATTATTTATTTATCCCTTTTAATTGTTAAATGTTCAGATTAACCAAAGAATATTTAATATTGCTGGCAATGGGCATGGGCGTATATAGGAAATAATTTCAGGAGGGGCTGGGAAACTTTCGGGGGGGGGGGCTGAGACCATTTCTGGGGTATAGAATAATAACAATTTAGAACTTGGAATAGTTTTAGGCAACTAAAACGCTATTACACCTACAATAAACTGTTTTTTATGAACTAAGTGATGTTATTTAATTTATTTTTAAGTGTTTTATGATACACTTTTACCATCAAATGAAAATTTCGGGGGGAGGCTGCAGCCCTCTCAGCCCCTTATATACGCCCATGGCAATGGGTTTTAATGAGAGACCATTCCGTGCATAGGTTGGTGGGCTTGATTCCCACTGGGAAGGCTCGCTTTTCATTTATCATACGCACAAATATATAGATATATATATATATATATATATATATATATATATATATATATAAAATGTTGTTAAATTACTTTTATTAACTATATTTTATTTGACTTTTTTTCTGTTTAAATACTACTAATTTTTTATTTACGTTTATTAATTGATGTCATCAAATTTAAAAAGGCAACAATGACCAACGTGGTTGGAATGTCTTGAAAAAAATCACTTTATGTAATTCATTGAGAGGAGATGGTTGACCGTTGATGATTCGAAGGTGGGGAGTGTCAGGGTTCGGTCATTGCTTCTTAATAAAACTACATTTTACAAGTGAAAACGGTTTTATTGTTGCCGACGTTTCGGCTTGAAATTCAAGCCTTCATCAGGGCGATGAGAAGATTGAGAACTATGCCTCACAGATGCGGGATCATTTCTCTCTCGGGAAATGGGAAACAATAAAACCATTTTCACTTGTAAAACGTAGTTTTATTAAGAAGTAATGACCGAACCCCGACAATCCCTACCTTCACTTTATGTAAATGTTCACAAATGATACGTATTAGCAGAAAGCACTAAAAGTCCGACTCGCAGGAACTGCATCATCTTAGCGCGGTTCCGTTCTTATCCCTAGTCTCATTTGGAATGATTAAAATAGAAGTAGTTATTATTTTGGGTCCACATTTCTTGAAAGGTCTTGATTTAAGATCTTACCTGGATGGGTCGGCCAACCCCAGGAATGCCCCCGCTGGGCAGTTGAAAAGCTATATCTTGGTAATCCATATTTCTAACATTAAATTGTTTTTCTTATTTTACTTAACCTGTTTTATTTTGAAATACATTATCCAACTATAAGCAATTAAAAAATAACAAGGAATAAAAACAGACAAAAAGAACAGTTCTAATAAGCGAAATCAATTACTTTAAAGTTTTAAGCACTTATTTCTCCGATTGACATCGCCTAATCAAAACTTTCTTCAGAACTTTTTTTGTAGAGCATTTAGTAAGCTTTCTAATGGTAATCTTCCGTTTACCAAGATTCTCAACCGTTTTCGAGATATTAAGGAAAGTAAACAATGTTACCAAAACTTTTCATGTCTGTTAATAAAATATTTTATCTAACCCTTCCTTAACTCCAAACGAAACCAAAATTTCAACATATTAGTTTTGATGAAAGTTGAACATGCAGAAAATTTTTCAACTGAATCCTATGTTTCTAAGTACCCATACCAAAAACGGCATTCAACAACTATTTTTTCAATTTTCTCGAAAACGGTTAGAGCTATCGCCGTAAAAATGGTTTCATTCGTTTTCCACGGCCAAGAAGCCTATAAAACGAGTACTTGCAAGCATATGAAGTAAGCGGAACGATTTTTTTCGCGCGACATTCGCTCCAAAACCCATGTTCCGGTGGGCGGATTCTGCTGGTTAAGGAACTTGAATTTTCAAATTAGACGAAAGATTTTTGTACGAAATTGTATCAAAATCGGATCATTTTTGACCTGTCAGGGCCGCGAACAGACAAATGTATATATATATATATATATATATATATATATATATATATATATATATATATATATATATATATATATATATATATATATATATATATATATATACACAAATTTGAACCACCGTTATTTTCGTTCTCTAGGGGTTCTGAAACGCAAAATTCTCTAGTCGGCACTTCCGGATCGCGTCATGAGATCAACCTTATAAGCGGGGTTCCTCCCTATGAGGGAGGGAGGAACCGCGCTAAAATGAAACTGAGAGAGCTATAAATTAAAATAAAACCGACTTATCTTTATTATAACTTATTTTCAACAATATTAAGTATAATTTATGAGTGTTTTCCGTTGCCGAATGATCGACCTTAACTATTACGGAAAGTCATTGCCTGTGAATGACTCACTTTCTTGCTGAGAAAATGAAAGTGAATCCGAAGAAAGTAGTAGAAGCCATTAATTATCCAGTGATAAGAGAGTAGGATTTATCTCAGAGATGATTATAACACTATAATAGTCTAGGTTAATAGTATATAACTCCAGACAGACTTTTGCTTTGATGCAGCTCAGCGGAGCGAAATAAAACTGAAGGATTGTTAAGTTTTTCAGAAATACAGTCATTAATCTAACGAGAATTCGATAAGTTCAACAATAATGTGTTTAGAACCTATATGAAACATTTTTTTCCCCTACTAATTCAAATTTTAAGAGTGGGAATTCAAAAGTATAAAATAAAGTCCGACTGCGTTATGTAGAAAAATCTCTTTGTTTTTTACGTAACGCAAATCCCTGGTATAATACGGAAACTTAAGAATAGAAGATTTAAATATTTTTTGAAGGTAGGGATTGTCGGGGTTCGGTCATTGCTTCTTAATAAAACTACATTTTACAGTGAAAATGGTTGTATTGTTGCCGACGTGAAATTCAAGCCTTCATCAGGGCGATGAGAATATTGAAAACTATACCTCACAGATGCGGGTGTTTTAAATATTTTGTATTCAATGGAAGAAAACCAACGGATTTGTAATTTCAGGCACCGTTTTTATACGTTTGATTTAGTCATATCAAAAGTTAGAGTAAAAAAGCATAGAGCTTTCGAATGGTCACTATCCTCTTACCACGATTTCTTAACCGTTTTAGAAATATTTTGAAAATGTGGGAGAAGTCTAAAACTTTTTATATCTATTAATATAATAACTTATTTAATAATCATACTTTCATTAATTTATTTGATAAAAAATAGGAAAAAGGTGAGTTGGGTATAGATTACTTTATTTATTTATTTTTATTTTTTATAAAAGTGATATAGGACTATATTTCATCTGGAAATTAAAATAGATTTTTAAAAATATGACAGATCGATTATCGATCAGCTGACTATTTAACACCATATTGGATTCGTTCAATGACCAGTCTAGACGAGGCCCTGCTAGTGGAACGTTCTCCTCCTCAAGTTGAGGCTGAAGTTAGGTTTTAAGTATATTTCCCCTGAAGAGGCGCCAAATGGTGCGAAACATGTAGGTAAGAGAAATAAAAAGGGTGAAAGTGTGTGGCGTAGTTTTATTGACCTTCCGCCTTATTCGCTAATTCTAATAACTTATGTTTTTAACACTACATTTATTCCAGACTTATCCAAAATTTACTTTCCGTTAATATTCATATTCCTCCGTCGTTTTCAAGCTCCCAAAACCAAACATTTACTAAAGTATTCTCAAATATTACTTAAGCTTTAGCCTTTGAAAAAAGATTGGGTTGATGCCACACGTCTAAATGCCGATAAATATGTACCTTGAAGCGTATCAACGCAAAACCGGTGGTAGAACTTTCTTTTGTGCTTAGCCTTAAAAAAAGATTCCGTAGGCGGATCCTGCGGGTTATCCAACTTGAACCTTGTTGTTGACAAAGTATTTTTGTACCGAAATTTATCATAAAGGGAACATTTTACTAGACGGTAAAGAGCGAATAGACATATTAAATAGGACCAACCACAATTGTTGGATATTAAATAGGGGTATGTACACATTTTGGTGTTCCTATGACCTATGGGTTAAAAAACGCATCAGTACTTTGTTAAAGGAATCAAATTTTAAGAGCTTATCCATATTCATTTGATGGACTTCGTATAAAAGCATTTTTCTAACAAATTGGCGCAAATTCAATGAATTGAGAACTAAACTTAAATAGGTACATGAATTGTTGATGTCCAGCTAGTCGAATCGCCACAGAAAATTATTTTATAGCTCCCATAAAACTACATTAATAGAATCTCAGCCATGCCCATTATGTAGAGCTGATACCAAAACGGTATTGCATATTTTGCTCAACTGCCCAATCCACCAGTGTTTAAGATTAAAATATATCCAGATGGTTTGCAGAGCAAACCATACGTATACGTTCTAGGAGAAATGAACTACAAGAAAACCTGTTAAAATTTGAAGGCAAGCTTTTGTGGCTCAGAAGAATATTATTGGGATAGCTTTATCACTTTTTTTATTTATTATAGGATTCATTATTTGAAATTATATAATGTATATGAAATTATACATTTTTTAAAAACTATAAAATTTTTTGTTTTTTTTTATTTATTATTTTTTTGACGTGATTTGAATTAATTTCCTTGTATGTTTTTTTTTTTTGTAATTACATCAAGAAAAATGTTTCCTAGTAGAGGAGCTGTTTTTTTTATAAACACCGAAGGAAAAATTGATTGTACGTGCAACAAAACAAACTAAAAACTACTGTTTTTTTTTTTTTTTCAATTTTCTTCAAAACTAAGATTTGAACACAGTTTCTATGTTCTCCGTCGAGATGCGGCACAGAAAGTCACTTTATGAAATAGAGTATAGATTTCATAATGGTTATGAGTTTGTAAAGGCCAGGGCCGCCATATCTCAGAGCCGGGCCCGGGGACCAGATAGCGTGCCCCCCTTCTCAGAGCCAGACTGAAAATTCTAGTACTTTGCTAAAGGACATTGGACATTTTAAAATTACTTTAATCTTGAGTTTTGAGCGAAATGACAATAAAAGCCGACAATCGGTGCAGTAGTTCTTTTTACAATCTCATAACCTATACAATTTCTCCACTCAGCGAGGCCCGACCCGGGCCCCCACGGCGCCCGGGCCCGGGACAACTTTACTCGGTTGTCCCCCCCCCCATGTGGCGGCCCTGGTAAAGGCTTCAGACGCAATAACTTTATAATTATTATCCAGACAATGTTACTTTCATGTAATTCTAAGAAACGTTGACCCCACTAGGATTCAAATCTAATACGATTCGACCATCGTGGAACAAATATCATTTTCCATACGGGCAAGCAATCCTGTACATCTGTGTTGAGCTCTGGAGGTCTGTTATGGAATTGATTTCGTGAGCTTTTAGGTGCGTCTGAGCGCGTGGGTGCGTATTTATAATAGTTCATGCATTGGCACAAAGACATTTTTGTATTCATGTAATTAAAACAAACCTACTGCATATTAAATAACCTCAAAGACTGTTTAAGAAGTTTCACTCGAGTGAATTCGAATGAGAAATAGAGAACGTGAGTAGACTTCCTTCTTCAATATTGACCACGCTCTCTGCAGCATTCATTAAAATCCCAGATGAGCGAAAGCTTTAAGACAAGAAAAAATGAAAACATTTCCTCCAGTATAAATATCCATTCTGCAATAGCACAGTTTACATGCAATTCATAGTTCACTTCGAGAATTAAAACTCCATTTGCCGTGAATGCATATCATAAATATCTTATATTTCGATAACGGCACCCACAAATTTTGTTGGAATTTTTATCAATATGCAAACAGGCCCCAAACCGTCTAACTTCAGAAGTAGTGTTACTGATCTTGTACAGTAGGAAGAATCCCTCTGAGCTATATGAGTACACTGAGGATGAAGCAGTGTTCTTCGAAAACGTTTTGTCATTTAAATATGAACAGTGGTGGTTTCTGACTACTTGTTCATCGTATTTCAGTATGATGAACCTTCATCAGACAACAGACCCTAGTTGTAAATATTTTAAGTAAAGAAAACAACATAAACAAACGCAAAATAAGAGAAAATATAGGTACATTACATAAAAAAAGTTGAGAATAAGAAAATCGGAATAAAATATGTGAATAATATATTTCCTAATTTATTGGACAATGAATAAGAAAAACTATCTTCAGAAAATAATGATGAAGTTGTTTTTTATTCATTGACTGATCATCTTCTGGATAATCGATATTTATGTTAAGAATCAAGCAGATCATTGCTTTCTTGATCTGATCGACAGGAAATTAATCAGTTAATGAGCTCGAGTATTTTGAGGCTACATTGATTATTAAGCTCTTGAAGAGCCATCTAAAGAATTGAAGCATTTAATTTAATTTAGTAGCTTCTCACTTCTTTATTCAACCTTCACTCAAGTAAAAGAAATCAGCGTAGTTTAATACTTATTGACGTTTTAAAATTTCGTCTTAGAGCTCTGCATTGTGTCGCCCGTTCTCAATGAAATGGACAAAACATGTGATATTCATGAAGGAAATTATCCTATGGCATAGGATTAATCATTTTTCGAAATGGATCAACTACTAATTAATGTAAAAATGTTGCTACATGGCAGGCTTTAAGGAACATGAGTTTGCACATGTCGTTTTAAAAAATGACGAGGCAAATTCAAACGCCTGAAGGGACAACGCAACTCAAAGGTCAATAAGTCGTATGATGGCAGCATATTATAAACGCAATACCCAACATTTACGATATAATATAATTAAATATCCCCAAAAATATTTGAAGATGACAGTTCTTGCTTCAGTGTTCGTATATTTGGGAAATCTGTGTGCAATTTCTCCGAAGCAGGCAGTTATTATTCCCCGGGCCAAAACCTAAATAACATAGCTTTTTAAGATAATCTTAAGACAATTTATATCTTCCCCGTTAAGATGACAGGTCTTCAACTCAGGGCCGATCCTTGACAGGTAAAAACAAATACACGAATTCTTCCTGTCCGTGGTTATAATACAAGAAAATATTATTGTTCGTGCACTAGTGTCTCGTATCTTGTCAGTAATAAAGATTTCATACAGCCCGAAAATTAGTGAGCATAATTAAAAATGCTTTATCACATGCTTGTTACATGTGACTTTAAATTATTGAGCAATTATTGTTCAATAATTTGAACAATTGAATCCAAGTTCCAAATGGGGAATAAAGCTGAGCTATGGACAATGTTTAAGTTATTCTTTTATTGCTGAAAAATAAGCATTTGTACTATATACATAAGTAAATATTGACATGATAACGCAATAAGATCTGTCAGAATAAATAGAGCTTATCCTTTTTTGAAACTTCCTGCAATCAAAGCGGAGATAGTTGTCCGTTTAACTTAATAGTGAGATCTGAAAGAAGTCATTTTTCCTGGCTTGATCCTATATTAGATGTCATTTATGACAACTGCCTTGTAATGTCGACAATAATAGTCGACAATTAGAGACTCTGGAGTCATTTGTTGATAGTGCAATAAGTGTCTATACTTCATTATTGATGTAGAAATGTCTAATTGTACGTCATTGGAATGTAATATTCAGTACAAATCGTATCATTGGCTATATCCGGACTGCGAATCGGGCAAATATTGCATTCGCATCAGAACCTATAGATGAACGGCCTTCAATCTAGAACGAAGGCTCTCTCTATGTCGAAACTTCTTTCAGAGTGCAGGAGTGTCTCTAAATTTTTAATATAGAAGTGAACCATTTGGAGGAAACGTGGATACGGTACATAAGTTCATCAAGTTTTAGGAACTTCTGAATATTCTAGCATTACTCTTTATTTCTTGATCTATTCAACATCAAGGTAATTTCCACATATAAATCCCATAACTAGCAATTGATAGCCCGGAATTTTATTAGCGACTTTCAGGGAGAGCGGGGGGGGGGGGGGGGGGTACTAAGTTCAAATAACTGGCTAGTTAATTTTTCGTAGGCTGAAAAAACAGAAATAACTAAAGAATAAATGTTAGGCGTCATATAGAATTGTATGATGGCCTTTGGTACTGTGAAGGCCCCTTTTTCGGGGATGTCACACCTCTTCTACTCCGGAGATGGCAAGGCAGCCCTAGAAGAATCGTGGATCTCCTAGAATAAGGTGTAGATTAAGACCCAGCTCCAAGACCCTTTGGCCTGGTGCTCTCCTGTTAGTTTTAATACAAATTAAAAAAAAAAGAGGAAAGAAAATTGAAAATTGTAAAATAGCACGGTTTCCTGTTAAAGAGCTGCCCTAAGAAGTTGGGATTTAGAACTTACCAAGTGTTAGTGTGTGTATACAAATCTAACTCGTAACAAGGGTTCTTAGGGGGAGTTAAGTAGAAGCATCTTATTTTGGAGCAAACGTCACACTAGGAAGAAGGTGGGATCAGTACTATGCTCCGGCTGCCTGATTAACCCCTGAAGGACTCTCGAATGAGCACACTGAAAGATAAAATCTCAAGTGGGTCAAAGTTTCACACTTGGGTCCTTCAGAACCACGACTCCTACCACTGAGCCAAAATTGCCACCGAATATGTAAATGCGAAGGATCGGCATTTTCGTTATCCATGATGCTTGAAATTTGGGTACTCCTCATCGGCACGTCCGAATGCATCATGGGGTCCTCGTTTCGAGCGGTTCCCTCCCTGTAGAGAGAGGAAGAAAACGCGCTTAAACTGGCTCTACAAGAGTAGAATCCACTCAGAAGGCCATCCTGCCTTAATTTAAACTGCGGTTTTCAAAGGAATTTTTTCGTATTTGTATTGTATGAGAAGACCAGCACATATCTAAAAATGAAATCTCATAAATCTGAAATAAACAAACTTTCACTGAGAATTCTAAATTCCTGAGTCAGAGGAAATGCCAAGAGTCATCTGCCGGAACTTGGTTAGCTTTCCCTCTCTGAATCATATGGTAATTCCTTCAGGATTTCCTGATTTAAATTTTGATCGAAACTCCTTAAACAACGCTCAATAAATCATAATAATACAATAGTTGAAATTCTGCAAGAAAAGTTCACTTGAGAGCAGCACTATTATAAATTTAAGTATTTGGAATAATTGAAGAATTATTTAATGTAAAATCTCAAAATAGATTGCATCTAAAAATTGGAACCAGTTCACTTAATTTAGAAGATTAAATAATTATGATCCAGCACAATTCACAAAATGTATTAATACAATAGAAAATTGTATTTAAATTTAATTAAATTGAGTTACGTTAACCTATTAATGTACTACTCAATATTTTCAGAAAAAAATATCAGCTTGAATTATGTACTTCATTCGCAATGTTTAAACTTAAATTTGGATTAAAATAGCTGAAATTATCAAAACAAGCGTATTGATACTTTACTAGCTGTTACCCAGTGTGCCACCTACTTTCTGCCTATGATCCTCCCCTTATGAAGATATACCTGTATACCCAGTTACGTCAAAATCGGTTAAACGGTGTTTTGTATATATCTGTCTAGTGATGGCTCGTGAAACAGCCAACAGAGGCCAGCAGCACAGTCTCTGAGTAAGATAGCTCTTAACAAAGAAAGGCCAGCGCTCCTTAGTTAGACAGTGACTGTTGATATAAAATTGAAATAAACTGCATTACATGATTATATAATGATGTAAAGTCATTAATGAGTTCGAGTTATTCTAATTATCAAGAACATTAACAAATAAATTGGAGACATTATTCAAAATGGCGGTCGATTCAAAATGGCCGTCAGAATCTGAATGGTTCAGTGTAGCCAATTTTTCTTGAACAAAACTTTTGGCCTTTTGACCAAATTTTGAAATTCGACTATTTTGACCTAGCCTAGGAGATTTCCCGTATCAAGACCTACCTGTGTGCCAAGTGTGGTCAAAATCGGTCAAACGGTGTAGATTTGTATAAGGAACAAACAGACATACAGACATACGGACAAACAGACAGACACGTGATATATATATATATATATATATATATATATATATATATATATATATATATATATATGTTTCTTATCGACAAAAATATTGAAATTGTCTGAACGGAAGTGCGAATAATCCTTACGAACAACAACAACAAAACTTCAAGTCTTCCTCACATTTAACGAAAACTTTTTTTATGTTTTTAAAATATAATGTGATAAGATTTGGAATTTTAAAATAGTATATTTCAATATGTTCACTGATACGATTAATATATTATTTTTCTTAAAAGGACGAAAACATTTTTTAGTATTATTTTCTACAAATCTATGAATTTTTTTAATTTATAATTTTATTCATTTCTGGAATTAATTAGTACGATTAGTTGTTTTTAAATTTATATAGACATTCCTTCGTAACATTTCGCCGTATTATTGTTTACTGCAAGAATTATTCTTATGTTAGAAGAATGCTTTGGATATACAGAAACTAAATTTAAATTTATAATAATTTATAGTATGACCTATTGGATGTGCATCCAATTAGATATACATACATACATATATATATATATATATATATATATATATATATATATACACACACATATATACATATACATACATATATATATATATATATATATATATATATATATATATATGCGTATATTACAAATATTGAATGTCCTATTTTAGTAATAATCGCACTGGTATATTCAAACTATGACAGGATTTAATCAATGTCTTTCAAATTCAACTAGTTCGACACAGATTGATTATACTATCGTCACATAATTTTAATATACCTGTGTCATATTTTTTAACAACTTTTGTACAAATTAAATTTAGTTTGGAAGAATAATAACGAGAGGGGTCTCCCGTGGTCTAGTGGCTAGTGGATTCATATGCGGGAGATGGTGGGTTCGATCCCCACTGGCGACAGGAATTTTCTCTTCTCAAGGCTCGCTGAGAAAATTCCTGGCTGCACCCTGGATGTCGGCGCTAATGGCCAAGATTTGTCCATGCGCCGTAAAAAAAAAAAAAAAAAAAAAAAAAAACGAGACTAGTCTTCTAGTTAATATATTATTTCGAAAACATAATCCAGTTCTCAATAATTTATCAATCGAAGAATTGACTCAAATCCCCGTCAATATTGACTTCGTCACTTATTCCAGCTCCTATATTTCGTCTGTAACGCACATTAACCAGATTTACGACCAAGACTGAAAGGTTAACAAACCGGTCTCCAAGTTGCCTCGACTTGCGAAAAGCTACCGCTGTTAGCTGAAACCTTTCTACAACTTGAAACCATCATTATATACATTTTCTCTAATTGGTGAAAGAGCCTAGCGTGTGGATAGGGCGTCAACTTACAGAAAGTAGGTACTATTTTGACATACTATTTGTGTATAGGCAGATACAGATAAACAGTCTATATCAATTAGAACAAACAATTTAAAATATATTAAATAGCGAAATAGATATTTGTAATTATAAAGTCATATAATAATAATACAGGTTATAACAAAAAAGACACAATAAATGGAAAAAGCCTTATTCAGATTAGCCCCAACAGTGATTCTATCTAGTAACAGTTACTTATTGATAAATTAAAATATTTGCGTCGAGTCCTGTTTCACTCGACCCATATTGTACTTTCGACGGGAGAAACAGTATTGGATTGGATTCAAGCCTTTAAGGTAACGATTCGGGATTATCTTTTTTATTTATTTTATTTTTTGTGTGTGTTTAACGGCGTATCAACAATTTTGCTATTAACGCCGGGCTATCTACAGGTTGCCATCCTTTTGTAATGCCAACGGCACGTGGTCGGTCATCCATTCAGGTAATGGCCACGCCCGACGTTGCTTAACTTCAGTGATCTATGGGAACCGGTGCATTCAAAGTGGCTATGGCCGTTGGCGATTCAGGATTATTATAAGCTCTTCGATGACTTAAAATGGTCGGGTTTGTATGAACACTTATTTTATCCGAAAATCCGTCGTGGGTTCGATTCCTACTATAGGCGATGGCTTTTCTCTCCTTCCTAAAGAAATAGGATCACCCCTATCCTAGATAAAATACGTTGGTAGCCTTTAGGTAATCGTTCCCCAAAAATCTGTGTTACGTAAAAAGATGTTAAATTTAAATAAACAGATAACCTAAATAAATTTATTATTTATTGTAAACTTTCTATAGCGCAAGGAACTTACAGACCTATTTTTATGTGTGTATATATGTATACGTATATATATATATATATATATATATATATATATATATATATGTATGTATTATTATATATATATATATATATATATATATATATATATATATATTATACATTTATACACACATGTGAATAATTACATGCAAACGCTCACCTTCTTTTATTACTTTATACTTTCAGTTTCAAATATATCCCTACCGTACACTACAATATTCTCCCTGCCACACCCCACATATCTCCTTGTAACTTTCACGCAATCCATTTATTGGCTGTATGTATGTATTTATTGAACTTCCTCCGAATTAGGTTTAGGGTCGGTCGTGACTTGAAAAGTTGCCATAGTTGAAACTCTAGTTGTTTCACAATGTTTCAGCAATGTTGATACTCTTGAATTATCCAATACACCGGTTCTTGTAAATCGGCGAGGCTAAGGAAGGTCGAGCCTGGCAAGTACTAGGATGGGTGACTGCCAGGAAATTGCCCTTGGCTTTATTAAAGGGTGGCAACATTTATATTGCCCGGTAATAAAAATACGGAAGTTCATGTTCCGTAAAAAAAAATATTAAATTTCTCAAGTACTAATAACCTAAAAGTAACCAAGATCTATTTTTTTTTAAATGACCCTTCACCATTTTCTGATTATTAAGATCCAATTATGCCTTATGGCTCAAGATTACATTTCATTAAACTGACCGGCTTTGAATTATTTGAGTCTCTTTTAATTATGTGTCCTTATAACCCTATAATAACAAACACAACTAATGAGCTCACATTCTTATTTTTTTTTTAAATGGAGCGAAAATTCCTACCGTGAAGGTAAAGAAGTGCATTGGAAGCCCCTAAAAGATTAAAAGGATTTAAAATATCCCAAACGGTCCTTGAAAATTCACGTTATTAAATATTTGTAGAATATACGTTTAGAACGAACTATATATAGCATTTCCTATACTATTTCCTAGATATAGATACCGAGTAGGCAAGATTTATTGGCAATGCTTCCTCCATTGTAGATCTGAAAAATCAGTGATCAATGTGATTTTTGCGAGTTTCTTCCTTGACTCTAAAACACAAAAGAGAAATGCCAACGTTATATGACCCCGTGTAAGGGAAACAATTTGAAAGCCTACCACCTATTCTCTAAGGGGTTAGGTCAGCCTACAGGAAATATACTGTTGTCATACATCTTGGTGAAGTCAGAGCATCACTGACCTTACGAACTACACTTACTGCTCCCCAATACAGAGACCTTAGTGTAATGTCAAAGTACTACAACGTATGTCCGTAAAGGTCTCCAACAAAAGGCAAGGACTGCCTAAAACATTTATTATAAATGAAGCTAAGGCGTAAATTTCGAAAGATCCAAATCAGTTAAAGGAAATGGTGCTTGACGCTTCACAAATGTTGGTCGTGTTCAATTAAAGCTGAAATATTAGGAATTACTATACGAATTTTTTAAAATCAAACCAGAAATAATCATTATCTGGGAATCCGTTACGATAACGCAGTTCCTGCCAACTGGTTTCTAGATTCAGATATATGATTTCATCAATTCCATAGATAGAAATCCTTTTAGTTATTACTCGTTGCATTGACATCTTGATTTCTTTCTGGGAGTTACTCCATAACTTGTACTTAATGTGCCTCGTGTTTCACAATCGATATATATTCTGGACGTGTGGCCTTTCCAACATGCAAACCTAATGTCATACCTTATGAAAGGCATGGTACGAATATCTATCCATCAAGAGGTTGGTCGAGGAACACTCCATGGGCATTCCTTATAATTAAATATGCCATTGAATTTGGTGTTAATTCGTGGTTCTTAATGGCGTGGGAATATAGTTAGGCAACGGAACTTGTGGTTCAGGAGATGTGGGCCCAAATCGGTTGACGTTTCGTCTGTTGAATTTTTTAAACGAATTATGTATTCCATCATGTAGAATAAGAGGTAGGGAGGGTGTAGAGTACAGGACTATCCTGATGGAGGAAGCAAATTTTTGGTTGTTGCTGACAGTGAATATACAGATAAAAACTCCGACTCGACGTCGCAGTGAGTTTACGACATTTGGAAAGTTCGGTATAGAAACAGTTAATAATTTTTTGGATATTTCATGAAATCATTAATCATATCCCTCAATGCACAGAAAATAGTACGCGAATTCTAAACCAAAATTACTCGCTCCTCGAATACCGCGCATCCTAAAGCATAACTCCATTACAAACAACATGTAATATAAACATGCTTCTCATTTACTTATCTTCTTTTACTAACAAAAAAAATGCAATTAAAAAAAAAAAAAGAAAACACCAATTCTGAACTGACACTTACACTCAATATTAAGCCGATTTATGAGATTCCTCTATCAAAACATTCATAAGAACCACTATTTTGGAACATTTATTAAGCCTTTCAATATTTGCCTCACACTTACCACGATTTTCCAACCATTTTTGAGATATTTAAAGAAATGAAGTCTCCTCATGGTCTAGTGGTTAACGCCTTAGATTATCATGCGGGGGATGGGGTTCGAGTCCGGCCTGCAACATCAGGCCGAATCATGGCCCGTTGATAAAATTCCCTGCTGCTCCTTGGATGTCGGAGCTAATGAATGAATGAATGAATGAATGAAAAAAAAAAACTTTATTCTGGGACTTCGTCCCATAAGAATAAAAATAAGTACAAAATAAACAATAAACAAATTTAATCTAAAAATATAAATATGAATAAAGAAAAACAAAAGTATAAAAGAACAAAACAAAAAAAGCAACTAATACAAATATTATATGTGAAGCCTTAAATAATAAAATGAAATATAAGTAAATATGTACATTCATTGGAATGGGGCAATGATGATACAATGATCAGAGGGGGATGGGAATAAAATTAAAGAGTTTAAATAAACAAATAAATATTAAAAAGTTGAATAAATATTAAAGGAATGGGGGCTATAAAAAGATATAAACTAGGAAAATGCATAAACACGAGAAAAAAACAGCAATATAATTTACAAAGGTAATCAGGTCTTCCTGGTGGTGAAATTTTAAGAAGCGTCTTCCTGGGAGGATAGGAGAAAAGCAAAGAGGCGGGATTTAAAGACAGGTAAGGAAGGAGAGTGTCGAATGGAAAGAGGGATAGAGTTCCAGAAGGAGGAGGCTCGGGAGATGAAGGAACGGTCGAAGAAGGCTGTTTTATGAGTGGGAGGATAGAGATCGGAGGGACGGGAGCGGGTACCACGGGAATGGACAGTCGATTTAAACTGCAGGAGGTTGTAAATATAGGAAGGAGATTTGGAAGAAATGGTTTGGTAGAGGAAGGAACCTAGAAAATATTGTCGTCGAATTGATGGAAATAGCCACTTCAACTCGGAATACCGGTGTGAAATATGGGCATCCGTGGGGGTATCGAGGATAAATCTGAGAAAACTGTTCATTAATCGCTTAAGACGAACCTCAAGCTCCCCAGTGAGCCCTCCATAAACCAGGCAACCATAGTCGAAGTGGGGGAACACTAGAGAAGATACAAGAAGCTGACGTGTAGGAGTAGGGAGGAGGTGACGGGAACGGTTAAATAGTTTAAGGGTGGCTATGGAGCGACGAGTGATTAGGGATAAGTGATTTTTCCAGGATAGGTTTTGATCGAAAACAAGGCCCAGGTTCTTGGCAGTGGAAACATATTGAATAGGACTGGAGTCAATGGTGAAGGAAGGGAGGATAGGAGGGAGAGATTTCAAGAGGGGAGCTGAGCCTATCACTATCGCTTTGGACTTTTCAGCATTCATCAATAATTTGTTGGTCTTGGCCCAAGCTGTGATCCTGTCCAAGTCTTCCTGAATTTTTCTTGTTGCTTCTAATAGCTCAGAGGGGGAGAAGGAAAGGTAGATTTGGGAATCATCGGCATACATGTGGAAGTTGCAAAATAGGATAGAGGATGGGAGATCATTTATGTAGGCTGCAAACAGTGTTGGGGATAGAGAGGATCCCTGTGCGACACCTCGGTCTAGTGTAAGGGAGGAGGATTGGGGTTTGTTTGGAATGGCTACTGATTGGGAGCGGTTAGAAATGAAGGATTGAAACCAGGTCAGAGCACTGTTAGAGAAAGAAAAAGATTGAAGTTTTGAAAGGAGTATGTCATGGTCAATGGTATCGAACGCTTTACTGAAATCTAGGAGTATAAGGATGGAAATTCTTTTGAGATCAATAGCGGATTGGAGGTCGTGCGTAATTTTTAGAAGTGCGGATTGGGTGGAGTAACCTGGACGAAAGCCAGATTGGTGGGAGTTTAAGCGGGGTTGTAGAAAGACGGATATTTGGGATTGTACGAGGCGTTCAAGTGGTTTAGAAAGATTGGAAAGGATAGAAATAGGACGGAAGTCGGTGGGAACAATTGGATTGGAAATTTTGTTTAAGGGATGAACAATTGCTTTCTTCCATGATGTGGGAAAGACGGAGTTTTGCAAAGAATAATTGTATATGTGGAGTAGGTGGGGTAGGATAACAGGAAGGGAAAGTTTAATAAGCTCCACGGGTATACTGTCCGAACCTTTGGACTTAGAATGTGATTTCATGACAGCTTTGAGGAGTTCTGAAGGAGATATATCTAAGAAATAAAAATTATCAGAGTTAAAGGTATTAGAAGGAACAAAGGGCGTGGAAGGAGTAGTTGAGGAGGAGACGGCACTGAAATGTTTATTCAGCTCGTCGGGTGTAACATGGATGGTGGGAGTGGGTTTAGTCTTTGCGAGGGAAAGGCTACGAAGGGTGTTCCAGAGGGAGCGGGAGTCGGAAGCTGAGGAGAGGGAGGTCTGGTAATACAGGGAACGAGCGCGGCGAAGGGTGGATTGAGTGAGGTTACGGAGTGATTTGAAGGTCTTCAGGTCCTCTGGGTGTCCAGTACGGATTGATCGTCGTCTTGCAGCATTACGTCTTCTCATCATTTCTTTAATTTCGGGAGTGAGCCACGGAGCAGGGGGACGGCGAGCGAGGATTGTCTTTACAGGAGCATGTTTATCAAGGATGGCAAGGAGGTTCGAGGTTAGAAAATCGACTTTGGCATCAATGGAGGGATAGGAATGAATGAGTGACCAATCTACTCCAGATAAGTCAGGCTCAAGGGATTCAAAGGTAAGAGAGTTGAGGTTTCGATAGGAGATGGTTTTAGGGGTAAAAGAGGGCATTTGGATGTTATAGGATATGGAAATAAGATCATGTGCTGAAAGGAATGGAACCGGATACTGGTAGAAGGATAGAAGGTGACTCGGAGAGTCAACAAGGAAGTAGTCGAGAAGGGTATTAGAAGTAGAGGTGTGGTGAGTAGGTGAGAATGGGACTAGGTATAGCCCTAGGGAGGAGGTGAGGGATTCAAGGAAACGCTTATCAGGGGAATTAGACAGGAAGTTGATATTTAGGTCCCCGGCTAGGATGGTGTGATCATAGGAAGGGATAGGTTTTAGAAGAAGATCTTCGAAATCGTGCTCGAAAGGCGTGTTGGGAGGACGGTAAACTACTACCACAAGGATCCCAGAGGATGAAGAGGATACTTCTGCAAAAAGATACTCGATGCGAGGATGGCCCAGAGAGGTAGTTATAATGGCCAAAACTAATGGAATATAAGACAATTCTGAAGCTGCTCATGTGTGTTAATGATTTTGTTTTTTTTTTAAATACTTCCTAAGATCGAAAAAAAAAATCAGTCCCGTAACAGGCCTCGAGGGACCTGAGGGGCAGATACTATAGAGGTATCTGATTCATGACCATAAGGCGCACTTGGGAGATGGCTGCTCCACTTGTGGCTCAGTACTATGCTCCGGCTGCCTGATTTTCCCCTTGGCTGCTTCGACTGCTAGAGTCATTAGCACCCAAGGTACCCATTATTAAATTAATTAAAGGCTGGGTTGGCCTAGGGACGGCCAAGGGTGGCGGAATTCAACCCATGAACGAAGACACTAGAAGAAAAAATCTTTAGTGCTTGCTCGGGATTTGAACTCAGGTCCTCCAACTTATTAGTCCGGTGCTACCCACTGAGCTAACCTCGCCCCTCTGGCTATTCTAACTAGCAATATATAGTCGCAACTCTAGCCAATTCTAAATGGGTTAGATTTGCCCCCTTAGCTCAAAGCGTATCAAAATTTAAATATCTTACTTTCGATGAATTGTAAGGGCCTGGAATAATGTTCTACAAAATCGATCGTGACTGAATAACCAAATCAAAAATTAGTTAGGAAAACAGTCTAAAGCCACTGTTCTCGAAGACGGTTACAAATATTACCTCAAAAAGTTTCATTAGTTCCTTTATGTTAGAAAACCTATATAGTGTTTATTTATTTATTTATTTATTTTTTCAAACCCCCCACAAAAATAACCAATGAAAGTGCTTGAGAACCGACGAGTCGGAAACAGGAGCTGGGAGTAAATACGCCTTATTCTACCCGAGGGTAATGGAAGGGACGAAGCTAGAAAAATAACTGTATGTAAAGCCCAAGTGAACGAAATTTGGAAAAAATAGAGGGACACGGGGAGGGACCGTTCCGGATGCGAAGTGTTTATATAAATTTTCTGGCGTATTTAAACCAAACTAAAAAGTGGAACAGTGAACCTTTAATATCAAGGTTACTTCTTGTTTATACCTCTCACTAATTAAGTTGCACCGGAAACTGAATTCCTCGAAATTTTATATTATAATATTAGCGTTAATTATATGTTTTTATTTAGGAAAAAAATGTTAGCAATCCAATGAAGACTTATAAAGTGTAATAAGAGACTTACGTAAACGGAGTACAGCTTATTAAAATTCCCGTTCTTTAAAACTGGTTTTGGATTTGAATTAAGTGGATTGAGTTAAGTCGTGATTTACTGGAACCAGCTGAGAGTTGTTATCAAGAAAGCGTTCGAGGTATGAATGAAATTCTGTTATCATGAGGTATATTTATGTAAGCTTTTGGCCTAATAATTCACCCCCCCCCCTCGGCAGAATTCTTATTTTAGCGTGATTCCTCTCTCCCAATAGGGAGACATCAGACCGATGACCCAATAAATATTTAATGAAGTCAGTACACACTGATCAGTCAGTGCGTAGCCTCCTATGAGTATCCAAACTGCAGTGAAGATAAAGCTGAAGTATTCCAAAGCTTTGGACAGTCTCCAATCCGTAGTAGAGGCAGGGAATTGTTCTTTGTTTTTTCCTCCATTATGATGAATAATCATCATATAACAAACCAAAGTGAACATACATTGGGTCTTTTAATCAGTCAGAAATATCGGAAGAGACCAAAGTTTTATCTTTCGCCTAGAACTTTTTGATACGTCATTTTTTAAACCCCAAAAAATGTTTCTTCTTCTTCATCCAACGCCCGCCCTTGGCTGATTAGCTTTTCGACGCCGAGCCATCAAGTAAAGACATTCGTGTTCTTCTGTGGTGTCATATCCAGTGTTCCACTGCATAGCTGTGCAGTGTAAAATGTGGTCACCAATCGCGTCCGCCTGCGAGCACAGTGGAAAAGTATGGGAAATCTGCTAAGCCAATCTTATGAAAATGGATCCACAGGTAATCGAGACCTGAAACCATCCTAAAGGTAGCCACTGCAATTCCACGGGGAAGGCTATCGGACAAAAAATATTGTTTTAATTATCAAGCTCGCGCTAAAAAGTCGTTGTTTCTGTATAACCCACATTTTTTAGGGATTAACAAACAACACATCCCAAAGGTATATTTTATCGTTCAAAAATATTTCACCTAAACAAGGTCGTTAACCATCAAAATTAGCGTTATCCCTATGAGGCCCAAGCGCGAATAGCCTATCTCTCAATAAACTTCCACTTCATTTGCAGAGATTTACTTACTAAATGTAGAAGTTTTCCTGTAAGCAATGAATCTGTAAGCCGTGAGAGGGTTGAAAAAAAATTCGCGTGTGACCTCTGATTCGTCGAGAAAAACAGAAGTGCGTTATTGGACCTCCAGAAAGTATCTTCTATTAATGAGAATTTAATTAGCTTAAACAGTTTTTAAGCAATTCTTTCTTATACAATAGAAAATATATTTACGTTAAAAAAACAAACTGAAAATTGGACATAACTGCTTTTCCCTTCGGAGTTGGACCATACTTCAACTAAAGTTTTTTGTTGGAAATTATGTCTGAAATCACCTCATAGAGTTTGACTACTTATACCTGGATATTTTTGTTGGATAGTTTTATCTACATCACATCTTATGACGACCTCTCTAGCAGTGGGCGAGCTACAAGTACCTGCCCCGTTGACCTCTTCCATTACCTCCTAGGCATTTCATCATACGACATTTCAGTCTGATAGAATTTCTCGGAGGACTTTCCTGCTCTGTGATTGCCAAAGACAATCGACTTTATAAAGTATTTATCTTTAATTACGGTACTATATGTCGTTCAGAGTTCGCTTTAGGGTTCTAAATATGTTACGAAGGCCAAAATTGTAAGCCATCATAAGAAGAACTAAAGAAAAATATGCCTTAGACAGCGGTTATATTTGGATATGTTATAGAAAACAGCACTTGTAATTATATTGAAACAATCCCTTAAACTCTTTCTTAATAACAAAATAACTATCACTGCATACTCTAAGGTCTGGTTGCAGTGATGATATTCATGTTCAAGGCGTATGCACTCCGTGCCTAACGTTATGGGTTTAATTTTCAAAAACTAAGCTTTTTTCAAAAAAATAAAAAATGCATGGATGGTAGCCTATAGATAACATTTTTACTTACATCATTTTCAGAGGCCGATCTCCTCTTGTCTTGATCCTCCGTTGTAGATAAGGCTTGATTGAAACCCAACTCATCTCCAACTGAGAAACCTGTGAAGATAGAAAAATATTGATAAACAAAAACCATAATTCATTAAGAAGTATAAGAAGTTAAATATTGCATCGGCGATAGGCTGTAACAATAGTTATAGAATTGGTGTACTTTAGGATGCAGTATAGTTCAAGAATTTTAATTTAAAAAAAAAATATAAGAAGGCTACTAGTAGGAGCTGTGTCATCTCAAAGTGATCATAATTTTAATGGAGTGATGAAAGTTGAATTTCTTAATATTTTTCATTGCGGCCATCTTATTATTTTTCTTAGTAAACTTATTTTGCTGTTAAACAAATTTAGATGGTCATCTTACTCTAAAATGGTCCTAGTCTAAAAAGAGGAATAGTACCCGATTGTAGGCGAAAAATATCTACCTCTATGTCAATAAACAATTAATTTAATTAATTAACTAATAAAATTAATTAAATACAATGTATTTTTTACGGCCCATCTGCTTCTAAGCAATTAGCGCAGTGCTGTCTACAAGTTCCAATCCACTACAAATACCTATAGAGTAACAGAAAATGTTTCAGAAAACCCATCGCTGAAAAAAGTAGACCTTTCTCCGGCGGGGCTCGAACCCCCTTTTATCTACAACGTACCGACATCTAGGCCATTAGCGCCGTATGTATTTTATTGTTATTATATTTATTATAATTCACTATAAAATTCATAGATAATTATCCTAATAATATTAAAAATACGACAATATTCTAATGTAATAGTCTTAAAATGAATCTGTAAAAAAATTAAGAAACGGGAGGGATCTAATAAATCTTAAGTAATTAATCGTCATTTATAGTTTTGCCAGTTTATTTTTTTAAGTAACGTTAAATTCCTTTTCTGTTAAATTCTCCTCCTCTGTTTGTTTTTACAAATTTATCGTTTTCACAAAGTTATTTTTAGAGAAGGTGTAATATTTATTTATGTAATATACTAAAATGAGTAACATTTATTTACCATCGTTTCGACCTGAATTACAAGCCATCTTCAGGGCTAAGGAGGGGAGAGAGAGAGCAGTTTCAAAGTGAAATGTGCAATGTTATAATTGTATTTGCCCTTCTTTGTGGGTGTTTACAAATAAATTTAGGAATACTTCTCCTCCTCAAATTGTGTGAGCTTTAATTTGTAACATGTTCCCCTTAAAATAGCAATATAGGGAGAAAATAAATTGATTGATACTATTTAGTGAATATATTATAATTATACATTCCGCCTAAAACGAAAATTTGAAGACAAAAAGTACAATTTTTGAATGTATTGTTCATTTGTTTCATTTATACGTTATACGTTATACCTACCATCTCATTCTTACTGTTTATAATTTTACAGTACTTAATTAAGTTTATATTATTTTACGAATGCCCTTAAAATATCTCTTTTTGCTAAAATAAATCCTTGAATTTACAAAGCAGTTCGTCCTTCACGCGGATAATACGATTCCTTAATGAAGAAGACACGGAGAGACCTTAGGAGAAGCCTGCAATGTCAGCACTGCAATAATATTTACATATGGAGAAAGGGAGAAGAATTCGTTTGAATGTACAAGGTGAATTGGGTAAATACGCGGGCGAATTGTGTAACGCGAATCTTAAACTGAAATAAACTAAAAACCATTGGCAAAATTGAAACATGTTATCACATTGTCGAAATTGCTACTCATTGCTGTGTAGAGGTAGGTCTCGATTTGCAATGATTGTATCGGCATTTATAACAATCAATGATTCGTCTTCTTCTTGTGTCACAAAAAGTCTTCGCGTGATCCTCCAGGCTTCTCAGCCAGGTATGGCTTTTAACTGCCAAGTTTGTGGGACTTGGTCAAATCCACCTTCTCTTCGCATCCGGCCACGACTGGAGAATGTGTTCAGGGTTCTGTTCTACAAACCAGCACTTATGTAGGGAGCACGATCAATCTAATTCATGACATAATGAATGACTTTCAAGCAAAATGGAAAATCAAAACTTATTTCAATAACCAAACACCTTCGTGCGTTTCCGTTCATATAAATAGTGACACAAGAAAGGACTAGAAGCACTTATATGTGGGTTTTGATCTTTCATGAAAAATATAAAATACAATCTTTAAGAGAAGGAATTTTTAAGATACCACAACAGGGAACTGACAGTATCATAAGCTAAATGAATCCCATTGCCTTCTCAACGTTTGCTCAAAGAAATCACTATGGCCAATACATTTCTCATTTTCTTACATTGTTACTAAAATACTCCCTTCACTGTTAAATCCCTTGGAAATAGTTTTATTCGTTTTTCTTTGTTTTAGAACCTATAAAAAGTGCACCTGGGAATCTATAAAGAAAAGACCCTAAGTGCAACGATCTTTTTTCGCACGATTTACACCATTAAAACCGTGCTCCTGAGGACCGATTCTGCTGGTTAACGAACTTGACCTTTCAAATTAGACGACAGCTTTTTGTACTAAATTTCAATATAATCATACGTTTCAGGTAAACATTTAACTAATTTAACAGGCACAAAAGACTGATAATATATCACATTGTTCCCATTAGTTTTGAGTGTTATTTTTGTCACTCAAAACTAATGGGCCTAGCTTTCGCAAGGCGAGCGGGCCAAGCAAATTTCCTCAACGGACCTCCCAAAACCGAAATAATAGATGTCAAGTTCAGTTTAAGAAGACAATGTATAACTTTATACACACATAAATTAAGTAAAAAGTTTAGTGAGAAAACAAATCCCCAAAAAAGCTAAAAGTAAAAGTGGAGGTGGTCAAAGCGAGTTCCCTTTTAAATTCCAAGGTGTATAAAGAGAAAGCCTGGTTTTCGAAGTGTTTCAAAACACTTTTTATTGCCTTTCGTGAAGATAAGCCAATGAACCAAATCAACCGGATTGCCTAGGTGTATTGCGGAATTTCCCTTTGACAGCGTAGAGTGTTCACGTTTTTAGGCAGTGTTTACAGAAGCACTCTAGCCAAATTGAGGTCTGAGTAAGCGTTTAAGTAGTTCTCGCCGAATTGGCAATAAAACATTTCATCGTAATTCAAAAGAAACTAACACTCAAGTACTCCGTTTTTTATTACGCTAAGCAGGTGTACATGAAAATAATAAAAATGATTAAAGACGTCGCGTTGAAGTTTTTTACTTAATAATTTTCCATTGCGTACCGCGACACGGATTCTCGTGTTTAAAGAACTACATTTTTTGTTTCACATAAAATATTTCTGTTCCAAATTTCCAAAAAAATAGGATAATTTTTGTAGACTACAGCGTGAATAGAATGATAAATAGATGGTTATATACAAATTTGAACAACCCGTTTTTCCGATCATCGAGTCAACGTATATACACAAATATTTTAAATTTAATGTTTCTGCATCTTGAAAAGCAAAAATAAATTAGAAACCAAACAAATAATATTGAAATGTAATAACGCAAGTCTGTAACTGTTCGGGTACTCAGTTTCGAGCCCGAGAGCTATGCAACCTAGGCGATTTTGACCTAGCCTATGACGCACCCGGATCAAGACTAACTGTGTGGCAAGTTTGGTCAATATCGGTCAAACGGTGTGTATTTGTATATATAACAAACCAACAGACATACAGCTGATAGATAATTTTGACCTAGCCTAAGACAGTCCACGTATGAAGAGCTAAATCGGTGCCAAGTTTGGTCAATATCGGTCAAACGGTATGGATTTGTATAAAAAAAAAAAAAAAAAAAAAACCCAGACAGACAGACAGCTGAAGTTGAGCAAAAATCCTTACAAAAAAGTGTCCGCTGGCGTTCGCGCATGCGCCTATGTGAGAATATAGGTTTATCGGGTGGATCTAAAGCATATTTATGTTCCTGAAGTTGAGCGGCGAATTAACGATAAACGAATTTTTTATATAAATAGATTGTAGATACGCCAGAAAATATTTACTAGAAATCAGAATTGTTTAGGTCCGTGTGTCTATCTTAATATTTCACAAGAAAACGAGCAAATCGCTTCATCGCGGGATTATAAATCGAATAAATAAATAAATAACATCAAGTTGACGTCATTAGACCGTTTTACTACACCGAGGTTTATTTGTGTTTAAGTTTCTTATACTTAAATTCATTACTGCGTTAATAAAATGTCTGTATTTGGGAAAAAAGGTTCATTTTTAAGCAGTAAATAATATAATCTTTGAGCTTAGATAATACAGACAAGACATAGTAAGCACCTGTGATAATTAAGAATTTATAATTTATCTTTCACAGTTTTCATGAGATGTTATTACTGCTTTCCGTTTCACTATTATTCTAAACCTAAATATTGCATGATAATTTAATATCCTGCCAAACGGATGTGATTTCATATTTAATGTCGGTCTATGATCATTCCAGAGAAATGGTTATATTACCTCCGCTTGTCCGTGAGAAATATAATCCGATAGTTATCCTAATCTATAATTAATCTCTGGGAACACATAGCTAAAAGCTGATGCGCTTATTAGAAGCCTGTAATATAGCTATTAACGGGGCCAATTACCTGTAGTAGTCTACGGCTAATATTCTCTCATTATACTGAAATTAGTTGTCTTTAGTTGATACAAATGTATATTGTCCAATCCGTTTAATGATTTAAAGTATTATTTAAATGCTATTGGACTCGATATTACAGCCACGTTTAGCGTGACTTATCAAAATGTGCAACGATACGTTTATTTGAATAAATTTTAATATCATCTGAATGATCAGCGCCTTATAAATCTAATTTGGCAACCGTTTTAGATATATTTTGCAAACTTTGTAACCTACAGCTAAAAAATTCCTTAAATAATTACATATAAATGAACCTAAGAAATAATATTTAGATGTACAATCAAATTGAGAATTCCTGGACTTAAAATCAAGGGTTTTTATTTATAGGGAATTCCTTTATCAATTTCGCTGTATGATAGTAATCGGAAATCTATTTGAATTTGTAAATTCTCATATTTGACTAAAATATACCATCAACGAATAGTAAGTCGCAATGAAGGCCCCAGAAAGTATTTCAGTTATCATCACAAAACTCCCGAAAAAGGAAAATTAAACTGATTTTGGAAGAATTCATTGGAGGAACTTTGAATTGCTATTCAATTTAAACTGAGAAAATAGCGAGAAGAGATGCAGCAATCGTGCTACAAGAACTTATTAAAACAACGAACAAAGGTCAACATCATTTAGGATAATGCAAAATAATTCGATGGTTAACTTTTTAAGTCGTGTTAGAGGGAAAGTTTTAGTTTGATATTAAAAATTATTTTATTGTTTATAATTTATTAAATATTATTAAAATAATTTTATATTTTAAAAATTCTTTCTTTCAGTTATTTAAATAATTAGTAGATTTATAAGAAGATTAAAATATATAGGGAATGATTGAACTAAATTTTATTATAGGTTTATAATGATTTCTTATTCATTGTAATTCCTTTTCCAATAACGATAAATTTTTCTTCTTTGGACCTAGATTAATTTTGATTTCACCATAGAAATATTCGATAACTAGCTGATTACACGTGCTTCACCACGGCCGATAAGTAGTTTTTATATTGCGTTAAATAAGGTATGATCAAAATTAACGCTAGTACATACTTTTGTACAGCTTATTATTGCACGGACTTTAAAGTTTCCCAGGAAACACCATGTGGAGGTAACCGTGCTCGTTTCCGTTGGGGAGTAAAAAAACGAAAAATACAACAACCACATAAAAAGTTAGGTAAACAGAGACAAATACACGCTGAAAAGAATAAAACTAACAACTTTGAAGTTTTAAGCACTTATCTACATATATATATATATATATTACATACATATATATATATATATATATATATATATATATATATATTTCATTCAAATATTTATAAAATGGATATTTCGCTGGAATCCTTGCCAGCTTCGCCAGCCAACAATAAACAACAACAATGACCTGGCTGACGAAGCTGGAGAGGATTCCAGCGAAACATCCCAGGAAGAAGTAAGGAGTACAACCGCTGAAGAAAAATGCCATTCCATCCAAAAATATGCGTGTGTGTGTGTGCGTGTTTGTGATTAGTGGAAACATCACTGACTCTCGCAGATTAGATATGTGGTAAATGAAACCACTGCGGCGAGGTAATTTGAACTTTCTTTGATTACCACTAGGATCAAGAGTACCTTTCACTGACGTTCTGTAATTAGTCTAACTTTCAAGAAAAATGGGCGAGGTTAGCTCAGTGGTAAGAGCACTGGAATCATATGCTGGAGGACCTGAGTTCAAATCCCGAGCAAGCACTGAAGATTTTTTCTTCTAGTGTCTTCGCACAATGGATTGAATTCGGCCTCCCTGACCATCCTTAGGCCAACCCAGCCTTTAATTAATTTAATAATGGGTACCTTGGTGCTAATGATTCTAGCAGTCGAAGCACCAAGGGGAAAATCAGGCGGCCGGAACATAGTACTGACCACACTATCTCCCTAGTGTGCCGTATGGTCATGAATCAGATACCTCTACAGTATCTGCCCCTCAGGGTCCTCGTGGCCTGTTAAGGGACTGATTTTTTCAAGAAAAATGGTATAGTAGGCTGAAGGAACCATTTTCTCTATTAAACTTCGGGGTAATTAACAAATCATTTTCCCCGTAATGTCGGAGTGGAGGGATTACTCCCCAAGATAACGTAATCTCATTTTAAATGGTAGATGGGAGTTGAAGGACTTGACATTGGAATTGATCTCACTCATCTTCTTACGTTCATGTTAAATATAGTTAAATAACATTCAATAAAATAATAATAAACTATTTTCCAAAAATAAGTCCTAAATGATTCTGGTGTTAATTTAAAACTGGTGGTTATTACGAAACTGAGAAGCACAATATTCAGCAGCAAAATAAGGACCTAAAAACAAGAAAAATATAAAAATTTAGAGTCCACAAGAAACACATGCATTAAAGATCATTTTCGGTAAATTTCAAAATAGTCAAACAATAAAACTTCAAATTTTATAACAATATTTCATTATTAACTTAATTAATTTTGATTACTAACACAAATTCAAATTATAAGATGGTGACCCTAATTATCACTGTGTATGTTTACGTACGAAAGTCTAAACATATTCACAATACACTTCGATAATCTTTTTTTTTTTTTTTTTTTTTTTTTTTTTTTTTTGCTCTACATGTTTCACGTAGCTGTTGGCCGAGAAGAATATGAAATACGTCAATTTTTTCACGTTTTATTTTGGGCGCTAAGCTCCATGAGCAGTTCCTGCTACTATCTTAAGAGCTATATTATGTTTAGCTTCATGGACGAGTCAGCCCTCAGGCGTGTAGCCCAATATACTATAGCTCTGAAGATGGTAGCAGGAGCTAAATACAGTGTTTAGCACTAAAAATAAAACTCGAGAAGAAATTGACGTGTTTCATTTCTACCTCTTCAGGAGCACTTAAGAATAATGCTTACAGCCTTAACCTTAGTGTACCTTCCGCAGGCAGGGCCATGTCTAGACTGATAAGATCAATCATGGCTACTCCAAATCAGCTGATTTTTGGTTGAATTTAGAGCGGGTCAATCTCTGAGGTCATTAACGCCAGAAATCAGCTGTTTGTAATTGATTATATCTGTGTATTTGTATTGGGAAATCGAAATTTACTTGGATATAAACGATTACAAATAGCTGATTTACAGTAACCATGATTGATCTTATCAGTCTAGACATGGCCCTGCCTGCGGAAGGTACTTTAAGGTTAAGGCTCTAATTTATTATTATTTTTAAGTGCTCCTGAAGAGGCATCAAGTCACCGTGAAACATGAAGGGCAAAATAAAAGATTATTGAAGAACAGCGTGTTGTGAATAAGTTTGTTCTTCTGCCACATACAAATACAAATTCAAATTTTCAATCTTTAAATTAATGCATGTACTTATTTGGAAATATAAAGATAATACAGGCTCACAAAAAAAAAGAAAAAAAGAAGTCTTTTCCAAAGACACCATACATAATTATTTTTATGTATTTCGACACGCTGAGTCCGAATCCGTTTCACCCCATCTCGTCCGGTTTAAGAAAGTCAAATTTTGTATGAAATCGTTTACGAAGAAATAACTAGAGCTTGCATGGTTTTGAGGGTCGCTGAATTCGGATCCGGGGTCTGTTCCACCCCATCGGCACAAAGTCAAGGTCATTTCAAGGAAATATATCGTCGATACAAAAGCAAATTAACGAATATGAAAATCACTTTTCAGAGTGGAAAAGTATTTATTCATAACTTTTTTTTGGACAGTCAAATATTCGGCAGATTTGACCTTTTAATAGTGGAATACTTTCCCTTTAATAGGGTGAAGTCAGATTAAAGAATTTGCCGTAAATAAGTCCAGCAGAAATTATTAAAGATGGACAATGAAAGATGCATTTTTTCATATTCGTTAGTTTGCTTTTTTATCGACGATATGTCTATTTTGCAAAAAGCGAATTTTGCCTGCAGATTCATTTCTTGCAAAATAAACATATTTCTCCTTGAAAGTACCTTGATTTTGCGCCGATGAGGTGAAACAGGCATTGGATTCGAATTGAGCGACCCTCAAAACCATTGAAGCTCTTGTTATTTCTTCTTTAACGACTTCATACGAAATTTGACCTTCAAATGCTCTTAAACCTGACGTGATGGGATGAAACGGACTCCGGATTTGGATTCAGCGTGTCGAAATACATAATTATATATATATATATATATATATATATATATATATATATATATATATATATATATAGCGTCTTAGGAAAAGATCACTTTTTTTTTGTGTGTGTGTCTGTGTAATTATTCACATAAGAAGAAGGTTAAATATAGAATGAAATAACTAATGGAGAAAGTCGATAGAGGAAAATAAAGACTCACAAGGAAAAGCCATGCTAAGAAAGTAGTTACTGTACAAATGAATTAGATGTTACAGCTGAATTTAGAAAATAAAAGGAGAAAAATATGTAGATTAAGCAGAAAAAGAGTTATAAAGATAGTTAATATAATAAGCATTAAAAATGTTAAAAAAAGATTCTATATACAATGGATATTTTAAAAAAGTAAGAATGATGTTCTGCAAATTGCTTTACATTAAAAGATCTCAAAAATACATTAAAAATGAATATTTAGCGCTATTTTGCATTTCAGGAACTAAATTCCGTAAATTCACTGATGGAACCAATTGAACAATTTGATCCAAGTGCTATTGATACAGCTGGCTGTTTCCTTGAGAATCCTCTATAGATCTTCTCCACGCTTCTTGAATTGTGTACAAGGACAGGCTTCTTCAGGCTCATTGGTGATGGGGAAAACATTTAATGATTTATGTTATTCATTTCATTTATACTTAATTATTCTTTTGTATATATTATGAATCATTGCTAAATATAATAACCACTACATAAGGCCTCGCGGACTCTGGGAATTGGTTTACATGAGGGACGCTTCAAATTTCACCTAATTCACACAGATGCCCAACTTCATCGTCTGATGTTTTCAATTTTGCATTATTTTGTATCTTTTATAAAAAAATGCACTACCTATCATTATTATTTTATAATCCAAAAAATTGGAGCATCTTATATTATTTAAATCATTCTTTTGCAACCCATATTACTCGAACAGCTCTATTAGTTTCAAACCTTTAGTTAGTTACAACCTGAACAGGTGTATTTTTTAAAGCCTAACACGAATGTACACCTCCCTTATCAGAATGAAGCTAAGAACAATGACTTAAACCAGTCAGGTTATTTCAATCATTAAAGCCCAAACACTAAACATCGATACACGAATGAAGTGTAGTCGTATAAATAAAATCACTAGTTAATAAGCAGATCACTAGTTAATAAGCAGATAATAAATTATTGTTAAATAAGTTATAAAATAAAAATTATCGATCAATTGAAATCTTTGATTTTGGGTATTTTTTTACTTTATCTGCATCAGTTACTTATTTCTAAAAGAGTGATATATATATTATTATTAAATTATAACTAGTGATGTACATTAAAGTAATGTATTAAACAAAAATGATAGTTTAATATAATATTTGTTTAATTATACTTTTATGGGGCTAATATGCTTAAAATGTTTTTAAAATCAATCAAGTATATTCTTGTATTTTCTTCTGTATATAAGTGTCCCTTTTTTTTACTTTTCTGAGTTTTATGCCGAACCTTTAAAATGTCTAAAATGACACTTCTTCTGATTTGAAAACAAGACTCAGTTTTATCAGATTCATTATTATTCAACGTTTCTTAAAATCTAGGTGGTAATAGTTAGGTAACCTCCATCATGTATAATTTTTATTCTTTTAGTACAGACTTAGTTACTAACCTCTGGCGTGTACAAAGTGTCTGACAGACACCAAGGAAATTTCAGCGAAGTATGTTGGCAGTAGTGAGCAACTAGACTCTGTAATCATACATAATTATACTTCACTGAAATGTCCCTCGTGTCTTTCAGGCACTTTATACACCCCAGGAGTTAAATAACGGCATAATAAATCACTAATAATATCTGGTATGCTTAAACTAAAAAAGACCCTTGATTTTATTTATTTGAACAAGAATCGATATCTATTGTACCTATAAGCTTTATCAATCGAAATCAGCTGAGTGGTTGGCATAAGTTGATAATGGAAATGGCACGGCCATATTGGTTTTATAGCCCGCCTGTTATTATAATAGTGGATCCTGAAATGTATCTTTTCAAGAATTTTAATTCTTTTTTTTTTTTTTTGTGACCTTTTTGGAACATATCATCTATTAATGTGACCATACACAATGAGCCTGAATGAATCTGCTTTATGTTTACCAAGTCCGACGTATCCTTTGACTCCTCCAAGATTCCTCACCCTGAAGAGGCTGGTCTTCCTGAAACCGCAGGTCAGGTTGAAACCGAAGTCGGAACTAAACACACAAGTCCCCCTCGCAGAGTCGACAGCTAGAAGAGAAAAACAAACATGACCAACTTTGACAAGTGCTTAGGGGTAAAATATGATATTGCCCGAATAAGGTAATTTTTTAGTTTCAGTCACTCTGAAAAAACTGGCCACCAGTTAACCTCATATTTTAATAGAATTTCTTATCATATTAAATAGAAGGTTGTCATATGTACATAACGTAATTTACAGAAAAAGGTTACTACTGTAAGTGAGCCTTATTAATTTTTATATAGACATGGTAAATTGAAAAGAACACAATATGTAAATTAATAGTAAAATAGTTTTAAATATTCAATCTATTATACAATATGAGAAACAAATAAAAAATATGTGGGTTAGTAGCAGAGTTGGGCAAACGTTAGCGCGCGCTAATACCTAATACCTTCCCGCTAATTTAGCGGTACTGATAAGAGCCTGCGCTAACGATTAGCGCATAGCGACGGCAGTGCGCTAATCACTAATTCATTTAAAATGTTTAAATATCTTTGTAGCTAACTAGGAGGAATATTGAAGGTGGAATAAAAAAAGGATATTGGAAGTGTTATTACTAATAACACTTCCAATATCCTTGTTTTATTCCACCTTCAATATTCCTCCTAGTTAGCTACAAAGATATTTAAACATTTTAAATGAATTAGCGATTAGCGCACTGCCGTCGCTATGCGCTAATCGTTAGCGCAGGCTCTTATCAGTACCGCTAAATTAGCGGGAAGGTATTAGGTATTAGCGCGCGCTAACGTTTGCCCAACTCTGGTTAGTAGTAATATGAAAGATTATCCTCTAGGAAAATGAATCAATTAAAGTATTAAAACAACATGTTATTAACTAGGTATAACGTATCATTAAGTTTATTAGTCAAGTATAAAAATTGCCTAACCTATCTGATTTTATTCATTTTAATTCGCTTAACGTCTTGCGTAGAACGTAAAAAAGCTAAGACCAGTAAGTCAGTTAGGAGTTTCAAATCCCGAATTAATTAAGTTCTGTAAGAAAAACCAAGATATCTACTTAGAAGCCCAGGAAACTTTCTGGCACTTTCTGTAACCAATTAATTTCGAACAGCCTGTTCCACTTCCTTCTCTACTGTGAAAAGCTAATAGAATACAGACATAAATGTTTACAAGCATTTCTATCTGCGCCAAGTGATGTACATAAAATACAAGACATACTTCGAATTGATTACATAGAGAAACTTAAAAAGATCTGCTGGTACATAATGTCAGCATGCAATTCACTAGATTTCTTAAACGATGTTTATCCACTCACCAATCAGCTGCTATGACTAAGGATAATTGTTGGCCATTTCAATTAATTGTTTATTTTTTCTATTTATCACGGTTGTTTTTTTTTATGTTTTTCCATTTTCTTGTGGTTTTCATGAAAATGCACACATAAATTATTTCGAATGAAGTATGAATTGTACAGTTATGAGAAAATGAACTCATGTGGGTGAAACAATGTTATTTTTATATGTATAATTTGTACAACATTGTAAATCTTTAACAAATAAATTATATTCTATATATGTATATATAAATATATATATATATATATGTATATATATATATATATAGAGAGAGAGAGGGGGGGGAGGGTCTCATTTAAAAAATGTCAATTTTGCTCAATCTTTACACCGTGAGATATTTTACTAAGATTCTGTCAAACGGACATGAATTGAATTAATTTTAGTTTTTATCTCAAATCGTTCTACTTTTTTCTAGTTTTTTTTTTATTATTAATATTAATAACAAATGATTATATTTAACCCAATTTCATTTAATTTTTTTAATCATCAAACAGATAATATAAACTACCTAATTTAAAAAAAATTACCCCCACCCCCTAATAAACTATAATAAATTTCTGCCCTTCATCAAGAGCAATAATCCATCCACCAAGACAGCAAGTGCATCTACTATTTACTCTTCGTGAATGGAGTCAGAACGAGCTAGCCAATGGGAGAGGTGAAGGACGTTCCCTGGCCCCGTCTCGGCATAACGGTATATCTACTCTCGTACTACTTACCGACTAGCCGTATTCTTTGGAACCAGTAAATCAGCATTTAAATAGCAAAACGTGAGTTTGTTTCATCTCTTAAAGTATTTAAGAGCGGACATTATTAATTTATTTATAAAACCGCTAATCAGACCTTCGTTACTGGTTAAGCTAGAACTGCATCGTATTTTGAAACGGGGGTGGAATATCATGCAGGCTCGCTTGGTCCCTCGTGGACTGAACCCCAAAGTAGAACTACGGGCGACAGTGCGACATTATCGCAGAAAGACGACAAGGGCTGCAGGAAGATCAGCTTGACCGACCGGTTGTTCAGCCTGGCTGAGTAGCTGATGAAAAAATCAATAACATTATTTTTTCCAGAAAGGTTTTCTGTAGAAAGTCAGAAAAACTATTTTCTGCAGAAAAATTCTCCATTCCACAAACTATAACCAACGCTACAAACGTCTTGCATTAAGTAAACTAAAGAAAGCTGCTCTGCTAAGTCGATATTTGGTGTATCGATACAATATTATAACAACAGTAGGCGTATTCGAACCCGATACGATTGTTTGAAAACTATGGATATGCGATCATAAAATCGATCATTGAAAGAATGCGTATTCGAATACGCCAATGCGCGAAGTGCTGCTGCTAAAGATAATATTATTGTTGTATATTGAATTATTCTAACTCTATCATGTTTGAAATGTTAAATTACTATTGTATTATTAAATTTACTTGTATTATATTACAAGCTCTTATTTATTTCCGATTATTCTTCAAGATTATCTATCTCACGGTTTTTTTGGGGGGGTTTTCCAACTCCGTTGCAGAAAGATTAAAAAGGTTCTGCTTTAGGGCTTGTGAATACATTCCGGCCAGTGAAACTTAGCTTTCCATAGGCACTTTATGTTTCAATCAATACCATGAGTATTATTATAAATTGGTGAACCTATTTCTCACAATATATTTTCGGCAGTACTAAAACTACAAAGCACAGCCTTAACCTCAAAGAACCTTCCGCAGGCTTGACCCTGCCTTATCCTTAAAAAGTCCGACTCGCAGGAACTGCAGCATCTTAGCGCGGTTCCGTTCATGTCCCTAGTGCCATTTGATAAGCTTAGGAAAGAAATAAACTTTTTTTTTTTTATATATCTCGTGAAAATTGTCAAAATTCTCTCGAACATCTCGAATAAAAGTGATATAAAGGCTTCAGGGACACCGACAGTAGCTAACTTATACACAGAAGCGGAAATTACAGAATCTGGCTCTCATTCTAAAGCAAAGCTCTATAAATCAATACAAAATATGCCTAATAAAGCCTTTCTAGAGGATACAGAAGCATGGGCGTATATGAGGGGGGGGGGGCTGAGGGGGCTGCAGCCCCTCCCGAAATTTTGAATTGATGATAAAAACTTCTCATAAAACCCTTAAAAATAAATTAAATATGATCATTTAGTTCATAAAACATATTTTATTTTACGTGTAATAGCGTTTTAGTTGCCTAAAACTATTCCAAGCTCTAAATATTTAGTATTCCATACCCTGGAAATGGTCTCAGCCCCCCCCCCGAAATTGTTTTTATATACGCCCATGTACAGAAGGATCAAGAAGAAGTACACAAGATTGAGTAGAATACCCTGCCTAATATAGCCTATATAGAATGATATGCCGAATAAAACCTATCTAGTAAATACACAAGGATAAATAAAAGTCTTGACGAATAACATGTCAAGAAAAAAAAACTTTATTTAACAAAATAAAACAAAGTTTAGTTGCCCAACTACAATAGAATAATATACCTAATTAAGTCTATGGAGTAGACACAAATGGACCAAAAACAAGTCTTGTGGAATATTGTTTTTTTTTTCTAATTAAATACTTTTTATCAATATTTAGAATATAACCTTTGTTGAAAACTATTGATTGCTAGTTGATGAATCGGTTTACAACTAAGTAGTCTTTATGAATATTTAGTATATAACCTTATGTTTGGATCTGAGTTTTTGGGGTGCTCTCCGCCTAGGCTTTGTATTTGTGTCGGCAGATACCTGGGGTATATTTTACAGCTCTTGAGGATTAACTCTTAGCAGGTAAATTTCCTACGGCCCCCTTGTACGGGCATTGAACTGCCATATTCGCTCATAGTATCTAACCGTTGTGAAGTTTATTTTTTGGATTTAGGACTTAATATACATATGTAGACTAAATCATAGCAAGAAGTAATCCTCCGTCGTCGGTTCTTAACTATGTAGACTCGCTAATGTTATCCAATCTTAGATACATCGTATTTAAAATCCACAGCAAAAACACGACATTTCATCAGAATCCCCTGCTGAATAAAACTTATATAGAATAATATGCAAAATAAAGCCTATCTAGTGGATAAAAATAGAGGAAAAAAGCCGTTCGTGGTGGTAGAAAATCTTAAAAGTATTTCGCTCAGAAATCTCCGAAATATGGTCACTAATTTTACATATCCTGTTTTATAGCCAAATAGATTAATATTCTATAATCAATAAGAAAAACCTACTAACAATAAAAAACTATGGGTAACAGATGAAAATAGGGAATACCAAGAATAATTCTAAAGAATGAAATCAACACCAGTACTGTAATCTAGATATTCATACGGCATCTTCGAATTCTAACAAACAAAATATTGATTCTAATTATACGTATCCTGTTTTATTGACAAATACATTAGACTACTATAAGCAATTAAAAACACTAGGGAATATGCCAAAGAACTCGGAGTAGGAGCCTCGACAGTTTCAAGACATTTGAAGGAAATCGACAAATCCAAAACTGACATTTCATACGGTACAGCCTGATATATTTTTAACAATGAATTGTTTTTCTTATTTTAATTAATCTGTTTTATTTTCAAATACATTATCCACCTTTAAGCAATTAAAAAGTAACAAGGAATAAAAACAAACAAAAAGAACCGTTCGAATTAACGAAATCAATTACTTCAAAGTTTAAGCACTTATTTCTCCGATTGACATAGCCTAATCAAAAATTGTTTCAGAATCTTTTTTGTAGAACATTTAGTAAGCTTTCGCATGGTGACCCTCCGTTTACCAATATTCCTAACCGTCTTCGAGATATTAGGGAATGTATACGAAGTTCCCAAAACATTTCATGTCTGTTAATAAAATATTTTATTCTAATCCTTCCTTAGCTCCAAACGTAACCAAAATTTTAACATATTAGTGTTGATAAAATGCAAACATGCAGAAAATGTTTCAACTGAATCCCATAATTTTAAGTATCAAAATCAAAGACAAAAAGAACAGTTCGAACAAGCGAAATCAATTACTTTAAAGTTTTAAGCAATTATTTCTCCGATTGACATCGCCTAATCAAAACTTTCATTAGAACCTTTTTTGTAGAGCATTTAGTAAGCTTCCTAATGGTATTCTTCCGTTTCCCAAATTCTCAACCTTTTTTGAGATATTAAGGAATGTATACAAAGTTACCAAAACTTTTCATTATTTCTGACAACAGAAAATTGGTCTCATTTTACCTATCCTGTTTTACACACACATACATTTTCCTTACAAATACAACATCAGAAATTAAAAAAAATAAAAAGCAATAAAAAACCAAGGGAAAGAGACAAAAATTACAAAAAGAACGACAAAAACCCGTTCATAAGAACAAAACAGACGTATTTGAAGTTTTAAGCATTTATTTCTCCGATTGACATAACCTAATCAAAAATAGTTTTAGAATCATTTTTGTAGAGAATTTAGTAAGCTTTCAAATAGTTTTGATCCACTTACCACGATTTCCCAACCGTGTTCGAGATATTAATGAAAGTATATTAAGTTTCCAAAACTTTTCATATCTGTTCATAAAATATTTTATTCCAACCCTTCCTTAACTCCAAACGTAACATAACTTTCAACATATTAGTTTTAATGAAAGTAGAACATGCAGATAATGTTTCAACTGAATCCCGTTATTCTAAATACCCAAACCAAAAACGGTATTCAAAAACTATTTTTCCAATTTTCTCGACAACGGTTAAAGCTATCGCCTTGAAAATGGTTTCATTCGTTTTTCTAGCCCAAGAAGCCTATAAAACGAGTACTTACAAGCTTATGAACTCAAAAATGTAAGCGTTACGATTTTTTCTGCGCGAATTTCGCCCCAAACGCCATCTTCCAGTGGGCGGATTTTGCTGGTTAACGAACTTGACCTTTCAAATTGGACGACAGATTTTTGTACCAAATTTCATCAAAATCGGACCATTCGTCTTCTATTTAGAGAGCGAACAGACAAATATATATATATATATATATATATATATATATATATATATATATATATAAATAAATATATACATATATATATATATACAAATTTGAACCACCGTTATTTTCGGTTTCTAGGGGTTCTGAAACGCAAAATTTTCTAGTCGGCACTTCCGGATTGTTTCATTGTATCAACCTTATAAGCGGGGTTCCTCCCTATGGGGGAGGGAGGAACCGCGCTAAAAGGGCCGAAGACGTTCATAGCTTCGATGGCGCTTCGATTTGGATGCTTATTTAATGTCTGATTGAACGAAGCTTATTTCCGGTAATACGAGTCTAAGAATTTTGCCAGAATATCTTGTCGAGCCCGTTAATTTTGTCAAGTGCATCTTGCTGTGTTTGTCCAGCCCTGATGCAGTAACCTCGATACTTGTGCGGTGGAATGTTTAGTAGCTATTTAAGCCTGAAAGTCGGGCAACAAACTTCAAACATTTATTTCGCATAAATATGCTTTAGCGATGACCAAACTGGAAAAAAAAGTTACAAAAAACTGTCCGCTGGCGTTTGCGCTGGGGGGCCATGTACGAAAAAGAAGACTATATGTTATACAGTACATTACGTAGATTTGTCAGGTGGAGCTAAAGCATATTTATGTTCCTGAATTTGAGCAGAAAGCTCTAAACGAAATTAATATTATTTCAGTATCCCTTTACATTAAAAATGTTTTATTGTTCTAAATAAGTTCAACTTTGAAATGTGACCATTTGGCTGCGATAAATCGACTAAGACACCAATAAATACTTCCATTTATTATGGGGCCCAGTGGTTTTGCCGGTTAAAACGCGAGCACTACGTACTTGAGAACATGGGTTCGATTCTCACTGGAGATAGTGGATTTTCTTTCAAGAAAAAGGAAAAGGATTAGCCCCATACTGGCTGGAAAATGCTGTTAAACTGTAAAACATCCTTCCCAGTGTTATATATAGGTGGACGTTAAAATTATTATTCTTTTTTTTATAATGGATATAACACGAGCTTCTGACCAGATCAGTATGTCCGATGCGGTTCGATGCTCCGAGAAAAAACTTCAGGGATTGGATATACGGGCTATTACAGCACTCAACCTTCCAAAACAAGACTATCGTGCTTCAAAAAAAAAAATAATAATAGTAATCAAATAAAAACCTTTACTCTTATGAAATATTAATTCTAGAAAAAAGGCGGATAAGACATGCGAATCCCACAGCCTTCCTGCATAAGATGAACCTACCCTAATCTCCATACTTCATCATGACATTTGCATATGAAGAGAACATCTACTACTGGAAACAGAAAAATTCTTTTTCTACAGGATAAAAATTACGAACTTTCACACAGAAAACGTTAATAATTTTGATATTATTTAAATAAACTTAGCAAAATACTTAATAACTGAAAACAAAATTTTAACTAGCAATTTGAATCTTATTGATCGTTCAAGCACATTTTATTAGTATAAAAAAAATGTTTATTAGTTATTAAATCACATAAAATTACTTTATGATGAGAGGGGATCAAATATTCCGATAATATTTGTTTTCGCCGTTTCAAGGACATTACCTCCTGGTTACCGCTGTTCCTAAATATCCATGGTGCAACAGAAATTTATCAACGTGCCCTTAGATTAAAAGCATTATCTCCACCTCTCCCTAGGCCTCGGGTACGATATGAGTGAAGAGCGATGATCGATGAGCGAAAACCTTCAGAGCAACGTCGCTCACGTTAATGTTAAGCTGGAGTGGAGTAGGAATGAGGGAGGACTGCCTACAATAGGCATGAGCGATCGGGCGACGCGTCGTGGAAACAAGGTATGATGACGCAGTTCCTCGAGTCGGGATTGTTAACATGCTTTACACGTTCAATGCATTACTATAGTCAAAAACACAAATACATTAGGCTTGCCATGGTTTTATGTTAAATTATTTTTCTAATTTTTCATGGGCGCAGTTGAAACAAACTAGAACGAATATTGGAGCAAATTATAGAAATTAAAAAGACCGGTCCAAAAAAAATTTGGAGCAATTTCACGGTCAATTTTGGGGCTTTTGGTAATCACAGGTTTTGTTGCAGCTTTCGTCTTAATTATGTTCAGTAGTTCTATATTTAATTTCGACATATTATAACGCCTCAGACACATTCAGAACGTTTTATATGTGCAATTTTGATAATAGACGTACGTTACATAGTCACTTAGAAAGGTTTCTGTAATAAAATGAGATTTTGGTAATAGACGTACGTTACATAGTCACTTAGAAAGGTGTCTGTAATAAAATGAGATTTTGGTAATAGACGTACGTTACATAGTCACTTAGAAGGTGTCTGTAATAAAATTAGATTTTGATAATAGACGTACGTTACATAGTCACTTAGAAAGGTGTCTGTAATAAAATTAGATTTTGGTAATAGACGTACGTTACATAGTCACTTAAAAAGGTGTCTGTAATAAAATTAGATTTTGGTAATAGACGTACGTTACATAGTCACTTAGAAAGGTGTCTGTAATAAAATTAGATTTTGGTAATAGACGTACGTTACATAGTCACTTAGAAAGGTGTCTGTAATAAAATGAGATTTTGGTAATAGACGTACGTTACATAGTCACTTAGAAAGGTGTCTGTAATAAAATGAGATTTTGGTAATAGACGTACGTTACATAGTCACTTAGAAGGTGTCTGTAATAAAATTAGATTTTGATAATAGACGTACGTTACATAGTCACTTAGAAAGGTGTCTGTAATAAAATTAGATTTTGGTAATAGACGTACGTTACATAGTCACTTAAAAAGGTGTCTGTAATAAAATTAGATTTTGGTAATAGACGTACGTTACATAGTCACTTAGAAAGGTGTCTGTAATAAAATTAGATTTTGGTAATAGACGTACGTTACATAGTCACTTAGAAAGGTGTCTGTAATAAAATGAGATTTTGGTAATAGACGTACGTTACATAGTCACTTAGAAAGGTGTCTGTAATAAAATGAGATTTTGATAATAGACGTACGTTACATAGTCACTTAGAAAGGTGTCTGTAATAAAATGAGATTTTGGTAATAGACGTACGTTACATAGTCACTTAGAAAGGTGTCTGTAATAAAATGAGATTTTGATAATAGACGTACGTTACATAGTCACTTAGAAAGGTGTCTGTAATAAAATTAGATTTTGGTAATAGACGTACGTTACATAGTCACTTAAAAAGGTGTCTGTAATAAAATTAGATTTTGGTAATAGACGTACGTTACATAGTCACTTAGAAAGGTGTCTGTAATAAAATGAGATTTTGGTAATAGACGTACGTTACATAGTCACTTAGAAAGATGTCTGTAATAAAATGAGATTTAACTCGTAAATTCGATATGAAAGAAATAAGTGAATAGATAATTTATCATTGCATCATTGACGTGAAAGTTGACAAACGTTAACTTCATGACTTATAAATAAATCCGGCAACTTTCACACTCATAAAATAATGAATATGTTTTTCATCTATAAAATGTACTTCGGGTTATTACTTTTGGAAATAATTCGAGTTTTCATTTATATATTTCAACACTTTGCATGTTTATTGTACTAAAACGACTGCTGCAATGGGTTTCATGATACATCAATTGAAATCCAACTGTAAAAATAAAATAACATTATGCTAAAATAAGAATGTTTTATCTGACAATCCAAATAGTCCATCCGTGTTTGAACAAAATATTTATTCTTTCTTTACAAGCATTAAAAAATAATCAATCATAAAAATTACTTTTTTGAAAAGAAAGGATGGGATTTCACAATTAATGCCGGAATTACCATGCATTTTATATATAAACGTCCAGGAATAAAACGAAAACAAAATTTTCTCCTAAGTAAATATGTAAAACGGCCATCAGAGTAGCAGATTAAATAAGCTTTATAATAATCAATATCTGATTACTCCAAATCCATTATTGCTTCAAACATAAATTAACAATAAATGCGAAACGTTTTGTCAAAACCACTTCATTTTTTCTACTTAGCCGGTCTATATATATGTTATCCATTGCTTTACATCTTCTTTAATTTTCCTAAGATGATTTTAAGTTGAGCTATTCTACGGGGGTAGAACTTTCTTCTTGGCATACAATTGTTATATCAGGAGCCAAGATCGTCTCCTCGTCTGCCATCTTTTCAATACGATTATCGCGGTGAGAGCAAGTGTAATTTTTGGATGTGAAAACTTTTTTTTTTTTTTTCTATATTTTGGGCTATCGGGTTATTTAAGGTTCAATGTTCAATAGGTTTTAATGAGCCCATTAAGTCTGATATAATTAAACCCTTTGATTTTCCAGAGTACACTGCTAATTCCGTGGCTTGCCAAATAGCAAATGCTTCCACGGTACTACGATAAAACCCACCGGCCAGATGTTGAAATAAGAACTATTAGGTAGATGTATCGTTAGTATTGATGATATTTTGAAAAGTAGTGTTGAAGCTGAACCATGGGCGTATATAAGGGGGGGATGAGGGGGCTGCAGCTCCTCCCGAAATTTTCATTTGATGGTAAACATTTGTCATAAAAACCTTAAAAATAAATTAAATGAGATCACTTAGTTAATAGAAAGTAGTTTATTTTAGGTGTAATAGCGTTTTCGTTGCCTAAAACTATTCCAAGCTCAAAATTTTTCATATTCCATTCCCCGGAAATGATCTCAGCCCCCCCCCCGAAATTTTCCCAGCCCCTCCCGAAATTATTTCCTACATACGCCCATGAGCTGAACAAATCGCGTTTCTTTTCCCGACTCGTTAGCTCTATATTGACTATTGCTGTGACTTTAAGTAGTTCATATGTACATAAATAATTTTACAGGTTAACATTTCATTGAATGTCACTAAGTTCTCAGCCCATTCTCCTTTTCAATAGGATTGACTTTAAACATTTGAATAGGCCTTTTCAATAGGCAATGAGACTAATCCTCTAAAGGCCTTTGGGTTAACCGCAAAGATGTCACCACAGATTTCACAAGAACAGTTTAGGCCTCCAGACGAATTAAGAGTTGTTTATTTCCTTCAAACAAACTGACGTTTTATTTCATATTGGAAAATAATTCAGTAATAGAAAGGAATATTCTAACCAAGTAAAGGAAATGACAACAAAATGCATGTTGCAAAACAACAAAACTTTACTGGTGTTGGTGGAAGGTCAGTAAATAAAAGTCAAAATGAATACAAAAGTCAGTTAATTATAACAGCTTCCCGGAAATAATTAATCAATTAATGCATACAAAAAGAAAAAAATATCTGTGCCCCTCAGTTTTTTAGGGGCACGAGCTTACAAGTGATGTGTTTACCATAGCATTAGCGTTACTTGGTGATGTGCGCATACATTAGCGTTCATGTGTGAGATGGAGAAAGCCAATTTAAATTGCAAAATATAAATCTCTGTGGCTATTCATGCTTCAGCAATGAATTCTAAGTGTTGCCTTCGGATCGGATTCCCGATTCAGTCACAAGATCTTATCTTAATATTGTGACACAAAATGTATAAGAGCGGTTTGTCGACCAATAATAGCTTGTAGTTCGATTCTTCTTTTTATTTTCGATATCTGCTTTCGGGGGCGAGTTTGGTTCGGTTTTAGAGCCCTCGAATTATGTTCTGGAAGCCCTGAATTTGAAACCGGAGTGCGCACTAAAAGATTTTATCTTCAAGTGACATTCGTGGGTCAGAGTACGGTTTCCAGTTCGTCCCTAGCCTCAACTAGTCTTCAATGAGTACCCTAGATCTAAAATCAGGTACCTCTGCATTATCTGTCACTTTGGGACGTCTTGGACAGCTCGGAGTGCGATTTTTTCCTTCAAAAATAGAAGGCTCCAAAACAATAAGATACCTTCTGATTCAAAATTAATTTCTAAATTATTTTATTGAAAATGTATACAATTAAGCTGTGTGGTGTAGTGAATTTTCTAAGAGTTATGTACGGTAAAACTGACGGAGAGCGTCCTCAGCACAGATTTTTTTTTCAAATTTTGCACTATAACATATTTTGATGCACTAAACACGAATCCGTTAAAAAAAAAGTTGCTCTGCTAGGAAAGACGTTATTAAGCACAAAAGTTCACTTTTATTGAGGTTATAATATATGGCATAAAAAATGTATTTGTAAACATGCATATTAAGAAGAATGTCTAGGACGACTTTTGGGAAGACGTGCTATGCGTTTCCGTTCGCTACACTCGCTCAAGAAGATATCAAAACTCTAGTCAATCCTAGTTCTTTGTTAGATGTCTGCGCATGCGCTTGTTTACAAATACGCTGTTTACGCCAACATTAACCTCAATAACAGTGAACTTTAGTGCTTAATAACTTCTTTCCGAGTTGAGAGCAACTTTTTTTTATAACGGATTCGTGTTTAGTGCATCAAAATACGTTATAGTGCAAAATTTGAAAAAAAAAAAAAAAAAAAAAAAAAAAAAAAAAAAAAAAAACCGTGCTGAGGACGCTCTCCTTTAGTTTTACCGTTATGTACTTTTATAAAATTATTCTGCTTTAATTTGTTTATTCGTATAATCAAAGATTGCAATTTAAGAAAAAAAAATGACTTATAGCATTATAAATAAAGCAAGGCTGACTTCGAAAATGGCTTTGTAGTAACAGAATATAAAAATATAATAGAAAAAGTTTCTTGCTACGGTTTAAGTAGGACTCGATGTGCACTCATGCATCATGGATTGACTAATGCATCCTGACAATTAGCACATTCCTTAGAGAGGGAACATATGAGTTCAGGTCCCTTCTCAGCGGATAACCTTGCTGCTAGAGAAACTAGTAACTTTTCTATTCTGCTTCATTGAATAACTATTGAAGTCGCAATTATGCGCATGAAAACCAGAGTTTTATAAAATATACATAGCCTAAAATTAAGTGAAAAGCAAGTGTGTTCGCGTGGGACCGAAACATAACTATTTAGGATTCCGTTCGGTCAATCAAATATTTTACTTCTTAACCACTCGTTGACGTAATTTAAAAGTATATTTTGTGCATCAAACTATATTACGAGTGAACATAACAAAGAGACATTCCATAATGTAACTTATTAAATGAGGCCTTATTAAAGTGTCCTTCAAACTTACAACAAAGAGATTTCTTTGAAGAACACTGTGCAGGCAAATCATGTGGCTGTGGGCATTCTTTTAAAAATGACTGTCTTAATATATATTTCACCGAGATAACCCATTGACACAGGAACTACAGGACTTGAAGATACTTCTATTGTTCCTGGGAGATGTGAATACAGATTGTAGGTCATGGAATTTGAGTTTTACGAATCATTGAAATACTTTTGTATGCACTGACTAAGATTAATTAAAAAACTGCTGACTGGGCAAAATTTTACAGACATAAATGTTGGCAGGTAAATACGAAATGTTTTCGTACATCTTCCTAAATATATGATTGTAGCAGATAGTGGGCGGAAAAATCAACATTTATCATTGGTTCAGTTTAATCGGCTTTTTTGAGAAAGCCTATATGGGAAACCCTGTTTTACTTCTCCCTATCGCAATCCAGATGTTTTGACAACAATGACGAAGTTCCATGACTAAAATATTAGGAAAATACTTATAGATCAAATCCGTTGTGCATGGGTGCTTGTACCTGTGTGTGTATTTTATAACTCCTTTGGCACAGCTATTGTAAGAAAGAACTTTCAAGCCAATGTCATAATGATATAGGAGAAAAAGTCGATAAGCTGAATTTTTGGTTTTTCGGTATCCAGGAATGACGGGTTGGCTGGAGTTGAGAAGAAGTATTAGTATTAATATAAATGTTTCTCTCTAATGGGGAAAATTTTTATTTCCCTAGCTAAAATTAAATGTTTTTCTTTCAATTACGCCTGCCTATCCGAATTTGGTAAACGGAATTTAAACGTCATCATCAAGAACGACCAGAAAAGTACCTTGTTAAATGTTCACTAGTCCATAAAGCGTATTTGGTAGTTTAAAGTGTTGGCATTTAAAAGTCAATCCTACATTCTTCCAGTTAATAGCGAAAAATTCCTTTTAGATTAATGTGGGTTCTGTTTGTGTTAAGAGCTCTGAGTGATTCCTTTAAGTAAAAACTTCTCTTGCGTCGACCAAAAAAACATTTAAAAAAATTGCTTAGTTTCGTTGCTTGAATATTTTCTCAAATTTTTCTTTATTTCTGTTGCTAAAATACTTAGAATGTTGACTTTTCCTATAAAACAGTTTACAAAAAAATGAATTATAACAAATTAAACAGGCACTTTCTCGTTCTGGTTAATTTCTTCTAATCTACCTCTAGTAAATTTATCGACAACTTCATTATATCGATTTCTTTACGTCCTTATAAAGATGAGACACTGATATGACGGCAATAGTGCGATTCGAAAGGATTTCCGAGGAATGTCGACGTTTCGGAACGACACGGAAAAGACAATTTTATATATTTTTATATTGCTATTAGCGCTCGAATATATTAAAAATGAACTCTTTTCCATGAAATGTGGCCTTAAAGTACTATGTTTAAGACGAAAATATAACTAGAATCTTTCCATTAATATTATGGCGATATCCAAGACCTTTTATGTGGTAGAAAGGTTTTTAAAAATGCCTTTACTCTCCCTGCCACTGGTCACCCTTTAATACATTTCAAAATTAAAAATAATTATTTTTTAGCTTTATTACAAGAACTCATGAAACAAATTAAAAAAGAAAAAATGAACATTTCTGTACATTACAGTTTAATGTACTTGAAGAAAAATTAATTAATGATTAAACTTCATTTTTCTCAAAAAATCGGGCGATACGCATAGAGAAAATCACTCTGATTTTGATCACACAATGTATACCCCCTTAATTCAGATGCACATTAATTTCGTGCTCTACGTGTTTCACGATATTCTTGCGTCTCTTGAGAAGCTTATAAATTAAACAATAACTAGTTATGGTCTCTTCACCAAAAACAAAAAAAAAATTGTATGCCCAGCCCATGAGCGACCCCTCCCGCCGTTCCCGGTTGTCCATCAAGAGTATTCGCTCAACCGGGGACCGTGGAAGACTTGGCACCATGAGGTGGTTATAACATTTATTTTAATAATGTGAACAGAAATAGTTATAGTTTTAGTTATAATTTGGTTTAATTAATAAAAATAAGAGCGCAACTCAGATTGGGCTGTAAGAGAGTTTCCAATATAGAAAAAATATGTTTTCCTTAATTGTGTAGGTCAACAAATAGTCTTGTTCAATAACTGTTACCATATTGGAAAATCATTAAGACAGTAAATTAAGACTGAAATGCCAGGCTATAAGGTCTGTAAATGAGCTTGTTCTGGAGAATAAGGAGCGCCATAAAGTTCCATTAGAGAAGAACTGAACTTGACATGTATATGGCTTCCTTCAACTTGAACTCACGAGATTATTCCAAGGAGGTTATGGAACTCACGATTATCATGTAGGCCGTTCATACCTCCATTCAGTGAGTTTCTAGCCAATCATAAAGATTTATTGTTGAGTGAAATAGTGTAATGAATAAAGCCTATTCGTTCCATCTTACTTACACATCTTATGGTGGATTTCTTTACTATTCAATTGAAACATGAAATCTATATGTCTTTTTAGCGCGGTTCCTCCCTCCCCCATAGGGAGGAACCCCGCTTATAAGGTTGATACAATGAAACAATCCGGACGTGCCGACAAGAAAATTTCGCGTTTCAGAACCCCTAGAGACCGAAAATAACGGTGGTTCAAATTTGTATATATATATATATGTATATATTATATATATATATATATATATATATATATATATATATATATATATATATATATACATATTTGTCTGTTCGCTCATTTCTGGCTTCCCTGATGGTCCGATTTTGATGAAATTTGGTACAAAAATCAGTCGTCCAATTTGAAAGGTCAAGTTCGTTAACCAGCAAAATCCGCCCACTGGAAGATGGCGTTTGGGGCGAAATTCGCTCAGAAAAAATCGTAACGCTTACGTTTTTGAGTTCATAAGCTTGTAAGTACTCTTTTTATAGGCTTCTTGGGCTAGGAAAACGAATGAAACCATTTTCAAGGCGATAGCTTTAACCGTTTTCGAGAAAATTGGAAAAATAGTTTTTGAATACCGTTTTTGGTTTGGGTACTTAGAATTACGGGATTCAGTTGAAACTTTATCTGCATGTTTTACTTTCATTAAAACTAATATGTTGAAAGTTTTGTTACGTTTGGAGTTAAGGAAGGGTTAGAATAAAATATTTTATGAACAGACATGAAAAGTTTTGGGAAGTTTGTATACTTTCATTAATATCTCGAACACGGTTGGGAAATCGTGGTAAGTGGATAGAAACTATTTGAAAGCTTACTAAATTCTCTACAAAAAAGAATCTGAAACTATTTTTGATTAGGTTATGTCAATCGGAGAAATAAGTGCTTAAAACTTCAAATACGTCTGTTTTGTTCTTATGAACGGGTTTTTGTCGTTCTTTTTTTTTTTTTTTTGTTTCTTTCCCTTCGTTTTTTATTGATTTTTATTTTTGTAATTTCTTATGTTGCGAAACTTTTGTGTGTAAAACAGGATATGAAAAATGAGGCCAATTTTCTGTTGCTAGAAATAATATAAATTTTGGGAACTTTCATTAATATCTCGAAAACTGTTGAGAATTTTGGTAAACGGAAGAATACCATTAGAAAGCTTATTAAATGCTCTACATAAAAGTTTCTAATGAAAGTTTTGATTAGGCGATGTCAATCGGAGAAATAAGAGCTTAAAGCTTTAAAGTAATTGATTTCGCTTATCCGAAGTGTTATTTTTGTCTGTGTTTTATTCCTTGTTATTTTTTAATTGCTTATAGTTGGATAATGTATTCGAAAATAAAACAGGTTAAGTAAAATAAGAAAAACAATTTATTGTTTGAAATATAGAGTTCCAAGATTCCAAGACCTTGTAACTAGCGGGACGGTTTCTATTGTTGCCGACCCATCCAGGTAAGATTGTAAATCCTACCTTTCAAGACTGGTGGAACCAAAATATAACTGTCAGGGTTCGCTCACTGCTACTTAATAAAACTACATTTTATCGTAAAAATGGTTTTATTGTGCCGACGTTTCGGCTTGAACTTCAAGCCTTCATCAGGGCTGTAAATACAAGTAGTACAAATATATATATATATATATATATATATATATATATATATATATATATATATATATATTTACATATATAATATATATATATTTATATATATGCATATACACATACACATATACACGCACACATATGTACATATATATGCCCACATACATACACATATGGGGTATGTATTATTAAGTAGCAGTGACCTAACCCGGACAATCCCTACCTTGCATCATCAACGGTCAACGATCTCCTCTCAACAAAATAATAACTGCTTCTATTTTAATCTTTCGAAATTAGACTAGGGATAAGAACGGAACCGCGCTAAGATGAGGCAGTTCCTGCGAGTCGGACTTTTTTGTTTATAAAGCAAAGTTAATTTAATAAAAGTCCGACCCGCAGGAACTGCGTCATCTTAGCGCGGTTCCGTTTTTATCCCTAGTCTCATTTGGAAAGATTAAAATAGAAACAGTTATTATTTTGGTTCGACCTTTCTTGAAATGGGTTTATGGCTTTACCTGGCAGGTTCCGCTAGCCCCCAGAATCCACTTCTAGAGATACTTATTTCTCATTGTTCTATGCATCGAAAAATATCAAACTTTTTCCATATTTTCTTGTGTTCATCTACTATAGTACTAATTCTACAAATAAAATTCACACCAACATTATAAAGGCAGTTGAAAATATTCAAAAATCGTCTTCGAATCTCTGTCTTGGAAAGCTATATTTCTAACATTACTTTTTTTTTCTTATTTTACTTATACTGTTTTCTCCAGGTTTCTCTCAAACCTTCATTTCATCTTCATTTTTTAATACAATTTATTAAAAAAATGAATAATTGTTTTTTATTTACTTCCCAAATGACAATCTAATTATGAACATGATTGCTCTTTAGGCGTAAAGCAGTCTTTCTAATACTTCTTTAACACCAACCGTAACCTTTGTGTATGTTTTTAACACTTTATCTACTCAAAACGTAACAAAAATTGATATATCTCATTTTTGATAAATGCATAACGCGTGAAAAAAGATTCGAACCGTCGTTTATGAATATTTGAAATTAAAATGCTATTATTTAATCTCTCCTTGTGAGTGACTTTATTCTATTTCTCATGTTAAAACATGTCTATAAATCGCATTTCTCGTCAGAACGTTCGGATTACCTCGTCGGTTTGACGTTATGAGCAGGATTTCCACCTCGTAGTGATAGGGACACCACGCTAAATTTAGTGCCTATCTATTTGTAATGCCACAAAAAAAAAAGATTGAATGTTTCAGGTTAACTAATTCTTAAAGGATTTCGCTAATTTACTAACTTGTGTATTTCACTCTCGTTGTAACATTTTCATACAATAAGAAGCCGATATAAATTTTAATGTATCTAAATCATATTTACTAAGAACTAATTAATTATAGTAGATAGATTCGGTGAATATTTCAATGGATTCCATTATTACAGCCTTAATAACTATATTCCTTTGGGAAAACTAATATTTGACATTTTAATTAAAACACCCATAAAAAATATCTTTCAATGTACCATAAATATGAAAAGACTAATTCTAACAAAGCCCTTATTTATTAAATCAGTGTTTAAACTCTACAAATTGATTGCTGCCATTTTTTGCTGCGAATATGTAAGTGTAATGTTTAGTTTAAATTATATATTATATTAATATTAGTATTATAATACTTTATAGATATATAAGTAGAACAACAATATAGATAGTATCTTCAAGGATACGAATGCACTAACTGCATCCGTGTGCATCAGAAAGTGCAATGAGGAAAAGTGAAGAAATTAAGAATGGTGAAACCCCCCCGACTTTCTAACGAATAAGTGGACCAAGAAAAAAAAAGGCCCTACACGTTTTAAACGTTAATAAATTCTATGTACAAAGGAAGGAATGCATATTTTGTAGGCAAAAAATTATATTAAGTCCACAAGCAAGAATGCTGAGTGTGTTATCTCCTTTTATGTAAGTAGAGCAGCCATGCGAAAAATACCAACCTTGTCAAAATGTCCACGTTTAATGAGTGCGTGAATGAAATTTTGAAAAAAAAATAAAAATAAAAAAAAATAAAGTTAAAAAAAATACGCTTTCCCTCTTATGCCACATTAAGTTTGGCTGGAATATATATATATATATATATATATATATATATATATATATACATTTGTTTGTTTTATGGTGTGACAACCTTTTAGGTCATTAACGCCATTTCTTTGAGAAGCGAATAATCTATTATGGTTGTAATCATCAAAGATTATTTGTGAACTTATACATTCCCATTAATTAGCAGTATAATATTACATGAATCTGATGATGCCAATAATTATTTTTAAATGAATCTTATCAGGAGCCTTTCTCTTCAACTTCTGTGGTGATATTGATTTTAGTTATTTTCGGACTGATTAAATTTTGCTGATTAATTCTCCCGCTTCCAAAAACTTTTGCTATTTGTTTGGGGTCTTCGGCTAATATTTCATCAATAGAGCCTGGTAGTTAATAAATATTTGATATCCAATAAATAACGCCTTCCCTCAAAATAGGCGCTATCAAATATGTAACAAATTACAGATGTGATGAACTTTCATTATAAATGTTGTGCCTTCTACGCCAAATTAATTGCTTGTTTTCCATTATATACAAAAATATTTTTATCTCCTTACCCGATTCTGATGATATATGTATTTCTACAAAAAATGTGTGAATAGGGACAAAGTAAAATGTGAAACGTTTGAAAAAAATGACGCACCAATCGTACCATGCTTACTTATACAAAAAAGAGTCTAGGCCTGAATTAATAGTTTGAGGTGAAAGACTATGAGTTAAGCAAACGGGCCTCCAAATCTCGTGCAAGTTGATGATTCCTTTTAGATTAGTTTAGTGGATTACCGAAACGTTTAAGCCAAGAATGATATGCAAATATCATTCAACCAGTCAAAATTATAGAAGACTAACACTTTTTTCGATGTTTTTGTGCTCTCTAAATTTTAAAAAGAACTAGCTGTTACCCAGTGTGCCATGCTACACCTACTAGCTGTTACCCAGTGTGCCATGCTACACCTACTAGCTGTTACCCAGTGTGCCATGCTACACCTACTAGCTGTTACCCAGAGTGCCATGCTACACCTACTTTCTGCCTATGACTCTCCCCGTATCAAAATCTACTTATATACCCAGTTACGTCAAAATCGGTCAAACGGTTTGAATTTGTTTATATCTGTCTAGCAATTCATAAAGCAGCCGAAAGAGGCCAGCACGACAGCCTGCTAGTAGATAGCTCTTATGAAGGAAAGACCAGCACTCATTAGTTAGACAGTGACTGTTGAAATAAAATTTAAATAAACTGCATTACATGATTATATAATGATGTAAAGTCATCAATGAGTTCGACTTGTTCTAATTATCAAGAACATCAGCAAATAAATTTGAGCATTATTCAAAATGGCTGTCGCTTCAAAATGGCCGTCGGAATCTGAATGGTTCAGTTTAGCCAATTTTTCTTGAACAAAACTTTTGACCTTTTGACCAAATTTTGAAATTTGACTATTTTGACCTAGCCTAGGAGATTTCCCATATCAAGACCTACCTGTGTGCCAAGTTTAGTCAAAATCTGTCAAAAAGTGTAGATTTGTATAAGGAACAAACAGACATACTGACAAACAGACAGACACGTGATTTTTATATATATAGATAAATCTATCATTTATAGAAGAAATATTAATTAAGGCAAGAATAAAAAAAAAAATAAAGATCCTGGAAACCTATTTTTCACAAATACATACATATATAGTAGTAGCACCACAAAATCCTTTTAATATCAGAGGGACCACACATCGTTGGTTTCCTTTGGCCTTGGCCTACTTTCTACAATGTATAAGTAGATCTTAACTCAGACCAACAAGGAATTACAGAGAATTGAAAGTCAGATTGGGGAATCCCTGACAATTTTAGAAATTTTAACTATAAAATGTAACTTTTATTCCATCAACCGACCCCGATATTCAAATCCTATATCTCAACGGTCGACTATATCTTCTCAATTAGTAACAATCTTGGTTTAAATAAATAGCAGAAGAATTTGAAGTACAACATCCAAATTGGCTGTCTCATTAATACATTTATATATATATATATATATATATATATATATATATATATATATATATATATATCCGTAAAGCGGATAATGGAGAAAAGTGTAATCAACTTCTAGTAAGTTTGCTCTTACCATATAAGAAGGAAAATCAAGTTATCATCTGATGGCACAAACAGAAAGTGCCGACAAGAAATGTTGACGTTTATAACCCATGCGACACGAAAAATAGATAGTTCACATTTATGTATGATATTTATACATCTAACCGTCGAGCTCTATGATTTACAATAATGCTTGAAATTCGACGACATTTGTAACTAAAATGTTACATTTAAAACTAAAGGACACATTCTTTAAATAGTAGAATTCACCCAAAAAGAAAACTAGTTTTTCAGCAAAATTAGCTCGAAAACAAACGTTTTGATTTAATAAAACTGAAAGGGTATTTTTGATACATACTTTAGGTCGGGAATCGAAATAAAACAGTTTCAAGGTGATATACAAGTTTTTTTAAAAATTCCAAACAAGTATGTGATATAAGATACTCCAAAGGTTGATATTGTCGGAGTTGTATCTTATGGTAAACAACAACTACATTTATCATAAAATGTTTATAATTTTGAAGATGGATTACATAGAAATAGACACTGAATAAATCTCGAGCCGAAACGTCGGCAACAAAAAAGTTAGTTCGTTTAGAGCCTTCTGCTCATATTCAGGGACATAAATATACTCCAACCGACAAACCAATAATATAATGTTTATCCCAGAATTGTGAAAAATCGAATATCGGTGAATCCTGGTAATTGCCAAATAAATGTAATCTATAACATCCAGTCTTCTTTTTCGTACATGGCCACCGCGCATGCGCGAACACATCGGTTTCGTAGATGGTCAATGCTCATGCGCGGACTTTTTTGTATCACTTTTTATAAGGTTTTTTTAACTTTTTTTTTGTTTAGTCATCGCTAAAGCATATTTAAGTTTGTACATGTCCACCGCGCATGCGCGAACGAGAGTGGACACTTTTTTGTGACTTTTTGTAGAGAGGTTTTTTTCAGTCAAAGAAGCGACTTGCTCGTTTTAATGCAACAAAATTTTTTTATAGGAAATACTATAACTAAATGCCAACGGCCATAGCCACGTTGAATACACCGGTTCCCGTAGATCACCGAAGTTAAGCAACGTCGGGCGTGGTCAGTACCTGAATGGATGACCGACCATGTGCTGTTGGCATTAGAAAAGGATGGCAAACTGTAGATAGCCCGGCGCTAATGGCCAAGTTGTAGATGCGCCGAAAAAAAAAAACTATAACTAAATTAATTTTCAGATATTCTATTGGTTGGCGGAATCGGTAGAATTAAACTGTAATTGATAAACAATACCTAATTAAATGTGTGTCGAGAATTGTGTAACAAAATCAATAATCCCATAAGGAAACAGTGTAAAGAGAAAAGGAAGAACCGTAAACAAAGCATTGAATTGCACATACATCAGCCATACTTTCCCTTAGCGCCGTTTTAAGTGCAATAGAATGAATCGCGGTAACCAGGCAGAGGGATGATTCTGCTGATGAGGAGAGTATGCAATCATAGCCTGTGTGCAATAGCTCATCCCGACGGCTAACAAGAAACAATGAACACCACAAACAGAGAACACAATCAGCTTCTATTAGCTCAATGAGTCAATGATTGATTCATTGATTCTTCTTCCTTCGGCTCTCAGCGTGAAGGGATTAATTTACATTCAAATGGAGTCGTATTTAGAAGCTATTGTTTCATGAGACATTCAGGAAGGAATTGAGCCCTGTGGTTTTTATGAAACACCCAGGACCTATACTTTTATATCAATAAATATATTCAAATCTTCAATGTTCTTCAAAAATAAGAAATATTCATGTAAATATATCCTTAGGCTGCACCTACATTGGACCTGTATTTCTAATGATCCGATCCGATTTAGTTTGAACCACAACGGCCGACAGCGGCCGACGTGAGTGCCTACATTGGTCCCAACCCGATCGGATCTAGGCGCACGGTAGTGCGCCAGGCCAAGTTCCGGCCTAAGCATACTGTGTGTATATTACAGGCGGTCTTAGAGCCGATTTTTACCCTCTCATAACTTTCAACCAGGTGAAGATAAATTTATGAAATTTTACACAGGTATTAAACTACTGGATGTGAGTAAAACTGGAAATTTTCATAATTCTACATCGAATAGTTTCTGAGATATAAGCGATCGAAAATCGGGATTTATAGGACTCACTCACTCACTCACTCACTGACTCATCAAAATTATTAGGCACTTCCCATGATGCTAGAGACTTGAAATTTTGCATGAAGATAGATATGAAGGTGTTATTAAAGGAAAAAATCGAAAAATCGCGAAAAGTTGTGTTTGACTCCGCTTCCGGGGCGGGGGCGTGCCAGTTTTGTACTTCCATCGGAAACCCGTCATTCCGTCCGAAACCCATGATGTGGAGTATCAAATGAATTGTCTCGGTATGAAGAACCTATATTTGATGTTTTAAGAAACAAATAGAGACGCATACAGGCTCGGTAAAAATCTTATACCAGCTGTCTGTCTGTATGTTTGTTGTGTTTGTTCCGTACACAAATTCACACCATTTGACCGATTTTGACCAAACTTGGCACACAGGTAGGCCTTGGTCCGGGGAATGCACTAGGCTAGGTAAAAAAGGTCTTTCAGCTGTCTGTCTGTATGTTTGTTCCTTATACCAATTCACACCGTTTGGCCTATTTTGACCAAACTTGGCACGCAGGTAGGTCTTGATACGGGAGTGTCATATTACCTATGACGTTTTCTACTTCTTGTTCCATCGAAATGCCATCATTCCTTCTGAAACCCATCATGTGGGGTATCAAATGAATCGTCTTGGTAAGGAGAACCTATATTTGATGTTTTAAAAAACATTTCGACGCATCTTAAAAACAGTTCTGACTTCTTTCTTAAATGTAGTAAATAAAGTCGTAGGGGTTCACTGCATAATATACTTCAAAACAGATACTAAGTTTTTCAAAGTCGAGTCATTTTTGTTCTTATATTTTTCTTGAAGGCCTTCTACACTTTCCCTATTGTGATCTTTATCCTCGGGATAAGGTTCCTGTGTTTTACAGTGTAACAGTTTAGTTAAGAGAGCAATCAATTTGTCCTCTAAAGTAATGTCATTTGGAAGAGCTTCTAACTTTTCTAGTCTAGTGATTAGATGTATGTAGGTTGATTATTGGTATCAAATATCAAGCAGTATGGAGAACCTTATGCAGAATCCAAAGACCCTGGTTTTATATGAAGTACAAAAGCCAGTAGGTATGCGGCAACTAAATTCTATTTAATACTTAGAAAAAAGCAATGGATCCGATTTACAGCTCGTCAGTAATGCCCTCATAGTGAAGTTAAAAGGAGTGATAAATTTAAGAGATACCACCAAATAAGCATAGAAACATTCGATTAGATTGAATGTTGGGTCTGTGAAGGATAAGTTGAGGGCCAACCAATCTTCTGGAGGTATATTAGTGAAAAAAAAAAAAAAATAGGGCATTGAAATCGGTTAAGATTTAGAGGTTGTAGACGTTTTTGAAACACAATATGTGGTTTGGCGCCATTTTGCGTCCAATGTCCGAAATCGCACCAAACAGAAACAAACAAGTTTGAGTGGCCAAGAATCGGTGGCCATCGGATCGGATTGGGTTGGGACCAATCTAGGTGTCCCCTTAGCCTTAGTCGAATATTTGAAGAGATATCATCAAAAGCCCAACAATTACTGTGGTCTGCATTAAATTTGCCTTTTACATAAAAATAAACTATATTGATAGTATTTCACTCGATGAAGATAAATATAATGTTAAAATTCCTAGTTAGCTCTTATTGTTCATGGAAAAACATCCAACATCAGAGACGTTCAAACATTCCAATCCAAAGTCCTAAGAACCATAGTCGATGCTCCCTTCTACTTTCCCAACCTCAATATCCCACTCGTTAAAGATGTTATATTAACCAGATTCCGAGGTTCCCACACCAAACATTCCACTCATCAAAATCCTGAAGTCCTCCACCTATCTAGCGTCACCCATCTACTGTCTCTATCAAGGTGACTCAGAAGGTAGTGGCCCGGAGATCTGCTGAAGTGACCATGTGATGTGTTGGGCAGTGGCTTTGTCTTTGTTCAAGTGCAACAATGTCTGTGGCTCACCGATCTCTCTTCGACTCCAGCCACTGGTCGGAGCAGAAAGGAGCTTGTGTAGGCCCCTTTCAACGTCATCTGAGCGTCTTTCGGACGTTCATATTATGAGACGTTCATATTAGGAGCGTCTTCTCTTATCATATTATGAGACATATCCATGTACCACATAACCAATAAACAGTAATCAAAAAATTATAATACGGGGAGCGCGATAGATTTATCACATTAATGATGATAATCCCCAATAAATGTTAAGAGTACTTTGAAAAAGAAGCATGACAATCTCTCAGAGCAGTCGTTCATGTTGTTTTTTGGGTAATATTAGAAATGAAAATTAAGTTGAACAACTCCTCCAAAGCTATGAAGAGTTCGGTTGCAATATGGTTCCCAAAAAATTCACGTTCTTTTTTCTCATATTGGTTTTTTCCTCTTCTAACTACGGTCATGTAAGTGACGAACAAAGTTAACGATTCCACCAAGATATGTCGACAATGGAAAAGAGTTACCAAGTTCGATGGAATGCGTCAATGTTAGCAGAGTATTCAGTAACCCCAAAGCAGTATACGAATATACTGTTCAGCATTCAATTGAAAGGCCCAGAAAATGTTAAATTTTGTAGACCAGTGTTATCATTATTGATAGCACATAAAAGCAACTAAAAATTATAGAAGCAGTTTCATCTAAAACCTGATTAAATATATGTTTTTTTATGAAAGTCATTTTCAAGCCCAGCACTGTTTTTATGCCTAGAAGCAATTTAGAAAGTGGCGGTGAATTGAAGCACGATGAAGAAGCCGTGATGACTTGCCGACAGTCGCTAAAGAGTTGGCTATTGCTTGCAAATGGAGTAGCTGATTATCCTTGAAACCTCTCGGTCCCTAGTAACAATGGTAATTCGTTTGCTTTTTGCCACTTAGAATAATGGTGCACCTGCAAGCAGTTAGACAATTATTTTTTCTTCTTTTTTGAGCAGAATGTTTTAAACATTCTTTCATGAGTACGAACTTAATATTCAAACATGGGGCTTTCAAATGGGACTTCTACAGTGGAAGATTCTTTGAAGAATTAGGAGCCACCAAAATGAAACATTGATCTAACAGCGAAAGGAAAATCTAAATGTTTAGCCTACCATATACAGGGTTACTGGTAAGTCGACCAACATCCTTCGCGAGGTGATAGTTTTAGTCCAACCAAACAATTTCTAGTCCATATTGCCTTATGAAAAAGTTACCCGTTTCCAAGATATTTAATATTTTAGGCTTTTTTAAAAAAAAAAAAGAAAAAGAAAATCACTATTGCTGAAGCATTATGTATTTTGTTTATTTCTAGCATTTGAGCTGAAAGTGTTCATTGTATTTGTATTTAGGACATTAAGAATAAACTATTAATTAAATAAAACTATCAAATTTTTACGGGACAACGAATGGTAATAACTAAAATTTACGTTTTTTTTTTTTTTTTTGTTTTTTTTTTACTGAGACCTGTAACTTCAACTCTATCACTCTAAAAAGAAATATTAGCAGCTATTGCTGCAAGTTAACTAAAAACATTAAGCTACACAAAATCAAATAATAATCAGGTAAAATGTTTATAATTCATTGAAAAAAATTATAAAAACTTAGAAAAGGTAGTGACGCTAAAGAAAAATGTGTTACAAAAAAAATTAAAGAAATCATTAAGAAAAGTTATTAAGAACATTTTATTATTAAATTAAAGTTCATGTTCAATATGTCCACCATTATTCCTAATACACCATCGCAATCGCCGCCTTAATTCGCTTTTAGCAATATAGCATTTCAGCTGTCAGGAAATTTTATTGTGTTTAATGCAGCTTAAATTACCTCCCGCTTATGTGTTTGTCACATTTTTTTTCTAAGAATTATAAACATATTTCCTAACTCTCATATTTTTTTTTGTATCTTTATAAGCATTGGTGTTTTCAGTATAACTTGCAGGAATAGCTACTAATATTTATTTTTAGAGAGGTAGAGTTGATATAGATAGGTTTCATTTTCTTAGTTATGTCCACCATAGTTGTCACACTTACTTGGTTACCTTCTAATCGACATTCTGTGTCTACCAGTTTTATAATTAATAATATATATATATGTCTATGTCTATTGATATATATATATATATATATATATATTGGTTTGTCAGTGGTTTCTACCGCCAACATATGAAAAAGAGCGAATCGCTTCTTTCGCAAGCTCTTTATTAAATATTAAATTAATTAATTAATTAATAATACTGCTAGAAAAATAAATTTAATTTTTCTTCCGGGCTCTCTCTTGCCACAAGATAATAAATATAGAAGCGTTACCTTACAATTTGCACATCGACAAGAAAAATGTCGATCGAACGTCAATCTGAGAGCGCTATAGACCGAACTTTCTGACAGATTCCTCCGACTGACGTGGAGCGATGAAGAAAGGCCCAGGACGCCTCCAAGGCGGTAACTAAGTGCATCGACTCCATCCCAGGTGTCACTGGACGTGACTCCCGTGACAGCTCTAGTGACTGCCGCTCCGATTTCACTCGTCTTACACTCCCTTCTCCGGATACAGTCGATCTAGTGTCATCTCGGGTGGCTGAGTGGCTGAACTTTCTCCTGATTCTTCGTCTACTCCTGACCTTTCCATTAGCTGTGTTTACATCAGCAGATGGATGGGTGACTCACGTTTTATATTTAGGTTTCATCTTTTGTGAAAGGGAGGTAGATGACCAAATCAATCAAATTAGGAATACATCATCAGAATTCATCAACGCCTAAGAAGATTTCAAGGAATTGCGCCATCATAGCGCATTTACATACAAATCTTATCTCTGGGGTAATTTTGAAAGCTTAGAGTAGAAGAGAGTTCAGATCAGAACTCAGGGTAACTAGGAGCATAAGACGCATCCAAACATTCCAAACCAAAGTCCTGAGAACAATAGTCAATGCTCCGTTCTACGTTTCGAACCTCAACCTCCATAAAGACCTCAATATCCCACTGGTTAAAGTTGTTATATTATCAAGGTTCCAACTTTTTTACCCTAAACTTTCCATTCATAAAAATCCTGAAGTCCTCTTCCGAGCGTCGCCCACCCACCCACTCACTCCACCAAGGCGACTCTGAAGACAGTGGCCCAGAGATCTGCTGCAGTGACCAAGTGAAGTTTTAGCAATGGCTTTCTCTTTTTCAAGTGCGTCAATGTCTGTGGCTCAGCGATTTCACTCCTCTTTCAACGTCATCTGAGTGCTCTTCGGGCATTAATCGATGTTGAAGTTGGGTGGCATTGAGCATTGACCCTCCTACTGTACCATATATCATATTACCAGATTTATTTATATAAATGATATAATAACCAATAAACGAATCAATAGACTAAAAATAAAAGAAGTTCTTAACATTTTGCTTCCAAACGTCACGCTCTTTTTTTTTTTTTTGTTTAATATATAGCATAAGTCATTTAACAGGAAAAGAAAAATTAAACACCTGCTGGAATGAAATATCAAAGGAGAGCACATTTTTACAGCAGAAAGATGTTTCGATTTTTCTATGAACATATTAACTCGAGCGCTGCATATTAAATGGATATTTAATGTCATTGCTCCACTTGATTTTTACTACGTTATAACCCTTAGTTACTAACCTTTACTTTATACCACTCACACTAACCTCGGGTCATACTGACCCGTAACTTGAAAAATAATGAATAATTATAAGAATACAATAAAAAACATATTACATAAGTCTAATAATAAAGATAATCAAATTTATCATATAAACATAATATATAGACTTTAAGGAAGCCTCGGGACACTTTGATCCGAGGTTAGTAACCAAGGGATAACTTGAATCTCAAGGAGTTCTGCAGGGAGACGCGTTATTCCCTGTATTATTATCAATTTTCATTGATGACTTAGAAGGCATTCTTAGAAGTAAGGGTGAATCGGGCAATGACATCGATGGAGAAACTGACTTGCAGCTTCTTTTAATCTATCTAATAATTCTTTCATACTACTTTTCTTCTTCTTGATTCTTACTTTAACTATTATTACCTAGATTATTGTTTTGTATTACTTTTCGCTAGATGGCGTTTATTTATTTATTTTGTTACACAAGTAACAAAATAAATTTTGAATAAAAAAGTACTGCCCTCAGGAGCTGTGGAACTCAACGATTTTTGAGACAGTTTTTATATATTATTTGATCAAGGTGGGCCGTCTTGGAGCCCAGTGAATAAATAAATATATAAATATTAAATGTATGCTAACTTCAAGTAAATATATCAATTTTGAAGTATCGTAAAGTGGTCTTAGTAATATTCACCCACTGTGTTAGTGTAATAGGCTGCACTTAAACTTAAGGTCAGAAGCCAAGAGTTGGCAATCTATTACTCGCTAACGAACAAGGAATAGCTTACTCATCGCTATTACAATCCTATCAAACACAATCACTTAGCTACAAGTACTTTTGTTGAAAGGATTATTAGAATTGTTAATGCATTTTAAATAGACCGACTCGCAGGAGTTCTGTCATCATAGCACGTTTTAATAATCTCCTTACTTGATGTGCTACTTAAAAGTTCGGACTCTATTCTGAGAGAATATATCGGTTTCTAAAGGGGGCAATTTGCTGTTGAAGCACATTCCAAAGGAATATAGCAAATAATGCTGCACTCTTCAAAGAAGTTTTAAAATATATCTTCATGGGCGTACATAGGAAATAATGTGGGGGAGGTTACGAGAATTTCGGGAGGGGATGGGAACATTTAGGAGATATGGAATACTAACAATCTAGAACTTGGAATATTTAGCCAACTAAAACGCTATTACACCCAAAACAAATATTTTTTTCTGAACTAAGTGATCTCATTTAATTTATTTTTAAGGTTTTTATGACCGATTAAATCAAATATCGGGGGGAGGGCTGCAGCCCCCGAAGCACCCCCCTTATATACGCCCATGGATAACCACTGGTTTTTAGCATTCCCATAACAAACCATTGGACGCATTCTTTAACCAGCAGAAATATAACATCTGAAAAATCCATAATCCACCAATTTTGGATAAAACCTTAGGTATTTCAACAGAAACTGACCTATTCAACAATATTTAAGACAAAAAAAGTTTAAAAATGAATTTAAAAAAAGCTTAAAAAACCTGTGCTAAAGAATAATAAATAACAAAAACACGAAAATACGTAAATAGGTCAGTGGGTCAATCAATTGTTAATTATTATATAATATTACTTCTGTTATATTATTTATACAATATTTCTATCTTTATTTGATATTGTTTTTCATTTATTTACATTTATGTCTGCATGAGTGTTTGAGTATTATTGAATTAACTATGAATTAGATACTTTGTATACTCGCCCTATGCTTATATATTGTTAAATCAAAGCAGGACCCCTCTAGGTTATAAAAAGGGCGTAAGAACTAAGAAGTTGCTCGCCCTAATAAAATGATCATAATCCTAATCCATCTGAATAAATACACAAATTATTGATATGCCTCTAATGTTCAGAATAGTTCTTATCATGCAAAAAACTCTCTGCAAGGTTGCGGAAAGAATAATAAATAAGAGATTATTGTGGTTTTTAGAAAATAAAAACCTCTTATCGCCGTACCAATGTGGGTTTCGGCCTGGACACTCGACGATGCACCTGTTGGCTAAAATGGAGACAGAAATTCTTAATGCATTCTTACAAAAACAGTCTGTGCTTGCCGTCTCCCTAGATTTAGAGAAGGCATATGATTCAGTCTGGAGACGACTCATATTTTCCCAACTCTATGAATGGGGTGTTCACGGGAATGTAATAGTTTTCTTGAAGAACTACCTTTCACAGCGGAAGTTCAGGGTGAGGTTAGGCTCCGTTCTATCTGGCGTGTTCCCTCAGGAAAATGGAGTGCCACAAGGAGGTGTTCTTAGCACAACATTGTTCAATATTGCTGTAAATTCCATCACGAAATGTATCCCCGGGGAAGTATCTTATTGTATGTATGCTGATGACCTTCTCATTTATAAAATACACAAAAACATAAACACTGCACAAGAACATATTCAAAGTACATTAAATGAGCTACAAAAATGGTGTCTGGTTACAGGTTTTAAAGGGCCTCACCGTGTTTCCATATGAAATCTGCACTGGCGTCTTTCTTGACTTTGATGCCATTATTTTATTTCTAGTTCCTAGAAATAATTTTTCGTCAATTATCAAGCCTCTAACTGTACTCGTTTTGAGGGAATAAGGCTTGAAACCCCAAACTTCAAAGTCGTTTTTCTATGAAACTATACTAGATATTTAAATGAAAATAATGTGAAGTGAAGCTATTGATTAGGTGTACCTTGCGTATTTTTTTCATAATTTTAATTTTATAAGGTAAGAAAAAAAATTGTGAAGATTTGAAGGACGGTTTTTCCTAACTAACCCTCCAAGCACACCTACCAAAAAAATCACGTAAAATCAGTAACTTCTCAACTATTATCCGTGAAAGTTTCATAGATGTGTGAAAGGTGCATCATACATGAAATTACAAAAACCCTACATCGATAGCTAAACACTAAAAACCAGATGTATCGAAAATATCTCAAGTTACTCTTAGAACGTTTTTGTTATTTAAATATGAACCCTCAGATTGCTCACTGCATAATCTGTATTATACAGATCGAAAAACTATTGTCATATTGCAAGCCACTAAAATAATAAATACTAAAAATCTTCATTTTCTACAAAAGATAATTAATCTCAATCACTATTTTTCTCAATAGTTTTGGTACCACTTGTAACTTCGAAAAAATGTGTTAATATTTCCGCGGGTTCAATTTTTTTTTATTAGTAACGACCAAGTGATAAGAAATAAATTATCGAGGCTACCTGTGAACAGCAACCTATGCTCCTATTTCCATTAGCGTAACCACACGTGTATCTTTTTATGCCCTTGTAGTTGTATTTAAAAAAAAAAAAAAAAAAAAAAAAATCACAAGAGAAACATCCCATCTCTCTATTATATTCAAACAAGTAAATAAAAAACAAAAGGAAGGTATTGCGTCTCTTGGTAAACTGTAAAGAACGAATAATATGTAGTGAATGAATATGTAACATTATGTAATCCGATTTATAACTAATTGATCAACCAGATGTATAAGAATAATACCACTTGTTTATAGATGTATATATGTAATATTGTATCTGATGTATATATGCAATAACTGTTTGGAGCGAAACGCCTTAGATGCGCATATATGCTCATAAATGAATATAAAAAAAAATTAGAAGAAAAAAAATTATATTCAATGAAATATTTGATATTTCTTGCTCTTGAAGTGCAGATAACGAACTTTAATCCTTAATATGTTGCCATTTTCTTATAAGTACTCAACATGAATATCGTTTTTATTGTCGTCTAATAGAACAGCGAGGTAACATTTGTTCCAGTTTCATCTCATGTTACAAATCTTACCAGAACTATTGAGGAAAATTGTGATTATGATTAATTATCTTTTGTAGAAAATGAAGAGTTTTAGTATTTGTTATTTTAGTGGATTGCAATATGACAATAGTTTTTCGATCTGTATTTAACAGATTATGCACTGAGCAATCTGAGGGTTCATATTTAAATAACAAAAACGTTCTAAGAGTAACTTGAGATATTTTCGATACATCTGGTTTTTAGTGTTTAGCTATCGATGTAGGGTTTTTGTAATTTCATGTATGATGCACCTTTCACACATCTATGAAACTTTCACGGATAATAGTTGAGAAGTTACTGATTTTACGTGCTTTTTTGGTAGGTGTGCTTGGAGGGTTAGTTAGGGAAAACCGTCCTTCAAATCTTCACAATTTTTTTTCTTACCTTATAAGTGGTCCGAAAATTATGAAAAAAATACGCAAGGTACACCTAATCAATAGCTTCACTTCACATTATTTTCATTTAAATATCTAGTATAGTTTCATAGAAAAACGACATTGAAGTTTGGGGTTTCAAGCCTTATTCCCTCAAAACGAGTACAGTTAGAGGCTTGATAATTGAAGAAAAATTATTTCTAGGAACTAGAAATAAAATAATGACATCAAGGTCAAGAAAGACGCCAGTGCAGATTTCGTATGGAAACACGGTGAGGCCCTTTTCTCCTGAAAAATCAAACTATGTGATTTTTTCAAAAAAGAGGGAAAATCAAACTGCAAACATTACTTTAAATAACACAGCCATCCAACCCTCAGATTACCTCACTTTTCTAGGCCTGAAATTTGACAAGAAGTTAACATGGGTACCTCACCTAAAGGAACTCCTTAAAAAATGCAAAAAAAGTTTGAATTTTTTGAGAATTCTAAGTAACACTAAGTGGGGAGCTGACAGACGTATAATGCTTACTTTTTATCATTCCTACACCAGGTCTTTACTGGATTATGGTTGTATTGCTTATTCGTCCGCCAGTCCCAGTACACTCAAACTTCTTAACTCCATTCACCACACTGCTTTGAGAATAGCTACGGGTGCATTTAGGACAAGCCCTTCGGATAGTCTCTGTGTAGAAGCTGGAGAACCTCCATTGGAGTATAGACGAAGGTATTTAGGATTAAAGTTTCTTTTAAAATCGAAAGCTCTTCATACACCTTGTGTACACACATACTTAAGCGAAGAACTATCTAATAAATACACACAGACACATAGGAAACACAGACCTCTACTTATCCGTCACTTACAGAACACAGATGACACCTTGTTTCTGAATACTCCTCTGTACACAAATAAACCTTTACACTTCCCCCCCTGGAGTGTAAAGAACTTAAGAATTAACCTGACAATGACACATTTCAATAAAAATGATCCACTTGCCTCACAATTTTACAAGTCTATGTACAATTCAATCACCAAAGACAATCCCTCAGCACTCTTCACATTTACAGACGGATCTAAAACTAACAACGGGACCGGCGCTGCAGCGACCACAGAAAATCAAATCAATACCATTAAATTACACGACTACACTTCAGTTTACACTGCAGAATTACAAGGTATACACTTATCACTGTCCAAAACAAATAACATAGAGAAAAGTGATATTATAATTTGTACTGATTCATTGAGTTCTTTACACTCTATGGAAAGCATTTACAGCAACCATCCCATAATCACACAAATATACACCCAAATACACAGATTAAAACAACACAACATTACAATGCTTTGGATACCGGGACATAAAGACATAGGCCTAAACACAGACGTGGACAACCACGCTAAAGAGGCTACCTTTAAAGAAAACATTGACATCAGACAACTAACTACACAGGACTTATGTAACATAGCACAAACACACATATTACAAGATTGGCTAAATCACTGGTTACGGACAGACAACAAATTGAGAGAAATTAAAAACTCAATCAAAGTCTCGCATGATAATGATTTGTCTTTAAATAGACGAGACCAAGTTGTCCTGACCAGGCTAAGAATTGGACACTCACTTATAACACATTCATACTTAATGGAAAGACAAGACAGACCCGTGTGCTCCCTGTGTAATGTTACCCTGACGATAAAACACATACTCACAGACTGCAGAAGACGAGACAATTTAATCATGCCACACGACTTACACACATTACTCGCAGAAGGAAGCCCACACATCAACACTATATTACATTACTTAAAGAACAATGATTTATACAAAAAAATCTAGCCAATCTCCCTTCTTTTCCTTGTGCTTTCGATTTTAATAGTTTACTTTAATAACCTATAGATCTGATTTAATTAAGCTAATGCACCTTATTTTAGTTATTTTGTGTATTATATTTTCATTGTAACTACAAATGAATTGTGGTTTATATTTGTATTTGTTATCTTTATTCATATGAAGATGTTTGTTTTGTCGCCTATATTGCGAAAACATTAATAAATAAATAAATAAATATTCATATGAATCTTGTGGTATCTGCATCTATGTGTGTACGTGCTATATTTTGTGTATATATGTATGTGTGTATGTGTATGTATGTATGTGTATGTATGTGTGTATATATATATATATATATATATATATATATATAACTTATGAGTTGGAAGACGGAGAAGATGTTTTTAAAAAAGATAGTAACTCACTCGGGGACAACAGAATACACTGACTATCAGATTACAACTAACTTTATTTAATCCGGCTGAGGCTTATATAGTCTCAGCCTGTTTGTTTACCTTTACAGAGTTTATTACTCCCCTAACAACCCCCCTCCAGTTTCTGGAACTCTTCCAGAAACTTGAAAACTTCCAAAGGGGCGGGGATAGTAATATACAAGCTTAATAAAATACAACGAAACAAACAGAAAAAACCACAAGAAAAAAAAAACGAAGAGACTAATACTAATATACACTAATAAGGAAATTAATGCCAAGACAATAAAAGATAAAAAACTTCAGGTTAAGCATAATCATAATAAAAAAAAAGAAAGGATGATAACTTCGAATTAAATAATCTTAAACGAAAATAATAGTATAACTTATGATATCTATCTACATACGTCTGAAAATATAAACCACTACACTACACACCGTTGCCCGTCCTCCGTTCGTCAGGTTGCTTCGCCGGTATGCGCAGTTGTTCCAGGTGGACAGTCCGCAGCCTAGGTGGAGTTTCCTGTGATCGGATGGTCACGACGTTGTGTTCCTTTAGCGCAACGACTGTATAGGGTCCGTCATACCGAAGGTCCTGCTTGGCTCGGTTGGTAGACAGTTTGCGAAACACGATATCTCCTAACCTGAGATGTGTTCCCGGGTCTTTCACCTGCAGGTTGTGTTTCTGCACCCTATCTCTTTTTTCTTTCTGCAGACGTGTCCTGGTCTCTCGGGTTATTCGTCTCTGATTTCCTTGGCGTTGAACCACCGCCGCTACTATACCTGGTTCTCCCGCTGAATCCTGCACGTCCCGTCCTACTCTCAGTGTCCCGAAGAGTACCTCGAATGGGGTAAACCCTGTAACACTATGCACTGAGTGGTTGTAGGCAGTCACTGCTATTGCCATTGCTTCCTCTCCTGAGATCCCCCGGTCCGTTTGTACGATCCTCAGGTGCTCACTCAGCGTGTTGTGTACTCTTTCTATGCTCCCGTGACTCTGAGGATGACCCGGCGTCGTTATATGATGCTGTGTACCCCATCGACGCAAGAGGTTCCTTACATCAGCGTTGCGAAATTCACGCCCGCCATCAGTTATTATGAGCTCAGGAGTTCCGTAGGTTTGACCCCAACGCAGGAAACTTCTGACAATCTCACTTGCTGTTTTCGCAACGATAGGGTTCGCCATGATTACTTTACTAAACGTGTCGATAATGGTAACCCACAACTGGTTCTGCCACGTGAAGACATCTGCCTGCAGCACTAGTAACGGGGTAAGGGGGGTCATCGTTTCCTCCTGAACTGCTTGGGGGGGGGGTGTCGGTCGTACTTCGTCCGATTGCACACGGTACATTCGGCTACTACAGCCCGGACCATCTGAGCCATACCTTTCCAGTAATACTTTCGCCTCAGTCCTGCCAGCGTTTCCGTGACCCCTCTGTGATTAGATTTACCTTGATGTTGTGCCAGTACCAAATCTTGCTGCGTGGGAGGGTCTGTGATTACTTCACCTAGCCGCGTGCACCGGACGAATACCCTGTCCGTACCTATGCGTTCTTGCTCCCAGAGGCGCGCGATTTTGGTCCACACGGTAGCGTTGCCAACATAGAGGTAGGTGGTGGTACCCGGGACCGATGCATCTTCTAACAGTCGGCAAATGACTTCATCTGTTGCTGCGACTGGGGCACGCACCGTGCATCGGAGGCCGTCCTTTGTTTTCCTGCTGTAAGTAATTTGTGGAGAGCCTTGCGCTGTTGACACCCAAACGATGTGACGACTTTTACCTACAACGATGTCATCGACTTCTGCCATAGTTCGCTCCCTTTCTTCTGCGGAGGCGGTTGCTTCGCTGTCGGCCCGCGTGCTCTGTTCGCCGTCAGGATTCCACTCTTGGAAGAACTGACGCAACGATTGGCTGTTTCCCTCGCTGGACGTAGTGACCACGTTGACATGTTGGAGGCGAGAGAGCCAGTCGGCCACCACGTTATCCTTTCCCGGTTTGTATCGGACTTCGAAGGTGTACTGATTTAAGTTTTCCTTCCATCGCTGGACGCGGGCAGAGTTTTCTTTAAGTGTTGACACCCATTGCAGTGGCTTGTGGTCCGTGTGGACTATGAAACGCCTGCCATAGAGGTAAGGTCGGAAGTGGTCTATGGCCCAGACGACGGCGAGGAGTTCCCTTTCGAGGGCGCTATATCTCTCCTCTGCTCCAGTAAGGCGTCTGCTGGCGTAGGCGATAGGGCGCTCCCCCTGGGGCCATTCTTGCGTCAGGACTGCACCTAATGCGAAGTTGCTGGCGTCTGTAGTCACGATGAACTCCTTAGTAAAGTCTGGGAATGCCAGCACAGGGTCGGATTTCAGCATTTCAATACATTCTTCAATGTTCTTGACCATCTGCGGAGTTACTCTCACCTGTCGCCCTTTTTTTAAGAGATCGTTGACCTCCACTAACCCTCGCGCCATGCTTGGCACGAAGCGTCTATAGTAGTTAAGCGCTCCAAGCACCTGTCGGATTCCTTTCACGTCCGTGGGCACCTTTATTCCAGATAGAGCCTCGATTTTCGTTGGGTCTGGGCGTATCCCCTCTCCTGAGACAACGTGTCCCAAGAAGGTAACCTCGGATAATCCGATGCGGGTCTTCTCCTTGGACAACTTCAGCCCGAACTCTCTTAGTCGTTGGAACACTTGTCTTAAGTGCTGTGTGTGCTCTGTCGCCGACCGGCTAAACACTAGGAGGTCATCCATGTACCCCTGGCAAAAGTTGGGGTCCAGGCCGTTGAGGAGCTCATCCATCAGTCTTTGGAATGTTGCGGGCGCGTTCTTTAAGCCAAAGGGCATTCGCGTGAACTGGAAATGACCTCGTTCGAACGAAAACGCCGTCTTTTCTTCATCTCGTGGGTTCATTCTGATCTGGTGGTACCCAGCTTTCAGATCCAGGGTACTGAAGATCCGTGCTCCGCTAAGTCGATCCAGGATATCTTCCAGCCGTGGCATGGGGTATTTTTCGTCCTGCGTGGCGTCGTTGAGCTTCCTATAATCAATGACAACTCTGTACCTCCCTGGCGAACCTGCTTTTGGGACCGCCCACAGGGGACTGTTAAACCCTGATGTGCTTGGCTTTATTATGCCCTGCCTAGCGAGGTCTCGGAGTTCTTCCGCGATGGCCTCCTTCAACGCTTGCGGGTACCTTCTCTCTTTGACGAAGATCTTGCGGTCCTCTTTCAAACGGATTTCATGTCGTGTTCTGCCCGTCGCGCTGAGTGGCTGGCCCTCTTGATGGTAGACGTCTTGGAACTCATTGACCAACGCTCCTAGCGGCCCTTCTTCTTGTCCAATAGCTCCAACACGCAGATGGTCCTCGATCGCCTCCGACAAGCACGAGTAAGTCTTTAACCCAACCCGCATCTTCCATTTTTCACTGGAAATTTTCATTTTCCCACTCAACGTTGCAAGTGCGTCACATCCCAAGATCCCATCGTATTCCCTGGGCATTTTAGGGACTACGTGCGCTGTCACCACTCTCTCCGGGGAACCCCAAATCTCTGCGGGTATGTCTATTTCCCCCGCCACGTCACAGTTACCCGCCAGTGTTTGTAGTTTGCAGCTGCAAGCTCTTATCTCTTGTGTCATCCAGCTCCGGGTCTGACGCGCCAGCACTTTCTTGCTAATCAGGGTGCACGTGCTACCCGTGTCCACCAGCCAGCGCACTCCCTCTTCCACGATAATCGGCAACCCATATTGTCTCGAGTCTTTTTTCGGGTCGCCGCGCTGCTTGCACCGTCCTCAAGTTTCTCTCCTGCGCACCTGGGTGTTCCTCAAAACGGTAGCATACGAGGTGATCGTCTGGGGCTTCCTCTGTACCCTTTCTTCTTCCGAATCGCTGCTATCGTCGGAGTCCAGCTGAGACCCCCCCGCACTGTGCCTCGAGCTCGCCCGACGCATGCGATGGAAATTGACCTCCATCGGTTCACTAAGGTCCTTCTTACCAAGGTCCTTCTTCTGCTTTCTTATGAACGGGCAGTGTCTTGCCACGTGCCCGCGGTTATCACACTCGAAGCACTGTATTTCGGGGCAACGCGCAGCGACGTGTCCCGATCGCCCGCACTCGTAGCATCGTTTCGATTGCTCCCGTCGTTCGCCTTCGCGACGTCTGAACGGTTCCCGTCGAGCTGTGTCTCTGCGCACGTCATCTCTAGAAGCTCTCCAATTCCTCCTCCGCTCTCGGCTGTCTCTATCATTACTTCTCGGATGATCCCTTTGGGGTCGTCGAGTTATTACTTTGGTCCAGGGGTCCTCTTCTTGCGCCGCGAAGTGAAGCTCCGCCTCCTTCTCACCCTCGTCGACCATGGCTTGTGCGGCAGTCAGGAAGTCTGTGTCTGCTGCTATGACTCGACCTGTTTCCTTGCTCAGTTGTACTTTGAGCACTCGCTGCATGACCATAGCTGTTGCTACCGATTCGGGTGCGGCAGGCCTTTCGCTAAGTTTGTCAAGTATCTTGTTGTGCCACGCGATCAGCTTGGCTGCAAAACTCCCGACGGATTGTCGTGGACTTCGTGTTTCCCGCAGCATCCTCAGGAAATCTTCCTCGGGTGCCCACCGGCCTCCGCCGTAGGCTTTCTTCAGACGTTCTTTAAGCGTGTCCCAGGGTGTATTGGTGTCGCTCTGGACCTGATTCAATACCTGTCTCCGAACTCTACCTATGAGCGCAGCCTTCAACGTCGCTGCATCACAGTCATCCAGCCATCCAGCCTCCTTCTTTTTATCAATCGCCTCTGTGAGACGGTCCCCATCCTTGAGGAAGTGCGTGAGTTCTCCGACATCACCAGAGAACTTGTCTATTTGGCTTATAGCTGAACGCATATCTTGCGCGACTGCAGCTTTAAACTTAAGCCATTCGAGCGTTGTGGACGCGCCTGCATCTGTATCCATCCTGAGTTGATTCAATCTATCCTGGACGGTAAGACGGTTCCGCCTCTCCTTCATGCACTCCCGTAACGCGGTTCACTCCGAGTTATTCGGGTTTCGGCACCACTTATGAGTTGGAAGACGGAGAAGATGTTTTTAAAAAAGATAGTAACTCACTCGGGGACAACAGAATACACTGACTATCAGATTACAACTAACTTTATTTAATCCGGCTGAGGCTTATATAGTCTCAGCCTGTTTGTTTACCTTTACAGAGTTTATTACTCCCCTAACATATATATATATGTATATATATATATATATATATATATATATATATATATATATATATGTGTATGTATGTATGTATGTACGTGTGTGTGTATATATGTATGTATGTGTGTGTGTGTGTATATTTATATGTGTATAATGTTTGTATATATATATATGTATATATCTTATTTAAGTATAAATGTAAATTGTATCAAAGTGTAAAAAAATTGTATATATTTTATAATCTGTATTAGGGCTCATAGCCATAGTTGCGGAGCTCTTTTAATGAAATAAATAAATAAATTCAAGGACATCAAGACTTTCGGATATTTTACCACTGTTCTGTCCAACAGATATCTTCCAGCCGAACATTTGCCCTATTTCTTCAGAAGTACCTACCCTTCCCTTGACCACCTAACCTTTTTCATAATTCTTAAAAAAATACACGAATCTTCCTGACATAATCTTATCAAGCCTGACGCTGTTTTAACAGGACAAAACAAAAAAATCTAGTTTTACAGCTCCCAAAAGCCGTGGAATATAGTTTCATTAGCTTACCCACATCAAGATGTCAATAAAACAAGTTCCCAGAAGCGCAAAATTGTATTACTTTGTATGTATTTTATCAGCAGAATCGTGCCGTAAAAACGGCGATCAGTTTTCGGATTCAGTTAGTTAACGAAATTTAATTTAATTTCGGGAAGGTTTGTTAAGTATTTGCTGTGCCTAATTACAATAATTTCGAATCACTTTTGTAGATGCACGAGCAGAAACTATATACATAAGTCAGAAAATTGTTCTTAAAATATTCATTGCTGTACAATATAAGGTTAATTTTACTGATAAAGGATAAAGGGTAAGGGGGGTAAGGGGGTAAGGGTAGTTATCCAGAATATGAAATTACCACATGGTATTATTTTATTGCACAAACCCTACAAACAACAAATGTGATCCTTGTATGGAGAAGATTGTACACGATCTAGCTGCTAAGGTACTTTGTTTAGTTTGGCTATCTCTTGTAAATAATCTCAGCTACGAATACCTGAAGACAAACTCGAGTTGTTGCTCATTCTAAAGGGCAAATAGCTTAGAATCTTTATAGGTAGAAGCTAGTCAGAGTAAACTGGAAGTGCTTTTTCAAAAATTCATTTTCGTACATATAATAATTATTATCAATTTTAAAATATAGCGGAAAGAAAAAATGCATCTTTATTTAGACAACTAAAGGAAAATCTTGGCTCACACAAGAAAATCTTGGCTCAATGGTGTTCATGGATAAAATTTGAGTTAACGTTTCGGTTATTTCAGGCCACCTTCTGGCTATAAGAAGATCAAACGAATTTGCTTATTAACATTAAATTCAAATTAATTAAAACCTGCTAGGCGTCCTGATTATGCAGGTATTATGATATTAAGGTTATTATGATATTATGGATGACACTGCGTATTCGAATCTAAAAACATACTTGATATTCATGTTAATATTAATTTATTTAATTTTTTATTTATTAATTTGCCATCCCCGAAATAGCCTTATATTTAATAGCTTCGTTGCCGAATGTATATTATCATTTATACCGAATATCTCTGATCAATGTCAACCAGTTGAAGAGTGTAGGTTGCCACGCGATATTACGGTTGATGGCATTAAATACCGTAACCTTTTCAACGCCCGAGTGAACGTCTTTATAGGAAAATAGAAACGGCATTTATTCCTGAGATTAACTCGGGCACGGTCAGCAGTTAAGTAAAACCACAAGTCAAGAGTATGTTGTAAGCGTGTCACAACTTTTATTACAAATTTTGAATACAAAAGATAATGACAAAAATATCATGGTACATAAATATACACACACCTGTTTATAGGTATGCTTACTTTCAATGTATATTGAAAATATGTTTTAGGACAAGTACACAATTTAAGGTAAATAATTTCGCAGAACATTCGCCAAAACATTCAACAGTACGTAAATGTACTCCGTAATACTGTTTAGGTATTTTTTATAATTTGTTATATTTATTTTTATTTTGTAAATATTTTAGTCGGTCACGGAGCAGTTATTAAATAAATAAGTGGACATTGTAGTACCTCGACTATGTATGGCCTACAGTCAGTAGTAAGTCCTGCATTTGTACTTGTAATCTGTTAGTATGTGTATGATTTTTAGCATCATATTACAGATTCTGTAAACGTGTTCATCTCGTCTTTTCGTTAATGAGAGTAAGTAGTGAATGGCTTATTCTAAGCCTCGTAATCACTACATTTTCCCTTCTTATAGGAGATCATATTCTACAGTATAATTTCCTAAGTAAGTTGGAAGTTTTTAACGAAATTAAATTAATTGGATTGTCACTCAAAAAACCATGCTCTCAGAAGAAATTTAATGTCAGAAAACTATAATAGAGCTTTCAGTATCCACCATTTTCAGAGCTACAATATAAGAAAGACATCTGATGACTGAAGCTGAAATCATTATAGCTCAGAACATGTCGGCTTACTTGCTAATAGCGCCAAGAGCACGCAATAACTCAGTGTTATAAAGGAAGTGACCATTTGTATTAGTATCTAATAGGTAGGATCGATATATATTTTAATTTTTTCTCGAAAATTTAATCATAAATGCAACCACAATAGATACATTCTTTAGAAAGCGTTAAAAAAAAATTAAAACTACGAACATTAATAGCCATAAACAAATAATAAATAAATTAAGTAACTAAAATTATAATGACTCATTAAAGTATGAAAAACATAACTTAAAAAGTATTACACAGTTATATTGATCTAGTATCTTTAAAAATGTCTAACAAATCAACTATTTTAGTTTATTGTGTATTGTTTTCAATTAGTGAATTTTCCACTTTATGTATTCATCCTTCTTTAAAGTGAATTTTCATACTTAATCTCCAAACCATAATTTGCTCTTTGCAATTTCAACTGTGCACTGTAGGTTCTGTTCAAAGTCAAACGAACCTGCTAAAAATATATCCTGATTCATTGCACAAGCAGCGGGAAATCAAACAAAAAATTAATAATACTATGTATTATATATGTAATGTTTTAAGATATAACCTTGAATTCCCCGCTTCTAGCGCCTAAAGCAATTACTTGTGTGCGGTTTGTTTCAAAGACACTATAGGTACATATATTTTTATGTATTTCGACAAGCTGAATCCGAATTCCGGTTGACCCCAGCAAGTCAGGTTGAAGGGCATTTGAAGGTCAAATTTCGATTGAAGTCGTTAAAAAGGATACAACTAGAGCTTTCGCGGTTTTAAGGGTAACTGAATTCGAATCCGGGGTCTGTTTGACTGAATGTCAACGTCATTTCAAGGACAAATATGTTTATTTTGGCAAAAAATGAGTTTTTGACAGCATATTCTGAATGAACGGAACATTTTATGTGAGCTTTTATATGTTTTATTTTTTCTTTCTATTATTGTCCTCAAGGTCACGAAATACATAAGAATATATGAATGGTGTCTTTGGAACGGACCCCTGTTTTTATTTTGTATGCCTGAGTAGTCAACTCTCTGTTGTACCAAGTATTTTAGTCCACAATCTACCGGCATTCAAAATCATGACCTCTACCGCTTAGGTTATAAGCTCCACAATTATTTCACAATATACATCTCCCATCATGCGCTATTTCCTTCATCATCAGAAGCCAGGAAGACTGATGATCTACTTCGGTGCAGCTTGCTAATGCGAATCACGATCATACTTAACGATGGTGCATTGTATTCGAATTCTAGGGCGCAACTACGACCATCAAAAATACCGTTACAAGTACATCCAAAGCAAAGTTCAAGATCAACTTAATTCTCAAATTATTTAAGTAGGTAGCTTATACAAATTTAAAAATTTAGAAATATTTGAATATTTATATTTTTGGAATATTTTATGCTAATTAGATTAAATTCTAAATCAAATACATATAAATAAGTCCGGTTCTCAGGAGCTGCCTGTTTTAATATTAGACTTGTTTTCTTTACAAGAAATCTAACAGCATTAAAAATTGGTCATTAAATAATTAAATTATATTTTACCCTTACTTTAAGTTTAATCATAGGCGGAAGGTCAATAATATTCACAATTCACCCTTTAATACCAAAGTCACATGATATTCTCGGGCAGCTATCCATTCAAGTACTGACCACGCCCAATCTTACATAAGTTCGATGATGTACATGAACCGGTGTATACAACATGGCTATGGTCGTTGGCCCCCTTCCATAAAGTCCTTGATTTAAGTTTTGATAAACATTACCTCACGAGGGCTCAAATGTTTGCAGTTGAAAAATTGTTATATTTTGTTATTTCTTTGTATGTTACAATGTTTTTTTTTTTTTATTTGAATACTTTTTATTTACTATTTATAAGTGGTACGCTACTACGGAGATTTCATTCCTTCCAGATCGTACCTCTATGGTCTAATGAACCAGCATTGTGGTCAACATTTTGATTCCCTTAGTCCCATCAACAGAGATTTAAAAATATTTTTAGTATGCCTGAAAGCCACTGGTTATTCAGCAGAAATTTTCGAATGTGAAGAAACGCATTTTTCATTTTCAGTCTTTACTGATTGGTGTTGGGCTGATGGACGGCAAACTCTCGAAGCTAAGCTCACTCAGTGAAAGGGAGAGTAACCATTGTCAAAAGGTCGAATCTGCCGACTATTTGACTGTCCAAAAGCAAAGTAATGAATACAATTTATTTCACTCTGGGAAGTGGTGATTTTCACATTCGATACTTTGCATTTGTATCGACGATACCGAGTGGAATATTTTTTTTATGCCCTCCTCTGCATTCTGTAAATAGGTGTTCATCCCTTAATTTTTATTTTAATTCGTCATTTATGAAATCAAATTCCGTGTTTCTTTTGTTTGTTTTTTAATATCTTTACATTATACAGTATGAGTTAAATTTAGATTTAAGGACTACTCAATTTTCATTATATTTTAAGGCTGTATAATTTTATTTTTAAGAAAGTAAGCTTACCAATGCAATAAACAAATTCAAAGAGTTTGGTACTAGTGGCCTCAGCAGTGGACGCGCCGGGGAAAAATCATTTATTTAGTTATGTTTAAATGAATGTATAACATCGAGATTGTCTGGAACGTGTTTTTAAAATTAATTTTAATTAGTTTTTACGGAACTATTATAAGTCTGTAATAACGTATTATGTTATCAATGACCCTTTATCGACTCATAAATAAATGAAAATCAATTATAGGTGGTTTTCTTTTTGTATTGAGGAATTTTTTCAGAATGTTTTAACCCCGAACAAAGGGAACGTTTGAAGAAAGAGCATTTCAAGGAAGACATACTCCAATGAGTGGGCGGGTCACTTTCCCCTGAATAATGAACCACCGCTGACAGGCACACTTACAAATCGTATCCTTTTTTCTGCTAGTGAATCCAATTAGCATATTCTCTCTGGAATTGGTGAGCATTATGATTTCACTGAAATAAATTGTTTCTAATTTGAATACTGCACGTTTCTGAGAAGAATAACAGTTATAAACCTCATTACAAACCTTATATCTGGCAGTTCATATACATTTTTTGCTTGTGAAGAACCCAAGGCGTTAGTCAAAGGACTACGGGAAGACCCAAATCGTATCGTACATGTAATTGGGGGGGGGGGGATTCATTTAGCGAAAAGGGTCTTTTTGCGAAGACCACATCCAGTTACTTTGAAGTATCTGTCGTGATTACAAACAGTGATTTTGTTACTTACGGATTAGCTTACAGGTTATCCATTTTCTTCTTTATAGGTTATTTAAGGTTAGGAACCATATTATATAAATATAGTAATCAATAGTTAATATAGCCATGAAAAGTATTTAAAATCACTACAATCACTACTAAAACTTGTTTTGATTACTATATTTAGCTAATATGGTTTTTAACTAACCCTTAGATAATTCTTATTTGTAGATAATACTTTTAGGCTTGTAAAACATAAATCAAAATAAGCAGAATATATTTCAGCAATCAATATTTATCAATAAAAAGGTTAATATTATAAAAACCAATAGTAATTGTGAAGGTTAGGTGTCTCCTTGTCGATTTTTTGTCTGGTGGTTCTATAACATTTATATTTTGTATTTATTTCGTATTATGGGCATACGTGCTATGCGTTTCCGCTCGCTACGCTCTCTCAAGAAGATATCAAAACTTTATTCAATCAATCGCAAAAATTAATAGAATTCTATTAATTTTTGCGTGTTGGATTGACTTGAGTGTTAAAGGTTACTTTACTGCCAGCAACTACCAATAGAATTGCCCATAGGAATAGCCAATACCAAAAGCTAATTAGTTATGCGCTTGCGCTGAATCACTGTTATAATCACAACAGATACTCCACAAGTAACTGAATGTGGTTTTCGCAGTTCAGCACATATTTGTATTCTCAATGTCCGTCAATAATGATTCTATTCTAGTCCAACAGTAATCAGCTTCAATAAAAAGTCCGACCCCCTGAAATGTCGGCATATTATCTAGTTTCTATAGAGTTCTTAGCCCCGATCTCATTTATAAAGATTGGAGTACACATAGCTTATATTTTGTGACTAATTTAAACTGTACTTACTCTTGATAAAAAAGTGAGATTTTAGGCATCTTTGTACATAGTAAGCTTAGGTTATAGGAAAGTACTCACTCTGCCCTTTCGACTTCATGAATGAATGGCCAGTATCTTAACGGCAACGCCCACGAGCATAGAACGGTGATTGTTGGCTTGTTAACTTTACTAAACAAATAAAGATTTTAATATAAAAATAACACCTTGAGTTGCTGTAAGGAATAGCGGTCCTTATTAAAATTCCTGACGATATCTTAGAGTGGATGTGGGGTAAGACAGGCTGGACTCGCAAGGTCGCCAAGGGAAAGCAGCACCTGTCTCCCTCTCTACTCCTATCCCAGGAGTATATATCTGTTAATTACTCATAACTCTACAGCTAATAAACACAACTAACACTGTCTCAAAATATATACTAATAACAACGTTAATGCCAACGGCCATACCCACGTTGAAAGCACTGGTTCCCGTAGATCACCGAAGTTATGCAACGTCGGGCGTGGTCAGAACCTGAATGGGTGACCGACCACGTTCTGTTGGTAATTATAAAAGGGTGGCAACCTCTAGATAGCCCGGCGTTAATAGCCTAATAGTTGATACGCCGTTAAATACCAAAAAAACAACGTTGATGATAAAAAATGTAACCACTCGGTAGAATATCAGAACATAGATCTCAACGAAAATTAGAATAGGTTTACCATATTGAAAGAGCAAATCACAGGTCTTTTTTCGAAGACCACATCCAGTTACTTTTGAAGTAGCAGTAGTGATTTTGACAGTGATTTAGCGCATTTCTATTGGGGGATTCCTATGATCAATTCTATTGGTTCTTGCTGGGAGTAAAGTAACCTTCAACAGTGATTTAGCGTTTGTTTGTAAAAAAGCTCTGCTTATGTTAGTGAGAAAAAATGGGTCTTTTACAATTAGTTCGCGATGTTCCTGACAAGGAAAACGCGATTGGTTTCGTACTCGCAAAAATTAATAGAATTCTATTAATTTGGTTGGTGAGTTGGATTGACTAGAGTCGCTAAAATTCTATTAATTTTAGTGAGTTGGATTGACTAGAGTTTTGATATCCTTTTGAGCGAGCGAAGCGAGCGGAAATGCATAGCACATATGTCCATAGTGCTAAATAAATATAAAATATCCGAAAAGAGAGAGAAAAAAAAAGGAATAAAATATGTGTTTACAAATATCATTGTTTATGTCATCCTTAATAACCTGCAAAACAGTTAACTTTTTAACAATTAATATTGATTTCGATTATATTAACCTTTTTATTAATAAATATTGCTTGCCATTATCTAATATGGTTTATAACCGTAGATAACGTGTCAAGTAGTAATAGATAACCAGCAAAGGACCTGTAAGCTAATCAGCGAGTACGAGTAACTGTTAAAAATCACTACTGCTACTTCAAAAGCAACTTCAAAAAAAGGCCCTAAATCCCTATGGTTTATATTCGGAAATACTGATAAACAGTATTAATTTTTTTTAGAGTTAAACCACTTAGAATTTAATTATTAACTACAGAAAAACAACAAGTGTTCCTTCGAGGAAATTAGGAACCATATATTTTTTTAAGCAAGAAAAAATATATGGTTTAATTACCTATTTAAATAGTTGTTATTAAATATTCAAGAATTAATTAGGTCTTCCTAACATGAAGTTTTCTCGAATTCATTTTTAGAATATTCCGGAGGAATGTGTATTTTCAAGTTGCTCTCATGAATGAATTTTTATTTATTTATTTATTTGCTAGAAGAGATCCACAAATGGGAAATCTCATGAAATTAAATTAACGAGGCAATAATTGATGACATCGATAAATAAAATTAGAGGCTTGGTGGCCGTGAGTGTTAAGGTGTGAGCACTTAACACTCCGTGCCAAGGATCGTGGGTTCGATTCCTACTACGAGGTGGTGGCGTTTCTTTAGAAAAAATAAAAGGCATCAGCCATATCCTGGCTAGAAAAGGGTGGTAACCTTTAGATAACCCATCCTAAAATTCTTAGATAATAATATTGGACGTTAAAATTTAAATACAATTGAGTATTCATGTTCAGAAAATAAATACCAAATAATAAATAATCAAAAATTTTATAATTGTAATAATAATAAAAACCTATCTAATAACAAGAAAGGTCTAACCTAAAGAAAATAGAGAAGTAAATAGGTCCAGAATTATTTTGAGACCAGAAATTTTGGGTATGATTAAAATTGTTAATTATTTTTGAAATAGCCTATTTCATTTATTTACTCGTGGTCTTTAGGTACACCAGAATGCTAACAATTATGGACTCTTATCTGATAACAGCTCACTTAGGTCCCGTGGTGCTTGTAGATTGTCTCTTTTCATGCAGTCTGTTGGTAGGTGTTTCACTGTTAATGTAACGTGTCTCGCACGTTGGCTTGTTTTGTTTTGTAAATAGGTATGAGTGAGCGAGTCGTGTGAAACTGGTTTAAAAAAAAAATCTTTAACCGTAAATGAACCTCGTTCAAATTTTTCTTCATTCAGAGAAAATCAGGATGTGTGGTTTTTCAGTCTCCAACTCATAAACTGTTTAGGAGAACATTTATTGTTTTTATGGTGATTGATTTCTAATAAAATGAGAATGTTTTGTCACTAAAATATTAAGAGAATCAAATTTTCTGTAAATAGGTAATATTTAAGAATTGAAGATATTATTTTATTCGTTTACTAGCTGTTACCCGGCGTGCGATGCTACACCTACTTTCTACATATAGAAAAGCCTAAATAAATTAGAAACCAAATAAGTTTTATTAAAATCTAACAACACGAATCTGTAACTGTTTCGAACCTGTGACCTCCCAACTCTGAGTCCTAGACGACTTTGACATAACCTATAATACCCCCCGTATCAAGACATACATGTATGCCTAGTTTGGTAAAAATCGGTCTAACAGTGTGGATTTTTATAAAAAGAAACAACAACATACAGACAGCAGCTGGTAGACGTTTTTGACCTGGCCTATGACAATCCCCTGATCAAGACCAACCTGTGTGCCCAGTTTGATCAAAATCCTTCAAACGGTGTGGGTTTGTATAAAGAACAAACATATAGATAGACATCTGGTAGACGTTTTTGACTTAACCTACGACACTCCCCAGATTAAGATCTACATGTGTACCGAGTTTAGTCAAAATTTGTATAATGAACAAACATACAGACAGACATCTGGTAGACGTTTTTGACTTAACCTACGACACTCCCCAGATTAAGATCTACATGTGTACCGAGTTTAGTCAAAATCGGACGAACGGTGTGGATTTGTATAAGGGACAAACATACAGACAGACAGATGGTAGACGTTTTTGACTTAGCCTAAGACTCTCCCCAGATTAAGATCTACATGTCTACCGAGTTTAGTCAAAATCGGATGAACGGTATGGATTTGTATAAGGGACAAACATACAGACAGACAGCTGGTAGATTTTTTTGACCTAGCCTAGGAGATTTCTCGTATCAAGACCTACCATTATTCCAAGTTTGGTCAACAACGGTCAAACGGTGTGGATTTGTATAAGGAACAAACAAACAGAAAAACAGACAGACACGTGATTTTTATATATATAGATTAAATAATCAATGAAGATGGTATAACACAATTCTGAATACGCCAAGTAAGAAAAATCTCTATTTAATTCTCAATGAATACTCAATTTTATTTATTTATTTAAATTTTAACGTCCAATATTATTATCTAAGAATTTTAGGACGGGTTATGTAAAGGTTACCACCCTTTTCTAGCCAGGATATGGCTGATGCCTTTTATTTTTTCTAAAGAAACGCCACCACCCCGTAGTGGGAATCGAACCCACGATCCTTGGCACGGAGTGTTAAGTGCTCACGTCTTAAAAAACGTGCACTGTTTTTCACTGCTAGAGTTTCCAGAACGCCAAAAGTTATTTTTCCTCGATATAAATAATTGATGGAGTATTAATACCTTGTTTCCGGTTTGAGTGTGTTACATATGTATATATACATAAATCCTCAGATACAAGATATCTGCTTTTGCAATTTCATGATATTTATTACGAGTTCGTCCAATATATGTGAGTAATATGATGTTCGCGGACAGCATACGTTTTATTATATACTTTAAAGTTAGGCCTTTCAAGGTACTGCCCATATCATTTCCATATAATATATGGACTTGTATATATGGATATAATATATGTTTATGTATTAGTACGGAATTATGGCGTCTTACGAGACGCCATTATTAGGTTTTCGTTCCTGATTTAGCATCTGGAAAATTTTCCTCGAAATTATAAATAAAGCAAAATATAGCAAGATATTTTTAAAGGAACATCTTACTAAAATCACATTTAGCTATTCAAGTATAAATATGATCTGATCCACATTCACTTCTTTAGATTTTTTATTTATTATCATCTAACCCTTATGGGGACAAGCTATATCTGCGTGCTAACGTCTCGTCTAGTGATTTCTTTAGTAATTAGGCGTTTCATTTTTTTTTTTTTTTTTTTTTTTTTTTTTTTTTTTTTTTTTTTATGTTTGTATCGAATGTTTCCAAAGTAAAGTTAGTCATCATTACTGAAGAATGACTTTAACACCTCATCACCATCGAATCTCTTCTATTTCTTTAAAATTTCCAAAATAAAATACTGGTTTCGGAAATGCAAATCTCCCCTATTAATGGAGATGGGTTCGTTGCCCACTGGCCTACTAAGTCCATGTTTAGCTCGTCCTGGATTCTGGGCAGGTGGGACAGCCTCTTCAAGCTGGCTGGCCTCGATTGGCGTGTCGTTGGACGCTATACAATTATGACACCGCTTAAGTGCTACAGCTCACAAGGCGTGAGAGGAAATGAATTGTTTCGAATAACTCGTATAAATGTGGAATGACATAAATATAAATACAAATAAATTCGGTTGAATACTTTTTGCATTCCCAATTACGAAGAAACTAAAAATATGTGCAGGAAAATGTTTTAATACAAAAACCTTCTTTTATTTTTTTTTATTAACAAAAAATACACTAAAACGAATGAGGGTAACCGCCCCGATTCAGGTACACGTGATCAGCAAATTTAAATGTATGTCAAGGTTGGTTAAATCTCTCAAATCGTAAGGGAAAGGAATAAAGTTTGTGGCCTAACACCAAAAAAATAATTTACATTTTTAACAAAATATAAATGTATTTCAAGGTTTCTGGAGTTCTAGTAATAAAATAATATAAATTGTATTAATTATGGTCATTAGTGATAACTTTATTTTTATGATGTACTTTCAGGATTTTGCAAGGTCAAAGAAACATACAACACTCATTCCTACTTCATGGACAATGACATTTCGGCGACGTGTTACAGTTGAAACTAAGAGGAACTTCCGCAGATTACATAGAAAATAAATCTGAAGATGTGTTATAGTGACGTGAAACTTGTAGACGGGCTGGGATGGTTGACGTCACGTTTATTTTGTCTAATAGATCGCCTGTGTACTTTATATCTAGTCGTGAGTTTCGTTCTATTTATCATATATAAATGAGGTCGGTTGCAAAAGCTGTTGGTCTTTAAAAGCCATTTGGTTAGTTTTTGCTGGATCTGCCGTTGCTTGTGAAAGTTAGTCTTATTAGTATTGAATTGAGTACATTTTTTGTGGACGGTGTGTTAGAGGTGTATTTTAAAATGTTGCGCCTTGTGGTGAGTTCGTCTTGGTGTGCATTTCTCTGTGATATTATGTGTTAGTTGTTTGTCGACTGTGGTTGGTTGTTGTGTACAATGCCAATTTCTTTGTTGTTGTTGTTGTGTTTTGCCTAATTGTAACCTGGAGTCAATGTAAAATGTGTCCGTGGGCTAAGAGTGACTTAAATTGATTTCATTCATAGAGCAAACTGCAATTACTAATAAATGTAATAATAGGTCAAAGTAATTTCTTGGATGTTTTGCGCGAGGGAAATTTTCTAAGAAATGCTTTAATAAAAATAGCAATAAAAAAAGGCATTATTATTCCAGTAATTAAGTGGTTCATAGCAGCCTTAAGAATGAAGATTCATTGCTACTTCTACAGTCACACAATAAAAGCGCTGAGAACAACTCGCTTATCGTTTCATGCTTTCATCTCGTTAACCAACCAAAACAACAAGGATAACATGACATCATAATATTATCAGATCATATTTTTACTTGTATAGCTAAATGTGTTATAATAAGATGTTCCACGGCGCAAATGGCCATGCGACGAAAAAAAAAATAAAAAAATAAGATGTTCAAATGACTTGGTTAAATTTATATATGTCTTTATATATATATATATATATATATATATATATATATATATATATATATAAATATATATATATAAATATATATATATATATATATATATATATATATATATATACAGTGGAACATGGATAATTCGAACTTCGATAATTCGAAATTGTCTTTAATTCGAATATTTCTCTCGGTCCCTAGAATATAGGGCATATACAATGTAAAAAAATCGTGGTTAATTCGAATAAAATGTTGGATAATTCGAATGTTTTACGAGTCTGTGCCTCCAATGGGAAGTGGACAGAGAGGCGGTCGATCTTAAATCTTGAGTAAATATTCTCCCCTCGTGTAAGACGGTTAGTAAGGTGTTATACGGATGTAGGGGTTCCAGGAGAAAAAGCGCGGCGGTCTACTGAAAATGCATTTCCTTTTTCACGGCTATCCGAAGCAATTAATAATCATAAAATGGATAAAGATTTGAAATCTGAAATAGAAATTGATTTAGAAGCGTTATAAAACGAATTTCACCGATACTATCGAGGTGTTACATCCAAGTCACCAATATGGCACATGAGCAGAAACCTATTTGTTGTCGATGAAGTATTACCAACACCCCGGTATCAGGTATTACAATTACCCGATGAAGTTCAAGAAGGATTTCTAGAAATGAATGCTGACTCGACCATGAAAGATGACTTGCAACTCTTGAAATTAGAGAAGTTTTGGATCAAACGATTCCTTGTTAATCCGAAAGTTGCTTCTCTAGCATTAAAAATACTTATTCCATTTTCATCTAATTATTTATGCGGGACCGGTTTTACAGCTCCAGTTTTAATAAAAACTAGACAGCTCAATCGTCTTGCCGCCGATAGCGATTTAATCATTGTTCCAGCAAAGACTGAATCCAGAATCGACCAACTGGTACAGAGTATGCAAGCTCAAGTATCTTATTAGTACTTTATTAGTAATTTTCAAGTGTTCTTTTCCTATTAAAGATCAATAAAAAATGCCTATATTATATCTTAATTTGAAATTCAAGTAAAAAAGATAGTTGATAAAAAAAATGTGTTTCTTATTTTTGTTGTGAAACTTAAGGGGAGCAAGAAAATATTATTTTTGATTTGGGGAGGCTCGGCGAAATAAAGGTTGGGGAAAGCCAACGGCCTTAGCCACGTTGAGTGCACCGGTTCCCGTTAATCACCGAAGTTAAGCAACGTCGGGCGTGGTCAATACCTGAATGGGTGACCGACCACGTGCTGTTGGCATTGTAAAAGGGCGGCAACCTATAAATAGCCAGGCGTTAATAGCCCAAATGTTGATACGCCGTTAAACCTTAAAACAAAAAAAAAAGGCTGGGAAACACTGCTCTAGGGGATGCTAAAGTGGTTTATCGTAATATACGTTTAATATCTTTATATTTATTTGTTTGATATTAAATTTTATAATTTTGCATAGTAAATATTATTATATTATGAACATTGAGCCTCATTTCTATCCTATATTGAGCTATCTCCCAATCCCTAACAACCTTCAGCATTATTGCACAGCTACAACCCACGCCTCATCACGAAGTGCAAATATTGGAGAAGAAACAAGAGAAAGCAGGAGTTTATATTGACAGCTGAGAATAGAAAATGACTATAATCATGTCAGCATTACCTGAATGTGTTGTCGTATTTCTGAATGTTTGATACATGTTATTAAAACTTGAATATTGGAACTAGGGAAGAGTAGAAAAAAAATAAAACATTGCTCTGACAATATTGGTACCACTTTCGTTTATTGTTATCATTAATTCATAGTTATTTAGTAGCTAGTCATAGTTATTATTGGAAACTCTTTATTTATTGAGCTCCTTTATGATCTACAAAATAATTTATGTGCCTAAATTAACACAACTATATATATTGATTTTATATGAATGTATACGGCGCACAGTGGGACGATACGCCCAAAACCCGCGACATTGGCCGAATTTGAAACTTATTTTTTTTTTTTTTTTCGACAACTACAAGGACTTGTTCCACACAGTTCAGGGTATCTGAAAAACAACAGACTGCGCAAAAATAATCGTAATACCCCATACTTTTAACTTTTCCCCGCGAATTTCTTAGGATGTGCCGTATTTCTGTGTTCAACTCATTATTGATGTGGCACAGAAGCATACTTTTTTTTCACCTGCAAATATTTTTGAGCTTGTTTTGGTCAATGTAGGCTTCTGAAAAAAATAAACTAAATTTTTAAACAGCACTTTTTTGTTGTTTTTTGTACACCTTTTGTGATAAAAATAGGTGGAGTTAAAAAGAAAATGAAAATACAAGAGTGTGTTGCGAGTTGTCGGGGATCTGATAACAGATATAGTAAGATATATACCTAATTAAGAGATATACGTAAACATTTCATCCGCCCAGATCCACCGGGGCTCAGGAGCCCTATTAATGTTTGAAAAAGTACTAGCGGCAACAGCTTCATCGCCGAATAGCTCATAAGGTTATACAGGTGCAAGGTCACCGATTTGGCCCATTTTTTTATGGTGATTCGGCATCGAAAAATAACATGTGTCCGAGCGTTTCGTTCAATACGCCTTAGGAGCCGATAAATAAAATAAAACAATTTAAAAATGCTTTATTATATATAACGAGTTTAGAAAATGATATCGGCATGATTTTTTCACCAATTTGTTTGTATTAGAGAGTAGATTACAGAAAAAATACAATCGTTAAACAATAATTTATATTTCATCAAATAAATTAAAAAATATGTTTAAGTTTTTAAGTAAACTAACATTATACATTTTTCACACCAAAAATATTACCAGATTTAAAATCAGCATCCCTAGAAACCCTTATGTGGTAAATATCATCGAAAACAAAAAATAATCATCTTTTCCAGTCCGTAAGAGACACTTTGTAAGTGAAAACTTTACGCAACGTTTTGAAATTCAATATCTCCTCTTGAGAAAAACCAATATTTACGTCCTTGGGCTCTTTCTAAAGAAGAAAGACTCCTTTTTATAACCATATAAATCACTATTGTATGGTATTATCTTAGATGATACTTGTAAGAAACGGTTCTCAAAATAAAAGTAAAATTATAAATTTCATGCATATAACGTTGAGCCCAGAACACTATAAAATACCCCGATTGGAAGAAAATGTCTAACTTTGGGGCCTTTATCGACCGTTCAAATTTGGTTTGATTTTGCTCTAAACGCCAGCTTCCCTGACTTTTTTTTATATTTTGATTAAAAATGTACACCATTAAAGTTTAATGGTGTAAATTTTTGATGGTCATGAAACAGATACCTCTATAGTATCTGCCCCTCAGGGCCCTCGTGGCCTGTTACGGGACTGATTTTTTTTTTTTTTTTTTTTTTGTAAATTTTTGTCAAGTATGTCTATTATGTAAATTTTTTTTTTTTAACAACTTGTCACTCAAAAGGCTCCAAAACTATCGACCAGAGTGATGTGGGGAGTATTCCATGGGATTCAGTGCATGAAAAACAAAAGGAAATTATACCGCCCACCCCCAAAATATAAAACCTGAAATTTTAGGTTTTTGGTCCATCATTTTTGGTCATTGACCAAAAATCCCGCCAAGATAAAAATAAAATGACTTCAGATTTGAGTTCTACACCTTCGAAAACATTTGGTTTTGGGTTTTCAGGCCGAAACGAGGATGTTAAGAGGTATAAAATTGAATGTCTGCGGTTTTAAGCGTTTCGTCCCACTGTGCGGCGGCGCGTTTGATGCCCTATACTAAGCCTAGTCACAGACCAGGCCTCTGGTCTCTTACTCCCATCTACAGGCAAGATCCTTAAATGGTAAAGGAATTTGTTTATTATTATACTGCACCACTTAATCCAGGCTTAATAATTTCATATATAATGCGCTATAATATCGTTTTACGTTGTTTAATAAAATGCTACACCTTTATGATATCTGTGGTGTATTTTTCTACTAAGATAGCCTCTGAGTTTTTTTAGACAACAATTACAAGCTTAATAGGTTCACTGATTGGCCGTTTATTTAATTACTTGTTGTCTTATTCCATAATTACCATGGGCGTATATAGGAAATAATTTCGGAGGGGGCTGGGAAAATTTCGAGGGGGGGGGGGGCTGAGACCATTTCCGGTGTATGGAATACTAACAATTTAGATCTTGGAAGAGTTTTAGCCAACTAAAACGCTATTACACTCAAAATAGAATATTTTTTATGAACTAAATGGTCTTATTTCATTTATTTTTAAGGGTTTTATAAAATTTTTACCGATCAAATCAAAATATCGGGGGGGGGGGCTGCAGCCCCCCCCCTTATATACGCCCCTGATAATTACACTTTAGAGACTCACTAAAACTATTACCTCAACTCCCTTATTTATTAAAAAGTGTCTATTCTCTTGAAGATGATATTTGAATATTGAAACAATTCAAGGAAGTAATTTTTCCCGCGAAATTCCTTTATAAGTGCTAAATCATTATTTGATCGACTCTTCCACTAAAAGGCGTGAAATTAATTTACTTTCTCAGCAGTAAAAAACTGACATTTCAAGTTACTTTCAAATTTTCAGGCACCGTTATCGACGCAGTTTTTGCTACCTTTACAAGACAAACGTTAAAATCTAAAAAGCAATTAGGAAAAGGCAGTCTTTCATTATGATTAAAACAAAAGTCCGACTCGCATCTTAGCGCGGTTCCGTTCATATCCGCGTTCATTATCCCGGTGGGGGATAAAATATATACTTTTAATGATATTTATATAGGCCTAATTAAAAACTGCCGTTTCAATTTTCATTTTTTTCATACCCTGTGCCTGTGTCTGGCACTAGAGAGAGAAAAAATATCTTATACACTATGTTTTTGCTTTAATCTGATATTTTGCTCCTGAAATAAATAGTACTATAACGTTTTCTAATGCTCCATCAATTAAGCACAAGGACTTATAAGGCAGACGAATAGGCCAATGTTCGGTGCCAATTAAATAAGCAATTACTTAACTAGCAATAAACTAATAAACGCTTATCGGTAATTGAGTTAGAATATACTTATTGCTTTAAAGTCTTCTGGATATTGCCGTTTCTTTTGATCGACGTCTCGGAAGAAATTGATATCACCACATCGATGCAGTTATATCGAGAATATCTCAATAGGCCGCGGAATAGTGCAATAATTACTGAAAATATATTTGACCTAATCAGGTTTTACTGAATATTGCACCATTAAATCCTCTTAATAAAAATAAGAATAGCAATTCGTTTGTTCACATTCAAGAATCAGATTTAGTAGAATTATACTTAATAAGATTTCTACACATATTTTGACAGACAGACAACAAAAAGAAGGGGGTTTCACATCCCTTGATGCTTCTTCAGGAGCCTGACAATAACTACAGCCTAAGGAAAACAGGCTAACCTTCTGCTACAAGGGCCACGTCATAACTAGCGGAAGGTACGCCTAAGTTCCTTCATCTGTACTTATTTTTATGCTCCTGAAAAAACGAAACACGTAGAGCCATTTTAATTAATTGGCAATTCTGTTATTTTAACTTTTAGCGCGGTTCCTCCCTCCCCATAGGGGGGAACCCCGCTTATAAGGTTGATGCAATGAAACAATCCGGAAGTGCCGACTAGAAAATTTCGCGTTTCAGAACCCCTAGAGACCGAAAATAACGGTGGTTGAAATTTGTATATTTATATATATATATATATATATATATATATATATATATATATATATATATATATATATATATATATGTATATATATATATGTGTATATATTTATATATATATATATTTATATATATATATATATATATATATATTTATATATATATATATTTATATATATATATATATATATATATATATATATATATATATATATATTTGTCTGTTCGCTCTGTAGCTCCCAGACGAATGGTCCGATTTTGATGAAATTTGGTACAAAAATCTTTTGTCTAATTTGAAAGGTCAAGTTCGTTAACCAGCAAAATCCGCCTACTGGAAGATGGCGTTTGGGGCGAAATTCGCGCAAAAAAAATCGTAACGCTTACGTTTTTGAGTTCATAAGCTTGTATGTACTCGTTTTATATGCTTCCTGGGCTAGGAAAACGAATGAAACCATTTTCAAGGCGATAGCTTTAACCGTTTTCGAGAAAATTGGAAAAATAGTTTTTGAATACCGTTTTTGGTTTGGGTACTTAGAATCATGGGATTCAGTTGAAACATTTTCTGCATGTTCTACTTTCATCAAAACTAATATGTTGAAATTTTGGTTACGTTTGGAGTTAAGGAAGGGTTAGAATAAAATATTTTATTAACAGACATAAAAAGTTTTAGTAACTTTGTTTACTTTCCTTAATATCTCGAAAAAGGTTGAGAATCATGGTAAACGGAAGAATACCATTAGAAAGCTTATTAAATGCTCTAAAAAAAAGGTTCTAATGAAAGTTTTGATTAGGCGATGTCAATCGGAGAAATAAGAGCTTAAAACTTTAAAGTAATTGATTTCGCTTATTCGAACTGTTCTTTTTGTCTGTTTTTTATTCCTTGTTATTTTTTAATTGCTTATTGTTGGATAATGTATTTGAAAATAAAACAGGTTAAGAAAAATAAGAAAAACAATTTAATGTTAGAGATATGGATTTCCAAGATATAGGTTTTCAACTGCCTAGCGTCCTTCCTAGGGAGGGTTGTTTGTCTTTGATTTTGGTACTTAGAATTATGGGATACAGTTGAAACATTTTCTGCATGTTCGAATTTCATCAACACTAATATGTTGAAATTTTTGTTACGTTTAAAGTAAAGGAAGGGTTAGAATAAACTATTTTATTAACAGACAAAAAAAGTTTTGGTAACTTTGTATACTTTCGTTAGTATCTCGAAAACCGTTGACAATCTTGTGAAGCGGAAGATTACCATTCGAAAGCTTACTAAATGCTCTACAAAAAAGGTTCTGAAGAAAGTTTTAATTAGGCGATGTCAATCGGAGAAATAAGTGCTTAAAACTTTAAATTAATTGATTTCGTTTATTCGAATGGTTCTTATTGTCTGTTTTATTCCTTGTTAGTTTTTAATTGCTTATAGTTGGATAATGTATTTGACAATAAAACTGGTTAAGTAAAATAACAAAAACAATTTATTGTTAGAAATATAGATTTCCAGGATTCCAAGACCTTGTCACTAGCGGATCCGTTTCTAGTGTTAGCAGACTCTTCCAGGTAAGATTGTAAATCATGACCATTCAAGACTTTTCTACACACAGGAATGGCGTTAGTGACCTTAAGGGTTGACACGCCATTATAATAATTAATTTTAAAAAAAAGACTGGTGGAACCAAAATAATAACTGCTTCTATTTTAATCTTTCCAAATTAGACTAGGGATATGAACGGAACCGCGCTAAGATGATGCAGTTCCTGCGAGACGGACTTTTCTAATTGACCTTCTGCATACACAAAACATTGTTTTGAGTTTTTGGGTGACTATTTTGATTAATTTAAAAAAAAAACTATATTTACTGAATAATGTTTGAATATTAAATCTTCTATAGTCAACATCTTATTAATATAACATTTATTCTGATCAGCTCCCTTAATCATTTTATTCTCTCTATTTATTCTTTATACGTTTTGGCTATAACCCTAATCATCTGAATATTATACTGTCTCATCTACTATTATCAGATTACAAATCATTCCTCAGGTCCATTTTCTGCCCTGCTAATATCGTCGAAACAAATGCAAAGTAACGAATATGAAAAAATGCATCTTTCATTGTCAAGCTTTACTAATTTCTGCTGGACTTATTTACGGCAAATTCTTCAATCTGACTTCACTCTATTAAAGGGAAAGTATTCCACTATCAAGAGGCCAAATCTGCCGAATATTTGATGGTCCAAAAAAAAGTTATGAATAAATACTTTTCCACTCTCAAAAGTGTTGATTTGCACATTCGTTAGTTTGCATTTGTATCGACGATATCTATTTTTAAATATATTTGCCAAAAAAATACAATTGATAGCGAAAAATGGACTGATAAATAATAAGAAGATGCCAATGAAGGCCATGTCCATGTTACTTAAAAGTAAATTTGGCAACGTAACATTCATTTGAAAATGGCTTATGTAAAATAAGTAGTGTGAATAAAAGTTTTGAGTGAGCTGACCAAAATAAATATTGTTTAAAACAAAGGAATAGATTAGTTGTTTTTCGTTCCACACAACTTCTCGAGTTGTAGAGTTAATTACATCTTTGGTCAAGAAAGAAATTCGAAGAATATTTTTGGCATCTTTAGTAACTGAAACATTAAACAACTAAGTAATTTAGTGGAATAAAAAAAACTATATTAAAACACTGTACAATACCGTTCACGGATATAAACCGTTTATATAAAATAACAAACTACAACTTTGTAAAAGAAACGAGTTGAGGATGAGTTAAGTTTGAGAAATCGTATCGAACTTTTAAAGAGAAATTCGGGGGAAAAAAATCGAAGGTGAAAACTTTACCGGCATACTGTTTACGACCCAAGTTCTTAGTGTAGAAACCAAAACCGGATTCAACAGCATTTCAGCAAGATTTGAATTTGAACTGGTAAGCTCGCAGTTGAATAATTCAAACATTTTGCATTTTAGGTTGGTGCATGAATTATGATAAAATGTGAAATACATTTTTCTGTTTTTTTCTTGTTTAAAAAAAACATACCTTCCTATCCTAAGGATGATACTATCTAAAGGATTAAATCGATTTCAAATCCTTTCTCCATTTCAAATCCATTTTGACTTATTAAGTTGATGGATTTTACGTGTCGACTTCCTGATAAGTGGTTTCCAGCTCTGAATGTTTTTGTTTGGTGTTTTTGGCCTAATATTCAGGCTTCTGCTCAAATATCTGGATATCCATAATATATTCTATATTTTGAACACATAAGATTTCCATTGAACCACTTTAGAGGACTATAACTGGCAGTGACTTAATTTTTAAATCTTTATTTTCTAAAAATGAAGATAATGTACAGAAAGAAAAGTACAACTCTCTTTTTCTCTGAACTCCGTAAGTCACACAAAGAAAGAATCCCAAAACACAATCACAAAAAAAACAAAACAAACAAACAATCTCTTTATCATTTTTTATTACTAGTTATATAGAAAAACTCATCTCAGTGTTAGATGAATTAAAAATTGTGTAGGAATAGTTATAAATGTCTTTTACGGGTCGAAATTAAAACTTCTGAAAATTCATTCGCTGTTTTCACCGACTGAGGTTGTCCTCTCGAAGTTTTTTAGCAAGAACTACTTAAAAGACAAAGTTACACTTTGGTCACTTCCTACCCAACTACGTTTTCTTAGTCGTTTCTGAGATATTTACAGAACTTAATTATTATGAGTAACACGTGGAAACATTGTTACTTCAGTTAGTTATTTTGAGCAACCGAATACAAAAATTGATTTTTCTATTTTTTTTTTTTTTTTTTTTTTTTTTTTTGCAGTATCCTTGAAAGTGCTAAATATTCGTCCAACTGTATTGGTTTCGTTGGATTCATTACTTCAAATGAAAAATATATCCACTAAAACACTGATGAATTTGCACTAAAATTTTTTTGCACGCGCAAATCACGCAGAAAATAGAGCGTTCTTCAGAGCTGATTACGATCATTACAAAACTTGATCATTCGTCACAGACAGTTTCCGAATTTAAATCGATCCTACAAAATTTGTACGTCCGTTTTTGTTTTTTTTGTTTTTTTGTTGTTGTTTTTTTGTTTTTTTTGTTCGTTTGTTTTGTGTTAGAAATTGTCACTTTTCTCATACACCGCTGCATTGAGTCATCGGACCCACATCATAAACTGGAGGTAAAAAACGTAGAAAACAGTTAAATATATAGAAATAACGAAAATAAAAACTTCTCGGATTTGTGTATGAACTATTTTGTTACGGAATAAATAGTTCTATTATTTATTCATATATTAAAAAAAAAATTCTTGGAATATCATAAGCGCCTGGGCCTGCATGAAATCCACATTGTGGGTCAGACCACTTTCCTCTGGACGGCCCAGCATACTGACCGCCTCCTGACCCACTAATAGTAAGAAGGCAATTCGACGTCTCGTTCACGATCTTGTTTCAAAATGGAGATCTAGAAAGCCAGGCGTAGGTCATATTTCGTATACCTCCAAGAATATGTGCAGAAAATGAATGACTGATGATTCCGTTCATTATACATTTCTACAGAGTTTAATATATTGATAGTCATATCAAAGCAGTATTTATGTTTTGTCTCTAGGTTTAAAAATACCTTCTTAATTGGCAATAATACTGATCTAAAGGACAAAGAAGGACAATTTTCAAAAAAAAAAACGGACTCTAAGCAGACATTTCTCATTGCGCTTGTTCAACTTCCGCTTTTTACTTGAGGAAAACTCTATTACAATTAAGTTTCTCATTTCATTCCCTCATTTTAATGAAAAAGTCATTTTATTGATAAATGGAAAAAAAAAAAAAAAAAAAATCAGGAAAACAGGCCAAACCTGACTTTCTGAGACTGAGAAACCTCTATCGAAAATTGCATCGAATATTTTTATTTAGGAAATTTTGTAAGCTTACGAATGGTGTCCGTCCACTTACAACGATTTGACAACCGTTTTTGAGATATTTAAGAAAACATACAAACATCTCAAAGCTGCTACCCAAAGTTGCATGTCTGTTTATAATACTATCTTCTCATACTTCCTCTACACCAAACTAAAATTGCTGTATTTTTTCGGATGAATGTCAAACGTTTTAAAAAAATGTTCAACTCAATCCGTCATCCATTAATACGTTTCAAGCAACCATAACGGAAATTCTTGTTTTATCCTCTTTTATTGATAACGGAAAAATATATCGCCGTATAAATAGTTCCAAACGATTCCGAACGACACACCACCTACATCTGGAAGCCTATAAACGCAAAACCGTAAGCGTTATGATTTTCTTCCCTCAAATTTCGGCAAAAAAAACAGTGATTCATTTAGCGGATTCTGCTCTTTAACGAACTTAAACGTATATTTCAGAAAGAGTACTTTTGTCACAAATTTCATCACATACGCTAGTGAGCTAACAGTCATATATATATATATATATATATATATATATATATATATATATATATATATATATATATAAAGATTTATATTCTTCTTGGTAATAAAGAGCTTAATAAAAGTGTTGTGAGTAAAACTATTCTGCGTTGTCATAAAACATTCAGTAATTTCACGCTTGAACCTTTAACGAGTGCAGTAAAAATGAATGATTTTTCAAGTTGCACTGTCTCATTGCAGTGAAAACCCAGTAGAGTTCCGGGAGAGAGTTTCAGACGACCGTTTCGATGCGAACTGGCAAGATCGTGCAGCACGTTTATGTTCGCGATGTTTAGATCGCCTTTCCAAGTGCATTGGAAATATTCGTGAGAAGAAAAAAACGTTGCAGTATAATTCGGGAAATGACAATATAATAGTTATACATGAAACTGAGGCGATTAAAATCAAAACTAGCTCAAACCATTTGTATGCATTTCAGCGCGGTTCCTCCCTCTCTCCATAGGGAGGAAACCCACTTATGAGGCTGACGTCATGACGCAATCCGGAAGTGCCGACACGAAAATGTCATTTTTCAGATCCCATAGATCACGAATATAACGGTGGTTCAAATTTTCATATATATATATATATATATATATATATATATATATATATATATATATATATACATATATATATCTTGATATTGTTTTGGCTGGACGGTGATGGTACTGCATCAAATAGAAATACCAACAACTCCAGGTCTCCGCCACAAATGATTTATTTTATTGTCAAATCATGGTTTCAGAGACTACAGCTCCATCATCAGTGCTTCTAGTTCCTTACTGCAGGCGATTCACCCGTAGACTCTATCTAGTCTCTCAAAGCATGCTTTGACAATAAAAAATAAATCATTTGTGGTGGAGACCTGGAGTTTTTGGTGTTTCCACTTGGTATATATATATATATATATATATATATATATATATATATATATATATGTATATAGCTAACAACGGTCCGATTTTGATGAAATTTGGTAAACAAATCTTTCGTCTAATTAGAAAGGTCAGGTTCGTTAACCAGAAGAATCTGTCCACCGGAACATGGTTTTTAGAGTGAAATTCGCGTAAAAAAAACGGAACGCTTACGTTTTCCAATTCATGAGCATGCAGGCATTTCATCATCAAATCATTTTATAGATTTCTTAGCAAAGTAAAACTAATAGAACCATTTTTATAGCGATATCTGTAACATTTATTGAGAAACAATTAAATCCCTACTTTTCTGTTCGGGTGTTCAGAAACGTCTGATTCAGTTTGAACTTCCAGATGTTCGACATTCATCTAATCTAAAATATTTAAATTTTGTTTGCGTTTGGAGGTAAGGAAGTACTAGAAAAAAAAATCAATAATGGACATGAAAAGTTTTCGGATTTTAGTAAATTTTCTAAAATATCTCGAAAATGATTCAGAAATCGTGGTAAATGGAAGGTGATCATTCGAAACCTTACTAAATTCCCTACAAAAAAGGTTCGAATGAAATTTTCGATAGGGCGATAATCCGAGAAATAAGTTCTGAAAACTTCAAAATTGTTATTTTTGTTCTCTTCAACGGGGTTTTGTCTCTGTTTACCTAACTTTTTATGGGGTTGTTGTTTTGTTTTTTTAATTGTTTTTTTTTGTAAAATAGGAGTTGAAATTGCCTCGCATTGCATACTATCTTTTATAAAAAAATTATTTTCAGACATTTGATACAGATAACATGTTACGAACAAGGAAATTAGCCACAGTACACTTTCCAGAGCGGAGGACCAAAGCATCCACGATCTAATCAAATCTCGTAAACCTCGTCTGTTTCTTAAGATGCATTGGTATTCGAGCAAGAATGAGAAACGACTTCGGCTGAGTTCCAATATCCATGAGTTCATTACGTCTACGAACAGCTGGTATTGGTGTGGGAAAGTCATAACTCAAACCGCTGAGCTACAGCATATGGCCCCTTATGGCGGATATGACTTTTTAGAATCCTATCCACGGTAATTTTTCACGGAAAACATAACTAAAAGATAAATGACCCCGGAGTCCAATCTGCGTACAAAAAGATAAAGCCGGTATAGTGCAAGTTTACGGAGATTAAATCTACCAACTCGGCATGGAAAATCTCATCACATGAAGCACTAATGTAACCCTTGCTTACGAAAATCTTTCTTGAAGATTAGATAGTTAGCCGTCGAGGTGATAAGCAATGAGGGATTAGTTGGGATTCGGCTAAGAAAATGTGAATACAATTTTTGTAAAAAATCTGTATTAAGGACGTTTCGGCTACTCTTTGGTAGCCTTAGTTAGCTAAAATGACAAAAACAAAGAATAACCAGAATTAATAAACAGAAAACAGGTTTGCCAGTAAGATAAATGATAGATCTATACATACAAATCAACATATTTTAAGAACAATTTGTTGTTAAAATATGAGAACAATTATGTTCTTACTAAACAGGTAAGTGAACAGTAGTTTAGTAACAACACCTGTTTAGTAACAACATAATTGTTCTCATATTTTAACAACAAATTCTTCTTAAAAAAAGTTGATTTGTATGTATAGATCTATCATTTATCTTACTGGTAAACCTTTTTTCTGTTTATTAATTCTGGTTATTCTTTGTTTTTGTTTTTTTTTTCATTTTAGCCGACTAAGGCTACCAAAGAGTAGCCGAGACGTCCTTAATACAGATTTTTTACAAAAATCGTATTCAAGTTTTCTTAGCCGAATCCCAACTAACCCCTGATTGAAAATCTTTCTACTAAACGTTTTTTCAGAGAATGCAGAGGCTATGAAGTCGTTCGATAGCAAATGGACATTTAAATTTTCTAGTTGTGGTATGGGAATAAAGATGAAATTATGCCATGTATTGAATTAATTCGAGTGTTTTTGTTGAATTCTTCTTCATTTATATGTAGTTTTATAAAAACATATTTTTGTATTTATCAATAAATGCTAAAGCTACATCACTGAATGATTATCTTATAGTTTTTATTTATTTAAATTTTAACATCCATTTATAATTGACGGAGAATTTTAGGACGGGTTATGTATTGGTCACCACCCTTTTCTAGGCTGGGTAGGGCTGATGCATTTTCTTCTTTCCAAAGAAAATCCACCACTCCTAGTGGGAATCTAGACCACGATCTTAGGCATAAAGTACTTACAAAAATCGGGCCTCCTCATATTTTTAAATTATTTTTGGTACTTACGTACTAGCGTCAATGTAGGTTAAAGAGGTGGGTCTCGTTCAGAGATCTGGATCTTGGATGACGCATTTCCATTGGTCAATTCCTATCAGCAATTCCATTGGCTATTGTATTTATAGTAACCATCTTGTTCTCTTAGTATTTTTTACGCGATTTCAGGTTTTGTTTGTTATGCGAGTTTGTTGTTTGTGGGCGTATTTGTGTTCTATTCACATATCAGTCCGCTATCCAGCGAAAAACTATCTTTGATCTATATTATCAACGAGTTGGATTGACTAGAGTTTCGATATAACCTTGAGCGAGCGGAAACTTATAGCAATTATGGTATTAATATAAGGGCTACGCGTTTTCGCTAGCTAAAGGTTATATCAAAACTCAAGTCAACCCAAGTCGTTGATAATCCCGTCGCCATATTGGCAAAAATTGAATTGACTCCTTGATCCAGCTCTCTGACCTGGTGATGATCCAGTTCTCTGAGACCCACTTCTTTAACCTGCATTGACGCTAGTACTTAAGTACCTTATTTTTTTGTAAATATGTGTCTAATAGGCTTTTAATTTGTTCTGAGCGTACAGTCTGTCAGAATATTTTCTATGGATAATTCCACTAGGTTTATGCTGTCTTGACATAATGTACGAATGATTCAATCTAATGCAGTATATCCTGAGATGCCACTGTCAATACTTATCAAACAATATGAAGTAGTCAAGCATTATGGATTTGCTCCTTTACAAAACATATGCTCTTCCTAGAGAATGATGTAACATATAGAAAATGGCCAAAAAATCCAAATGAAAGAGATCCATTGTCTGTCCGAAGAAGATTGCGTAGTTAGTAAATCGTCTTGGCGTGCTCACTCAATGGTCAATGACAATTCCGTTAATAATGGGAGAGCAAGTTCAAAACTGCCCTCATCAGATATAACTACAAAGACCTAATGGGCGATTACTATCAACAATGCCATCTAATAATAATAGTCGAATGAAAGTGAGGTGAAAGCTCAACACAAGAGTATGTAACAGTTACCCTGTGATTGCATGTCTTGGGCAAGGTTAACTCTAGCTACTGTAAACAGTTCTCAGTAGTTGCTTTCTTTAAATATTATTATAATAAATTATCTAAAACATATATAGCTGTCAAATACCACTCACTCACTCACTGACCTAATCATCGCCCAGCCCAAACCACTTGACAGAAAAATTTGAAATTTTGCAAGGACACTCTCTTTAGGACATAAACACTCGCTAAAAAAGGATTTTTGATATTCAAATTTTTAAGTATTCTAAGATGGGTTTGAATTTTTAGTTGGTTAAAGCAGGCAAGCCTAGGCAGCATGCGTTGCTAGGACCTAACAGGTCAGGAGTTACCGTACTGTATCTAATTCATAATATTATTTATTTATTAAGAGTTTGGCAACTTTTGGCGACTTACTCTATAACAGTACATCATGATATTACAAAAATACCTTTTACACATTATATGAATGATACATTATAGTGATATTACAAGTCAGTACATTTTATAATTATGTGAGCCAATTAATAATAACAATAACATTTTATAAATCGTGAAATAATATAGCAATGAATTTTACAAATCGCAATATAATAGATATTAAATAGAGTATGAGGTAAAAAAAGGGGGGGAGGGGGTAGAGGAGGTAAGTGAGTGTTATATTGGAGATAGGACTATATTTTTAAATGTAGGTTAATTACTTAAGCCGCTTCCCGTTCGGGCTGGTCTCCCTGGGGAGTGTAGACCATTACTCCTCAAAGGAGGAAGGCTTTTACAAGCAAAAATTGTCAATCAGTTATTTAAAAAATAATTTTTTTTCTTAAAAATGTAAATAATTATTTATGAGTATGATTATGTAGGCAAATATCAGAGATGTTTTATTTTTTGTTTGTATAATAAAGCCTATTTCGTTCATTCTTTCAAATTAACTTTAGGAGGCAACTTGGAGATATAGCTATATTTTTGAATATAGGTTAATTAACTTTAGGTGAGTATGTTATTTTAATATTCGCTTCATTTCAACTATGATGGCAGTCCTTGAATTACTAGATATAAACTGTGATTTTGTCCCTCATAGAGTTAACTCTATACCTGGTGATGGTCCATCCGAGGTAATAATATCCCGAACCTTTGCACAGCCTCCTCACCCATCCCCAGTTAGAACACTTCTTGGTAATGCTCGCAAAAATGATGGGTGTTTCCAAATGACATCTTGGAAACATAAATTTTTAAATTTTAACGTACATTTATTATTGGCAACGAATTTTAACCTGTACCGGTTAAACTGCTGTTACTGCTAACCTATAGATAACGGGCTATCTCTGCGTTATCTGTTTCTTGACACTGGTCCGGAGTACCCCAATGTCAAGAAACATTATACTTTGATTAATTGTCAATTGAAAAATAACTTATAGTATGACGGGAACCGTACTACAATAAACTGCACAAAATTATATAGTAGCGTCAATTTTAATTATACATTATTTAACGCAATAAAATATCTGCTTATCTGCCATGATGAAGCACGGGTATTCAGCTAGTATAATAATAATATAAAACTATTTTTGGCAGTTTTTGCTCATCTTGAGGTACAATAAGTAATTTTTATTCTAAATATATATGAAGAATTGACAATTAAATCACTGACGCAGTATACCGACCTGTGTAATACATTGGAAATTTGATCATGAGCCAAAAAAGAAAAAACTATCAACATGGGTCTGGAAATGCTTTCTGGAGGCATTGGAGCTAAAAAAAATCTACCGACTTTGCTATAGATCAGGAGATTTCTGTACTTTTTAAAACAGGACAGCAATGTACAAAGTAATTGCAATTAGAACACATTCTTTAAAAGCGGAGAGAATGATAAGAAAACGACCTTCCATAATAGTCAAGAGAAAAACAAGTTGGTACTCAGATGATTCAACTTCTCAGTGTCTTTGACCGGCCTCTGGTGAGCAGTAGAAATTACTAGTTAATGATCTATTTTGAGCGATTAATTATTAAACAATTGATTTATTTTATTTGTATAGCTATTTATTTTTAGCGCGGTTCCTCCCTACCTCCATAGGGCTGTGGTAATCATGATGGCGTATGCATAGTTTGTTTTGAATTCTCCTATCTTTATAACCTTCCTCATAGCCTTCAACTGAAGTTACCGTTATTTCTTACTTTATTTAAAGATTTTACTCTCCATAGAATGGAATTTTATTTGCCTTGAATCTAGGCGCACGGTAGTGCGCCAGGCCAAGTTCCGGCCTAAGCATACTGTGTGTATATTACAGGAGGTCTTAGAGCCGATTTTTACTCTCTCATAACATTCAACCAGGTAAAGATAAAGTTATGAAATTTTACAGAGGTATTATACTACTGGCTGTAAGTAAAACTGGAAATTTTCATAATTCTACATCGAATAGATTCTGAGATATAAGCGATCGAAAATCGGGATTTATAGGACTCACTCACTCACTCATCAAAATTATTAGGCACTTCCCATGATGCTAGAGACTTGAGATTTGGCAGGATGATAGATATTAAGGTATTATTAAAGGAAAAAATCGAAAAATCCTGAAAAGTTGTGTTTGACGCTGCTTCCGGGCGTTTTGTACTTCCTTCGTAAACCCATCATTTCGTCCGAAACCCATGATGTGGGGTATCAAATGAATCGTCTCGGTATGAAGAACCTACATTTGATGTTTTAAGAAACATTTAGGCACATATAGGCTTGGTAAAAATCGTACACCAGCTGTCTGTCTGCATGTTTGTTCCTTATATAAATCCGAACCGTTTGATCGATTTTGACCAAACTTGGGAACAGATGGGTCTTGATACGGGGAAAATCATAGGCTAGTTCAATATCGTCTATCAGCTGTTTACCTAACTGTTTATTCCTTATACAAACCCACACGATTTGACCGATTTTGACCAAACGTGGTACACAGGTAGGTCTTTATCCGGGTAGTGTCATAGGCTAGGCCAAAATCGTCTATCAGCTGTCTGTCTCCATGTTTGTTCCTTACACGAATTCACACCGTTTGACCGATTTTGACCAAATTTGGCACACAGGTAGGTCTTGGTCCGAGGAATGCACTAGGATAGGTAAAAAAGGTCTTTCATCTGTCTGTCTGCATGTTCGTTCCTTACACAAATTCACACCGTTTGGCCTATTTTGACCAAACTTGGGACACAGGTGGGTCTTGATACGGGGAATGCAAAGACCCTGGTTTTATATGAAGTAAAAAAGCCAGTAGGTATGTGGCAACTAAATTTTATTTAATACTTAGAAAAAAGTAATGATATCCCAAAAAAAACATAAATGTGAAATAGAGGCCAAGTTCCTCCCCCACAAAGAAACACTCCCTTCCCCAAAAAGCGAGAAATATCTCCTCCTAAAACCCCCAAAAAACGCCTTACCATCCTACACTCCAAAAAAAGTAGTATGAGTTGGTGTATTAGGTGTACCATATTTTCAACCAAAAATATTTGCCAATACAAGAGATGATACAAGAAAGAAATGTCCATGTTCATTACTTAGAAGACCTCGTAATTACTTACTATGAACAGTAAAGACACTTCAACTGACCTTTAAAAACAACAATAAAAATACTTATATCCAGTCACTAAAATATCAATTTTCTCAACCAGGTATATTCTTAAACTTGGCAATGTTTTTTTTGTGCCGAAATTATATTTAGAGAGAAAACTAAACATTGCCAAGTTTAAGAATATACCTGGTTGAGGAATGTGATATTTTAGTAACTGGATATAAGTATTTTTATTGTTGTTTTTAAAGATCAGTTGAAGTGTCACTACTGTTCATAGTAAGTAATTACGAGGACTTCTAAGTAACGAACTTGGACATTTCTTTCTTGTATCATCTCTTGTATTGGCAAATATTTTTGGATGAAAATATGGTACACCTAATACACCAACTCATACTACTTTTTTTGGAGTGTAGGATGGTAAGGCGTTTTTTGGGGGTTTTTAGGAGGAGGTATTTCTCGCTTTTTGGGGAACGGAGTGTTTCTTTGTGGGGGAGGAACTTGGCCTCTATTTCACATTTATGTTTTTTTTGGGATCACATATTTAGAGTTGATCATAATAGTAAACTAAATTTGCTAGTAAAACAAAAGAATCTTAAAATGACAACGAATTTTTGGTTCTGTGCAGTAGTCGAAGAGTGAGTATGTTTTCAGTACATAATAGTATTGACTTATTAAGCCTTCCTCAAGAATGAGGATTAAGAATTATCCGTATTATTCAGTGTAAGTTTCCTGTGATTTGTGATGCTAATCTATTCCATTTCTTCGAGATGTAGTGAACCGCGCTAAGATGACGTAGTTCCTGCGAGTCAGACTTTTTTAGGGTATATTTCATTCTATGCATATAATCCTACACTTTAATGTGTTTAAACATTATTTTTTATGTAAACTAATTATAAATATTGTTGTAATGATGATGAAAAAGTGTAATATGTGAAGCGTATACAGGATAATTATTTTTAACAATATTGTTTCAATCACCTTTTTCAATTTAATTATCTTTTTTACGCTTCGCTTGATTCCTTTCCTAATTTATGATCTAGAACATATTTCATTTCACGCTCAAATCTGTTATTTTATTTAATTACTTTTGCTAGTTTGTGTTGGTAGAGCTTCCCTCCTACAATTGCAGCAGCACCAGTTCCATACAGTTCAGTCCGAGAGCCGTCACATTATTGCTACAATTTATATTTTGGATGTTTTGGATACATTCTTCACATAAAATAATTGCAAAAAATAAATATTTTTTCAATTTACTGGTATGCTGAAAATATCGTTATAATCCTGATAATCGATGATAAATTTATATTTGTTATTAGCATTTTCTCTTAAGTCAGAACAGATCATTAAACGTAGAGAATACCAACGTGGATGTAGTTGGAGTTCGGCTTTAATATAAGTATAAAACTCATTTTTGTAATGTTTTTCTTTTTTATATTTTATCGTTATTGCCCAGTCTTTATTGGGGATATAATAAAATGTATCAAATAATAATGTACATTAAGTAATAATAAGTTATAAATACGTATAATAATTTAAAAAATCACAACCAGTGAATATGCAAAAAATTGTATAAATAAATTAAAAAAATTGAGCATGAAATGGAATGAATACTAAGTGTTAAATTAACAAAGGAATCAGGCGATGCGTCGTAAAAAGAATAATTATTTTAATAAAATTGTTTCAATCGCCGTTTAGTTATCCTACTTACGCTTCACATCTCGTAAACCCCTTTGTTAACATAAAACCTAGTAAATATTTGATACATTTAATGCTCAATTTTGCATTTTTATTAATTTACTAGTTGATGATTCAGTTGCTACTATATTGTATTTATAAGTAAATATTAATATTGACTTGTATAAATACACTTGCGTGGTACAATATGTTTTATAGCCCCGATAGGCTTGAAAACCAAATAGAAATTTAAGCAGAAATAAATACTATTTATTTATTCATTCATTTCGAGAGCTTCGCAACAAGGGTGATCTGCTCTATTGAATAACAAAAAATAACAACAATAAAAAAAATGGGGATAAATAATAATAATAAATACAATGAAGTAATTGTTTTTGAATTAGTTGGTCATGATCTCAAAATTAAATAGAATCCGATGATAGGAGTTAACATAGGGCTTTGATTATAATAATAATTGGTCTAATAATATGGTGACCAGCCGAAAAAATAAAATAAAATAAAATAAATAATAAAAAGAAAAGAAGAAATAAATAAATAAAATAAATAAAAATAAAATAAATAAAGGAATAAGGAACATAAATTAAAATAATAATAACAATAAATAAAATATATAAAGGAATGAATTGGTTGACAATTATTGTAAGATCAGAAATTTTGAAAAAAATAAATACTAAATTTCATGTAGTTTTATTATGGCCGTACCCTCCATCTTGTTTTGATTATTTTTCAATGTTATTATATTCTCTTCATTATAATTCTGTCTTGATATTCCCGGTCAGTTTACACTAATTATTAATGTATATTTTGGCTTATTGGATTAAAAATTTATAAATATATACATATAACATTTTAACCCCTTTTCATCATTTTTTTAATAATTATTTCTTATTCATAAGTTGCTACTACTTGTCCGTGGACACCTAATGACTAAACTAGACTAATGTAGTCGATGCAACATACTAATTCTAAGACATATTTTCTACAGATAGTAAATGACAAAAACCATTACACATACCCACTGAAATTTAATTACTTTTATCGATGGTATCCAATACGATATTCAAGCACTTATAAATTACCGATATATATTACAAAATTTAAAAACAAAAAAAAAGTACACCTTGATTTTTTTCTCAGTATTCAATTTGTTTCCAAAATTAAATTTATTTTCTGGTCATCATGATTACCTATTATAATTTACCTAATATTTTCGAAACCTGGTTTCTTGCGATCCAGCAATAAAACATAAATATTTAATAATCATTTTATGTACCATAGAGCATATCGTCCAAAATATATATTTTTCTAAAAATCTGTAATCCTTGTTATCCATCATCATCATCATCATTTAAACAGCCAGAATGGTTCCTTATATTAGAATTAAAAAGTAATCTTAATTATTTTAAGAAAACAAAATTTTATATCAAATATTAATTAAATTTATACCAAATGAACCGTGAAAAATATAACAATGTACAATATATTTTTGCATTCGGCACCGGAAATTGCGAGCGATAATTTAAAACATTCTTGCTTAACTTCGCGACCGTTGCATATTCGTATATTTTACCTTCGAATAAAGCAGAAAGTGTAGCCATAATATTCTGCATAAAATACCGATAAAGACCAGAACACTTATAAGGAAATGATAAAAATGGTATTAATTAAAGGAATATTCATTCTTGTTACAAATATTAACTAATGAATAAATCATTAGCAAAATTATCATAAGCTCTCGTTAAATTTATGTTCCATCCAGCCTCACGTAAGATAGTGTGCATCCAGGTGGATCGTGCACGGGTTTGATAGAGTATATATATATATATATATATATATATATATATATATATATATATATATATTATCCTACTTTCCACCGTATATCGCCATATCGCCAGCTGTGCGGTTTTTTTAAACACAAATACAATTTCATGAAAATATAATTATTGTGTTTAAAACTTACAAGGGGAGTGTACGGCGATGGGGTCCCCGATTTGGACCATTTTTTTTCTGGTGATTCTACATCGAAAAATATACCAATGCGCCTTAGAAGCCGAGAAATAAAATAAAATACGTTGAAAGTGCTTTATTTTTTAGATCGAGTTTAGAAAATGATATCGACATGATTCTTTCACCAATTCATTTAGTTTTATAGAGTAGATTAAAGGAAAAATATAATCGCTAAACAATAATTTATATTTCGTCAAATTAATTCAAAAATATGCTTACGTTTTCAAGTAAACTAGTATTGTACATTTTTTTTACACCAAAAATAATAGCTGATTTAAAATCAGCACGCCAAGAAACCCTAATGTGGTGAATGCCATTGAAAACAAAAAATAATGTTTTTCCCCAGTCTGGAAGAGACTAAAAATTTGAAAGCGAAAAGGTAAAGTGACGTTTTTAAATTGAATATCTCCCCTTGAGATAATCCGATTTTTTACGTCATTGGAATCTTTCAAAAGAAGAAAAACTCCTTTTTCTAACAACATAAATGACTGTTGTATTATCTCGAAAGGTACTTGCAAAAAATGGTTCTCAAAATAAAAATAAAATGTAAACGTTTTTGCATATAACGTCAATCCCAGAACTCGTAGAAACACCACAATCAGAAGGAAATGTGTCTCATTAGGGCCTTGTGTGTCTCATTAGGGAAATGTGTCTCATCGGCCCTCCAAGTTTGGTTTGAATCGGGTAAATATTCTTTGAAATATGGCCGGATTTTTGAATCTTTAACAAAATTTTAAGGGTCCCCCTTAGCAAAATTTAAAACATTTTTTTTTTATTTTTGTAATATTCCCAAAATTTGAATTTAGGGTTTTTATAATGGATAACTTTTTAAATGTAGGTATATGGAATGTTTTGGCAGAATAATGACTTCTATAAAGTCTCACAAATAAATTAATAAAAATATAATAGTTCAAACTAGCTTTGTAATCAGTGTGAAACAATAAAAGAAAGAAATACTCGGTTTTAAGTGAAGGATCTGTTCCAGAGCAACCCCCCAATATTATTTTCACTTGGAATATTTTTATAAGCGGATAAAAGTCACTCAACGGTAATATTGGATAGAGATGACTATGATGCTAAAGTGGTTTCCATGTTGGCTTCCGAGGGGTGGGAGCCGATGAAAAAGGATCCTACGGAAGATTACAATGAGCAAATTAAAAGAACTCTAAAGTCCGTTTCTCTATTATTAAATCCCGAGGAAAAAGATCACATAATACAAATGAATCCGTTGCCACCTCTGTTATATTGCCTACCTAAAGTACACAAACCGGGACATCCATTAAGACCTATAGTATCATTTAACTCAGCTCCGTCAGAAAAACTTGCTAAGAAATTAATTCAAACTTTTAATAACCTGACAAATTTTAAACCGGCTAACACTGTTTTTAATAATATTGACCTCATCGAGAAATTGAATAACATCAATCCTGACGCGTTGCCGGAGAACAGGTTCCTTGTATCTTTTGATGTGACTAACATGTTCTCAAACATACTGCCAGATCACGCAGTCAGCCTATTTAAAAAAGTATTAAATAACAGAAAAATCAATCCTGTAGTTATTTCAGAATTCATACAATTACTTAAAATCTGCTTACGCCAAAATTATTGTAAATATCAGGGAAAATTTTTCAAACAAAACACAGGCCTCGTTATGGGTTCTCCCATTAGCCCTTTAGCAGCTGACATGTTTATGGACTGGTTTGAGGCATGTTTCATAAATACTAAGAAAAATCCATTCTATGGTCGGATCAAATTTTGGTACAGGCATGTAGATGACGTATTGTTGGGGTTTTCCGGGTCGCGTGAGGAATTGACTGGATTGTTAAAGTACGCCAATGGATGTCATCGGTCTATTCGATTCACGTCTGAGTTGGAAGTTGAGGGAGTGTTGTGCTTTTAACTTACAGATAACGAGAGAGAAGAAGGCTCACTCATTTGGCATATATAGGAAGCCCACTTTCACAGATACCATGATTCCATCTGACTCGAGTCATAGTTATAGGCACAAATTGTCTAGTTTTATATATTTAGTTGACCGAATGCTGAGGATCCCACTTAGTAAAGGAGACTATCAAAATGAACTAAATACCATAAAACACCTAGCACAGGTGAATGGTTATGGAAAAACGTTAGTGGATAAACTGGTAAAGAGACGTCTGAAAAAAATATATGGGAAAGATGGGGACAAAGAAGAGTCGCATAAAACATCGATCAAATGGTGTTCTATTCCATATATAGAAGGTCTTTCAGACAAGTTGGGGCAACAGTTAGGTAGCCAAGGAATAAAAGTGGCATTCAAAAACCTTGGCTCTTTAAAGTCTCTACTGTGTAATGCCAAGGAAAAAGTACCCTTAGTGGAGAAGTCCGGGATTTACAAGATGAAATGTACATCGTGTGAGGCGTCTTGTATTGGACAGTGTGGTCGAAAATTGAAGAAGAGGTGGTATGAGCATTTGACGTATAACTCTTCTGAAATGTTCACTCATTTGCAAAAAGAAGACCACAATAAAGAGGCCCTAGATGTAACTTTGTTGCACAATGTTAAAAAGGGGTATAAGATGAACGTCCTAGAAGGGATTGAGATTAAATTAGATAAACTCCCGGCTCGGAGAGTTCCCAAGAAGAGACCTCAGTCTACGGGTAACCGCCTGCAGTGAAGAACTAGGTGGGTACCTCAGCATTAGGTTTTATTTTTATTTTTAACTCGTGATATACTGGTGTGTTTTTTATTTATGTACTTATTTATTTATTTTTCTTATGTTTGCTTGGACAGAAAGTGTGTATTTTGCTGTTTTTAATGTATATTTGAGTATGAATGCTTGTGTGGTTGATTACGTGTTTTGTGTTTTAGGATTTAATTGTTTTTATGATTGCATTGATTGTTTTTAAATGGTTTCTGACAATTCAAATTTATTTGATAAGCTTGTTCTCCGGTGTTAAAGATTATATATTTTTTGTTTTTCTATGCTGTAGAAGCACTGAGGATGGAGCTGTAGACTCCGAAAGCATGCTTTGTTGGTGAATAAAATAAATAATTTTTGGTGGTGGAGACCTTGGAGTTTGTTGGTTTTCCTATTTGGATAAATCATTATGTTTGGACAGTGATGGACGAGCAATATACCACCATTAAACCCAACCCTCCTCTTACAGCATTCCTACTTAATTATATTAAGAAATAGACTTCTTGTTTATTTATGACTTCACCCTCAATGAGAAACTCCGAGTGGGTTAAATGAGTTTCTTGAGTTGTCTCATCATTAATTTTATCGCAATGTTGTCTCATATTGCAGAATCAAGTGTCTATAAAAAATTAAAAAAACATTTTTTTGTGAGTAAAATGTTTCTAAATGTGTAGTTTGAATTATGAAAGAAAATATTAGCAGGTTAATGATCTTGTGGCGAGCTGAAGTAGATCAGTTGGTCATTAGGAGTAAAAAGGAAAAAGGTTTTTCTGTGTTTCCTTTTGCGGTTAGCAGAACCACAGAATGGTTCAAGAAAGGCTAGTAGTAGTTAAGTCAACAAGATGGCATTTCTTCTTTTTGTTCAGGAAGGTTTATCAAACTTCTTCAACTTCTTAAAAACATTCGTGCAAGATTTGCTCAACTACTCTATAATTTCTCATAACAACGACTAGTTTCTTCTGTTTCCTTTTATGTTTTGAGGTCACAATTGTTAGTTAAAAACGAAGGAGAGAGGGTATCCTGTGGTCCAGTGGCTAACGTCTCGGAGTCTTACATGGAAGATGAGGGTTCACTTCCCGGCCGTAGCAGATTGCGTTCTTTCATCTATGGGTGGACCCAAAGACAGCCCAGCGCTAGTCCCTAGCCCTAGATGCACCCTTTTAAGACTTCACGCCACTTAAGTAACAGAGAACACGCGATCATTGGTGGCACTGCAGTGATACAATGTCCATTACAATAATAGGCTTCTATTCAACATTTCTCATTGAGCCAGTGTTGTTATTGAAAATTTAGGTCTTCTGTATCAAGATGTTGGGATTGTAGCGACTGGAATTCCCAGACAAACCCTAATGTGTCTCAGACAAACCCCTAAGCCTATCCAGACCAGAGGATGGAAAGTTTTCTTCAGATTATCGTAAATATAGTACAAACATCATCAATAAAATTGTAAAACTTAGTTATTGATAATACCTTCTCCCTGCCAAACCTGTTTCCAGAGATCCGTTCGCCTCTACTCACTATGATGAGAACCCTTTTGCAGTACGACTTATGGTTCAACTTCCGAAATTGGACCACAAGTCGACGAGTTGGAAGTCTAGTTGGGCGAGTCGGAATATTTAGAAATTCCGACGTCCGACTGGCAAAGGCGTTGGAGCGTGAGTGAGGGAGTTGGATCAAAGTCCTCCAACTTCGCTCAGGCAGTGCTTCGATTTGCACTCGACACATTTTTCGGCGAGGAGCAACGTACACAGTCGTGAAAAAAACAAACTAGGACTAAAGTTAGACCGCAAGTCGGTGCTTGAGTGGAGTCGACTATCCTACTATTAGTCCTACTAAGTCGTACTGCAAATCGGAACGTGAATGGCCTGCTTTAGACCCGAAAGAATTAACAAAATATGCTACGCACCATTATGCACAAAACACTTACACTAGCAGAAATTACTCACGTCGTCTTTTCAAAATCCGTTCGTTACAAGCAGTTGTTTTCTCATTTTACTTGCAAGTTCATTTTACTCCTAAAATCAATTATAAAAACAACAAACAATAAAATATCAAGATAAACAAACGCAAAAAACCCTTCAATGAAAGCAACATTTTCGAATTTCCCTGCACTTCTTTTCTCGAATGAGATGGTACCATCGAACATTTCTTTAGAACCGTTTTTGCAGAGACTTTAGTAAGCATTCGAATGCCACCTTCCGGTTAAAACAATTTTCCAACCCTTTTTCGAGAGGTTTAAAAATATATATAAAACTCTCAAAACTGCTCACTTAATTCGTTTCCACTATTTCTGGCAACATACGAACAATTCGAATAATAAAATTTAAATTTGAGAAATTAGTTGAGAAATTAGATTAGAGTACTCTGAATTGAGCAAGAATCATCGTTGCTATATGCACACACACAAAAAATATTTGATAACCACGTCTTGTAAATGGAAATCCGATTCGGAACAATAAAAAATATAATGATATATTTTGGAACGATTTATAATTTAAAGCGCTAATAATAGCCGACATAAAAATCTTTAATAACAAATTAGTAAGATGATTAAATGACATACAAGTTACATCTGTAAATGGCAGCGTGCCATTGAGAATCGTGCCCTAACCATTAGAGGATGATGCCTGTAAAAGAACAAGGAGGCCAACCTGTTAGCACGAAATGATTTTATAAGGGCAGCTGGTATTCAGTGTAATCCTCTTTCTTTAAATGATACATTAGGCCTAGTTTCAACATCCTTTTGGCGAGTTTTGCAGTATTACGTTATGAAAAGGAGTTTCCGGAATTATAATTGACTTCGTTGGTACTTCTCGGGCAAATGCAAAGTCCAAAGCGCTAAAATTGGAGAAGAGGTTATTGAAAATAGTATTGTTTTGTGCTGAGTTCAAGAATTTACAAATAAAAGATTTGATAAATTTCTTTCTCGATACCTCGAAACGTTCTCCTATAACCAGGTTCCTCGGATACTTGGCTCTAAGTTTACGCTTAAATCTAGATTGGAGATCCCGACTTAACAAATAGAAAATCTTTTGTCAGCATTATCGGAATTAACACGTTCAAAGCTGCAGCCATCTTGGCTCACTTAGGGCTACCGATGCAATTGATTTAAATTTACTTCCCATCTAAAGGGGTCTCCCCGTGGTCTAGTGGCTAACGCCTTAGGCTGCACCTACATTGGACCCGTATTTCGCCCGAACCGATCCGATCCGATTTCGTTTGATCGACAACGGCCAACAGCGGCAGACGTGAGTGTCTACACTAGTCTCGACCCGATCCGATCCTATTTAGTCACAGCTCGTCAGTAATGACCTCCTAGTGAAGTGAAAATGAGTGATTAATTTATGAAATACCTCCTAATAAGCATAGAAACCTTCGATTAGGTTGAATGTTGGAGGAAAGAAAAGTAATGGTATTCATATTTTAAAATTATTTATAAGAAAGGTAACTAGAAGGTTATAAGCATTGGAAGGTTATAAACATTAGAAGGTTATAAATATTGGAAGGTTATAAACGTTGGATGGTTATCAACATCTTTCCACGCAGTTTAATGAACAAGGGAAACAAAAAACAAAAATGTGAATTTGCAAAGTTGTTCTAAATGTTATTTCCTTTGATATAAAAAACAATGCATTGAAATCAGTTAAGATTTAGAACCTGTAGACCTTTTTTGAAACACTAAATGTGGTTTGGCGCCATTTTGCTTTGTCGGTCCGAAATCGGTCTAGAAACAAACATGTTTGAATGGCCAAGAATCGGTGGCCGTTGGATTGGACCGGATTGGATCGGAGCGGGACCAATGTAGTCACCTCCAGTGAGATGCATGTGTTTGTTTTTCTTCCGACAGTCGGTGGCTACTGGATCGGATCGGAAAGGGTCCAGTGTAGGTGCACCCTTAGATTCATATGCGGGGGATGGTGGGTTCGATTTCCACCGGTGGCAGGAATTTTCTCATCTCAAAGCTCTTTAGGAAAATTCCTCAATGCACCCTGGATGTCGGCGCTAGTGCGCCTATATGTCGATGCGCCGTAAAGAAATAGAAAACAATTTCCCATCTGATTGATTATTTTTTTTTTTTGCAATGAGAAACTGAATGGACCCGAGCTCCATATGGTTTTGTAAATATTTAACCATTTCAGTAGAAGAAAAAAAGTCTCTTCGAATCTCACAAAACAGTATATTTTAAATCTAATTGTTTAAATAAAGCATATTTATCTATCTATTTGTCTGTGATATAAAGAGTTATTACGAATGAAAAAAACAGATAATTACTCAATGAGAGATAATAGACAAATATTTGGCCCAGCATTTATTACTAGAATTCTTTTCAGGTATTTTCATGCTAGTGTTCAAGCTATACTTCCGTTATTTTCAACCGTGCATTATATCCGTAATGAAGGATTTGCATATATTTATTTATATGATTATTCAAGAGTTTCTAAGCTTCCTCCTTCCTCGAATAGAATATGCTCCACCGATTCGTGAAGAAGCTGCGTGCCTCCAAGTCATGCGCTAACTCATCGTCAATAAGAATGTAATTTTTTTTATTAAACGCCTATTTCTTTGATGGAAATATCTGTTTATGATTACGAATTTTCGTGTGTGTTTTTTTTTTTTTTTTTTTATTTTTTTTTTTATTTTTTATTCTATTCAATCAGTAACTATTTAGACAACTGAAAGAGAGAATTTCGGACATCTACAAATAGACAGTCCAGAAAAAAACTGCATCATCATAATGTTTTTCATGTTCATGTTTATTCATAATGAAATTTGACGAGTTGTGTATAAAAAGTATTAAAATTTTGACTTTAACCTTGATTATTGTTATAACTACTGCAGCCTTAAATATATAAATAATCCCCCTCTTAATTTCATTCCTTAAGGATGCAAACCTCCAGCAAAATATATGAAAATAAATAAATAAATTAAAAAATAAAATAAATAAATAAAATGGATTAATTAAAAAAAAAATAAATAAAAAAACAGATTATATATTAAATAATATATAAAAAAAATATTAAAATCATATCCTACATTTTCTAACCAATATATTGAAAGGCGGAAATAACCTAGTAGTAGAGTGTCAAACTCCATATCTATCTATCTACCATAAATGTGTAACCTCGTTTTACTGTTAACAACATTGAATTGCCTTCTGGATTTAAATCCTCTGAGAAGGAGCGATTTTATGTGCTAAAATGACCGTAAAGGGTGGTAACCTATAGATAACCCGTCCTAAAATTCGTAGTTAATAATAAATGGACGTTAAAATTTAAATAAATAAATAAATGACCGTAAAGCACACACAGCCCAAATGACCAACTCCCACGCGTTATTACCAACATAAAACTATCACAAAAGAGAGCCAACGAATAACTCATTTTTCATGATTTGTTTTATAGACAAAACCATTTTAAAATAAGATGAAGAAAATTAGGCTTTGAAGTGATAAGAAATCAAAGAATGGTCGGAATTCGGCTAAAATAAAAGCATGCTCTTTGGCAGCCTTTTGCAGCTATATTTATATATATATATATATATATATATATATATATATATATATATATATATATATATATATATGCATTTACAATATTACAAATCTAAACAGCACGAAATATATTTTTTTATACGTCGTGACAATAGATTAAGAAACAATTTTTTATAGTTTTATATTAGGTAAGAAAAAAAAACTTTGTTATCTAATAGGTGCAAAAAAACTGTTTCTTAATCTATTGTCATGATGTATGGAAAAAAAAAGTTCCTTTCTGTTTAGATTAGCCTGTTTTGTACATGTAATTATGCCTGTTCGCGCTTTCCTGGCCTCAATAATGGTCCGATTTTGATGAAATTTGGTAAAACTCTTTTGTCTAATTTGAAAGATCAAGTTCGTTAACCAGCAGAATCCGCCCACCGGAACATGGCTTTTGGAGCGAAATTCGCGCGAAAAAATCGTTTCGCTTACTTTAAATGCTTTCAAGTACTTGTTTTATAGGCTTCTTGGCTTGGGAAAACGAATGAAACCATTTTTAAGGCGATAGCTTTAACCGTTTTCGAGAAAAGTGGCAAAATATTTGTTGAATAACGTTTTTGGTTTGGGTACTTAGAATCATGGGATTCAGTTAAAATATTTTGTGCATGTTCAAATTTCAGTAAAACTAATATTTTGAAATTCGGGTTACGTTTGGAGTTAAGGAAGGGTTAGAATAAAATATTTTATTAAAAGACATGTAAAATTTTGGGAACTACGTATATTTTCCTTAATATCTCGAAAACGGTTGGGAATCACGGTAAACGGAAGGTTACCATTCGAAAGCATACTAAATGCTCTACAAAAAAAGGTTCTAAGGAAAGTTCTGATTAGGCGATGTCAATCGGAGAAATAAGTGCTTAAAACTTTGAAGTAATTGATTTCGTTTATTCGAACGGGTCTTTTTGTCTGTTTTTATTTCTTATTATTTTTTAATTGCTTATAGTAGGAGAATGTATTTGACAATAAAACATAATAATTAAAATAAGAAAAGAGATTCGATGACGTCTTTTGAATATTTTCATGCCTTAATGCTGTTGGTATATTATTTTTTTTTAATTGCTTTTATGTCTGCTTTTATGTGTGTGTGTGTATATATATACATATATATATATATATATATATATATACACACATAAACATATCAATATATGCATATAAAAATGCAAACTACAGGTATTATATTGATGTATGAGCCATGAAACGTCTAGATTTATTATATTCACCTCCAGACAGTGTCAGCGGGTCAACGTCATAAACAGTTTCTTCCAAATAGGAAAGGGGAAAAAGCGCTCGTATGTACAAACAATGCAGTAAATGGATTTCTACATAAAACAAGCTACCGCTCATGCATTAATCATTCCATAATCCATAAAAAAAGCGATATAGTCACAACGTTAAGTATACTTGTTATGTGAACATTACGTTAAGTATACTTGTTATGTGAACATTTCATTGTTTGTACTTCTTCATCGGTAACAAAAAAAAATAATTATAATAACTAGCTATTTACAATTCTCATGAATTTGATTTTATTCTATTTCTCATCTCTTAGTGATTAGCGCTTAAAGAATTTTTTTTTTTGCTCAACCTAAAGCTCTCAATGACAAAGGACGTTTTCAACACAAGATACACGAATGACCAAAGGTGTGAAGAAATATTGGTTTCAACAATCTTACACGGATTTTTTTTTTCATAAAAGAATACTTTCCAATGAAAAAATTTCTTATAAAGTTTCGAAACATGATAACTTAGCTGTGTCTAGAACTACCAACGCTTTTACAACTGTGTGCTGATAGGAGCAAGAAAAAAAAATTACTCTTTGTTCTTGAAAAGTAATAATAATTTTAAAACTCAAGAAATGGCAGACTGACTATCGAAGGCATTTCTAAGTAATAAAGACCGCTTATAGAGAATTGTCTAACTTGGGTAAAATTTGGCACAAATCACATTGTCTTCAAAGAAGATCCCGCATGCAGGAACTCAGTTTTTCGGCAAAATTCGTCCGAAAAAATCGAAGAACTTATGATTATGCTTTAATAGGCTTCTACTTACCCTCAAAAGCTTCTGCGAGGAACGTTGGCTAAAAACAAACTTTCGATAATATTTGAACAAAGTAGTTTTTTCCGGGTACTCAAAGACGACTTGAAAAATTGTCTACTTATAATACATTTATCTAAACTATGATATATACATTTTGCTTATGTCTGGAAGCGAGAAAGAATAAAAACAAATATACTTTATTAAGAAATATGATTAATTTTGGAGTTTTCAATGTCTTGAAAAATAGTTGGAATATTGTATACCATAAGTGAAAAGTGTATGTTTAATCATATTTTATGATCTATACATATATTAAAAATGTAACGGAACGCTGTCTGTACATGGAAGAAATATTATTCGGAGTAGATGGAAATAATATTATTGGGTGCCTTTATCAACGCAAAAGAACCCAAGATAATGATTCTTAAAATCTTTGTCTGTTTGTCTGTGCGTTTGTGCACGCTAATCTCAGAAACAGCTTATCCGATTTAGATGCGGTTTTCGCTAATATATTTTTGTAAGCTTCACTTAACATTTAGTGTTTGTTTCATGTCAAAAGGTTCATAAATAAAAAGTTACGCCAATGTTGTGACGTGTTAGCAATCCTAGCAGACTGTATGCTTTGGTTCGCGATGGCTATCTATATCGTGTATAGAGAAGCATTGCTGTAAAGTAGATTTTTTTTTAAAACCCAAACGACGGTATATATAATCCAAAATAAACTAAAATATATATCCATAAAATGCTGCCCAAAGTCCCTATTGACGCGATGAAGTCGCGTTCACAGCTAGTACTTTAATAAAAATGTTATATTTAACCATTAATATTGTATTTTAATTAGAAATGTTGTCAGCACTTTATAACTGTTATTATAATTTATAGATATTCGCTAAAATCTAAATTAATCCTCATAGTACAATTATTTTGAAATTAAAGAGTTTTGAGATTTCTTGTGACTTCATAATAAGCAATTGCGGCTCAAAGCACTAAGAGTGCCATTTAAAAGTAAAATAGCAAGCACAACCATAAATAAAGCCATGGATAATGGAGAAAGTCGGGGCGGTCAATTGCTTTGAAGCTATTAGCGATTTTCTGCGAAATGCGTGGGTTATGTAAAAATCCTAAGTGATTTATGAAAATGAAGTTTTCTGAACGCGCGCCCAGTAAAAATAACAAGAAATATCTAGGTGCCAGGAAATGAAATTATTGTTTTTGTTCAATTTCAAAAAACCATTATTATTCATTATTCCAAGTAGAGCTATTATGCTGGGTTCCTTAATAACCTTCTATCTATTGTTTCACCGTTTGTATAGCCAGTGTTTTTTACAATATAGCAAAAAATACGACAGTAAAAGGAATATTAATGTGTCCAGATGCTGTGATAACGCCAAAGTGTAACCCCGGCGAAATATCGCGCAATCGGGCATCGAGACCTATGGGGAAATAAGCCGTGAATCAGAAAGATTAAAACAAAATATAAAGTTACTCTTGACAAATAAATGTTAATTTAGAAATTACTTTAGAAAAGAAGAAATAATTTGAAATTATATTAAACAAAATTATCTCAATTTATAATTGAGGCGTCTAGAATCAAAAGAAGACACATCATTAAGACCAATTTGTTCAGAAAACACCAAAAACTCGACAAGTCTTATGTTTAATTTTATACATGTTTATAATTTTCTTAAAAGTTGTATCACAGAAGAACGTTTTTGAGGAATTTGAAAAGTATATCTATTTTGAAGGAATTTTTATTTTTTGATGTGTCTTACTTAGTTTTAAAATTCACTGATGTATGTCTTATTTTGATACCAACTTTCCACTTCAGCATTAAAAAACAGCATTATCCATTGAGTATGGAAAATTCTTTTCTTTGCCAGTATATAGAGGATATTTTGATCTCGTAAAATCAACTGTTATCTCAAAATCGTAAAAATAGTCATGTGTCTTGTATTAAAAAAAAAAAAAAAAAAAAAAAAAAAAAAAAAAAAAAAAAAAAAAAAAAAAAAAAAAAAAAAAAAAAAAACGCTCCTAATAAGTAACTATTAAAAACCAATATTTCTAAACTCGAAATTCTTCTAAAACTCTCTGCAGTAAAAAGTAAACTGCAATTTCTCTTATGCCTCACCAGAAGTTGATTAATTTTTTAAGGTATTTTAAGGATCCTCAAGTAATGATTCGAAAGTATCATCGTTGCCAGAAAAGGCACCAAATCTCTATTAAATTTAATTGAGGATATAAAGATGTTAGGGAAAGTATAAATGCTTTGTTATTATACTTTAATAAGTAATATTAAACAACCATTTCTCAATATAAATTACAATAATACGCCTCTTACAGCGATTCTTATCATTTTTGTTGCTATACTTCAATATCCGAACTCCCATATTTAATTAAATATAAGAAAAACGTTCCCTACTTAAATCTCCATAATATGCAAACAATATTCCTGAATATAACTAAAAAATTAAATTAAAAAAATCACATAATATATATATATATGTGTATATATATATATATATATATATATATATATATATATATATATATATATATATATATATATATTGATAGCACTTATTGATTTAAGAATAGTAAATTCCTAAATTAATATACTGTGCCCGCGACTTCGTCCGTGAGAAATACTGACCTTAGGCAACTTGTTTAGGATATATCTTTTGGTTTATTTTGGACTATTAATACCTTCGTTTGGGTATTTTAAAAAATCTACTTTATAGTAATGCTTAGCTATACGCGATATTAGACGTATAGCTATCGCGGATCAAAACATAGAGGCTGCTAGGATTGCTAACATGTAACAAAGCCACATACAGCTGACCGTGCGAAAAATATCTATTACTTAGATCCTTTACATTGGTGTAACTTTTTATTTATGAACCGATTGACATAAAAAAAAACACTAAATGTTAAGTGTAGTTTACCAAAATATATTAGTGAAAACCGCATCTAAATCAGATAAGCGTACACACATCTGAGATTAGCGTACACATTTACAAACAGACAAAAATTCTAACAATCACTATTTTTGGTGTTATTGCGTTGATAAAGGTCCCCAATAATATTTTTTCTCATATATCTTCCATGTACAGAAAGCAATCCGTTACATTTTTATTATATGTATAAATCATAAAATATGATTAAACATACACTTTTCACTTACGGAATACGATCTTCCAACCATTTACGTAATGTTTTTCGAACTATTAAAAAACTCAAAATTGAACACGTTTCTTAATAAAGTAAATTTGTTTTTAAGCTTTCTCTTTTGCGGATATAAGCAAAATGTATAAATCATAGTTTGACAAATGTATAACAAGTGGACAACGTTTTAAGCCGTCTTGGAGTAACCGGAACAAAAAAAACTTTTTCCAAATATTATCGACAATGTGTTTTTATCCGAGGTTTTGTAAGTTCCAGAGTACTTGGAAACCTATTAAAGAAAAATCATGAACACTACGATTTAGGCGCGCAAATTTGCCGAACAACTGAGTTCCTGTATGCGAGTTCCTTGTAGTCAAAGTATTTAATTTTGGTTTTTGCGCCAAATTTAATCCAGATCAGAACATTTTCTATAAAGGGGCGTTATTGCATAGAAAGGCCCCCGATAATATTTTGTCTCATATATCTTCCATGTAAAGACAGTGATCCGTTACATTTTTATTATAGACCTGTTTAGTCATTGTGATAAGCACTAAACAGGGTTATAGTAGAAAGGGAGAACGCAGTCCATCGTTCAAGGTGGGGTCTATTTCATTATGATCAACGTAAAATTCCAATTCATCATGATAGTCCACGCGCAACTTACAATCTAAGCCGAAGGGTTTGCAAAACAATGCATTATAACACATGAGTCTTAAAAGAAACCCGACCCGAACCGTCGACTGTCAAACGTCACTGCACTTAACATAAACAATCTCATCACGAATCCATTCAACTCTTTAGATGGTTGAACGTACGAATATCAATTTGAAAGTTACAAAATTAACCAATACACAAAACAAAAATAAAAGGAAAAATATCAACAACAAAATTATAAAACTAATTAAAAAATATGCATGTCAAATGGGCGTGATTGTCCTGTTGTAAACATAATAGAAAATTCAAATAAAGAAAAAAATATTGCAAAAACTTTATCACGCCTATTACTTTTGTTTATTTATTTTCGCCTTTTCATGGCGATATAGGCCTTTTTTTCACGTTGTTAGCTGTTTTTTTTTTACAAATGTTTGGGCTAGTAACGACATGACTGACTACTTTCGTCCCGTATTAAAGTCGTAACTGACATGTTTTTAACTAGCAACTAGGAACATTAAATTCCTAAAGTAATATATTCTACTTAAAGCCGATGAGTTGGTCGAAGATTTTACTAATGGAAGAAATTTGAAAAAACCGGAAAAAAATTCAGACTTTCATAGAAAAATATGTATCTTATTTAGTTTGCAATAGAAAAAGGGAATGCTCACCCTGATATCGTCTTTACAATCTGAGCGAATTATCACATTGAATTAAATATTGGGGAAAAAACTAAAAAGTAAAAATAGATTTTAAATAATAGTAAACATAAAATAAAAAAGAATCAATCTCAAATAGGTGTGGTTCTACGATTATAAATATAATACAAAATTTAAACGAATAAAATATTGGGAGCAAATTATAACTTCTATCAATGCTTTTTCTGACATTAAGCACAAATTTCCATGCCGATAGAGTATATTTCTTTTACGTGTTTTTGCTTCTTTTTTATAATGTTTTGACAAGCATGTGGTAATTACCTTTTTAGTATTTTCTTACCCCAACATTAATAAACATGTTACATTAAATTCATATTGTAATATAATGTACACAAAAGGTCTAATTCAAATGCTTATCTTAGCAAGATGATAAGATATTTGGAGGGTTTGCCAGTGTTTTATTGCGTCACTTATGTATTTATGTGAAATGATATATGTTATGTTGATAAAACGTAGATATGCAAATAACATTTATCAGGGATTTAATGGATAAAGAGACGGTTCTGCGTTGTCCAAAGATCTAATCCATGTTGGTCAGCAGACAATATGAATTCATCTAGATAGCCCTGATAAAGACTTACAGAATCGTTGGCAAGATATAAAATGCATCATTACGCATGAGTATTAATTTAAAAAGAATTCCCATTTCAAATCGGGACTCTTTATTGTCACTGCAATGTACGTTCATACTAATATCACTGAATACACAAAACATCTTAAGTTCGAAAATAGTATTTATGATCATCACACTCCCTAGCCGTTATTAATTACATCAATCATTATTATAATTACTAATAGTATAATTATCTGTAGTATATAATATAATATTGACTTGCCGATTATTAATAAGACGGCGAGAATACTATCCCAGCCCATGACGCGATCCTTCCTGACGGCACTACTGGAGAAGACTAGCCCACAGCTGACCTAGAATATCCCCTTCCAGTCCAGGATCCCACCCCTAGCTCCCGGACCTAGCGCTCATTCCAATTCTTACAGGATTAGGAGAGTCCTTATTTATTAATAAGGACATCTTTGGAAGCCCTTTGGCCGTGATTGCTAAGGCGTGTGCACTCAGTGCCTATGGTCGTGGGTTCGATTCCCACTAGGGGTGGTAAAAAACAAAAGGTAGCAGGCGTATCCTGGCTAGAAAGTTGTGTTAAAACCGTAGAAAACCCGTCCAACAAATCATTGTCATGTTTAAGAGTAACTACATTAAAAAATAACTTTCTTTCCATATTGATTTTTTGGATTTCTGTTTATTGGTCAATCTTTCCCCCCGTTGAGAAATCTATTTTTATCACTCATGAATATAAGAGTAGTTCAAATTTGTGAAAATTTGTACAAATACAATTATAACATAAAAGGAGTCCCATATACCAGGGTTGTAACAAATATTTTGGAAACCATTGTGAAAGATATCCCAAAATTGTAAACGCCCAATGTTGGAGCCCTTAAAATAAAATAATTAAATATTGGAACCCTCATTGCGATTTTTCAGATAAGTGATTTATTAATCCCAAAAGGGTCTCCCGTAGTCTAGTGGCTAGCGCCTTGGGTTCATAAGCGGGAGATGGTGGGTTCGATCCCCACCTACGGCAGGAATTTTCTCATCCCACGGCTCGTTGGGAAAATTCCTTGCTGCACCCTGGATGTGGCGCTAATGGCCTAGATGTTGAAGCGCCGTAAAAAAAAAAGAAAAAGAAAAACGAGTATTTCAGTATTTTTGTGCCGCCTAATATTTTGTTGTATAATGGTGTTCACATTGTTATCTATTTTCAACGGCAGATCTGGGAAATTTAAGCTTAAGAACCTAATAAACGGCTTTTGGTATAATTGTTTAGGACAAAAATGAAATTTTTAGTATGTCGAAGCAGTTAAATGAGAAAAATGTCTAAAATAGAGCTTTCCTTAAAAATAAGAAAGAGGATGTGAAGAAGGCGAAGCGACAAATCTTCGCTTAGAGTTGGTAGCTGTTTTTGTAAATTGTGGCGCTTAAAACATCGCATTGCTTATTAATAAAATATGCTTCAAGAGATTATTTTAATATGTGTCCGAAGTTTTCACAAAATATCAAAACAAAGTATTAACTGTTTCTTTTCCAAATGGTGCTAGGGATAAGAAATGTAATGCGATGGGATGAACCAGTTCCTGCGAGTCGGAGGTTTTGGATACGATTTTGGTCGAACCAGTATACGATGGAACAAGAACATCGAAAAGCAAGCAAAAACAAAATAATAAGAACTAAAAAGAAAAAAAGGTTCCCTAGCTTGTATGAGGTGGTAGATGAAATTTCATATCAAGGATGAAAATCGTGCTGATCTAGCTAATTTCAGAAGATTTAAATCTCTTACAGCGCTTTCGAAGTCCGCGAAATTTCCTCTGATTGCTCTGATGCACTTTTAAAGCACCGATGATTATATGGTTGGCGTTGAAAGCACTCTGCCAGATTGAAATGAAGATATCTAACAGAAGAAATTGTTTTTATATTTTACAATGACAGGTTATTTCACGATGTTATTCTGAGTTTTTTTTGTGACGCGCAGTGGATCACCTTGGCGAGTTTCCATATAACTCAAATCCCTGGTCTGCTTTGGAAAGGTTAGAAACGAAACTCTTAATATTTCGCCGTGGTCTATTGGCTAACCCCCTGAATTCTCATGCGGAAAATGGGACTTCCTGTCCAGCCTGCAGCAGTGATTTTTCTTATCTCACGGCTCGGCGCTAATGGCCCAGATAAAAAAAAAAAAAAAAAAAAAAAAAAAAAAAAAAAAAAAAAAATGGGACGATAGCAACACTTACGAAAATTCAATCTCCCTTTTTCACGACTTCGCATCCCTTATTCGGATTTTGAAAGATCGCCTACAACTTACAATTTCTCTTTGTTTTTTTGATATATTTAACAAAACATACGAAAAGTATAGAACTGCTCATATGTGATAATATAATATTTGTTTTTTTAATACTTTCTCTTTTCCAAAATTTACTCATAAAAGAAAGTGGCTAGAGTTGCTCCTCGAAATTGTTTAAAATACTAGCTTATATTTGCGACGTTTCGAACCTATTCAGGTTCATCATCAGGCATCTACATAAAAAAAATTGTAAAAATGCAGTTTCCAGCCCTCCAAACCGATTTCTTTCAAACTTTGCACAATAACGTATTTTGATGCACTAAACACGAATACGATAAAAAAAAAAAAAACGTCGGATTTAACTAGGAAAGAAGTTATTAAGCACTTAAGTTCACTGTTGTGCAGGTTATGAGAGCTAATGTAATTCTATTAATTTTAGCGAGTTGGATTGACTGGGGTTTTGTTATTTTCTTGAGCGAGCGGAAACACATAGCACGTATGCCCTTAAGCGACAGGTGACGACGGGTGAGGATGCCCTTAAAATTAACAATATCTTTGAATAAATGGTTTCTGAACATTTCAAATGACAGTTCTCTGTTTCCCAATGTTACATATCTGCGCATGCGCGTGTTTACAAATACGCTGATGACGCCTAGTTTTATAACCTTCCTAACTTTAGTGCTTAATATTATAGTCTATTAATTTTAGCGAGTTGGATTTACTGGGGTTTTGTTATCTTTTTGAGCGAGCGAAGCGAGCGGAAACGCATAGCATGTATGCCTTAAAGTCGTCATTTATGCCTTAAAGTCATGTATGCCTTAAAGTCGTCACAAATTTAGTTGTTTACATTAGCTCTCATAACCTGCACAACAGTGAACTTAAGTGCTTAATAACTTCTTTCCTAGTTAAATCCGACGTTTTTTTTTTATCGTATTCGTGTTTAGTGGATCAAAATACGTTATTGTGCAAAGTTTGAAAGAAATCGGTTTGGAGGGCTGGAAACTGCATTTTTACCAAAAAAATTAAAGTAAATTGAAGAGTAAGAACGAAACCTCTCCTATGTCACTAATAATAATACAAATACATTGAATGAGTATATGGAACTCCTGCCACTTTATTCAAGAATGCATTGATGCTTCCCCACACTTACTTTAACTTAAACAACTTAGTTAATATAAGATGAATACATGATCGGCGCGAAAAAAAAACATTCAAGACGATTTTATAAACCCTTTTAGAGAAAACATAAAAAATGAACTAGATTTTTTTTTTGTCCCAATAACTAGAGGGTAATTAAAATTAGTTCAAATGTTAAATGGTCAAATTACTGTTTTGGGTCCGGGGTAAACCCCCCCCCCCCCTTCCGTTGGACCGATTTTGGTGGTTTACGAACTCGTTAAATCGTTTGTTAATTGAACGCTTTATACCAAGTTTCGTGACGAAAAAACAAAAACTCTGGCCGCTATCGTGTTAACAGACACATATCTATGTATATATGTGTGTGTGTGTGTGTGTTTGTGTGTGTGTATATATATATATATATATATATATATATATTATATATTTTAACGGGGGTCATTTTCGGTTTCTACTAGGTAGGATCGATAAAGATTTGAAGAAATTTTTCAAAAATTCCGTCATGAGTGCAACCTCAATAGCTACTTTCATTCGGAGGAAAGTGCTAAAATGTATAAAAAATAAGATATAAAATAATGGTTACTTTTTGGAAAATATTTATTTAAATTTTAACGTCAATTTATAATTAACTCAGAATTTTAGGACGGGTTATCTAGAGGTTACCACTCTTTTCAAACCAGGATAGAGCTGATACCTTTTCTTTATTACAAAGATTAGCCATCACCCCTAGAGGGAATCGAACCCACGGCCCTTGGCACGGAGTGTATACACATTAGCACTCACGGCCACCGGGCCTCCACATTTTGGAAAAAAGGAAGTATTAAACCAAATTATTAATAAGAAAACTAGATATTTTTTGGTGCCCAAAAACCAGAGGATACTTAAAATATGTCCACATGTTAAAACGTTTACAAAATAACATATAAAATGTTGGTTACTTTTGGGAAGAAGCAAACTTTTACATTAGCCAAGTTATAACGTTAGCAGGTGTGAGAAGTTTCGGACTTTTCGTATGTTTTGGTAAATACGATCTTGAAAACGGCTGAAAAGCCATGGCAAGTAGAAGCTGACCATTCAAATATGATAAGTTTTTATTATTTTTATTTTTTATTTTTTTTTATTTTTTTTTATTTTTTTATTTAAAGAAATATCACAATCTACAATTCAATTGCATCATGTAATTTGACAAATATGATAAGTAAAGATGGAATGGTTGGGATTCGGCTAAAGAAACCTTAATACGATTTTTGTTAAAAAAAAAGATTTTTTTTATTTGTTTTTATTTAAAGAAATATCACAATCTACAATTCAATTGCATCATGTAATTTGACAAATATGATAAGTAAAGATGGAATGGTTGGGATTCGGCTAAAGAAACCTTAATAAGATTTTTGTTAAAAAAAAGATTTTTTTTTTTTTTTAACAAAAATCGTATTAAGGTTTCTTTAGCCGAATCCCAACCATTCCATGTTTACTTATCACCTCGACGGCTAACAATCTAATCATCATCATTCAAATATGGATGGGATCAATTTGATTGGAAAATCTATACTCGAACAGTGTTTGCTTTCGTGGATCATTGAAGTATTAAAACATTCTTTTCAAAGATTCGCAAATCAAAGCAGGGAAGTATATTTATATACGACAACTCGATAACACTGTTCCTGCATGTTGGACTTTTATTATTTTAATGTCATTCCTCCAGCAATTTCTTGAAATATGGTTGATTGTTTTTCATCAATATTATCTAATTTTTCACTTTAAATATCTTATTTACTTCGATGAATTATCTGGTTTCCGACAGCTTCGGTTCTGCTTCTTACCCTAAATACTTCTGTAATGTTTTCTCTGCATACATTGTTGCTTTCAGTATCTTTTAGCTACACACTCTAGTGATTACATCATTCCATTTCTCTTGGGCATTTCCGATGGTTGAGCAAAACTCGTCGCAAGAGAAAATGATGGATTTCCCCAATATATGACGTGGAACGAATAATAACAGATTTGTTTTGCAATTGTAGGTTCAAGGAAAGCCAATATTTGTTATATTTTCGTCGGAATCAGAAAGAAACATTCATAACGAGATTTTGAGTTTAGTTTTAACGCGAGTTTTCTTGTTTCGTAAAAAAATACTTTTTTTCCCACGCTATTAGTAGGACTGTTGGCCAACCTCTTATTGTATCTTACGACCGAATCACATTGTCCTAACGTAACAGGACGGTAGCCATTTATGTTCAACGTCTGTAAACATATGTTCTTTTTAAATTAAAAAAAAAATCTGATTTTTTCTCGTTCTACCTCCAATATGCGCCCTTGGCGTAGAGGATCTGCCTTATCTATTTGACCCGAATTTGATGTAGATTAATGGAATAAAAAAAAAAATGGTAATTGAAACAAAGGTGTTTTAAAAAAAAAAAAAAGAAATAAAAAAAGTTTATTTTCTGCAGACAAAAACTTCATGCTAGCCAAAGACTGATTTTTTTTTCAAATGATAGTTCAAAATGTGTAGTTTCAAACGCCATCAACCGTTTTTTGCGAACATAGATTGTCAAAAAAAGAATTATTCTATAAAAAGCACGTTTGCAGCAAACGAATCAGTACCGACCTAGGATTTCAGTTTATCATTAAAAAGTTTAATAGTTGATTTTAATAAATTTAATAGTTAATAGTTTGATAGTTATTAGTTATCAAAAATGAAAATATATATATTTTGTAACTTAGGAAAAAAAGTAAAGATAAGTTTTCTTTATAAATTACTGCTTTCTATTTTTTTAAATTTTAATTATATATATATATATATATATATATATATATATATATATATATATATATATATATGCGTATACAATTACGTAGTAGTATTGAAAAAAAAAAGAAAGTTTTTTAAAAAGAACGAACTCCTAATTGTTTTTTCAAAATTTTCATTATTTCTTAATGAAAATAGCTTATAAATTATTTAAAAACTTTAGTGGCCGTTAACTTATTTTTCTCAGCTATAAATAAAAAATATTAAATAAAATGATCTACATGAGTCTGAAACATTTTACGCTAATATTTATAATCATCGTGTGAGCTTGTCCCCCTAGAACTCCGAATCGGCCCACTGTGCGTCAGTAGGAATTGTTCTCATCTGAGGGCCCGTTGAGAAGGTTCCTTACCGCACCTTGATGTCGGCGCTAATGGCCTACTTGGCGGTGCACCGTAATAAAAACAAATTAATAAAAAGCATTAATACAATTCAGCACAACAATTCTGTGCATTTTATAGGAAGGTGGTAATTGTTTCTAAGAAAATATGCATTTTACAATCCTGTTTACGGAATGATATTCCAATAAACAGCTAGCGGTATATACCTTTGCTTTGTTGTTAAAGATTGTTAAGAGAAACATTATACCTAATATGAATCAAACATTTATATAGTTTGGAATAAGAGAATCATCTCTGATGGATTGCAGGGAGATCTAGGTTCAAAAATATCGTCTATAACCGGACATGGAACCCCATTCCGTTCAGTGTTACTAGACCAGGCAAACCGTTAGTAGGCGTCCCAAATGGACATATATATTTTGGTGGAATAGATTTGACTGCATATTAAGTTGTTTTTTTCGTTAAGAGAAAAGGTTTCCTTTAAATGATAAACAAAAACAATCTTTCTATAGAGAGAATAATTCTATAAAGAACATAGATATTCTATTAAAATTGAATAATTCATATGCCCCTGAATAAATAAAATAGATTACTTAATAAGAATAAAAATAAATAAATAGAATTAGAATAAAAATAAATAAATATTCCTTCCCAACATTTGGATTTCACACGTCATCCTAGCGGTACTTTCAGGAATCAACCTTCGTAGGAGCCCAAACTATCCTAATTTCTTAAATAAAAATTATACAAATACATATATGTATATATATCTCTTAACACGATAGATGCCATAATTTTTGTGTTTTCATTCTCGGTTTGGCTTATGATATTTCCATAAGAAACGATTGAATGAGTTCCATAAAAATCAAAATCGATTCCTCAGAAACAATTGCAAATTTCCTGAAACCCCCAAGCAACACGGGCTTAGGCTACACCTATATTGGACCCGTATTTCTCCCGATCCGATCCGATCCAATCCGACTTCGTGTGACCGACAGCGGCCCACGTGAGTGCCTACATTGATCCCGACCCGATCCGATCCGATCTAGTCACAGCTCGTCAGTAATGACCTCGTAGTGAAGTGAAAATGTGTGATTAATTTAAGAATTACCACCTAATAAGCATAGAAACCTTCGATTAGATTGAATGTTGGAGGTATAAAGGAGGAGTTGAGAGGCCAATCAATCTTCCGGAAGTATATCAGTCCCGAAAAAATAAATCTTAGTGTAACAGTTAATTTGTAACTATTAAACTACGATAAGAGAAGCATATTATTCATAAGAAAGGTAGCTAGAAGGTTATAAGCATTGGAAAATTATAAACATTGAAAGGTTATAAACATTGGATGGTTGTAATCATCTTTCCACGTAATTTAATAAACAAGGGAAACAAAAACAAAAATTTGAATTGACAATGTTGATCTAAATTTTATTTCCATCTAAATTTTATTTTAAACCACATAAATAAATAAATTTCCATTCATTTAAAAAAAAAAAAAAAAAAAAAAAAAAAAAAAAAAAAAAAAAAAAGCATTGAAATCGGTTAGGATTTAGAGCCTGTAGACCTTTATAGAAACACAATATGTGGGTTGGCGCCATTTTTTCGTCGCCGGTCCGAAATTGGTCTAGAAACAAACAAGTTTGAACGGCCGAGAATCGGTGGCCATCGGATCGGTTCGGGTCAGGACCAATGTAGCCACCTCCATTGTTATGCAGGTGTTTGTTTTTCTTCCGAAAGTCGGTGGCTAATGGGTCGGATTGGACCGGGTCCAATGCAGGTGCCCCCAGAGGGTGTAATTTTTGTTTCCATGCACCGATACTCGCTGTAATAGGTGGTGAGACATGTTTCTAAATATAGGCACTATCACTTTATTATGAGTGGGATTTTACACCTCAAATTAAATTTTCATTTTAGCGTACCGACCGTGATGTTTACTTCCATAGAATAAAACTCAATATAAATCGTGCGCAACTAATGAGAGTGATGTCTTGTAAAAATAATCATAATCCTTTCGATAGGAGAATCCACTCAGAAACTAAACTATTATTTTTATTAAATGATTTGAGCAGTATAATGAGTCTGTCAAAATAACTACCCATCGAAAATGTGAATTATGTAGTACTTGATTTGTGTTACTATTACCATCTTCCTTGAAAACAAGCAAAAGTCAATAATCAAGGGGAGTAGCATTAGACTTCGCCGGTTTCTGCTAATGAACACCTCTGACTTTTGAAAGATATTTCGTTCCGGCAGATGTTTAAAATTGGTTAACCTTAAAATATTAAAAATAATTTATAAATACCATAATTAATTTCTAGCGGAATGTAGGTAGAAATCGGAATAAATCATTAAAATGAAACAAGCGAACAAGATGCGGTTCCTTCAAGTTGGACTTTCCGTACCGTAAAATGGGGTCAAATTAGTACAGTGTGTTGAAATTGGTACACTTACAAATATACACTATATAGATATATACAATATATAGGTATATATTTCTCTATTCACACTCTTTGGGCAAAGGTCGGCACTTTGGTATCAGTTAAATGAAAAAATATATCTAGCAGTATATGACAATTGGGGTCAAATTAGTACAGTGTGGTGAAATTGGTACACTTACAAATATACACTATATAGATATATACAATATATAGGTATATATTTCTCTATTCACACTCTTTGGGCAAAGGTCGGCACTTTGGTATCAGTTAAATGAAAAAATATATCTAGCAGTATATGACAATTGGGGTCAAATTAGTACAGTGTGGTGAAATTGGTACACTTACAAATATACACTATATAGATATATACAATATATAGGTATATATTTCTCTATTCACACTCTTTGGGCAAAGGTCGGCACTTTGGTATCAGTTAAATGAAAAAATATATCTAGCAGTATATGACAATTGGGGTCAAATTAGTACAGTGTGGTGAAATTGGTACACTTACAAATATACACTATATAGATATATACAATATATAGGTATATATTTCTCTATTCACACTCTTTGGGCAAAGGTCGGCACTTTGGTATCAGTTAAATGAAAAAATATATCTAGCAGTATATGACAATTGGGGTCAAATTAGTACAGTGTGGTGAAATTGGTACACTTACAAATATACACTATATAGATATATACAATATATAGGTATATATTTCTCTATTCACACTCTTTGGGCAAAGGTCGGCACTTTGGTATCAGTTAAATGAAAAAATATATCTAGCAGTATATGACAATTGGGGTCAAATTAGTACAGTGTGGTGAAATTGGTACACTTACAAATATACACTATATAGATATATACAATATATAGGTATATATTTCTCTATTCACACTCTTTGGGCAAAGGTCGGCACTTTGGTATCAGTTAAATGAAAAAATATATCTAGCAGTATATGACAATTGGGGTCAAATTAGTACAGTGTGGTGAAATTGGTACACTTACAAATATACACTATATAGATATATACAATATATAGGTATATATTTCTCTATTCACACTCTTTGGGCAAAGGTCGGCACTTTGGTATCAGTTAAATGAAAAAATATATCTAGCAGTATATGACAATTGGGGTCAAATTAGTACAGTGTGGTGAAATTGGTACACTTACAAATATACACTATATAGATATATACAATATATAGGTATATATTTCTCTATTCACACTCTTTGGGCAAAGGTCGGCACTTTGGTATCAGTTAAATGAAAAAATATATCTAGCAGTATATGACAATTGGGGTCAAATTAGTACAGTGTGGTGAAATTGGTACACTTACAAATATACACTATATAGATATATACAATATATAGGTATATATTTCTCTATTCACACTCTTTGGGCAAAGGTCGGCACTTTGGTATCAGTTAAATGAAAAAATATATCTAGCAGTATATGACAATTGGGGTCAAATTAGTACAGTGTGGTGAAATTGGTACACTTACAAATATACACTATATAGATATATACAATATATAGGTATATATTTCTCTATTCACACTCTTTGGGCAAAGGTCGGCACTTTGGTATCAGTTAAATGAAAAAATATATCTAGCAGTATATGACAATTGGGGTCAAATTAGTACAGTGTGGTGAAATTGGTACACTTACAAATATACACTATATAGATATATACAATATATAGGTATATATTTCTCTATTCACACTCTTTGGGCAAAGGTCGGCACTTTGGTATCAGTTAAATGAAAACATATATCTAGCAGTATATGACAATTGGGGTCAAATTAGTACAGTGTGGTGAAATTGGTACACTTACAAATATACACTATATAGATATATACAATATATAGGTATATATTTCTCTATTCACACTCTTTGGGCAAAGGTCGGCACTTTGGTATCAGTTAAATGAAAAAATATATCGAGCAGTATATGACAATTGGGGTCAAATTAGTACAGTGTGGTGAAATAGGTACACTTACAAATATACACTATATAGATATATACAATGTATAGGTATATATTTCTCTATTCACACTCTTTGGGCAAAGGTCGGCACTTTGGTATCAGTTAAATGAAAAAATATATCGAGCAGTATATGACAATTGGGGTCAAATTAGTACAGTGTGGTGAAATAGGTACACTTACAAATATACACTATATAGATATATACAATGTATAGGTATATATTTCTCTATTCACACTCTTTGGGCAAAGGTCGGCACTTTGGTATCAGTTAAATGAAAAAATATATCGAGCAGTATATGACAATTGGGGTCAAATTAGTACAGTGTGGTGAAATTGGTACACTTACAAATATACACTATATAGATATATACAATGTATAGGTATATATTTCTCTATTCACACTCTTTGGGCAAAGGTCGGCACTTTGGTATCAGTTAAATGAAAAAATATATCTAGCAGTATATGACAATTGGGGTCAAATTAGTACAGTGTGGTGAAATTGGTACACTTACAAATATACACTATATAGATATATACAATATATAGGTATATATTTCTCTATTCACACTCTTTGGGCAAAGGTCGGCACTTTGGTATCAGTTAAATGAAAAAATATATCTAGCAGTATATGACAATTGGGGTCAAATTAGTACAGTGTGGTGAAATTGGTACACTTACAAATATACCAACTCCCGACTACTCTTAAGGATCTGTTGTGTAAAAAAGAAGCCTCTGTGAATAAATTAATAGCATTCTTAAAAGACCTAAAGCTGTATAATCTAATATAATAACTCAAGTATTGTGTGTACATTTTAAATTATAATTTAATCTACTTTATTTGTTATAATTTTGCATGCGGCGTGAAAGTATTTATTGTATGAGTGGGTATGTATGTTTAGTGTGACAGTATTTATTATGTGTGTTTGTGAGTGAGTGCGTGTGCGTGTTTATTATTATAATGTAAATATGTAAATAATAATTTTAGGATTAGATTTAGATGTAAGGTTAGATCCGGTATATGTTAAAAGTATCTAACAAAATTTGTACTTACATTAGTCTTAGCTCTAATTTAGTTATAGATTAAATATGAGTTGCATAATGTAATAAACCAAAATAGTATCTTGAAATACCAGGATATTATTAAAAATGTTTCATCATATGTTAAAAATGAAACAATTTCTAACGGTGCTAATGACCCTAGCAGTAGAAGCACCCATAAGCAAACAAAAAAAAAAAAAAAAAAAAAAACTTACAAATATACACTATATAGATATATACAATATATAGGTATATATTTCTCTATTCACACTCTTTGGGCAAAGGTCGGCACTTTGGTATCAGTTAAATGAAAAAATATATCTAGCAGTATATGACAATTGGGGTCAAATTAGTACAGTGTGGTGAAATTGGTACACTTACAAATATACACTATATAGATATATACAATATATAGGTATATATTTCTCTATTCACACTCTTTGGGCAAAGGTCGGCACTTTGGTATCAGTTAAATGAAAAAATATATCTAGCAGTATATGACAATTGGGGTCAAATTAGTACAGTGTGGTGAAATTGGTACACTTACAAATATACACTATATAGATATATAGGTATATATTTCTCTATTCACACTCTTTGGGCAAAGGTCGGCACTTTGGTATCAGTTAAATGAAAAAATATATCTAGCAGTATATGACAATTGGGGTCAAATTAGTACAGTGTGGTGAAATTGGTACACTTACAAATATACACTATATAGATATATACAATATATAGGTATATATTTCTCTATTCACACTCTTTGGGCAAAGGTCGGCACTTTGGTATCAGTTAAATGAAAAAATATATCTAGCAGTATATGACAATTGGGGTCAAATTAGTACAGTGTGGTGAAATTGGTACACTTACAAATATACACTATATAGATATATAGGTATATATTTCTCTATTCACACTCTTTGGGCAAAGGTCGGCACTTTGGTATCAGTTAAATGAAAAAATATATCTAGCAGTATATGACAATTGGGGTCAAATTAGTACAGTGTGGTGAAATTGGTACACTTACAAATATACACTATATAGATATATACAATATATAGGTATATATTTCTCTATTCACACTCTTTGGGCAAAGGTCGGCACTTTGGTATCAGTTAAATGAAAAAATATATCTAGCAGTATATGACAATTGGGGTCAAATTAGTACAGTGTGGTGAAATTGGTACACTTACAAATATACACTATATAGATATATAGGTATATATTTCTCTATTCACACTCTTTGGGCAAAGGTCGGCACTTTGGTATCAGTTAAATGAAAAAATATATCTAGCAGTATATGACAATTGGGGTCAAATTAGTACAGTGTGGTGAAATTGGTACACTTACAAATATACACTATATAGATATATAGGTATATATTTCTCTATTCACACTCTTTGGGCAAAGGTCGGCACTTTGGTATCAGTTAAATGAAAAAATATATCTAGCAGTATATGACAATTGGGGTCAAATTAGTACAGTGTGGTGAAATTGGTACACTTACAAATATACACTATATAGATATATAGGTATATATTTCTCTATTCACACTCTTTGGGCAAAGGTCGGCACTTTGGTATCAGTTAAATGAAAAAATATATCTAGCAGTATATGACAATTGGGGTCAAATTAGTACAGTGTGGTGAAATTGGTACACTTGCAAATATACACTATATAGATATATAGGTACATATTTCTCTATTCACACTCTTTGGGCAAAGGTCAGCACTTTTGGTATCAGTTAAATGAAAAAATATATCTAGCAGTATATGACAATTGGGGTCAAATTAGTACAGTGTGGTGAAATTGGTACACTTACAAATATACACTATATAGATATATACAATATATAGGTATATATTTCTCTATTCACACTCTTTGGGCAAAGGTCGGCACTTTGGTATCAGTTAAATGAAAAAATATATCTAGCAGTATATGACAATTGGGGTCAAATTAGTACAGTGTGGTGAAATTGGTACACTTACAAATATACACTATATAGATATATACAATATATAGGTATATATTTCTCTATTCACACTCTTTGGGCAAAGGTCGGCACTTTGGTATCAGTTAAATGAAAAAATATATCGAGCAGTATATGACAATTGGGGTCAAATTAGTACAGTGTGGTGAAATTGGTACACTTACAAATATACACTATATAGATATATAGGTACATATTTCTCTATTCACACTCTTTGGGCAAAGGTCGGCACTTTGGTATCAGTTAAATGAAAAAATATATCGAGCAGTATATGACAATTGGGGTCAAATTAGTACAGTGTGGTGAAATTTGTACACTTACAAATATACACTATATAGATATATAGGTACATATTTCTCTATTCACACTCTTTGGGCAAAGGTCGGCACTTTGGTATCAGTTAAATGAAAAAATATATCTAGCAGTATATGACAATTGGGGTCAAATTAGTACAGTGTGGTGAAATTTGTACACTTACAAATATACACTATATAGATATATACAATATATAGGTATATATTTCTCTATTCACACTCTTTGGGCAAAGGTCGGCACTTTGGTATCAGTTAAATGAAAAAATATATCTAGCAGTATATGACAATTGGGGTCAAATTAGTACAGTGTGGTGAAATTGGTACACTTGCAAATATACACTATATAGATATATAGGTACATATTTCTCTATTCACACTCTTTGGGCAAAGGTCAGCACTTTGGTATCAGTTAAATGAAAAAATATATCTAGCAGTATATGACAATTGGGGTCAAATTAGTACAGTGTGGTGAAATTGGTACACTTACAAATATACACTATATAGATATATACAATATATAGGTATATATTTCTCTATTCACACTCTTTGGGCAAAGGTCGGCACTTTGGTATCAGTTAAATGAAAAAATATATCTAGCAGTATATGACAATTGGGGTCAAATTAGTACAGTGTGGTGAAATTGGTACACTTACAAATATACACTATATAGATATATACAATATATAGGTATATATTTCTCTATTCACACTCTTTGGGCAAAGGTCGGCACTTTGGTATCAGTTAAATGAAAAAATATATCGAGCAGTATATGACAATTGGGGTCAAATTAGTACAGTGTGGTGAAATTGGTACACTTACAAATATACACTATATAGATATATAGGTACATATTTCTCTATTCACACTCTTTGGGCAAAGGTCGGCACTTTGGTATCAGTTAAATGAAAAAATATATCGAGCAGTATATGACAATTGGGGTCAAATTAGTACAGTGTGGTGAAATTTGTACACTTACAAATATACACTATATAGATATATAGGTACATATTTCTCTATTCACACTCTTTGGGCAAAGGTCGGCACTTTGGTATCAGTTAAATGAAAAAATATATCTAGCAGTATATGACAATTGGGGTCAAATTAGTACAGTGTGGTGAAATTTGTACACTTACAAATATACACTATATAGATATATACAATATATAGGTATATATTTCTCTATTCACACTCTTTGGGCAAAGGTCGGCACTTTGGTATCAGTTAAATGAAAAAATATATCTAGCAGTATATGACAATTGGGGTCAAATTAGTACAGTGTGGTGAAATTGGTACACTTACAAATATACACTATATAGATATATAGGTATATATTTCTCTATTCACACTCTTTGGGCAAAGGTCGGCACTTTGGTATCAGTTAAATGAAAAAATATATCTAGCAGTATATGACAATTGGGGTCAAATTAGTACAGTGTGGTGAAATTGGTACACTTACAAATATACACTATATAGATATATACAATATATAGGTATATATTTCTCTATTCACACTCTTTGGGCAAAGGTCGGCACTTTGGTATCAGTTAAATGAAAAAATATATCTAGCAGTATATGACAATTGGGGTCAAATTAGTACAGTGTGGTGAAATTGGTACACTTACAAATATACACTATATAGATATATAGGTATATATTTCTCTATTCACACTCTTTGGGCAAAGGTCGGCACTTTGGTATCAGTTAAATGAAAAAATATATCTAGCAGTATATGACAATTGGGGTCAAATTAGTACAGTGTGGTGAAATTGGTACACTTACAAATATACACTATATAGATATATACAATATATAGGTATATATTTCTCTATTCACACTCTTTGGGCAAAGGTCGGCACTTTGGTATCAGTTAAATGAAAAAATATATCTAGCAGTATATGACAATTGGGGTCAAATTAGTACAGTGTGGTGAAATTGGTACACTTACAAATATACACTATATAGATATATAGGTATATATTTCTCTATTCACACTCTTTGGGCAAAGGTCGGCACTTTGGTATCAGTTAAATGAAAAAATATATCTAGCAGTATATGACAATTGGGGTCAAATTAGTACAGTGTGGTGAAATTGGTACACTTACAAATATACACTATATAGATATATAGGTATATATTTCTCTATTCACACTCTTTGGGCAAAGGTCGGCACTTTGGTATCAGTTAAATGAAAAAATATATCTAGCAGTATATGACAATTGGGGTCAAATTAGTACAGTGTGGTGAAATTGGTACACTTACAAATATACACTATATAGATATATAGGTATATATTTCTCTATTCACACTCTTTGGGCAAAGGTCGGCACTTTGGTATCAGTTAAATGAAAAAATATATCTAGCAGTATATGACAATTGGGGTCAAATTAGTACAGTGTGGTGAAATTGGTACACTTGCAAATATACACTATATAGATATATAGGTACATATTTCTCTATTCACACTCTTTGGGCAAAGGTCAGCACTTTTGGTATCAGTTAAATGAAAAAATATATCTAGCAGTATATGACAATTGGGGTCAAATTAGTACAGTGTGGTGAAATTGGTACACTTACAAATATACACTATATAGATATATACAATATATAGGTATATATTTCTCTATTCACACTCTTTGGGCAAAGGTCGGCACTTTGGTATCAGTTAAATGAAAAAATATATCTAGCAGTATATGACAATTGGGGTCAAATTAGTACAGTGTGGTGAAATTGGTACACTTACAAATATACACTATATAGATATATACAATATATAGGTATATATTTCTCTATTCACACTCTTTGGGCAAAGGTCGGCACTTTGGTATCAGTTAAATGAAAAAATATATCGAGCAGTATATGACAATTGGGGTCAAATTAGTACAGTGTGGTGAAATTGGTACACTTACAAATATACACTATATAGATATATAGGTACATATTTCTCTATTCACACTCTTTGGGCAAAGGTCGGCACTTTGGTATCAGTTAAATGAAAAAATATATCGAGCAGTATATGACAATTGGGGTCAAATTAGTACAGTGTGGTGAAATTTGTACACTTACAAATATACACTATATAGATATATAGGTACATATTTCTCTATTCACACTCTTTGGGCAAAGGTCGGCACTTTGGTATCAGTTAAATGAAAAAATATATCTAGCAGTATATGACAATTGGGGTCAAATTAGTACAGTGTGGTGAAATTTGTACACTTACAAATATACACTATATAGATATATACAATATATAGGTATATATTTCTCTATTCACACTCTTTGGGCAAAGGTCGGCACTTTGGTATCAGTTAAATGAAAAAATATATCTAGCAGTATATGACAATTGGGGTCAAATTAGTACAGTGTGGTGAAATTGGTACACTTGCAAATATACACTATATAGATATATAGGTACATATTTCTCTATTCACACTCTTTGGGCAAAGGTCAGCACTTTGGTATCAGTTAAATGAAAAAATATATCTAGCAGTATATGACAATTGGGGTCAAATTAGTACAGTGTGGTGAAATTGGTACACTTACAAATATACACTATATAGATATATACAATATATAGGTATATATTTCTCTATTCACACTCTTTGGGCAAAGGTCGGCACTTTGGTATCAGTTAAATGAAAAAATATATCTAGCAGTATATGACAATTGGGGTCAAATTAGTACAGTGTGGTGAAATTGGTACACTTACAAATATACACTATATAGATATATACAATATATAGGTATATATTTCTCTATTCACACTCTTTGGGCAAAGGTCGGCACTTTGGTATCAGTTAAATGAAAAAATATATCGAGCAGTATATGACAATTGGGGTCAAATTAGTACAGTGTGGTGAAATTGGTACACTTACAAATATACACTATATAGATATATAGGTACATATTTCTCTATTCACACTCTTTGGGCAAAGGTCGGCACTTTGGTATCAGTTAAATGAAAAAATATATCGAGCAGTATATGACAATTGGGGTCAAATTAGTACAGTGTGGTGAAATTTGTACACTTACAAATATACACTATATAGATATATAGGTACATATTTCTCTATTCACACTCTTTGGGCAAAGGTCGGCACTTTGGTATCAGTTAAATGAAAAAATATATCTAGCAGTATATGACAATTGGGGTCAAATTAGTACAGTGTGGTGAAATTTGTACACTTACAAATATACACTATATAGATATATACAATATATAGGTATATATTTCTCTATTCACACTCTTTGGGCAAAGGTCGGCACTTTGGTATCAGTTAAATGAAAAAATATATCTAGCAGTATATGACAATTGGGGTCAAATTAGTACAGTGTGGTGAAATTGGTACACTTACAAATATACACTATATAGATATATAGGTATATATTTCTCTATTCACACTCTTTGGGCAAAGGTCGGCACTTTGGTATCAGTTAAATGAAAAAATATATCTAGCAGTATATGACAATTGGGGTCAAATTAGTACAGTGTGGTGAAATTGGTACACTTACAAATATACACTATATAGATATATACAATATATAGGTATATATTTCTCTATTCACACTCTTTGGGCAAAGGTCGGCACTTTGGTATCAGTTAAATGAAAAAATATATCTAGCAGTATATGACAATTGGGGTCAAATTAGTACAGTGTGGTGAAATTGGTACACTTACAAATATACACTATATAGATATATAGGTATATATTTCTCTATTCACACTCTTTGGGCAAAGGTCGGCACTTTGGTATCAGTTAAATGAAAAAATATATCTAGCAGTATATGACAATTGGGGTCAAATTAGTACAGTGTGGTGAAATTGGTACACTTACAAATATACACTATATAGATATATACAATATATAGGTATATATTTCTCTATTCACACTCTTTGGGCAAAGGTCGGCACTTTGGTATCAGTTAAATGAAAAAATATATCTAGCAGTATATGACAATTGGGGTCAAATTAGTACAGTGTGGTGAAATTGGTACACTTACAAATATACACTATATAGATATATAGGTATATATTTCTCTATTCACACTCTTTGGGCAAAGGTCGGCACTTTGGTATCAGTTAAATGAAAAAATATATCTAGCAGTATATGACAATTGGGGTCAAATTAGTACAGTGTGGTGAAATTGGTACACTTACAAATATACACTATATAGATATATAGGTATATATTTCTCTATTCACACTCTTTGGGCAAAGGTCGGCACTTTGGTATCAGTTAAATGAAAAAATATATCTAGCAGTATATGACAATTGGGGTCAAATTAGTACAGTGTGGTGAAATTGGTACACTTACAAATATACACTATATAGATATATAGGTATATATTTCTCTATTCACACTCTTTGGGCAAAGGTCGGCACTTTGGTATCAGTTAAATGAAAAAATATATCTAGCAGTATATGACAATTGGGGTCAAATTAGTACAGTGTGGTGAAATTGGTACACTTGCAAATATACACTATATAGATATATAGGTACATATTTCTCTATTCACACTCTTTGGGCAAAGGTCAGCACTTTTGGTATCAGTTAAATGAAAAAATATATCTAGCAGTATATGACAATTGGGGTCAAATTAGTACAGTGTGGTGAAATTGGTACACTTACAAATATACACTATATAGATATATACAATATATAGGTATATATTTCTCTATTCACACTCTTTGGGCAAAGGTCGGCACTTTGGTATCAGTTAAATGAAAAAATATATCTAGCAGTATATGACAATTGGGGTCAAATTAGTACAGTGTGGTGAAATTGGTACACTTACAAATATACACTATATAGATATATACAATATATAGGTATATATTTCTCTATTCACACTCTTTGGGCAAAGGTCGGCACTTTGGTATCAGTTAAATGAAAAAATATATCGAGCAGTATATGACAATTGGGGTCAAATTAGTACAGTGTGGTGAAATTGGTACACTTACAAATATACACTATATAGATATATAGGTACATATTTCTCTATTCACACTCTTTGGGCAAAGGTCGGCACTTTGGTATCAGTTAAATGAAAAAATATATCGAGCAGTATATGACAATTGGGGTCAAATTAGTACAGTGTGGTGAAATTTGTACACTTACAAATATACACTATATAGATATATAGGTACATATTTCTCTATTCACACTCTTTGGGCAAAGGTCGGCACTTTGGTATCAGTTAAATGAAAAAATATATCTAGCAGTATATGACAATTGGGGTCAAATTAGTACAGTGTGGTGAAATTTGTACACTTACAAATATACACTATATAGATATATACAATATATAGGTATATATTTCTCTATTCACACTCTTTGGGCAAAGGTCGGCACTTTGGTATCAGTTAAATGAAAAAATATATCTAGCAGTATATGACAATTGGGGTCAAATTAGTACAGTGTGGTGAAATTGGTACACTTGCAAATATACACTATATAGATATATAGGTACATATTTCTCTATTCACACTCTTTGGGCAAAGGTCAGCACTTTGGTATCAGTTAAATGAAAAAATATATCTAGCAGTATATGACAATTGGGGTCAAATTAGTACAGTGTGGTGAAATTGGTACACTTACAAATATACACTATATAGATATATACAATATATAGGTATATATTTCTCTATTCACACTCTTTGGGCAAAGGTCGGCACTTTGGTATCAGTTAAATGAAAAAATATATCTAGCAGTATATGACAATTGGGGTCAAATTAGTACAGTGTGGTGAAATTGGTACACTTACAAATATACACTATATAGATATATACAATATATAGGTATATATTTCTCTATTCACACTCTTTGGGCAAAGGTCGGCACTTTGGTATCAGTTAAATGAAAAAATATATCGAGCAGTATATGACAATTGGGGTCAAATTAGTACAGTGTGGTGAAATTGGTACACTTACAAATATACACTATATAGATATATAGGTACATATTTCTCTATTCACACTCTTTGGGCAAAGGTCGGCACTTTGGTATCAGTTAAATGAAAAAATATATCGAGCAGTATATGACAATTGGGGTCAAATTAGTACAGTGTGGTGAAATTTGTACACTTACAAATATACACTATATAGATATATAGGTACATATTTCTCTATTCACACTCTTTGGGCAAAGGTCGGCACTTTGGTATCAGTTAAATGAAAAAATATATCTAGCAGTATATGACAATTGGGGTCAAATTAGTACAGTGTGGTGAAATTTGTACACTTACAAATATACACTATATAGATATATACAATATATAGGTATATATTTCTCTATTCACACTCTTTGGGCAAAGGTCGGCACTTTGGTATCAGTTAAATGAAAAAATATATCTAGCAGTATATGACAAATAAATACCTATATATTTGTCTTTTCGCTCTCAGACACAGGTGTAAGCAGATAGGTTTGTACCAATTTCACCCTACTGAACTAATGTTACCCTATTCTACGGTAGTTTTTTTTTTTTTTTTTTTTTTTTTTTTTTTTTTTTTTTTTTTAAGGCGCTTAACGTCTAGGTTACCAGCGCCTGGATTCAATTTATTTTTTTTAGGTAATGGTTGCTTTTCGTAGGAGAACATTCTAAGGTTACGCAGGTACTACGAGACCAAAAACTTCCTCATATCGAAATGTATAAATCTTAGTTTGGAAAAAATTGTAATATAATATATTCATATTATGAATCAATCTTCAAGCCAGTTTAATAATATATCAGGAATATAGACTATATATTAAACTAGAGATATATAGAATCGTAAGCGATGACGATCCTTCATCGGGCCAAATAAGCGTGCTTCCTAATTCTAGGGAGCTAAATTGCCGAATTGTATGTATAATTTGTAGAGAGGCGAAACCTCGCTTACATCAAGGCATGAACTTTACAAATCCCGATTTTCGATTATTCAACAAATCTCCAATCGAACATCGCATGTTGGTAAGGTTTCAATTGGCATTTTTGTAGGAACATCCCCAATTGAAAGAAATTTTTTCGACCAAAAGGTCGTTAAATACTCCCGTCTCAAGATGAAAAATGACCTTTATACCGTTCGTTTCTTTGGTCTGCATAAATGTATTTTATTTTAACCTTTTAGCACGTTTTGACTTAATGTAGCTAGTAGGTTTGGGTTCGTCACTACAGCAATAATTCGTGTATGTTGTGTAAGGAGGAGTATGTAAGTTAAGAAACTAGCGGCTACATTTTCTGTTCGTTCGCCACGAAACTTTGCACTTTAGGGAACCACAAAGAAGTGATTGCCACCTCTAATTTAAGCTCTAGCTATAGCACACACTTACTGTATAATGTTTTTCTGTTCATTGAATCTTTTTTGTATGTATATATATACCCTATATAATAAACTCTGTCCTACTCTTTTTACAGCCCAGATGAAGGCTTGAAGTTCAAGCCGAAACGTCGGCAAACAAAAAAACCCATTTTCAGCTAAACAATGTAGTTTTTTAAGAGACAACGACCGAGCCCTGACAATTTCTACCCTCGCATCACCAACAGTCATCGATCTCCTCTCAGCCAACAAGATAATAATAATAGGTTAAATAATTTCGGAATATCCCTAAATATCTCCTTCAGAGCTCCAGGGGGAGGGGTCGGTGGCTTTATCAAGAGGCATTTACAATGTGAAAAAATGCCCTAAACCACTATAAACACCTAAACCCAGGTGCAGTCCACTTATCATTACTCCCTCAATGTCCACGTTGCACTGCACTACCTCTCGGAAATCCTAAGAGGTTGCAGAAATCCCTTCTATCTGCACCGCTCTGCCTCCTTCCTTCTTAATGTTAGCTTAAGAAACTCATTCTGTGGCCTTATACAACATTCCCATAACATTGGACGAGTTCTTTAATCATCAACATCGGTCCATCAGGAGTGGGACCTGATAGCCGAATTAAATGTTGGAGCTCACTACGGAATACGCAAAACTAATCGAAGAGGTTTTATCAAAATAACTAAAATCAGTTTGTAAGGAGTTGGGGTTTATTCCGGACCCAAATATTAATTGCCCTCTAAATGTATTAATTTTTCTTATTGTGCCTCGAAACTGGTTATACAACACCCAGAATCAGCGATAAAGTTGATATATGAATATAAGCAAAAACGGTACATTAGGAGTGCGTGTTTATTTATTTTTTTTTTTTTGTATTTCGCAGCATGATAAGGTAGATATCCTCCACAACTAACGAAAGCGATGTGTTGTGAAAATAAGCAAAAATTGTTAATTAAGAGAAAGCGGTGGCGAAAGAATACCCAATCCTGATCCTGCAGACGGAATTTATTTGTTTCACCTAAAAATGTATAATAAATTTATTTAATCAAGTCTGTTTATTTATTTTTGTTAAAGACGGTCATTTGACATGTTGCGGGCCAAACATTAGTGTTTAAATACGTTCGCGGGTCGCATAGATGGTTCAAAATAATATCAAAGGCTTTGATGTTTACCGCCTAACTCTTTGATGATCGCCGCCATCCGGCTTGCTCGCTTACTCGATTCCGCAAGAGCAAGCGGCAAAACCCATCTCCTCATTTGAAGTGAGTGTGAGTAAGTAGTGTAATATTATCTTTTTGCGTTTTCAAAATGTCTCGCGGGCCGGTTGTTGCCCACAAATGCATTAAACTAACGTGTAAGAAAACTTACAGGTGCCTCGGTTATTGTGGGCCTTCATCAATCTTCCTCCAATGATATTGATGCAAAATAAGCCACTACACTAGAAACAGTACGCATGAGATTACCAACATATGAAGTCCTGAACTAGCTAGTAAACCTTACTCTTCTATAAATGGCAAGGTAAATGATCGACTGACCATGAAAATAACTTGTGAGACTTTAAGCCACTAATAAAACGCGGAAATTCCAATATTAGAAAGAGAGAAAGTAGTTCTTGTAAGGTCAAACTTTGGTCATACACGCCTGACTCACTGTGATTAATGGCAAGGCAGGACGTGCCAAACTGTATACGATGTATCACAGAAATATCGGTCAGAAATTTAGTATAATCAGACCAATTGTTTGTTTCAAGAAAATTGGACCATATTTATCGACAGAGGAGTGCAACCATTTTAATAATAAATATATTTATTTAAGCATTACTGTTTTATAATAATAATAATCCAAGCTTTTCCAAACATGTATAAATTACGGAAGCGTTGATCGTCGGGGTTTCGGTCAGTGTTCTTATTCAATAAAACACATTTTATTTGCTAAAATGTATATTTATTGCCGCCAACGTTTCGGCTTGCTATACAAGCCATCTTCAGGGCTGTAAAAACATATATGGTATAACAATGGTAAGGACAAAAAAAAAAAAAAAAAAAAGGCTAGAAACATTAACATAAATATGAGTACCTATATGCTTGAAAATATAAATATATATATATATAATCTAAGGGGTTAGGTCCGCCAGTAAGGAAAGAGGGACGGCGGTAAAGATAAAGGACTTGCCGATGGGTATTGCAGGTACAAGGAAGGATCAGACGGTGTGTGGGAATAGGGCAACGAACCGGGTGGGATTACCTAACGGGAGGTTTTGAGGATATGGAAAATTTTGGAATAGGTTGAGGAGATGACTTCTTTGTCAATTTTGTCATCTCCTCAACCTATTCCAACATTTTCCATATCCTCAAAACCTCCCGTTAGGTAATCCCACCCGGTTCGTTGCCCTATTCCCACACACCGTCTGATCCTTCCTTGTACCTGCAATACCCATCGGCAAGTCCTTTATCTTTACCGCCGTCCCTCTGTCCTTACTCCCAGGTCGACTTCCCCCCACCCCCTCACCCCCATCCTCTCCTGTCTAGCCCTGGCCCAATCCTTCCCTGTACCTGCAATATCCATCGGCAAGTCCTTTATCTTTACCGCGGTCTTTACCCTCCGTCCTTACTCCCAGCTCCACTTCTCTCCACCCCCTCCCCCCATCCTCTACTGTCTAGCCCTGACCCATCCTTCCAGTCTTCAGAAATGTTCTCTTCTTGAAACGGGACAGTTCTAAATCTTCTCAATAGGTATGTTACTATGACACTTGTACTGTATTCGCTTGGATACCATATACATGTATATTCATTTATATTGCTATTATTATACTACATATATATATATATATATATATATATATATATATATACATATATATATATTTATATTTTCAAGCATATAGGTACTCATATTTATGTTAATGTTTCTAGCCTTTTTTTTTTTTTTTTTTTGTCCTTACCATTGTTATACCATATATGTTTTTACAGCCCTGAAGATGGCTTGTATAGCAAGCCGAAACGTTGGCGGCAATAAATATACATTTTAGCAAATAAAATGTGTTTTATTGAATAAGAACACTGACCGAAACCCCGACGATCAACGCTTCCTACTTCCGAACGGTCGACCATATCTTCTCAATGTATAAATTACGTGTAATGGAGGAAATAGTTTGTATGGACAAACGTAATTCAGCAAAGTTACCATTTCAAATAGGTTTTCAGAATCACTGTCTTTTAATTGAACCAATGATTTCGCGTGAGAACAAGAACGCAATAAAAAGATTAATTCCATTAGAAATAGCAAGTTCCGCTTAAAACGTGTAACGGTCTCGAAAAATGATTCTCTTCACGTGAGTTTACACGAATATAACGGGCATTGAATGCTGTCATTACTTTAAAGAGTAAACCGTTGTTTGCATGTAGGACGACGAGGCTTAGCATGCGACATTCTTACGGGGAGGAAATGAGACCTCTTTGGATGGAGTATCAACAGATAAATAACACGAGAACAAAAAACAAATTTTTGAATTTTTCCAGCACTTCATGAGTAAATTCTTAATAATTTTGGGTTGAGAAAAACGAATATGACAATGACAATTTTTGATTAGCTCTTGTTTCTGTGAGATACGCTAGATGGAAGTATTTAATATTAACGGGTTAAGAAAAGAGATTATTATTAAATACTAACAACAGTGAAAGTGTATTCTATTTTTCAAAATTGTGGTTACATTCTAAGAGTTCTAAATTCCTGGAAGAATACCTCGCTGATGGTCTGTCTGAAGAGACTATGTGGTGGCTTCATGAGATAGTAGGCTTTTAGCTTCCCTTTTGTAATGGAGTATTGGAGCATCCCTACACAATGACATCTTTGATATCACCTACACAACGACATCTTCCTGATATCTTTCTCCGTGTTTATCACTAACAGCTACATAACTAGGAGAGAAAAAGTGTTGGTGGGAATGGAGAAAATGGATTTTAAGGAACATGTTGCATCCCAGGTTATGAGCACTGTCGCCAAATGTTCATCTATTTTGTTACCTGAAAATCTAGGAACAACTCCCTTGAACGCTTCCCAAGTTTTCTTTTCTTTCCCTCCCAAAACTAGGACAAATGCAGGATCCTTCAAATGTTCTCGAATTTGTGGCCCAACAAAAATGCCTTCCCTAACTTTTGCGTCACTTAATTTCGAAAATTTCTCTTTTATGTACTTACCTTTGACAAACCCATTCCTTTTTCATCAAACCCAGCTTCATATGCAGGAGTAGAGGCAGAACACCTTTTGGGTCCACGATGAGGCAATGAGATTTTTCTTGCTAGGGTTAGGATTTCTTGGAGGTCTGTCTCCTTTAACTAATGCAACTGCACATTGAATATAGCTGATCTAAAGGGTTAGGTGTGCTAGATAATATTTATTTATTTAGGTTTAGTCATGTAAATTTTGATAGTATGATTTCAGGCAAAGGAAAGCAAGCCTGATGTTATGAAAGCCTTGGTCTATTTATTGTATAACAATCCGAGGTGATGGAGATTGCAATCATTGCATGGGCGTAAACAGGAAATAATTTCGGGGGGGGGGGGCATTTATGGGGGTATGGAATACTAACAATTTGGAACTTGGATAGTTTTAGCCAACTAAAACGCTATTACACCTAAAATAAAATATGTTTTATGAACTAAGTAATCTTATTTAATTCATTTTTAAAGGTTTTATGACACATTTTTACCGGAGAAATCAAAATTTCAGGGAGGAGGGGGCTGCAGCCCCCTCTCCCCCCCCCTTATATATGCCGATGAATCATAGTTGAAACATTACTTCAAATCTTTCAACAAGGCACTAACCACTGTTAAAATTTATATATATATATATATATATATATATATATATATATATATATATTTAGTTTTTCTGAAATTGTGTGCACTCGATATCAGGTTAGCATTAAGATTCTGTCAGCCCCCCCACTGGGCATTAGTAAGGATCCTCAAGAAATGTAAAGACTTTTTACATTTTTCAAGTAAGGTGCCCATGTAAGCCTTGAATCAAAATAGGTTATTAAGAATTTTATAGTGTTGGCTACAGGTATCCTTTTGGAATGTAGCAACAGGTCTACTTGCGGGATTAATCTTTTCTTGGTGAACACTATACATTGTGTTTTTCATTTGAGACCATTTCAGAAACTCCAATTTTCGAGGTTCGTAAAGGTTTTTCGATACAGCTGATTAGAGCTATTGGTCTGTAACTAGGATGGGATCTATAAATAAAAAATAAATACACTCACACATAATATTCTGTTTTATGTTTGCAGTTTTAGGTAGGTAATAGTTGTTATTTTTTTATGGTATTTAAAATAAAATCGCTGTATTAAAAAATAAAATAAAAATAATACAATGTCAACTAAAATTTTAATAAAACAATTTTTATTATGACGAAAAAACAATGAAAGAGTGAAAAGCCCATCAATTTTATTTTTTCATGTGATAGTGTATATCTTATAGAATAATAGTATAAAAATACTTTTAATATTATATGTTTCCCTTTTGATGATATTCCACTTAGTGTGGAACGCCATATTTCATTAAAATAAATTTTATTTTAAAACTTTAGTATTTTTTTTCAGACCATTTGTACTGACTTTACGGTTATATTATTTTTTTCTGGCTTCCTTATCTATTGAAGTATTGTAATAAAAACTTTCATTAATATTGATTGATAAATAGAGACGGTATGATTTATTTTCTATGCTAAAACAAATTGCACTTTTTTTCTCCAATCAATGAAATCTGCAAAATTTTAAAAACTTTAGCAGGGCGTAAAACATAAACCATTTGAGATAGAGCAAAACTGTTTTATATCCATCAAAGGAACAAACATGCCAAGTTTCATTATTGATTTGACATGGAATGACCCTGATTTCTTTGGGATCATGGACAAGGAAGTTATTTTGCTTAATTGTAGGAAAAAGTGCCCCATATTTCTTATGAGTGATTTTCATGTTGGAATTCTATCCAACATTTTCTTTTGGCACTCTTTATTACATTTTGAGCAATAGCTTTTTTTCTTTTTATAATCTATTAATGTCATTACAGAACATTTATAACACACACCCTATTATTCACCAGATATTTACTCAAATAAACATTCTTCAAAACGAAAACAAACATATTACATTGTTTTGGCTACCTGGACACGAGGACATCGATATGAGTACAGCAGTGGACTTACAGGCAAAACTGGCTACAAACCGACCCATACCAGATATAAACACTGTGACGTCATCAGACTTGACTAAAACCTTACGAACTAACACACAGTTCGAATGGGAGAAATATTGGTTTAAAAGTAATTGCAAATTAAGAGAAATTAAAAATACGACCAAAGCCTGGGTAAAAGAACAATTCTCTCGTAGAGACGAAGTAATTTTATCCAGGCTTCGGATAGGACACACCCGACTCACCCATTCGTACTTACTAGACAAAACAGAAAGACCCCTTTGTCGACAATGCAACAGAACTCTAACTGTCAAACATGTACTGACCGACTGCAGACAACGCAGCAACTTGACGATTCCTTATGACTTACATGATTTACTGACAGAGGATAGTCCATACATCCACATACTTCTTACACATCTCAAATCAACGCTCTTTTATTCCAAGATATAACTATATGTCTCCTACAATCGAAATGATTTTTGTCCTTTTTTTTTTTTTTTTTTTTTTTTTTCTCCATTAGTTTTTATTCTATATGAATAATTTTGTTGCCTTATAATTTCCTCTTGTCTTATTTTCTTTATTACTTTTTTTTTTTTTTTTTTTTTATTACAATCAGACTGCGACATTAACGGACCTTGATTCTGCTATCCATATGAGTTTATCGTTACAGTCACGGAACTCATAATTAATAAAATAAATAAATAAATAATCTATTAATGAAAAAAATAGTATATGGATTTCTATTGAATAAGCGAAGTGCCCCTCTGTGTTCTCTGTTCGAGAAGTGTCTGTAATAGTTTTCCTTTAAAGTTAATCTTCCTTGATCCCCATATTATGCTTTCAGAGTTAATATCTCCTACGATGAGCATTGACACGGGTAGTTGTAGAATTAACTCATGTAGTGTATGTACGTCAACCGGTTCACTAAGTGGAAGATAGATACAACAAACGGACACTCTGAAAGGAATATGTACCGAGACTGCAACAGCCCGGACTGTAGTTAGCAATCTTATAGGTCCACAGTGTATGGAGTCCAGTCCTTCACATAGATACAGAAACCACCTCAAGCTTTATCACCCAGAATGTAATCTCTAAAATACGAGGAGTAGCCATGTATGGAGATTTGCTTACCGGAACATGAATGAGTTTCCTGAAGACATTTAACCTCAAAGCCATGTTCTTGTCTTAAACACGATAGCTCCTCATGTCTCTGGAATCCATTTATGTTCCATTGGAGTACTGGCATAAGCATCTAAAAGAAAGATAATAAAACCCATTAAGTGAAATTGGTTTTCCACTATGTGTAGTGTAGGTTGTATGTTCTATCATGTTAAGTTTTCTTTCTGTTTTTTCGTTTACAGTCCTTTTGTGTTTTACCTTGTTTCCCTAAAACTTTGTTTTCATGTATCGTCCGTGTTAGTCGGTTAGTAAGGTTTAGTCCTGTATTTATACTTTGACTTGAGTCTTCTGTAGAAATGGAAAGTCTTGATGTGGCCATTTTCCCTTCTATATCTTCTGGATTTGTGCTAAGCAAAGCTCCATTTTTTAAAGTGGGTCTATGTATTCTTCAAGGGTTTGTTTCTTGAACATTCTTCATCCCTTGAATTATCTGATAGTGTGACCCTGATCTGCATCCAAGCGAGTTACGGCCATTTGTGAAACACTCTTAGCTTTTTCTGCATAAGTGTTGGTCCATCTTGCTTCTAGTCTTCTCCTTGCTTCGGCATAGGATAGTTTTTCTAAAGCCATCTTCCGAACAATAGATGATTCTTTTTGATAGACTGCGCACGACTTTCCCATGCAAAATGATCCAATCGTATATCATGTACAACCTACACTACACATAGTATACAATTGTATATCATTTCCGTAAGTATAAATCTATTTGGCAATGGTGAATGGATAAACTTTTTTGAAATTATTCGTTACTTCGACCATTTTAATGGTAAAAAATATTGAGCAATTATCACAATGATTTTCTTCATTCAGACAAGCTTGGAACCAGGAAATATCGGGTTCAGGCTCTCCTGTGGCTACAATTTTCTTTGTATGCTGTTTTATAACGGCCATTCTTCTTGTTTTAAGCTGACAAGTTTTTGTAGTGAACTTTTTTACTCACAGGTTAAACATGTGTTCAAAATTTATATATTTATGTATGTATGTATGTATATATATATATATATATATATATATATATATATATATAATGTGTTTGTGTGACTGTATGTATATATATATATATATATAATGTGTTTGTGTGACTGTATGTATATATATATATATATATATATATATATATATACATATATTATATGCATATCTTTGTTTTTGATACAGAATTCTCCAGTCAGTTTTATGGAGTCTGACAACACCACCTGATAAAGCAGAATGGGATTTCTGCAAAATATTATTCCAAAAACTGCCAGATCGAAAATGCCAAATCAAGAAAAAAACATTGGGTGATTTCCCTAACTATAGCTTTTACAGTTAAATGGAATAGTTCCAACACGCTACTTCAAGCACAATAAAAACTGATTATGTCTCGTTTAGGACCAGGGAAGACTTTGAGAGGTCAGGCAAGGGGGATAGTGTTTAATATTTATCAATACACGGCCAAAGCTAAGGCTAAAAACAATTCAAGCAATAGCCTGTTCAAATAAATGGTTTAGTTGGAAAAGGGCTGGGCATATATTCCCCATCCAAGAAATTGGCGGTAAAAATTGTCTCTGTTATAACCTTATCACTAGTAGGTTTAAAAATGTTTATTCTTAGCTTTGGCTTTATATTAGACACTCTTTCCTATGTCTGACCTCTCAAAGCCTTCCCTTAAATGAGACATAATCAATTTTAATAATGTTTCATGCATGTGTTGTTTCTTGAAATGGGAGTTTGCAAATGGTGGAACTGCCGGGAATATGTCCCTCAAATTTTCAGTCATGCGGAATTGAACCTTTCTATCTGAACAGGCAATAACAAAATTAGAAGGTCTATTAGGAGTGGGGATTACCTGAAATATCCCCTTAGACCAACTTATTAATATTCACGATCCTTGCAATGGACGTCACTATGTAGATAAAAACTAGTTTCTCGGAACTAATTCCAAAATAACTCTCTTAGCATTCCTATAATGTAATAAGCTCCAGATTCTCCTGGGTGGAAAACACTTTTCTCGCAGGGAAAGAGTCTTTGTCAGGCCCCACTAGTGAGGAAGTAGCATGGGGAGAGCATCTCTGACAGGCTGTACCAGCGAGGGAGTAAAGTAGGGAGAGCGTCTTTGTCAGGCCGCACCAGTGAAGGAGTAGCATGGGGAGACAGCGTCTTTGTCAGGCTGCACTAGTGAAGGAGTAGCATAGGGAGAACGTCTTGGTCAGGCCGCACCATTGAATGAGTAGCGTGGGGAGGGCATCTTTGTTAGGCCGCAATAGTGAGAAGTAGCTTGGAGAGAGCGCCTTTGACAGACCGCAGCAGTGGTGGTTAATGCCAATTTTAGTAAAATTTGAGGCAGAAGGAAAACATTGAAAACAGCGATTGTAAAACCTCCTAGATAAGATAGGTAAGATATTACCAGATCATGTAATGGATTATACTAATATGTACATAAATACCATTATAAATAAATGTAATATATATCAACTTCATGTTATATATGTACACGGAGAAAGGTGTAACAATGGAATTAAACAACTTCATTTTGCAAAATCTATAAATTTATAAACAATAGAATAGAGATTTGTCAACAGGGATTTGCTATAATGAAATGGTATGTTAGAATATCACAAATAAGTATGTTCGCTACAAATTCAACAACTTTATATACAATAATATTTAATAAAAATTTAAACATATTTATTTCACGTTTAAGTAGCACCTAAACCAATGTTTCACCAACCAAAGTTTCACTACAAAAAGTGGAGAATTTGCTCTTAGTCTCAAACTGCACATAAAAGTTCATATTCTATATTAGTTTTAAGCCAACGTTAACTTCTTGCATCATTAATAGTTTCTGGAAGTTTTACTTCTAATCCATCCAGTTCTTTGGATAAATATATTTGACAGCCAAGCCTGGATCTGGATAACAAAAAAAAAAAAAAAAAAAAAAAAAAAGAAAGAAAAGAAAAATGAAAAGATAGTCATTTAGGAAATTAGAAAAAAAAAAAAAACATTTATTCATGCTATTATGTTTTATATCCTTTTTAATAAAAGGTTTAAAAAATAATTATATATATATATGTATAAATATGACAAGAATTTTGCTATCTCCTGAATCTTATACTAAAAACATTCTTCTGTTTGTTAGGACATTTGAACATGATGAGCCCCTGAGGTGGTGCAAAGAAGGAACAAACCAAGTTGGACGTAAGTAATAATAAGTTCTTTGAAATACATTAGAGCCTTGCCCTGGCTAGGCTAGTGGTGAGGGCAAGCATATCCTTTCGTTTTCTCACATTTACTTTGTTTATTTCATTCACTTTTTTTATAATTATTTTATTTAATTTATTTATTTTTTTTACGTACTGCCTTTCTTCACACTAATTCATATCAATTAATATGGGAGCAAAAAGGAAGACAGGGAACTCAAATAGACAACCTAATTCGCAACGAAATTCTCCGAATTCTCCACAAAACAAAAAACCAACCCCAGAACGATCCTTATCACAGATCTCCCACGCGTCATCTTCAACTCCACCGTCTACTAGCAAGGTACTTCCATGTCACTCGAGGGAAGAAGAATCTGCCAACCATGGTACAACGCCAAACAAACAATTACCAGCAGTCCTTATTGAGGAAGACAACTCCCGTATAGAAGAACCAATCCAAGAGCATGTAAACAAAATACCTCCCATTCACGTCAAAGGCATCAACAATTTTATCAAGTTTTGCAAGGACCTAGAAAAAGTAGTCGATCCCACAGAATTTTCCTGCCGCTCTCGTTCTGAAACAGTCTCCATTAAGCCAACATCTTCAGACTCCTACAGGAAAATTATCAGACATCTAAAAACATCTGGATTCCAATATTTTACATATCAGCTAAACGAAGAAAAAAGTTTTAGAGTTGTAATTCGTCACCTCCACCCAAGCACATCAGAACTTGACATTAAAGAGGCTTTGAATGAAATTGTGTTCAAGGTGCGTAATGCCATCACTGTCCGCCACCCAATAACCAAACAGCCACTTCCTCTATTCTTTATTGACTTGGAGCCAGCTGGTAATAATAGTGAGATATTTAACCTCAAGCGTCTTCTGTACACAAGTGTAAAAGTTGAAGAGCCCCACAGAAAAGAAGAGCTGATCCAATGCCAGAGATGTCAGGGCTTCAACCACAAAAAGAACTTCTGTACATTGAATCCAGCTTGTGTTAAATGTGCAGGACCACATTTAACTTCACAGTGCTCCAAAAAAAACCGTGAAGAAAAGGCTAAGTGTGTTCACTGCCAAGGTGACCATCCGGCTAATTATAAAGGCTGCTCAATATATCAAGAACTTCTGAAAAAGCGCCATCAACTGCCAAGGGAACAGCCGACTGCCCCAACAATTCAAGAATCCCACCTGCCGTTACACAATATTTCCCAAACCAAGATCTTCTCAAAGAACACTCCTCCACAAGATATTCTTCAGAGCACGTATCCAGCTCAGCCACGCCAAGATCCACCTTCCGTTCCTGATGCAACTCCTCAGACAGAATTCCCAGTCACTGCACCGAGTCTCTCTAGGGCCAGTTACGCTGCTACGGCGAAAAGTGGGGTAAGTCCTTTCCCTGAACCCTCTAACCTTCCTTTATCCACACCCCTTTCTGAGCTTAACTCTATTGCCGCATCACTTAATGCCTTCTTAGCAGAAATGAGAACCATAATAACACCTCTCGTTTTCATTTTGCAAAAACTCTGTCAACTTCCTTGTCATCCCACCCAAACATGAATCATTCCTTCTGTAACCCTCTTACAATCCTCCTATGGAACTCCAACAGACTTCTAAATCACAAAGACGAACTGGACATATTTCTAAGGGACAAAAACATTGATATCGCACTTTTAACCGAAACGCACCTCACACGACGAACTCCTTTTAATATCGAGGGATACAAGACATATAGGACTGACCATCCAGACGGGACTGCTCACGGTGGAACAGCGATTCTTGTACGATCTTCGATTTCTCACTTCCAAATTCCAAATCAATTCCCACCAAATATCCTACAGAGTACATCAATTTCCCTACAGTCGACCTTCCAATTTCCCATCACAGTTGCAGCTATATATTGTCCTCCAAATAGATCTGTTTCTGCCACCTCCTTTCAGAAATTCTTCGAACATCTTGGTCCACGTTTTTTAATTGGCGGAGACTTCAATTCAAAACATCCCCAATGGGGTTGCCGTGTCGCTAAGGCCCGAGGAAGAGCTTTATTACAAACTCTTTCTACCTTCCCAGCAAAAATAATCGCTCCCTCTTCACCTACATATTGGCCCACTTCTCGATCAAAACGACCTGACATCCTTGATTTCTTTATTTCGCATGGTATTTCCCAAATCCCTACTTCCATCTCCCCTCTGGATGACCTTTCATTCGACCATACTCCAATCGTCCTGTTTTTCAACTCCGATGTAGATTCCTATTCCTCTCCTCCACGACCGACACTCATACATGGTCCAGTTGACTGGCAATCCTTTCAAACAATCCTAGAAAATAATCTGAACCTAAACATATCCTTGAAAACAGATGTAGAAATTGATGAAGCTGTTAATTGCTTTACAATAGTCATTCAGCAATCTTTATTCAACTCCACAAGACAAAAACCTTTATCTAACTCAAAAAAACGACCAGCTGACATACCGACAAACATACAACAATTACTAACGGAAAAGAGAAGAGCACGCAAACGATGGCAAACTTCCCGATATCCCTCAGACAAAAGACGACTAAATCACTTGACAAACAAACTCAGAAACGAACTCAAAAAATATAAAAACAAACAATTTCAATCCTACACGAAAGAACTGACTACGTCTAACAACTCACTCTGGCAAGCCACTAAAAACATTTTACCATACAAATCTTCCCACCACCCCATTCGTAAGGAAGATGGCTCATGGGCCAAATCTGATGAGGAAATTTCTACGACCTTCGGGCAATACCTTTCCAATGTTTTCACCCCTCACCCTGATATTAATGATCCTACCCACTCCCTCCAAGTCTCAGACGAACTAGATGAGCCCCTTCCAATGTCTCCTCCTCCAAAGGCCTTCAACCCTAATGAGATAACTTACACAATCCAACAATTACCTAACAAAAAAAGCCCAGGATATGATTTAATTACGCCCTAAATACACAAACACCTCCCAAAAAAAGCAGTCCTATTTTTAACTTATATTTATAACGCCGTTCTTAGAACAACTTATTTTCTCATCCTCTGGAAATACTCAATAGTCCGAATAATACAAAAACCAAAAAAGCCCGTCCACGACACAACTTCTTATCGACCTATTTCCCTCTTACCCATATTAGGAAAAATTCTTGAGAAACTCATACTCAAACGCCTCTATCCGATCCTTGAACCTGTAATTCCCGCATCCCAATTTGGTTTTCGTCAATTTCATTCCACTATTCATCAATGTCACAGAATTGTGGACTTAATTTCAACAGCCTTCGAAAACAAACAATATTGCTCAGGTGTCTTCCTCGATGTAGCTCAGGCTTCTGACCGCGTGTGGCATGAGGGATTACTGTTTAAGATAAAAAAAATACTTCCATCCACATACTACCTAATATTAAAATCCTATCTTTGTGACAGATTTTTTCAGGTCTCAAATGGTACTTCATCCTCACCTACTTTCCCCCAACTTGCAGGTGTTCCACAAGGTGGAATTCTTAGTCCGCTCCTTTTCCTGGTATACACAGCCGATATTCCAACTTATCCTGACACATCTCTCCATATGTTTGCCGATGATACAGCCATATTTGCTTGCAGCCAAGATCCGAGCCTTGCATCCAGGTCCCTTCAGGCTCATCTTAACACCATCAATCCTTGGCTCATCAAGTGGAGAATTAAAGTAAACCCACAGAAATCCTGCCAACTAACATTTGCCTTCAGACAATCTATTTGTCCCCCAGTGTCCCTTAACGATTCAATTCTTCCTCAAAAATCCCAAATCCGCTACCTTGGACTTATACTTGATAAACGACTAACTTGGAAACCACACATTACTCAGAGGAGACAAGAACTCAACCGACGGTACAGACTTTTACTACACTTACTCGACCGACGATCACACCTTACACTTAAGTACAAAAGACTCATTTACATGACAATACTCAGACCTATATGTACTTATGGCATAGAGCTCTGGGGATCCACAAAGCCCTCAAACTCCTACAAAATTCAATCATTGCAATCTAAAATCCTCCGTAAAATAGCCGACGCTCCATTCTTTGTATCTAATTTGACTCTTCACAACGACCTCCATATTCCATTTATCCAACCCTTACCAAAACAAGTATATAAAAAAATTCATTCTAAATTACACGGTCATCCAAATTCTTTAATTAACTCCCTATCATCACATCTAATCCCAAACAACCCCATTCGCCGTCTGAAGCGTAACTGGCCTAGAGACCAGCTCCAGGAGTAGTTACTACAATATTAATCTCTCTGCCTTGTGGGTACTGCAACTGTGCAGCTTCCCTCCTCACGAGCTTCAAGACACATTCACATGTATCTTTTTACTGGAAATGTATTTTTACATTGTTGTAAATTCTGAATAAATAAATAAAAAAGTTGGGCGTGAATAATAATTAAAATGGTTAAAAACAAAAGTTTTCTGATTAACCAACCCCGAACCTCCAAAGAATTAAAAAACATAATCGTAGAAAAAAGAATGAAACTATTTTTAAGGCGACATCTGTAACCGTTTTCGAGAAAAGTGGGAAAAATGTTTTTGTAACTCATTTTCGGTTTAGGAGTTTAGAATCATTGGATTCAATTAAAATATTTTCTACATGTTTGAAATTCATTCGAATTAAGATGTATGAATTTTGATTACATTTGGAGTAAAGGAAGTATTAAAAAAAAAATTGTATTAATAGACAAGAAACGTATTGAGATCTTCGTATATTTTGGAAAGTATCTTGAAAACTGTTGTGAAATCATGGTAAGCAGAAGGTGACCATTCGAAAGCTTACTAAATTTTCTACAAAAAAGGCTCTGAAGCAATTTTCAATGGGGCGATGTCAATCCCAATAACTCCTTCGACTCCTGTACTAATGGCACTAGGGATATGAACAGAACCGCACGAAGATGACGCAGTTCCTGCGAGTAAGACTTTTTTTTCCCTTGTTCTATACTGCCTTTAAATTAAAATGATAGGTTGGAATTAACGTTCCTTAGTTACCTCCTTAGGACTCTTTGATCGCGTACAAATTGAGGTTTATCCTGGTAATCAGGTTGTTGATAGTCACCTGTCACAAGACCACTAGCTCATGGGGTTCTGGTATATACGAAGACCTAGGCTACCGATATATTCCCATTTGTAGTTTTACAGTTCCGTTTTCCATGGCTTTCCGCCCCTTTCAAAATCTATCCTTTCTAGCATGAAGCCGTCAAATGTTATAGGAGGTCTCTCTCTCTTCCTCTCCCTCTTCTATGTCATCAATATACATGGGAAAAATAAATTATTTGAAACCTGAACTTACGTGTCAGTCAAACCGTATGCCAGGTCAAGCATATCATTCTCTTCTTCTGAAGGTTTATCAGGCAACCTGTCATAATCTTCCTTAGTTAAAATTACATGACATGTTGAACAAGTGAGTGTACCTTCACAAGCACCTTGAAAAATAAATAAATAAAGTGAGAAGTTTATTAATTTACATAAATTTTAACGTCCACTTATACATAACTCAGATTTTTAGGACAGGTTTTCTACAGGTTACCACCATTTTCTAGCTACGATAGGGGTAATGTATTTCCTTTTTTCAAAAGAATAGGTCATTATTCCTGGTGGGAATCGACCTTAGGCACGGAGTGTTCATGCCTTAGCACTCACAGCCATTGGACCTCCAAATGAAAATTAAAAATCACTTCCCTTTAAACCATTAGTGATCATAAACTTTTTCCCAAATTTTTTTCATGAAAAATTTGTTGGTACTTCAGATGGGAATTCCCAGAATTGTGAGGCCTGTACCTATACTAGCTCCTGGACACTAATGGGTCAAAATTAAAAATATAAAATTAAAAAAAAGTAAACAAATGAGAAATTAACCGTCCAGTGGTCGCGCCCACTGTTGGAACACGGGCGGTCGCATGATGCACTTAGGACGTCACCGTGTTTATTTTCGCGTTATTGTGTTTTAAACGTCTATTTATTTATGTTTTTCTTTACTATTATATTATTTATTGTAGTTAAGTCATTATTGTAGACAGATATATAAATGGTAATGTAAATAAGCTCATTTTATCTTTTAAAACAATTTTATTGCAAATAACTTCTTCTATTTTTAAAAAATGATTTAGTTTATAATAAAACTGAAAACTAGATGTGTAAAAACATTAATGTCTGGAACACACTTAAAAAAAATGTAACATTAAAAGATATTTAAATAAAAGTAGAAATATACTTGTTAATTAAATGCTAAGAATGTAATTCTTACGATCTATTCAGACAAATCTGTGTACTGTCCACTTTTATTGGATTTAATGCAAATTGGTTCAAGCTTTACATTGTTGCTTCTTGACTCCTTGGGAATTTTCTGTGGATCTGTGGGGTCTGTGGGCTGTAGGGTTTTCCGGCAATTTCTAACAAAGCAAACTAACTCTTTATATGTCTCTATTCATATTATATGTCTATATATATATATATATATATATATATATATATATATATACACACACATATATACATATTATAGAAAAATAATATGAACATTACATTTCTATAGCTACCATATTATTTTTTTTTTTTTCAATTTTAAGATTTACTTAGAGACATATAAAAAGTTGGTCACCTAAAAAATAACTACAATGTCATTGTTGGTTCCTTCCTGTTAGTATAAAATATTCGACTTCTTTCATGCGAAGAAATGAAAAATAGGGCGATTGAATACATTCTGAGATTATCCAGTTGTTAGTTTCAAACCTGCTAAACTTATATGAGTGATGAGAATTATTTTGCATTTATTTTTTACTTATTTAATTATCTATCTGGTAATTATCTATTTTAATTTTAATGTTTATTTAGTGTATTTGGTAAAAATGCAGTTTCACGCCCTCCTAACCGATTTCTTTCAAATTTTGTACAAAAACGTATTTTGATGCACTAAACACGAATACGCTAAAAAAAACCTTCGCATTTAACTAGGAAAGAAGTTATTAAGCACTTAAGTTCACTGTTACACAGGTTATGAGAGTTAATGTAAACAACTAAATTTGTGACGACTTTAAGGCATAAATGACGACTTTAAGGCATACATGCTGTGCGTTTCCGCTCGCTCAAGAAGATACCAAAACCCCAGACAATCCAACTCGCTAAAATTAATAGAATTCTAGTAACCTCTCATAACCTGCATAACAGTGAACTTTAGAGCGTAATAACTTCTTTCCTAGTTAAATGCGAAGGTTTTTTTTTTTAACGTATTCGTGTTTAGTGCACCAAAATACGTTATTGTACAAAATTTGAAAGAAATCGGTTTGGAGGGCGTGAAACTGCATTTTTACCGTGTATTTTATTATTATACTAATTAATTTAGTTTCATGTAAATATCATATGATTTTGTACCATTTCATGTTTTATGAAAGCATCATATGTTTCATATTGATTATAGCCCTGTAAACGGCCAAAAATTCAGATTGAAACATTAGTAACCTATTTTAAATAATAAATATCAGGATTATTATTTTAATGTAGAAGTCTCACTCATATCCTGAATTTCATAAAGATAAACCCTTTTTTATTAGCTTTTGTCATAAGATCAGATAAGTCAGAGCTGTCTTTTCGATAGCCTAATGAAGGAAGTATTTTGGTTCTCAAATATCTTATGCATTATGTAGTGCATTTGAAATTCATGAAAGTGTTGTGTGAGATTAGAATTCTTTTTCTTTGCCAAGCAGCTTAATATTTCGCAAATCGAGTAAAATTGGGTTTCCACGCATATACAAACCTTAGAGGTCGTTATATCCAGCTGCTTTCTGGAGTATTTATTCTTAATAATTTATGGTTCATATTCATTTATCATTATTTACTGAAGTGAGAATGTTGTTGAATTTTCCTTGGCTGCTTGCTTGAATACTGACTTAGGATCACCATTATTACATTGAAAGATCTTTAAATCCCTCTGCCTTCTATAACCAAAACTTATATAACGCCATGTCTTGGCATAATTAAAACCAGGTGCTCGTATAATCTTCAGAACTTATTTACTTCTTTAGTTCTTCATTTCATTAGTGGTTATCTCATTTTAATTTATAAGTAATAATAACTACTTCTCCTAAATTACTATTTTAATTGGATTAATGGTAAACTTCTTTAAGGATATTAGTTTTGTAGCACTTAAAAAATTTGAAAACATATTATTGACTACTATAAAGTAGATGTTCTCTTATTGTAATGATTTAATTTAGATGTGAGAAATAAAGTGATTCCAGGAAGAAATCTTTTATTCACCTACATTATAGAGTGATTCTGTTACCGCGCCATCTTATACAGGACTAGACATTTCTTCTTCTTAAAAATAAAATGATTATTAACCCTCCAGCAGTTGCGCTGGCGCACAGAGTGCGCCATAGCCAGCATTTTGATTTGTTAGAAATTGCCGGAAAACCCTACAGCCCACAGACCCCACAGAAAATTCCCAAGGAGTCAAGAAGCAACAATGGAATAAATTTACATGTAAAGCTTGAACCAATTTGCATTAAATCCAATAAAAGTGGACAGTACACTGATTTGTCTGAATAGACCGTAAGAATTACATTCTTAGCATTTAATTAACATGTATATTTCTACTTTTATTTAAATATCTTTTAATATTAAATTTTCTTTAAGTGAATTCCAGACATTAATGTTTATACACATCTAGTTTTCAGTCTTATTATAAACTAAATAATTTTTTTAAAAATAGAAGAAGTTATTTGCAATAAAATTGTTTTAAAAGATAAAATGAGCTTATTTACATTACCATTTATATATCTGTCTACAATAATGACTTAACTACAATAAATAATATAATAGTAAAGAAAAACATAAATAAATAGACGTTTAAAACACAATAACGCGAAAATAAACATGATGATTGTGTGTGTGTGTGTGTGTGTGTGTGTGTGTGTGTGTGTGCGCGGCGTGCGTGCGTGCGTGCGTGCGTGTGTGTGTATCAGTGTTGGGCATTATTCGAATAAAGTATTATTCGAATGATTATTCAAATTTTTAGTGAATGATGAATAATTCACTGAATTATATTATTCGCACGGTACATCATGAATTATTCACAGAATTATTCGTTATTCGTTATTATTTATTTTTAGTTGGTCTACTGATTAATCCTACTCAAACACACATATATATACATATTTCCGGCTGCCAACATCATAATAAATCTATCATTATTCACTAAAATATGTTTATTCTGATTGATTATTCGAATAATTTGTAAATAAAATATAAATTTCATTCACAGAATAACGAATAATGAATAAAAGTAATTATTCTTCATTTGTGAATAAAATAATACATTTATTCATTATTCTTTATTCATCATTCTGAATAATTTTTGCCCAACACTGATCTGTATGTATGTATATATATATATATATATATATATATATATATATATATATATATATATATATATGATAAGCACTAATAGCTTAACTGCTTAGTCGCTCAACCATAAAATCATACAAAAATAACAGAGCTGGTGTGCCAGTTGTCAATGATAAGAGTGTGCCCTTTAATAAAATATGGCTCAAATTTGCCATTAACTCACCAGATTGTTCAACCTCCTTTTTTGTTTAAGAGAAAACTGTGCTGCTACCTGTATGGACGTAGAAATTCAATAACCTAAAGGGACAGATGGCTAAAGGGCCCAGGTATAAAAATGAATTGTGGAATACGTGAATGCCTACCGGATCAAGAGGTTAGAGCAATAATATAGAAATACAACTGGAGACACACATGGAGAGCAGAAAATACTCTGAAAGCCATCTGAAACGGCCATCAGACGAATCACCTGAATATACCCCGGCGTAGAATGTAGGAGTCTAGCTGGCCCGAATAGCCTGTGAAGGGCATCCAGCCAGCCCAAATATATTCAAGCGTAGCCTGTGGAGAACGTCTAGCTGGCCCGAATATACTCGGGCATAGGCTGTGAAGGGCATCCAGCCAGCCCAGATATATTCAGGCGTAGCCTGTGGAGAACGTCTATCTGGCCCGAATATACTCGGGCATAGCCTGTGAAGGGCATCCAGCCAGCCCAGATATATTCAAGTGTAGCCTGTGGAGAACGTCTAGCTGGCCCGAATATACGCGGGCATAGCCTGTGAAGGGCATCCAGCCAGCCCAGATATATTCAAGTGTAGCCTGTGGAGAACGTCTAGCTCGCCCGAATATACTCGGGCATAGCCTGTGAAGGGCATCCAGCCAGCCCAAATATATTCAAGCGTAGCCTGTGGAGAACGTCTAAGTGGCCCGAATATACTCAAGCATCGGGTAAGAGGTAGATAACTCGAACCAAAAATCTGTGTTATATATAAGCGAACGTTTTATTTTTATTAAGTAAACGTTAAAATTTAAATTAATCAGGAAATATTTATTGAAATAATGGCATATCATCCATAACACAATCATATGTTATAAATCACTTCATTATATTATTATTAGTATGACTTGTAATAATAGTTCAATTCTCAAATAACATAAGAGAATAAATGATAAGGAGGACATTTGAGAATCCACTATAAATGCGTATTTGTAAAAAGAGTGAGTGCAACTCCAAAATAACTTGCACTTAATTGTATTTTTACTGTTTTCATTGGGTGCACTATAATCTTCAGAACCAGATGGCAACTCATTTTAAGTTTACCATTATAATTACTATTATCCAACCAAAATTCTACAAACATGAAACGATTTGTGCTTTGTGAGATAAAAACTTTTTTTATAGATTTAATAAGAATTATTAATCTACAATATTTAGTTATCTTGTGTTGTCAAAGGAATTAAATGCACTTTCAGTCCAATAAGGAGGCACATCAAAATTTCAATATGAGCTGCTCTAAAAAATATTATTAATATTGTTGAGATGTCCAAATACACATAGGGGTCATTCCATGTCAAATCAACAAGGGTCACAACCCGACCTTCTTGGATTTTAATAAAATTTGGTAGGTTGGTTACTCTGGTTATACTGGTTCATTGAATACATATGCTGTTAGTTTCATTATGGGATGTGAACGGGATCATTTTATAACATAATTTTGACTTTATAATTGTCACTGCGTAATTGGTAAAAATATGGTGAGAGATGGATATTTGTATTGTAAATTCAGCAATAAGCATCCCTGATCAAAATTTGAATTGTTTTCAGATAGAACTAAAATTAAAGGGGAGATTTGAGGAAAAAAAATTACTGAAACCCAGAAATTGCACCCTTTCATTCCTTTAACTAAGAAAAAAATTAAGACTCAACTTTACTCGAACTTCAATAAAAGTGAAATTGAACTTGTAGGTAACTGATTTAGACACAGATACAGTAGCCTTCAATGAAAAAATATGCAGTGGTTTTATTGCCTGTGAATATGACGACCAGTGGTGGCTTACATGTGTACTCAACCAAAATGAGGAGATGGATTAAATACAATTTAATATCCAACATGTCTCAATTATTACAAATTTCATTTTTCAAAAAATGTTTTGAAAATTTGTACAAAACGATTTTTGAAAAACTGTACTTTTAAAGTTCTGAATATATTTCAATCTTTAGTTCATTACTACATCTGCTGTTAGTTTCATTATGGGAACATTTTACCACATAATTTTAACTGATTTAGACTCTGATCCAGTAGCCTTCAATGAAAAAATATGTGGTGGTTTTATTACCTGTGAATATGACAACCAGTGGTAGCTGGCATGTGTACTCAACAAATTACACAGTTACACACAATAGCACAAAAATGGATATGACCGTTTATTAAATGTTATAAATGGTCTTTCCCCCCCCCCCATTGCCATCCCATAATAAAACAAGCATCATTTGTAGTCTAAAATTATGTAAAACATTTTTTGAAAAATAAAATTTGTAATAATTGAGACATGTTGGATATTAAATTTTATTTCATCCATCTCCTCATTTTTGTTGAGGCAATAAAACCACTGCATATTTTTTCATTAAAGGCTACTGTATCTATGTCTAAATCAGTTACCAGTTCAACTTTACTTTTATTGAAGTTCGAGTAAAGTTGAGTCTTAATTTTTTCTTAGTTAAAGGAATGAAAGGGTGCAATTTCTGGGTTCCGGTCATTTTTTTTTTTTTTTTTTTTTTCAAATTTCCCTTTAATTTTAGTTCTGTCTGAAAACAATTCAAATTTTGATCAGGGATGCTTATTGCTGAATTTACAATACAAATATCCATCACTCACCATATTTTTACCAACCACACAGTGCCAATTATAAAGTCAAAATTATGTTATAAAATGATCCCGTTCCCATCCCATAATGAAACTAACAGCATATGTAGTCAATGAACTGAAGATTCAAATATATTTTTTTCAGAATTTTAAAAGTACAGTTTTTTGAAAACCGTTACGTACAAGTTTTTGAATTTTTTTTTTAAATGTAAAATTTGTAATAAGTTGGTCTTGTTGTATATCAAATTAAAGGCCATTTAATTAGCTAAACAATGAGACTATGCTGACTGTTCTAGCTGAAATAGAACTCAATCTATCAAGGAATTAACATTTTCCAGTTGGCCAAAAAAAGGCTGTTTTTCAATACTTTGAAACTTAATACTAAAAAAACGGAAACAGATAAAATTTTATAAAAAATTGTACCATTCAAGGAGTTGTTAGAGCTATTAGGATTCAAAATTTCAAAAAAATCTAAGAGGGTCGGGTTGTAAACAGTACTTTCATTGGTTGAATTGATGTGGAATGGCCCATAGATACGAATCATATGTCAAAATACACCAAGAAACATTCATAGATATTTGTTTAATCTTAGAGCAAGAAATCCCATGTTTTAAAATCTATGATCTTAACTTCATGAAGAGTTTGATTATACACGAAGACCGAGCTAAAAAATATATTATAATTCACCAGTAACAAATACATAATAAAGGCATTTAGTAAAACATATAGCCAAACCAAATTCTAGAATCAATACATACCAAATCCATCAAAGTCTAAATCATTGTTAACGACAACATCAAGAAGACTATCTCCTTCTTTCCCTCTACCCCTGATTCTTTCACCAGATGCTTTAATAAAAGTCACCTCATACCTGTTAAAAATATTGATACGAGTTATTGATAGTAGCAAATATTCTAATTTACACAACACTGAAAGATATGTAAAAAAAAAATGAATGAATCTCTAAAAATACATACTCTTTCTTTTTCAAATTAGGTTGAGTTGAGCTAGATAATCTTAAGTTTGTCCTAGAATAAACATAATGGTGGGACAACACATTTTCTCTTCGAATGTGATTGTAAATTATTTTTTCGCAATTTGAAAACAAACTCTTAAAAGCCATTAATTTTGAAATATTATAAACTTCTAATTAAAGAAAATTACTTCAAATATTTAGAAACTCAACGAATTGAACACAAATTAAAACTATCATAACTGCAATAAATTTATCGACTCATTAACAAAACAAAAAAATAAAACAACAAGCAGCAGATCAGATCACTTAGTAAAAATATTCATTAGAAAGTTCAAGAAAAGAATCAGCAAAGCTCTCAAACCCACCAACGTTCACTAATCATTAAGTATTCAGATCAAGAAAGAGAAATTCTCTTTTCCAAAGAAGCAAAACAAAGACAGTTATGATGCATATGCTCAATTCAAAACAGTTTAAATTATTGAGTGTGTTGATATTATGTCATAGTCAAAGGATGATATGCAGTATTTTCCCGGAATGACTGTTTTATGATAGATTTGAAGAAAAGCATTCAGGCAAACCCGAAATAAATTCCAATTTCGGCCTTTGACTAAAGTATTTTTCATCAAATCAGAAGTCAAATCTAGAAGTTCCTAACGATTCAGTCAAACGTAGAAAGTAAAATAATGTGTTTCGGGCTTTACCTAGTCTATCCGAGTCTCGGATTCCGAGATACGACTGGTAGACTCAGGGCCGCCACATGGGGGTGAGACAACCGGGCCCGGGCACCGGGGGGGCCCGGGCCAATCCTCGCTAATTGGAAAAAAAGTACCGAAAGTGACCTTTGCAGCACCGATTGTCGGCTTTTATTCTCATTTTGCTCAAAACTTAAGATGGAAATAATTTTAAAATGCCCAAAGTCCTATAGCAAACTACTAGAATTTTCATTCTGACTCTCAGAATTGGGGGCCCGTTATCTGGTCCCGGGCCCCGCTCTCAGATGTGGCGGCCCTCTGTAGACTCCGTCAAAAGTCTACTGTACTTGAGACAACTTTATACTTGCGGTGTTCCATAAACAAGAGTATGCTTTCCCTGTTAAATTATTTTATCATTTCATGTTTTATATTGAGCCTGCAGGTGTTTAAGATTAAAGATGAGTGAATTAAACAGTGATGTTACTAAAAACCTCCTTAAAGATTCGCTTATCTAAGTGAAATAAGCGCAAAAGATTCTAAATTTGGGGGCCAAGGCTTTATAAAATGTCATCGCAACAAAACAATGCTCATCAAAATTATGTAAATGTAAGAGATCTAACGTATTGGGCAATTCTAAATGCCATAATGCTAAGAATAAGACATCAAGTAAGACCTGAGATTCACTAGTCAGATCTAGGACCACCCGAGCTTCCAAGTTTCACAATAACGTATATATAAAACTAACTCCAATAAATAAATTTCCTCGATTAATATTTTTTGCATCTCGTATGAAATAACTGACTGTAAAAAAGTGTAACTAGGAATTATACGTCACCATAATGAAATAAAACGTTTATTTGCTCTTGGTTATACTTCTTTGTTGCAGTGCATTATCTATCCTATTAAAACGTTTTCAACTACCCTTGTTTTGTTTTAATATTATTATTTTTTTATTTTGTTTTTTTTTAATCTCTTTTGAAATTTTTATTAAAACTTTTAGAATAAAAACATTAGTAATGTAGGTTACTGATAAAGAACTGTTACTGTTATAGATTATGGAAGGATTTAAATAAACACTAATTTTTACTATTACGGTAAATTTTGAATTTTTGTTGTTATAAAATGTCTTCTTCGCTGCTTCTAGGTCATAACTCTAGATAGTTAGAAATAATAATGTGGCTGATTAGGTTGCTTATGACTGCTAAAGGTTTTTGGCGGGGAGGTCCTAGGTTGGTGATATTTTATTATTTTTAAGGTTTTATGTGATCTTTTAAGTATGCATGCTACTTTTCTTTGTAATGAAATCTCATTAGAAAAGAGTAACTGTATTTACATTCACCAATTATTCTTCTTTCGTTTTGACATGATTTGATTTCATCGAATTGTTTGAAATCCGCCATTTGTATGACACCTCTTAGTTATCCATCTAGCACTGAGTACTTAGTGTCTTTAGTTTCGTGGATTTTACTTTAATTTTAAAACACAAGTTATTTTTTTTTTGTATTATGTCGAGTGCTAAAACGGGAAATGTTACTCTTAACCAACCTAATTTATCTCATCAAGATTTATCAAAACTTGTAAGTTATTGCCATATTTCGTTTTCTGTTTAACCATGAGGTTTCATTATTTGGAGCCAATTTTGGGGCGTCTTTTAACGTAGCGTTTTAAGAATGGTGCTCCTCTGTAGTATTTAGAAGGAACTCTTATTCTTGCCTGTATTCTTGTTCTAATGTTCTCCATAATTTTCTATTTGAATGAAATCTTTTGCAACACATAGTGCCACAGAATAGTAGAATTTCACTATGTTGACAAACAGTAGGGTGAGCATATTTTAATCTGGATTTTCTTCTAGGACATTACTCAGTTAACTCCTTTGTCTCCTGAAGTTATCAGTCGTCAAGCTACTATTAATATAGGTAAACACTTTGTTCTAATTATTTAAATTTTAAGAAAATTCTGATAATTTTATGATGTGTTGCTGTTAAGATATTTCTTACTCAGCTAGGATGTATTATTTTAACCAAGTAAAGCAAACTTAGAATTGGTTAATGATTCATTGTTTGTTTATATAATGGAAATAACTTGTTATCAAATGGCAGTAAAAGGAGTGCAATTTTTCAACTGTTTCTTTTACACAAAGGTATTTGAATATATATCCATTTTTAGTTCTTGCAGTATATTTTATTCTAATTCCATTATGCTTGAAACTTTTGATTACACAAACTATTGCACTTATCATAAATATTGTAGATAATACATCCTTAATTAGAAGTTTAATAACAACTTGAATATCTGACTGTAGAACAAGAACTTATTTCACATGGTAATTTAAGAACATATACGCGTATTTCGTAATGTAAAAATTAGCTTTGTTATCAATCTACAATTATGAGCTAGACTTCAAATGCCTTCATGCTTTTTGTATAAAAACGATTTAAGCAAATTTAATTTGTAGAGAAAGGGTGTATTGTTTTAATGTGTTTTAAGTAAAGTTGGATTTTGTTCACTTCTTTGGATTTGCTTGAAGTTCTTAAGAGACTAACATATACCAGAATAAAGCACTGCTACCTGCAAATACATATTTTTGTGTCAAATTGAGATGTACAATTGTATTTTTGGAAGAATCACATTTAATTCCTCTGTACTTCTTTTTGTTTGCTGAAGGCTGCCAGAAAGCGAGTTGAATATGTTAAAAGAACCTTCCAAAAACTATTTGTTCTCCCAGCCACAAACTGGCTATACTACGTTTGATTTAGAAGACTGACTCTCTTCACTCTCAGTATTGATTTCAAAGTTCTATTTAAGAAAGAACATAGAAAATATTAATTGTTTTTTTCAATAATTTAGGAACAATTGGGCATGTGGCACATGGAAAATCAACTGTTGTCAAGGCTGTTTCTGGTGTGCAGACTGTAAGATTCAAAAACGAATTGGAAAGGAATATCACTATAAAATTAGGTATGCTTTTTCTTCTTTATTTAAAAAATAATAGGTAAACCTGAAGGAGAGCGTCCTCAACACCGATTTTCTTCAAAGTTTGCACTATAAAGTATTTTCATGCACTAAACACGAATCTGTTGAAAAAAATTGTTGTTCTCAACCAGGAAAGAAGTTATTTAAAAAAAAAGTTCACTGTTATGAAGGTTAGGGAAGACTGCCTTGGACGACTTTTGGGCATAGAATTCTTTTTATTTCTGCAAGTTGGATTGACTAGGGGTTTTGATGTTTTCTTGAGCGAGCGGAAACGCATAGCACGTATGCCCAAAAGCGACAGTTTACGACCAAGTCAGCTACCACAAGGTGAGTCTAAATTTCAATTACACTTCGTCATTAAGGACTATTGCGCAGGCGCGTTTTTACATATAAGTTGTTTACCCCGTCTTTTATAACCTCCATAACAGTGAACTTTAGTGCTTAATAACTTCTTTCCTAGTTGCGAGCAATTTTTTTTTTCAACGGATTCGTGTTTAGTGCATCAAAATACGTTATAGTGCAAATTTTGAAGAAAATTTGGTCGTTTGTAACCCGCTAACAGCACCTTTGGTCGTTTGTAACCCGCTAACAGTGAACTTTTTTTTTAAATAACTTCTTTCCTGGTTGAGAACAACAATTTTTTTCAACGGATTCGTGTTTAGTGCATGAAAATACGTTATAGTGCAAACTTTGAAGAAAATCGGTGTTGAGGACGCTCTCCTTCAGGTTTACCAAATAATAATTTGCAGTTGCATGTTAAACATTTGTTTTGTCTTTTTTTTTATCTCTAGAGAAAAAAAAAAGGTTGGCTTTTTTGCATCTACGTATTCACATTAAATACTGAACTAAAATAACTTAAATTCTTAAATGCAATACTGTTACTAATTAGCTAAAATATGGACCATTTAACCCTTTCCGTACTCTAAGAGCTGCAAGGAGAAGTGTTCTCCTGTACGGGATACTCGCACCCGGCATTGGTCCCCCTGTACGGAATACTTTTCCCACTCTCGGTCACAGCGCCTCATCTTTCAGTGATCTTGCCCTACTTAAACTCGTCTTTTTTCATTTTGATTTTTATTTTGCTTACAATGATTATTAATTTTTATTTATGTTGAATTAGTTTGGCGTTTAAATAATTATTTTATGTTGAATAACTTTCTTTAAAAATAAGTAATAAAAAAGCTATATTACGAGTTTAAAAAAAAGGTTTTTTTCAGTTACCATTTGCCCTCTATTTTATGAATAATGACAATAAGCAAGGGAATTATATATTCAATAACTACGACAAATAAATTTTCCATCTTCCTTTTTGATCCGTGACTTTGTACACCGGCGGAGTTAAAAAAATTGTTTATGTATAAAATTAGTTACAAAAACAAAAGCATAATTATAAATATTTACAGTGAATTTAATGAATTATTTAATTAAATATGTAATATATTAAACTTTTTAATTAAATATATTTTTTTTTAAAATGGAGGACACGCAATAAAAAAAAAACAGCTTTTCTAAATTTAACAAAAATATAAGATCTTAACACTTTAGGACTAAAAGTGAACTGATTTGGCAAATAAATGCTGTTAGGAATGTACAGAAGTATAAAAACAAACGGTAATTTGACGTGGGTTGACAGGGTAACTGGGCGGAGAAGGCAACGAGTTCTAATTAGACTAAAAACGACCAAAAACTTCATTCAAATGTCATCTAGTAATAGGCAGGAATACTGGAAGTACAATACGGTAACGCTAGAAAGCTCTAAAGTTGAGAAATGAGAAGATAAAGAATGCGAGAGATACGCCGATCTCTCGACTGCTGTACAAGTCCACGGTACCTGGGTCCCATCTTCCTTCGACTTCTGCACAAGTCCACGGCACACAGGTCCCGACCGCTCTCGACTGCTGGAGCAGTCCGCGGTAGAGAAAGGGTTAATTGATGAAAGTTACAGAAAATGTAATGATATCCGTTAATTCTCCAGCCTTTTTCTTAAAGGGCATGCTTTTTGCATGCAAAGAAGGGCTAATTATAGCTATTAAAATTCAGTATCCCTAAATTTTAGAAAATACTCTGGCTACATAGAAATATTGTTTTGGCATTTTATTAAGAATTTAGCTAATAATATAATTATAATCATGTTTTTTTTTTTTTTGGTTTTTTTTTTTTAAATTTGCTTTGCGTTTCCTTCGTCTGCTTTTAAATGCTAATTACTCTTTTTTTATGAGCTTTTTTTAATTATAAGTATTTTCTTAAACGAAGTTTAGGTAGTAAAGAAGACATGAAAAGTCAAGTTTTACTAACAATTGTTATATTACTGTGATCATATTCTTTTATTATTTTTTAAACCCTTTTTAATTTATTTATTAAACTGTAGTTCTAGGCAGCAGGTCAGATCGAATTTATTATTAAGCACTTACATTTTAAAAAATTGAACTTCTCCCAGATTCCATATGATTCATATTTCTTAAGAAGTATTTAAGTTCTATAACTTATTTATTTTTATTTTAATATCCACTTATACATATCAGAAACTATTGGGATGGGTTATCTAAAGGTTTTCACCTTTTAGCACTTTCCTCCGAAGGAAAGTAGCTATTGAGGTTGGACTCATGACGGAATTTTTGAAAAATTTCTTCAAATCTTTATCGATCCTACCTAGTAGACACCGAAAATGACACCCGTTAAAATTTATATATATCTATATATATATATATATATGCATATATATATATATATATATATATATATGCATATATATATATATATGCGTGTCTGTTAACACGATAGCGGCCAGAGTTTTTGTTTTTTCGTCACGAAACTTGGTATATAGCACTCAATTAGCAAACGATTGAACGAGTTCGTTAACCACCAAAGTCGGTCCACCGGAAGGGGGGGTTTACCCCGAACCCAAAACACTTATTTGACTATGTCAGCCGTAATATTTGTTATATTTCAACGAAACTTGGTATTCGTAGTGTTAATATAGAGGGAAAAGTGAGATATAAAAATGAACTAAATCGGTTCATTAGAAGGGGGGGTTTACTCCGGACCCACAATACCGCCACAATATTACTCCGGACAATACAATTCGCCACTACCAGCCGTGATTTTTGGTATATTTCGACGAAACTCGGTATTCGTAGTGCTAATCCACAGGTAAATATGTGTTGTAAAAATAAACGAAATCGGTTCATTAGGAGGGGGGGTTTACTCCGGACCCACAATACCAATTCGCCACTACCAGCCGTGATTTTTGGTATATTTCGACGAAACTCGGTATTCGTAGTGGTAATCTACAGGTAAATATGTGTTGTAAAAAGAAACTAAATCGGTTCATTAGAAGGGGGGGGTTTACTCCGGACCCAAATTCCTAATATACTCATACCGGTCGTAATTTCTGCTGTATTGTAACGAAACGCTGTATACGTCGTGGGTAACTCGTGAGAAAGAAGTGTTGTAAAAATGAGCTGAATCAGTCAATCGGAAAGCGGGGGTTTAATTTGTAATATATTTGAATAGAAAAGCCGGCAGACGTAGGTTCACAAAGCCGCCGCAAGGAGCGCTTTCTACCAATAGAGTGACTGTATCCTGTTCCTGCGTTAGATCAAAATACGATAATATGAGGATTTTTGTATTTATTACGTAGTGTAGTAGGTACCATGTGTAAACATAACTCTGGATGCAAATTAATAATTGATCAGTTACTCATTACAAAATGAGAACTATTCACGTTTTTATTTTATTTATGTAGGATATTTTAAGCAAATTGTTCTGGAAAGCAGTCTACACTACCCAAATTCTGAGGAAAGTGCTTAGTTATGCAGCTCCTGCGTGACGGACTTTTTCTACCCAGGATAGGGGTGATGCCTTTTTTTTTCAAACGAAAAGCTACCACTCCTAGTAGGAATGAGAACCTAAGGTGTTAGCCACTAGACCATGGGGAGACCCTTTTCCTATTACTGTTGTAAATTCAAGAACTAATCATTTTTTTAAGACGTTTTCCATTTTAATCCAAACACGTTGCTAGACTTTTTGGAGGAAAAAATGTTGCGTGATTCAAAACAAGAATGGCCGCCATGCGTAAACAATGTAAGGTTTAAAAAAAACTGTTTTGAACTTCCAGTTTGTGTAGTAAAAACATATAAACAAATTTAAAAAGTCCGTCACGCAGGCTGCATAAGTAAGCACTTTCCTCAGAATTGGGTAGTGTCGAGTGCATTCGTGAATAATTTGCTTAAAATAACCTATATAGATAAATAAGATGAAAACATAAATAACACCTGTTTCAATTCAATTCAAACATAGGACAAAGTAAATCCCCCCCCCCCTTCCGATCGACCGATTTAGTTCATTTTTACAACACATTTTTCTCTTCTGTTGACCACAACAAATACCGAGTTTCGTTGAAATATAACAAATATTATGGCTGGTATTGACAAATAACTACTTGGGCTCCGGAGTAAACCCTCCCTCCGGATGGACTGATTTTGTTGGTTAATGAACTCGTTCAATCATTTGATTGGGGAATACTATATACCAAGTTTTGTGGGGACGATACAAAAACTCTGGCCGGTATCGTGTTAACGGACACATATATAACTATATATATATATATATATATATATATATATAACTATATATATATATATATATATATATATATATATATATATATATATATATATATAAATTTTAACTGGGGTCATTTCCGGTGTCTACTAGGTAGGATCGATAAAGATTCAAAGAAATTTTTCAAAAATTCCGTCATGAGTCCAACCTCAATAGCTACTTTCCTTCGGTGGAAAGTGCTAAAATGGCCAAGCAACCAATTTTTTTTATTTTTATTTTTTTTTTTTTTTTGCATCACTTTATATGGATTGATCCTATATATTTCATACACATATGTAGTTTTATAATATGAATGAAGACTGACTATCTCTACCTAAATAAATTTTGTTTTCAAATCAAAATTGGAAAATCAATTTAATACTTTTACGTTTTCTCTTTACTATTGTTATAATTTGATTAGCATGTTTTCATACAAAAAAAAACACTATTCTTGGGCACTTGAATGCCATTGTTATTGTGTAAAAATAGTAGAAACATTTTGTTCAACAGCAATTAAACGTTTTCTGTAAATATCATCATTAAGGGAATGTAAAACTTTTAAGAATTAAATCTTTTATTCTATTGTTTTGGCATATCCATAATCCTTTCATGTAAATACATTACTAAAATATTTTTCTTTACAAGAATAAATTAAAATGTTAAAAATGTACACTGTCGATTAAAGTAGATGGTGTTGGTTTTTATGCATTTCCTATTTAAAAACTTATATATGTAATGCACCTTTCAATTTACTTGTACAGATAAAATAGTACTGCTTTTCTTTTGGGCTACACAGCTTCAGTTTACCTGTGCACAGTTTATCACGTGTGATGTTATGTGTGAGTGATCACTGTGTTAACTGTACAGTTTAGGCCTGTTTTCATGCAGGTAAAAAGTGTATACATTTGGGCCCTATTTAGCAGTAGTACCACGAGGTGTTTATGGTAGTTTGTTGCCAGCCTGTTTTTGTGCTTAAAAGAAAAAGGTAGCTTGTAGCATGTATCAATGTATTTCAGTCCCTTCCCGAGCTTTGTAATGTCGCTTGCAAAACTTATTCAAACTTTAATAAAGCAGTATTCTACAACATTATAATTCAATAACTAATACCTTACCACTTGCTGTGGCTCTTTTTTTCTATCATCTATTTAATGTTATTTATTTATTACACACTCAGGGTCAAAGCTGTCAAAAATGAAGATGCAAGAATACTTAATTGAAATTATGCAAAACCAGAAAGTATTCTACATACTTTCAAATCAGATTAATCTTAATATTTTCACGCAGTTATTTATAAGTTATAACAGCACAGATAACTGATAGGCGTCTAGTTGGGTATAAGTGCGTTGAACAATTGGACTCAGATGTAGAGTATGTTTTATGAAAGGACGTAGAAGACTTTTGACATATTTAAAAGCAATTTGAATGATAACATGTATTCATAATGCATCCAAGCATGCCTCAACAACCTCTTCATTGTCGTTCCTTATAAATTGATCTTTCAATTCTAAAATTGACGGAGAAATGCGATTACTATAATTTTGGTTTGTTTTGTTTGTTTGTTTTTTTTTTTTTTTTTTTTTTTTCTTTAAAGTCCTTTTTCCTTGTCTGATTTATTAAAAAATAAAATTCCCTCAACTTTATTTATGTTCTGGTAAATAGGAATTTAAAAGTTCTTTCAAAATATGTTTTAATCCTTTTATTTCAATTTAAGTAGGTTGAATTCTAAATAGTTGAAAAAATAAGATCAACAACCAGCAATTTTAAAATTTCTATTATTTTTTATAATTTAGGGTCAGTACTGCAATTGATGAACTTTTATTCCTGAAAATTAGCTTTGTCAACACATAATATATCCCATACTATAATAATATATTATATATGGTACCCAGTAGTGGATTTAAAACTTGAATAATTTGTGGGGGATAAGAATTGTTCACATCAAATTATGCATAACTTAAACTTTAATGAAACTTTGAAACAATTCATGCGTATTTCATTTTTGTAATAACCTTGTTCTCCTCGGTATGATAGGATTTGTCTGTCTGACCATCGAGTCTCACACTCTGTAGGTTGGGCACACGTCCTTTTGAAGACCTTGTACCAGAGCGACTGAGAAATCAAGCTGATCTTGCAGCGTATATAATCTTTTAGTTCTACAGCATCCAAGTATCCACAAAAACTTATCGGCTAAAATTGAAAAACGTGGGACACGCTTTTAATGTGTCTAAAAGAAATGAGACCCTAAGAAATATATTTTATTGTTAATTGACTTATGTTGTTAATGAGGAGCTTAAATTTTCAAGTATTCCAGAACTTACCTGATCATTCTTATTTTGCTTGCTATGTTTCTTTTTCACAAATAATCTCTTCGATAGACCCAAGAATCAATCATTAAAAATCTACCATTGAAGAATTATCCAATCCTTATGAAGATTATTCAGAAGAGATCATTGCATTGATTAAGGAGAATGCTAAGATGGAGGAGATCGAAAGGTTTGGTCATAATTGTTGAATAAATCCACATCATTTAATGAAGTATAAGTTTTTATTTTTGTGACCGTTTGTATGAGGAGAGAAAGAATTGATCCATCACAGATTCTACACCAGGGACAGGTGTAGAAACTTTCATTAATATCAGTTCTTCCTCCGCGCATACCCTTAATGAAGGCTTGAAAATCAAGCCGAAACATTAGCAAAAATAAACTCCTTTTTTATTTAAAAAAAAAAATGTAGTTTCAACTATTTTGACGGAACTCAAGACTATCCGAAAATTGGCTCTTAAGAAGAGAAGATCAGTTGGAAGTGTAATGTTAAAATTTAATGTGAGAAGAAATAATGAATTAAGATGGTGCTAATTGCCAAGAAGTCATGTGCCTCTGAAAAAAAAAAAAAAAAAAAAAAAAAAAAAAAAAAAAAAAAACTTCATTAAAGAGAAGCTTATTAAAATTAACTATACAATATTAAAGTCCTTAAATAATTTTGATTATTTCTTAGTGCATTAACTGCCTGTTCTTCATAGTTTATATCTAAAGTTTTACTGAACTCAAATATTTAAAAAGTTTACCTTTAGAGATGTTAAAATTTTTTTTTAATCAAATTTTATTGCCTTACTTTTTTTGTGTGTTTTTAAACTTTATAACTTAAATTATTGTTTCAATTCATTTTCATGTCGTACTTATAAAGAAACCAAAACAGAAAGATCAAGAATGAAGTGTTGTCAAAGAACAAACATTTTACAAAAATACCTTCTGAATCCTTCACTTCCTTAAGTTGAAATTCTTATCACATCAGTCTTTATTTTTTGTAAATATAAATTATATATTGTTATATATAGCTCTAAATGTTGATAGTTAGATGTATTGTTTCTAAAAAATTAGACTTATTTTTTCTAGTTTCATTTAAGAGCTGCCGTTTTAAATTTGCTTTTAAGAGGCTAATTAATGGAGTAGGAGTGTGAACATAACCTTACTATTTGTTTTATTAAACATCTTACCTTTATATAGTAAAGTCATTTTGCTTTTTGTAGCTAAAACATACCCTTACCAAAGTTATTCAAACAAAAGTTTACTGGAATTTATTAGATTTTCATACGATCAGGAAATCTGACTGTATGGAAGTTTTTTTTTTTTTTTTGGTGCATCTACTACTGAGGTCATTAGCACCATGTATGGAAGTTATTGCATTTGGTACTATTCTGCTTACAACTCGTTCTTATATACTTCAGAAATCGATTATTTTTGTCTGTTAATTGAAAGATTCGTCAAAAATAGTTGAAGTTAAATATAAAGTGCATATTTAGGTAAAATTGAAGTTCATTTTTAATACAGTGGAGTCTCACTTATACGAAACATTCAGTTATACGAAGAATATTTCGTTCTCCAGCGAAACTCCATTTAATCCTGTGTAATGAATTATTCACTTTGCGATATTCAGTTATATGTAATAGTCACTTATAAGAAAGCTAATTTGTTCCCATGGAGTAAATAATGCTCAGTTTCACAAAGAGAACTGAAGAAAAAACAAAACTAAATACTGCCTTTTAAGTCTCATTGAAATATCAATCTCTTCTTGATCTACTTTTTGTATGTACGTTTAAACTAACAACTCATTTTTTAATGAAAAATCATTCGCTGAGTTCGTAAGGGAATTCCAACTTAATATTCATCTCCTTTTTTTTTTATGCTATAGTGGTTTTTACTCATTTTAATATCTTGTCAATCCAATTTTTTCCAAAACTTCTGAGGTTGCAGAATAACAGATATGTATTTCAATTTAAAATGATCTTATTTATCACTACACATCCTTATACATATCCCAAGAAAACATTTTTAAGAGAGAAAAAAAATTACTGCTTAATGCAGAAGTGGCAAAAGTGTGTAAAACATTAAAACCAAATTTATTGGAATATGTAAAGACTCCATGTCAAATCTCTTCACCCTTGCACTCCTGGCCGCAAGAGGTGATGAGGTGTGGGACGACCAGCCTCTCGCGGACCCCTCTTTGCTGACAATTACGACTGCTTGTCAACCTTCTTTTTAAAACTGTTTTGCTGGTATAAGCTATTAATAATAATTGAAATTGGAAACCTTGCTGTTTGATCGATGTCAGAAATTATTTTGATTTCAATAAAATATTGCTTTTTATTTATTTATTTTTTATTCAATATTTTAAATAATTAATTTACCTTTGTTTGCACATAGAAGTAAAGAGTTAATCACCTTGCTGTATACTCTCAATGAATAAATAATTTAAAATACTTACACTAACTACTTTTGGATGAGATAAAAATATCCTACAAAATTCCATGGAAAGCCAATCAAACAATACGTAAAAGGACAACAATCGGATTCTAGAGTTAAGTACTTGTTCTAGATATCACAGACAATTGGCTCTCATATGAGCCACTTCGATAGTCTATATCAATGAAGCGGTAAAAAGGCAAAGCCAGCAAAGTGGCTTTTAGTACGATGGGCCCACTCCTCTATATCTTAGATTCTTTTTGTTTTATATTTAAAACTAAAATTTTTTTGTTCGTAAACTTGTAATAGATCAGTGGTAAATTGTAATCAGTGCCTGTAGTAGACTCAGCAGACAGGACACTTAAAGCTATTTTCTATCCCCTTTCTGGCCACCACAGTTAACATGCGCTCCCTAGCAACCACATTAATGTGACGTTCAAATTATTCAAGCATTTATTGGTTCGATTCTACTCAATATTTTGTTAGATACCTATATTTTACGACAAGGATGCTTAGAAATACTGTCGAAATGTCAAGAATCTACCATAATCCACAGCTAAGCCTATAGGGGACAAAAGTTTGAAAGGCCGTCTGTACCTCAAATTAGCTCTTATAATTAAATCAATTTACATATGTATTTTCAAGTATTCTGCAGTTTTAATACTCCACTAATTTTCATTAGATAAGTTATAATACATGTTCATTTCCTAAAGTATTCTGTATTTTTTTTTTTTTAATTTTATTTTATTATAATGTAGCATTTAATAAGTTTGTTGTGATTTTTGAAGACAGCATATAGTAAGCCCTGGCACTTTCCCTTCCAGAATGACTCCTGAAGATGCACCTTCCGATGGATCTACATTTACAGTGGGCACGTCACAACCGTCTCGTGGGAAAGGTGACCAGGCGAAGAGAGGCCGAAAACGAAAAAGAGGTTCTAGTTCTGTTAAGAATGACATGAATGAAACAAATGGTGATATTGTAGAAGTTTATGAAGTCGAAAACATTGTTTCCCACCGGATACGGGAAGACAAGACCCTAGCTTTCTTTGTTAAATGGAAAGGTTGGCCAGATTCTACCAATACATGGGAGTCGTTTAACAACTTGAAAGAAAACTGCCTCGAAAGTATTGTGCTTTACTTTGAACAAAATTTAGGGGAAAGAGTTGAATGGAATTCGCAGGTGCAAGTGTATAAAAAATATATTTGGAGCTTTACCGATGATGATATTGAGAAAATTGCTAATCGATTCATTAGACCAGACGGAGATCACTTCCCAGATTTGAGAATTGAAGACCTCGAGGAGCAAATCAGTCTAGTTGCAAGGCTCCCACGTTTTGCCCGTGATCCAAAGCTTGTTAAAGATCTTCGAAATGATTGCCTGATTTTCGAAGTCAAAAAGAGAAGAGATTTCCAGTTAGAAAATCTCAAAGAATGGGAAAACGAAATAAATCGCATATCTTCTGATAAAGCTCCCATTACTGTTGTTAACAATGTCGATTTAGATGTTCGACCCTTGGACTTCAAATACATAAATTATTATAAACAAAACCTCCCTGCAGTAGTCTCTGATGACCCTCCAATCGGCTGCGAGTGTACTGACTGCACAAAAGATACATGTGCTTGTCGAGCCCTCACTGGTGAAACAGGACGCAAATTGGCTTACAATAATGAAGGGCTTCTAGTCCTTAGAAAAGGCTCGCCAGTGTATGAATGTAATAAGAAATGTGCATGTGGAACTGATTGCCCCAATAGAGTACTTCAACACGGTAGACTTGTTAAGCTAAGCATTTTTAGAACTAACAATGGATGCGGATGGGGTGTTCGTACTCTGGAACAAATTAAGAAAGGCCAGTTTGTTGCAGAGTACGTTGGAGAGGTCATTACAAGGGAAGAAGCTGACAAACGTGGTAAAGTTTATGACCGCGAAGGGAGGACGTACCTTTTTGATTTAGATTATAATGACAAGGAAGACTTCCCATATACTGTAGATGCTGCTGAATACGGGAATGTATCTCATTTTATTAATCATTCTTGTAGTCCAAATCTTGAAATATTTGCAGTTTGGGTGCATTGTCTGGATCCAAATTTGCCTCGACTGGGTCTCTATGCTAATAGAAATATTAAAGCATATGAAGAATTGTCCTTTGATTACATCTGTATGCAGAAAGATCAGAAAGAAAAACGTATAATTCCTAAGCCAAATGAAGTTCAAACTCTTTGTAAATGTAATTCTGCGAATTGCCGAACATTTTTGTTTTGTAAAAATATTTAATTCAGTACTACGTATTAATTTTATTTAAAACTTTTAAATGTTTTTAAAATTTGAATGAAGTAATTTTTTTATTATTCTGTAAATAGTTCTTATACTCTTGTATATAGATTTGTGTAAGGTTTTTATAAAGACTTGTATAATTTGTTTCTGTATGTTATCCTGATATTCAAAATATTATTTTAGTTTATAAGTTAATTATTATTTTAAAATTTGACAAAACAGGAAAAATGTCAGGAAATATAGTTTTAAGAAAGTTATCCAGAAGAATCATACTGTTTTATTTATAAATTTTTTGTCAACAATTCCTGTGTAGAACTAAAATTGTTTAGCCTTTAAAAATAAAACTGATAAAAGAGGCTGAAAGTTTTCTCTACGGTCACCTTTGTTTCGCCGGTGTACCATATGGAAATTTTTATTAGATATATATTGCCATTTTTTTAGTTTATAAAAAATTCTTTGTTATTGTATGCATTAAATGTTATCCATAATAAATTGTATATGGTTTATCCATTCATTTGTTCTTTAATTACTTTTATCATTTAAAAGTTCCTTTCTTTCTCCCTCAGCAATTTGATGGAACTTTTAATTAGAAAAAAGATTATATTTATTTCTATATTTTTAAAGAAACAAGATTTGTAAAAGAATGTGTCCTTTCAAGAACAGCCTATGTATGTTTTCAATGTTTGACCAGCAGAGATGGAGTACAATTAATCTGTGTGTTTCACTAATCGAATAATAAAAACGCAGTTGCTATTATTTTCAAACTCACCTAAGATGTGAGAATTTCTTTCATAGTCTAAAATCAAAATTATATATTATACATATATTGTATCATAGAACTACTTAAAATATGATGTCTTAAAAGTCCAGGAAATAGATGTTGGGCTCCTTACCCCTATCGAGACGGCAGGAGTCCTATGACAGAGGATACCTGGTGACGGGACCCTCCCGATTCTTGGCTGTCCCTCCTGACGGCTACTAGCTAGCTCCCTTCCACGCGCGCTCGGCAATTGTCTTATGGTCTTATATTGTCTGGAAATGGTTAAACCCTCCCAAAACTTCCTTATTTAATAATTTTTCAAATGGTATAACAGAATCCCAAATTAAATAAGATTTTGGATTCAAAATTGGCGTAAAGCTGGAAACAAAATTTGGGGCTAATAATCATTCTAGTGATCATTAAAAATATATATATTTTATTAGAACAATCATGTATAAGTTTTGCTGATTATAATATAAAACATAAAAGTAATATATTTTACAAATTTCTCCCCATTGTTTGCTAGAATATTTCATTCGTTTTTTCGATTCCTTGTAAGTTTACCATGGAGACACACCAAATGCCACCATACACCATACAAAAGTTATGAAATAAAAATAAATATATATAAATAAAAATATATACTATAATCCACATTTTGGAGTATTAGATGGTGCGGTATCTAGTCTATGTAGCGCAATTCAAAAGCATTTTCCACCACTCATGTGGCAAAACCGCTTTTACAAACCAAGTTCCATTTTCGCTGACACAAAGAAAAGTTATAAATCAAGAAAGGAGAGAAAAAATACACGTATTACACTATTTTAATTTACAGTAGACAAGTGTTAAATGTAAAAAGTAAGTAAAATTCAACATATTTCACAAAAAAATTTTGAAAATCTGATTGAGTTTATTCAAAAATATAATAGATTTATTAAATAGGCAAATTTTGAAGAAATATATAATGCAAATTTGTTTAAAGTTACTTCATAAATAATAGATAATAATCTACGAACTGTTTCATCTTAGGGTGTTCTGTTCTTATCACTGGTGTCCTGTTCTTATCTCTCGAGTCCTGTTCTTATCACTCGTATTCTGTTCTTTTCTCTATTCTATCTTGTTTTAATATCTGGTGACCTGTTCTTATCAGTGTTATTCTGTTCTTATCTCCATTGTCCTTTTTTAATTTCTGGTGTCCTGTTCTTATCACTGTTACTCTGTTCTTATCTCCAGTGTCCTTTTTTAATTTCTGGTGTCCTGTTCTTATCACTGGTGTCATTTAGAAAGCTTAAATAGAAAGAGTTAATATCTTGTTTTGATGTTTTAAGACAATTATTGTACACCTACTCCAATGGCATCTATTAAAAAGCAAGATATTAGGGACAAAACTGCTTACGCCAATCAGAAATGACCTACTCTGCCGAATAGACTTCCAATCATTCTTACCCTTACGAGACGGCAACCCCCACAACCTTAGATGCCCGTGGAACAGAGCCTGTTTCACTCTTCTGGTTCCACAGGACGGCATTAAAATAGCAGAGCCTCCATCACCCATCTCTTCTCAGTTCTCCTAATACGCTTTCAATATTTTGCTCTTTAAAAAGTTGTTTGTTACTATTTTGTTATTCAGGGCTAAGGGCCAGACTACGATAGGCTTAAAGGCTTTTTTTTTGTTTTTACTTCGTTAAAAATTTTTGAAATTATTTTCTCTTAAAATGATATCAAGTCAAATATCTTGGTGTTGGTTTATTATCTATGTCCACATCAACTGGTTAAACACAAATAAGGCCCTTCAGAGGGATCCAAACTACGAAGAAGGACCGTGTAGCAGAGGAAATCCCCCATTCAAAAGGCTCAAATTGGATTTTTATGAACTCTAGCAGATACTAAAGTGACTACAGCTTAAAAAACTTACTGCTAGACATTGCAAAAAGCTGTCACAGCAGTGGGATTCAGTCTCGAAGCGAAGAAATGGTCTTGTCACAAAAGTGGCTATTAGGCCAAAGGGCATGCCTGCCCATTGTCACAAAAGTGGCTATCAGTCTTAACATTTTTAATAAAGTCGAATGGGTTAACATTTTTCTCATTTACTTTCTTTGTTTTACTAAAAAAAAAAAAAAATAATAAAAAAAAAATCATTTTTCTGTTAAATGCAAATAAAAAACAATAACAACCCATTAAAACGCAGGGAAACATCGATAAAGAACCGCTCAATTGAATGAAACCGACACTTCATTAAGACTTCTAAGTAATGATTTACTAGCCTACATGCTGCACCATATGTAACTTGAAAATAAAATATATGAGGACTGAATAAAGCTGTTACCAGCTACCTACAATCTAGATCATTTCAAGGATGAGTACGTTTATTTTTCCAAAAATGAATTTTGACTGCAGATTCATTTTTTTGCAAAATAGGCATATTTGTCCTTGAAATGACCATTATTTTGTTACAGTGGGGTGAAACAGACCTCGGATTCAAATTCAGTGACCCTCAAAACCATGGAAGCTCTAGTCATTCAAACAAAATTTGACCTTTAAATGTCCTTAAACTTGACATGCTGGGGTAAAATGGACTCCAGATTCGGATTCAGCTAGTCGAAATACATAAGAATATATGTATGGTGTCTTTGGAAAATTACTTTTTGTGTGTGTGCCTGTGGTATTGAAAACAAAATGTAAATGAGCTTACCATACATATTTTAAGAAGCTTATCTTATCATAAGGGCTCAAGATTCATTATTATCTAGGATCTGCTGCAAAGATAACCTAAAAAATGTTATCAGTTTTTTTTTTTAATACCCTTAATATGTTGCGGGATTTATTAAGTGTTGTTGGAAAAATAACAATGAGATTTGAAATTTTTGAGACATGATTTATTTGTAGAAAAATGGAAATCTACTATATATTTCTCAAATACCATTCACTCATTGTCCTATCATCGCACAGCTCAAACCACTCGACAGAAAAAATTGAAATTTTACATGGACACTCGCTAAGAAAGGAAAATTGTATTAATGGAGATGCAAAGTTTTTGGATCTCAGTATATTTTCCAAAATATCTCGAAAACGGTTGGTAAATCGTAGTTAGTGGAAGGCGGCTATTCGAAAGGTTACTAAATTCACTACAAAAAAGATTATGTTGTAATGTTCGATAGGGTCGAAGTCCAACGGAAACAAGCACGGTTACCTCCACATGGTGCTTCCTGGGTAACTTTAAAGTCCGTGCAATAATAAGCTGTACAAAATTATGTAGTAGCATTAATTTTGATCATACCTCATTTAACGCAATATAAAAACTACTTATCGGCTGTGGTGAAGCACAGGTATTCAGCTAGTAAAAAATAAATAAAACAGAATATATGCTTTTATTTTCTTATCAAACCTTTTTTGAGTAGTCAATACCAGTAAATATACTAAGTAAACCTGAATATGCACTAAAATACTTGGTGTTGATTATTTAGTAACCTTAAATAGGATTCAACCTCTTAACTATATGTTCTGCCATTTTCAGTGGCACAAAGATGCAAATTAAAAATGAACACATCAATTTTTCTAAGTTTGTAAATCTTTTTTTTAGTGGCTTAAAATGTTAAGAAGCAATTATTATCTAAAACAAAAAATCACTGTGAAAGATTTAGTTTACGCACATATCTATTTTTGTCACTATACAAAAATGAGCTGAATAACACTTCACTTATAAAAAATATCACTACCATTTTTTAAAACATTTAGCTAAAATAATGCCATAGTTAAGAAACCTGAATTGACATTTTTTATATAAAATAAACATTATGCTATAGCACATACGGATTTTGAAAGCCTCTGAACATAAGAGGGTTTAGGATGGAACTTGAATCTATGATTGGCACTCCTGTGCTGCTTCATTCAAGCCCAGGCTTACCAACAAAGCAATACTCCATGATATCAGGCTGGGAACTAGTAGAGAATGACAAATATAGATCAATTTCCCATGTTATCAATGCTCCAACACTACAATAACCAAAATGATTCATTTACTAAATATTTCTCTCAATTTATCCTGTCCAGATTTTGTTCTAACGACAATAATGGGTGTTTCGGGTAAAACTGTAAACGTTTACTTTTAGTAGTATAAAAAAATAAAAATTATATCAACAAAATGACTCCAAGAAAATTATGATCTGTTACAAGAGATGGTGTTATTTGAGGTATTTTATGTTTTAAAACTCAAATTTCATGTCGGCCTTAAAAACTAGTAACTAATTCTAAATTAGAAAGTAAATTGAGAGTTTGGGAAAAAGGATAACCAAACCAAAAATATTCTAGACGCACATTGATTAAAGATTGACTCAAGTACTAGGAAATAATGAGCAAATTAACTGAAGAAACTGACTTTTATTTTGCTTATTTTCTTTGAAACAGTTTGCCAAATTGGGCAGGTGATCATTCAAAGTAAATTTAACTGACCTACCCGACAGTTTGATTACCTTACTGAATGACAGGAGCCAATGGAATTCCTTGCCTCCATTTGTCCACCATTCTACCAACCTAGAAACCATTAAATCCCGACTCTTCCACCAGTTTTACCCAACCCCTAGTCTATATTGAAGCTGTACATTATATACTGATAGCATTTATAAGTTTTTAAGTTCATATATAAAATTCACAATTATTTTCTAATTTCAAAATTATTCCTATGGGACTTGTGTCCCAGAATAAGAAAAGAACTTTTCATTTCATTTCAATATAAAACACTCCAATACTTAAAACAAATCAATTACTATGACACAATATAAATAAAGTTTCAAATTAAAACAAATCTTAATAAAATTCCTAAAGACTTATAAAACTGATATGTATACCATTAAGTGATCCTTAGACTTAAATTCTTAATATTTGTAATTCTCAATATTTGAAGTTCTTAATATTTTTTTTGTTAAGAAAGAAAAACGTATTGCCTAAATAACATTAAATAAACTATAACTACTGGACGTAGGACTACCAGAACTGATTGTAAACATTTCATCTATTTGACATTTGACTATCTGAACTGACAAATTTAAAAATATGAATATTTTAACTGTAAACTAAAAACACTACTAGACAAAATACCGCAAACAAATCATGCATATTTTTCATTGAAGTCTGTATGTTTTATTGGCTATGTTGCGTAAAAATTTATAAATAAATTCTTATAAATTCAAGAATTTATTTTGATGCAACACTCTCTTCAAAAGAAAACCAAAATTTTAGATTTCCTTTCTTGTTCCTGAGTAATTAAATGACAAACATAGAATTCAAACATTTATAACCTAGTCTGTAGCTATTCACTTTGCATCAGCCTTTTTTTTTTTTTTTTTTCCTTTTCTTTTTAGCTTCATTTTAGTTGGTATAAAATTTATTTTTTAAATAATTTTCTATGTTATTTTAACCACAGTTCAGGTATATTCTTAGTTCTGGTCTTAAGCTATACTACTTTTGCTTTGATACATAGAAACATAAATTACGATTCATGATGATGTTTTGTCCCCTATGCTAAGCAGGATCATGTGTAGCATTGAACCATTCTTACTTAAGTCGCAGTTCCTTGGGACGTGAATGCCCTAAACTCTTTTTAAAGAATATTTTTCTCTTATTTTGATATATATATATTATAAAAATGTATTTTTTTTTTGTTTTTTTAGGTTATGCTAATGCTAAGATCTACCAATGTGATAATCCTACCTGCCCGAGACCAGGATGTTATATATCGGGCGGGTCTTCGAAAGATGATACACTCCCGTGCCTCCGACTTAACTGCCCAGGCCACTTTCAGGTAATTATTTTTAGTATAGTATTTTATAATTTATTTCAGTATTATATGCTACGATTTTTCGCATTCTGAAGCTTGGGTAGAAGTAGGTAGCATCACACATTGGGGTTTGTTAGCTAATATTCCAGGTCTTAGAGCCTATGTGCGTTCCTCCACTATATTCCTCCTTTTCTTCAGAGTGTTTTCCCCTCGAGTGGTCATATAAATGATTATAGTCATCCTCACCCTTTTCATCTGCTCATGTGTATATGTTTTGGAAGTGACCAGTGTGCAGAGCCAGAGTCTTTGCAAGAAGAGTTGGTGGGAACCCTTTACCAAACAGACAGCAGGTGTTTACCTTCTAAGAAGAGATATGCTGTTTATTTTTTTCTGGTTCACACTATTCATGTACTATAAGTTTTTTAGTATTTTTATTTCTGCTTTAATTTATAAATTTTATGTCTGATTTTAATATTTTATATGTAATGTATTATTATTTGCACAAAATTTACTTTTTTCGTATTATTTTTTTATTTGGCTTCCATGCGACCTTCTATCTAACTGTTTTCATTTTTTTTTTTTTTTTAAGCATGTCTTTTTTCCTCATATTATTGCAAAGATAATTTCTTTAGTAATAATTTGTAGTATGGAGTGAAAATTAAATAAATAATACCAAAAAATAAAAATAAAATAAAGACAAAATTAATCATAAATACGGTGAAAAGGAATGGATGGCCATTTTCATCCATGCGACCTATCTTGTTTTGTAACAAGGTGACTGCTCGGGGGCTAATATGAGACCATGTACCATTACGGATAATATGCGGTATTGAGGATATGTCCTTGTTTTATGCACACTGAAAGGTTCAGAGTCTACTATTGTGGATTAGCTCTGATAGAAATCCTTGCGCATTTTCTTGGATATTCCAAAGAACGCAGAAACGCGCTTGCTTTCTGGGATAAATTAAAACGTATCGTTTTTGCCTGCCCATCATAAATTATAATGCTTGATTACCATAAAATACAACATATTTGCCGTATGAAATGTTTTCCTTACAGCTGGCTAAAAAAAAAAAAAAACAAACTGTGTGCTTTCAGGTTGTACGCCATGTATCATTTGTGGATTGCCCCGGACACGATATTCTTATGGCAACAATGCTTAACGGTGCAGCTGTTATGGATGCTGCTCTTCTCCTTATTGGTATATTCTTATTTGGATGACCCATATTTCTTTAATTAGATAGATATATGCCAGGCAAAAGTTCAATAAATATAAAAATTGTATTATAATTTTGATTGACTTATTAAAACCAGTTCTAAATGTTTCACATCTATTAGTAGACGCATGTCATGGCCATTGTAGCCAAGGATGGCCTTAGTACAATTAGGCTGTATTAGTGATATAGTTGAATATTAACTCCTGAAGAGGCACCTTGAGCTGATTTTAATTAATGGGTTGGGCACCAACCTAATTTTTTGCCTCCTTGGCTAATGCGCTTCTATGAATGTTTAAGGTGGTAGATTTCATATGATAAAATCATTTTCCAAATACTGTTATTAACATTTTTATTGACCTTCCGCCTGGCTTACATTTGACTTATTAATGTTCTAAATGAAAATTTGTGCCTTTATGTTTGAATGTTACCTTTTAAATTTCAAACAACTGAATTCAGCCTTGGATTTGCTCAAAACTGATGACTTCTATTGGCTACTTGCCTTTGGTGGGCTGAACAATGGCACACAATGTAAAATGTATAAATAATGCTATGGAATTTGAGAACCAAGAACAGGTGTGTTCACTACTTACGTGTTGTGTTTTCGAAACAGACAGTAAGTGAGCGAGTGGGAGTTTTACTTCCTTTTCACCTGACATTCGCACTTTAATAAAATAGTTGTGGTCTCTACTACTAGTGATCATACCATACATACTTTTACAAAACACTAATTTTTATTTATTTATTTAAAGATAAGAAAATGCAAATTTAATGATACATATTTTTTAATTTATCTACATTTTTGTAGTCCTATCTATACTTCTTTTGTTATTTCTTTGAAATGTTGTATATTTTCCATAGTAAATTAATTTAAGAAATGTTATATACATCAATAACTATTATTTCGCATCTACTTGATTGAATGAATTGTTCTTTTTTTTTTCAGCCGGAAATGAGTCCTGCCCTCAACCGCAAACATCCGAACATTTGGCTGCAATCGAAATCATGAAGCTAAAACATATCCTAATTCTACAGAATAAAATAGATCTTGTAAAAGAAGCTCAAGCTAAGGAACAATACGAACAAATCTTAAAATTTGTGCAAGGTAATTTCATGGCTTTTATAGAAAAAAAAACATTGTAGTACAAATTTAAACATTTTGTGGGTGAGACCTCATAAAAATTTAGTATGCCAGTTTTGTATTTAAATATGGCACAAGTTTTTTAGTAACCATGAGAGAAAGAATATTACCCTTTTTTTCAAAGTTTTGAGACCATAAATTCCAATCTATTTTTGGAGAATATTATAATTTATGCAAACTACATTTAATAGACAGTGCAAAATAATAAGATTTAACACTGTATTACAATTTACGCAACAAATTGAGTTTTTATGTAATTGAACTTGTTCAAGCTCAAGAAATTCATTCTACTCTTTCTCGTATTTTTTTTTTTTTTTTATTTTTTTCAAAATAAAGCGCAAAACTCCTTATAGAGTCCTCTTTCAGTTTCTTCAATGAGTTCCCATTTTAGCACTTTCCTCCGAAGGAAAGTAGCTATTGAGGTTGGACTCATGACGGAAGTTTTGAAAAATTTCTTCAAATCTTTATCGATCCTACCTAGTAGACACCGAAAATGACCCCCGTTAAAATTTATATATATATATCTATATATATATATATATATATATATATATATATGCATATATATATATGTGTCTGTTAACACGATAGCGGCCAGAGTTTTTGTTTTTTCGTCACGAAACTTGGTATATAGCATTCAATTAGCAAACGATTGAACGAGTTCGTTAACCACCAAAGTCGGTCCACCGGAAGGGGGGGTTTACCCCGAACCCAAAACACTTATTTGACTATGTCAGCCGTAATATTTGTTATATTTCAACGAAACTTGGTATTCGTAGTGTTAATATAGAGAGAAAAGTGAGATATAAAAATGAACTAAATCGGTTCATTAGAAGGGGGGTTTACTCCGGACCCACAATACCAATTCGCCACTACCAGCCGTGATTTTTGGTATATTTCGACGAAACTCGGTATTCGTAGTGGTAATCTACAGGTAAATATGTGTTGTAAAAATAAACTAAATCGGTTCATTAGAAGGGGGGGTTTACTCCGGACCCAAATTCCTAATATACTCATACCGGTCGTAATTTCTGCTGTATTGTAACGAAACGCTGTATACGTCGTGGGTAACTCATGAGAAAGAAGTGTTGTAAAAATGAGCTGAATCGGTCAATCGGAAAGCGGGGGTTTAATTTGTAATATATTTGAATAGAAAAGCCGGCAGACGTAGGTTCACAAAGCCGCCGCAAGGAGCGCTTTCTACCACTAGAGTGACTGTATCCTGTTCCTGCGTTAGATCAAAATACGATAATATGAGGATTTTTGTATTTATTACGTAGTGTAGTAGGTACCATGTGTAAACATAACTCTGGATGCAAATTAATAATTGATCAGTTACTCATTACAAAATGAGAACTATTCACGTTTTTAGTTTATTTATGTAGGATATTTTAAGCAAATTGTTCTGGAAAGCAGTCTACACTACCCAAATTCTGAGGAAAGTGCTTAGTTATGCAGCTCCTGCGTGACGGACTTTTATTGGTTGAATTGGACCAACTCTTCTATTTAACAAGAAAAGTTAGAGTCTTTCCATCTTTGAAATCTCCTCCATGCCATTTGTAAGAGAACTAAAACTTCTCTTCTGCTTGCTCCTTCCACTATTTTATCTTAAACAAAATAATTTATCAAGTGTGGTATAAATATTACTATGCCATACCAAGATATGATTTTGAAAGACATATTTGATATGGCTCATTCTCATGTAAATCAATAGGCATTTCCTTGATCCTGATCGTTATGTATTCAAAATAAATGTTGATTATAAAGTAGCTGATAGACCCAAAGCTGCATGACTACCTTTAAACAAATCAATGAACTTCTATATGTCTACAATTTAAACTATTTTTTGAAAATGTAGGCAAATAAGAGGTAATATACTTTCACTGATATCGAAGGAGCCTATCTATACCAACCGTCCGTACTATACAAGAGCCAAATTGTGACTAAAAAATATAAACAGCAACAAATCTGAGTACGACACTGCAAATAGGCGGCGAGGTGCGCCAGCTTAACAATTACATCCCCACAGCAATGTCAATTGTATGACTTTACATTTTTTTTTATAGATATTAATAGACTTGCACAATGAAAAATTTCTATTATTATACGAAGAAGATTTGATGAAATTGAAATGTTTGTGAAGAACCAGATAAAGTTCTATTCGTAAATAATAAAATCACTAGCAATTATAGGATAATTGAGATATAAAGTCTCTGTTAACCTTTAGAGAAAAATTATTAGTCATTACAGATCCTAGAAATGCTCAGAGAATTATATTGAATGCATGATTCATTATGGCTTCTTTAGATTCATTATGTCTTTCATGATTTCATTATGGTCTCAGAGATGAGATATTATAATATCTTACTTAGTATGGTTATTGTATAAACATTTAATTAATTAAAAATTATAATATTCTGTAGATTTAATGAACCTACGAACCATCTTTAATATCGCTAGGTCCTACTGATTTTATGCGAGTTAATAGCACTAGGCCGGAGAAGCAACAGACGGCGCTAATACCTGCTACAAGTTAACTCATGCGGAGCGTGAGGGGCACTGACAGTGGAACACGAGTTAACTCGTGTGGAGCGTCTGGGGCACTGCTTTTCGTACACGATTTAACTCGTTCAGAGCAACGAAAGGGTTAAAGGTGTCCCATAAATACGAATTAACATTCAAATATTGTGTTAAAAATTTTAAGAATTTCCTATGAAATATTGGAGAATTTCAAAGGACTCTGGCATAGAAATGTTTTGTGAAACAAAAACTGGCTACCTACGTTTTACCATTTTCTTTATAACAAAAAAACTGCCCTCTGAATGCATAATAATACTTACAAATGTTGTTGTTAAGTTAAGATTTATTAATTTGTACTTAACAAGATATTATAACTTTAAATTGTTGCTCTACTAACTCGGAAATGAAATGGTTCAAGTCTTAAGTTAGTAAAAACATCACATAAATTTGTGGATAGATGTCTGCGTTATTATTAAGTCTATCAAAACGGAAGCCTCATTAAAATGAAGTAGCGCGTCAGATTTACACAGTTTAAACTGACCGTTTCCACTCTCAACGCCTACTCGATATTTTTATTATTATGCATCAAAGGTTTCATTTCAAATATATTACCTGTGATTAACGTAATATAATTATTATTTTCAGCATAATTAATGTAAATTTAAAAAAAAATGTTTAACACAACTGCTCAGATTCTTTGGATGATAGATTGTTAAAGTTACACCTCAGTAAGCTTAATTTAAAAAAAAGAATTAATTAAAATAAGAATGCAAAATTTCTTGAACAAATTTGAAGTAAACAAAATATTGGTTATTTGTCTTATGCTATTTCATACTCATAAATTTGTGGATAGATGTAAGCTTTGTAATTATGCTAAATTGCTAAATAGTGGAGCATTTCTATAATCATAAAAAAAAGTAATTAATCTTTAAAAAACTAAGGAATGCAAATATGTTGAATTATTAAATATATAGTTGTTATTTTTCAAATATTAATAAGCAGTTTTTTTTTCAGGAACTGTTGCTGAAGGTGCTCCTGTAATACCTATTTCTGCACAGCTGAAGTATAATATTGAAGTTCTCTGTGAGTACATTGTTAAGAAGATCCCAGTTCCAGTTAGAGATTTTACCTCACAACCAAGGCTCATTGTCATTAGGTTAGTTTTATTTACTTATGTGTCAGGAGAGAGTTATCATTTCAACAAAATGTTTTTGAATATTAAGTTAAATAACAACCATCTTTTTCACTTAAAGTTTTATGTTGCCTGTAGCCAATGATTCTGCTGACACCATTTACGATGAAATATTCTGTTCTCAGCAATTTCATTTTTCTTAGTTCTTTTATTCTTAACATTTTAATTTTACTTATTCTTAAATGATGTCGATGATCCTTTTTCCATGTTTCAGAACCCATAGATCTAAAATATTCAGTGGTTGAAATTTGTATTTACATACATATACACACACATATATATTTGTCTGTTGGCTCTCTAGCAGGCTCAAAGACAGTCCGATTTTTATGAAATTTGGTACAAAAATACTTACAAGGGGAGTATACAGCGATGGGGTCACCAATTTGGACCAATTTTTTTTCTGGTGATTCTACATTGAAAAATACTCGACACGTGTCCGAGCATTCCGTCCAATGCGCCTTAGGAGCCGAGAAAAAAAATAAAATAGGTTGAAAGTGCTTTATTTTTTATATCGAGTTTAGAAAATGATATTGACATGATTCTTTCACCAATTCATTTGTTTTATAGAGTAGATTAAAAGAAAAATATAATCGTTAAAAAATAATTTATATTTCCTCAAATATATTCAAGAATATGCTTTTGTTTTCAGATAAACTAATATTATACATTTTTTTACACCAAAAATAATAGCAGATTTAAAATCAGCACCCCAAGAAACCCTAATATACTGAATATCATTGAAAACAAAAAATAATGATTTTTCCTAGTCTGGAAGAGACTAAACATTTGTAAGCGAAAAGGTAATGTAACGCTTTGAAATTCAATATCTCTCCTTGAGATAATCCGATTTTTACATCATTGAAATCTTTCGAAAGGAGAAAGACTCCTTTTTCTAACTATATAAATGACTATTGTATTATCTCAAAAGGTACTTGCGAAAAATGGTTTTCAAAATAAAAATAGAATGTAAACTTTTTTGCATATAACATCAATTCCAGAACACGTAGAAACACCACATTATGGCCTTTATTGACCCTCCAAGTTTGGTTTGTATCGGGTAAATATTCTTTGAAATATGGCCGGATTCTTGAATCTTTAACAAAATCTTAAGGGTCCCCCCTTAGCAAAATTTAAAATACATTTTTTTTTTTTTTTATTTTTGTAATATTCCCAAAATTTGAATTTAGGGGTTTTTCAATGTGCTAAAAACGAATCTGACATCCGTTTTTAAATAAAAAATCGTTTTACATACTCGACTCTGTAGAAGTCATTATTATACCCAAATATTCCATAAACCTACATTTAAAAAGTTATCGATTATGAAACAATTTTTGATTTAAAAACAGATGTCAGATTCGTTTTTAGCACATTGAAAAACCCCTAAATTCAAATTTTGGGAATATTATAAAAAATAAAAAAAAAAAGTATTTTAAGTTTTGCTAAGGGGGGATCCTTAAGATTTTGTTAAAGATTCCCTTAAGATTTTGTTAAAGATTCAAGATTCCGGCCATATTTCAAAGAATATTTACCCGATCCAAACCAAACTTGGAGGGTCAATAAAGGCCATAATGTGACACAGTTCCGTCCAATCGGGGTGTTTCTAAGTGTTCTGGAATTGACGTTATATGCAAAAAAGTTTACATTCTATTTTTATTTTGAAAACAATTTTTCGCAAGTACCTTTTGAGATAATACAATAGTCATTTATATGGTTAGAAAAAGGAGTCTTTCTCCTTTCGAAAGATTTCAATGATATAAAAATCAGATTATCTCAAGGGGAGATATTGAATTTCAAAGCGTTACATTACCTTTTCGCTTACAAATGTTTAGTCTCTTCCAGACTAGGAAAAATCATTATTTTTTGTTTTCAATGATATTCAGTATATTAGGGTTTCTTGAGGTGCTGATTTTAAATCTGCTATTATTTTTGGTGTAAAAAAATGTATAATACTAGTTTACCTGAAAACGAAAGCATATTTTGGAATATATTTGAGGAAATATAAATTATTTTTTAACGATTATATTTTTCTTTTAATCTACTCTATAAAACAAATGAATTGGTGAAAGAATCATGTCGATATCATTTTCTAAACTCGATATAAAAAATAAAGCACTTTCAACCTATTTTATTTTATTTCTTGGCTCCTAAGGCGCATTGGACGGAACGCTCGGACACGTGTCGACTATTTTTCGATGTAGAATCACTAGAAAAAAATTGGTCCAAATCGGTGACCCCATCGCTGTATACTCCCCTTGTTAGTCTTATTTGAAAGATCGAGTTCATTAACCCTAAAAATATAGTTTATTGGGCAAAATTCAAGAAACAAAAAGCAGCGCTGATATTTTTACGTTAATAGGCTTGCAGGTACACTTTTAAGTAGGTTTTCTAACATATGAAAATGAATGAAACCATTTTTAGGGCGATATCTGTAACTGTTGTTGTGGAAAATAGATAAAACTAGTTTTCCTAACTCAGTTTGGGTACTTTTAAACTTAAGGATTCACTTAAAAAATGTTCATGGAGTTTGTCATTCCAACCTAAAATATTTAAATTTGGTTTACTTTTGGAGTTAAGGAAGTTATTAGAGAAAAAAAATTACCAGAGAAGCAATTATTGTTTCTTAAATATCTTGAAAATGGTGCGTAAATTGTGTAAAGTGGAAGGTAATCAATCAAAGGCTTACTAAAAAAAAAAGTTTTTAAGTAATTTTTGACAGGGCAATCTCAGTCGGAGAAATAACGGCTTGAACCTTCAAAAGTGTTGGTTCTGTTCCTTTGAACAGATCTTTTTGTGTGTATTCCTTAGTTTTGTCATGCTTGATGTTTCTTTTTAATTGCTTTTAGTGTTATAATAGATTTGTTGGTAAAACAAGATACGAGAAACAATTTTTTATTGTTTGTGAGTGAGCTTTCCAAGCAGAAGCTGAAGATGTGTCCTACTAAAGGAACTGCATTGTGGCATCTAAGATCTTACTTTTCTCCAAGATGTTATTGGAGTTGGTGTTAACTTTTTTCATAGAATATTAACAACTATTCCAAACTTTCTAAATTCCAAGAACGTTATTGAATCTAATATGATGCTGTTCCTGCGTGTCGGACTTTACATCTTAGCCACCTCCAAAACTGTGGATTTGACATAAAATCAGTTATTTATCTTTAGAAATATTACTATTATGAATACATCCTTCTAATATTATGTAAATGTTTTATACAACCTTGTTTCTAATTTACCTTTTACTGAAAGTAATTAGTATCTGATGTTTTAGATCTTTTGATGTAAATAAACCTGGATGTGATGTCGACGATTTAAAAGGTGGTGTAGCTGGAGGAAGTATTCTCCATGGAGTCCTTACAGTATGTTTTCTAATTTATAATTTATTTTATTATCATATAAAATTTTGTAAATTTTACTCCTTTATAAATACAAATTCTTTAACTTATTATATTAAGTGGATAGAGATTGGAAGTGGTCATAATAGTGGAATAAAACTTAACTTTTATTTAAAAAATTGGTTTCTATTTTTGCCATTTTGGCTTTTTATTCTAGCCTTTGAGGAGAGGAAGAACTGATCTGATTGGAAGTTGCTACATTGCTGAATAAATTCATTTGGATCAGTACTTCCTCTTCTCATACTAGTTATGAAAGCTTGAAAATCAAGCCAAAACATCAATGAAAATACTCATTATTTAAAAATAAACTTAATTTAATTCAACTATTATGATAAAACCCCAACTATCTCCGCTTTGATATAATTATTTCGCTAAGACTTTCCCGGAGGATAAGGCCCTTCAGATAGTTAAAACTCGCACGTCTTTTTCTGCCAATAAAAGAATTGGACCGTGGGGCCTCGTTAGGTAACCCAACAATATAATGGGGTAAACTTCTTCCATTGTGTAATAAGTTATCGCCCCAAAGAAAAATCAGATCAAACGAAATTATGAAAAAAGGTATGACTCCCAGGAACTGTGTCATCTCAGCGCATTTTCCTTCTTATCCTTAGTGTCTTTTGGAAAGCTTAGAATAGGAACAGTTAATGTTTTGTCTTCAACTTTCTTGAAAAATGTAAAATGAAACCACAAAGCAAAGCAAGATCCTAGGCGTCACGAGAGAAAACTGACAGTATCCTAAGCAGAAATTACTCCATTCGAGCACTGTCATTACTCCGAGTGAGATCGCTCTAACAAAAATTAGACAGAAACTAAATTTTTAGGATATTTAATAAGATTTTGATTCTTTACATTTACTACAATTTCCCTACCGGTTTGGAGATATTAACCAATATGTCAGAAAATCCTAAGAAAAATCTAGTTTTGCCATTTTCCTTTACTACAGTTATAGATATGGCCTTGGAAATGGTTTCATTGTGTTCTCCATGTCCAATTATTCATAAAAAAATTTACCTGGAAGCCTAGTAAAACAAAAATGTAAGAGTTAGGATTTTTTTTTTTTTTTTTTTTTTTGCGCAAATTTCGCCCAGAAAACTATGTTCCGGTAGACGAATTCTGCTGGTTAACAAACTTGACCCTTCAAATCTCACAAAGTATTTTCATCAAAATCGGTCCATTTTTAAGCCAGGTAGAAAGTGAACAGACAAATATATATATTTGTACCACCATTATTTTCATGGTCTAAGGGTTCTGAAACGTGTAATTTTCTTGTCAGCACTTCCGGATTAGGACATATTTATAAGCGAGTTTCCTCCCGTCAGAGGAGAGGAATAATCAGAGTAAAAAAATATTAGGAACTTTGTGAATCAAATTTTTTCCTTTCCATGCAAAAGATTAAATAAAATATAAATATTTATGATATTGAAAAATTGTAAATGTTGAACAATGCTTACATTATACATTCAGCTGATTTTTTCTGAATACAGTATTATTTTTTTCTTCTTTTAGATTGGAATGGAAATAGAAGTACGACCTGGACTTGTATCAAAAGATAGTGAAGGAAAGTTGACTTGTAAACCAATTTTCTCTAGAATTGTTTCCCTTTGTGCTGAACAAAATGAACTTCAGTTTGCTGTTCCTGGAGGCTTGATTGGTGAGATGAGCAATTAAATGATTTTTTTTTTTTTTTTTTTCTCTTTGCATAATTAATAAATCAGTTGAATATGTATTTTTTTTTGTTCATAAAATTTTCAAATAGCCAAATTGATTTTCTTTAAAAGTAGATTCGCATCCGTCCACAATTGTTAATTAACAAATTTGTCACTGCACACCCATTTCTGGGTAACGGGTCCCAGTCACAAAATACGGGTGACGTTCTTCTTTTTGTAATATTCAGTTTTTTAGTTGGATATTTAAAAGCTTTTTTGTGTCATAGCTCATAAAAAGTTGGGTTTTGACCTCGTGAGAAACTCACTCGAACCGGGCTGGGTGACCAACGTGTTAAGGATAACACTTATAGTATTGATTTTTCTTGGCGAGAGTTTTTGAGGCTTTCTATCTTCTAACATTAATCAAAAAAATTTATTGATTGCTCAATAATTTTTATTTATTTATTTTTTCATTATAGGTGTTGGTACAAAAATAGACCCTACTCTCTGCCGTGCAGACAGATTGGTAGGTCAAGTTTTGGGCGCAGTAGGAGCTCTTCCAAAGATTTTTATTGAATTAGAAATATCATACTACCTTTTGAAAAGACTTCTCGGTGTCAGAATGGAAGGTGACAAGAAAGGTGCCAGAGTAAGTATTTGTACTTGAACATAGTTTCAAAATTATCTACATATTCTATAGTTTTCATTCCTTTTTTTTTTTTTCTTAGGTTCAAAAATTAGCTAAGAGTGAAGTCCTATTAGTTAATATTGGATCTTTGTCAACTGGTGGTCGTGTAACTGCTTCTAAGGCTGATTTAGCTAAAATAAGTTTGACTAATCCAGTATGCACAGAGATTGGCGAGAAAATTGCCCTCAGTCGGAGAGTTGAAAAACATTGGAGGTATTTATTGGAACCACTTTACATTTTCCATGAATAATTTATACAATTTTTTTATATTAATTTGTTAACCATTTGCACTTTTCTTTTCACGAATCTGCTGGTTCATTGTATTTTGAAGTCGTTAAAAAAAAAAGTTTTTCTTATTGATAGTTTTAAAACTGACTTGTCAATGTTGACTAAATAAACAGGAAAACACTCCTTTCCTTCTTAAATTTAAATATAAACTTAGGTATCCTGATTTGCCTAGTTTAAACTATGCCTGAAAGAGGAAAACATAAATTTTCTCAATCCTATCAAAAATGTTTGCCGAATTAAGAGATCTCATTTATTTTCTCAATCCTATCAAAAATGTTTGCCGAATTAAGAGATCTCATTTATTTTCTCAATCCTATCAAAAATGTTTGCCGAATTAAGAGATCTCATTTTCAGGCTGCTATTGGTATCCTGATTAATTTTGTAGATGTAGAATTAAGTAAAGTTATACGTAGATGTTTTTTATTTTAAAAAATAAGAAAATCAGATGTGGCAATAATTGTCTTGTTTTAAGGTTATAATTTAGCTATTTTTTCTAAAATGAAGAGAACTCGACTGTTTATGTATTCAACAAATTTTTAATGAAATTTTTAACAGTCAATTAGGACAAATATAACGTTATATTATTATTTATTTATGTTTATTTTTTTTCAGGTTGATCGGCTGGGGCCAAATCCGAGGAGGAGAAACTATCGAGCCAACAAATAGCTAATTTATTCAATTTATGATGTATTTGTTTTTAATGAAATATTGGAATATATTGTTTTTTGTTGTTGATTTACCAAATTTCTTTTTGTATCGGGGATTAACAAGAATTTTCTTATCAGATGAAATGGGAAAAAATTCTAATGATTTTTTTAATCCTTATCCAAATTTTGTACAAAAATAAATAGGGAGATTATTTACCACTCCCTCAATCGTTGGGAATAATCCTGCTACTATGTTTTTCATATTATTCCTTATTAATACTGTATTAGTCCTTTTCCAGCTGTAACATGAAAATATTTTTTTTTTTTTTTTTATTGTTTTTAGTGTAATGAAGATGTAATCTTTATTTATTCATATCATTATTATTGAAGGCTATATACATTTGCTTTAAACTTCATGCATTGTTTATTTTTGCTTATGTGGTTTATAGGCATATATGATTGAATCATCCATTATTTAAAATAAAAAAAAAAAGGATAAATATCAAAATTAAATTAAAAAAATTATAGCCATTGGAAAGCTAATAAATCATAATTTGATAGCTTAATATGTGTAATTTGATAGATTTAATTTGGAGACTTTCCAAAATTATGGAGATGAGTGGAGCAGATAAAAACTTTAAAATTAGTCAAAAACTGTTGGGGTAGGGAGGTCTTGATAATCTAAAAAAATAAAACGACCAAATGGCCAGAAGGCAGTACAAATCTCTACATTAAGGATTTCAATAAAAATATACAAGCATCAACGAAATAGTTATGCAGAAATATATCCACATCTTGATGGCTAGCTAGAGGGGTGATAATAGGTTGGGGCCTCTTTTAGAGGTTATAAACTACTTGGCACAACCCCTTTGCCGTTTCAACCTCTGATGTACGTACACTTCTGCTTACTCTGAACTGAATTCACTTAAGGTTAAGTTCGTAAAAATAGCCAACAGATAGTAGCACAAGTGAACAGTCAATTATACAATTTATTTCTAACTCACTTTTATGAAAATTAATTTCTGAACCCCATCCAGAAATAATCTAAGAACTTCCTCCTCTGAAGTTAAAAAAAAATAATAATAATAATAATATTGATGAAATGGTGTACTAACAAGTTGAAACACTTATATTTTGGTCTGTAAAATTATTCATGTCCAAAACTTTGGTCTCACAAGATTTGAATTTTGATTTTAAATTTTATTTTTTATTTATTTATTTTTTTTTTTTTCTTAAGGCACACCAACTTGTGGGCCATTTAGCACCCATGGTGTAGCCTGAAATTTTCTCTGCAGGCCCTGAAATAAGAAAAATCCCTGCTGCAGGTGATACTCACCCCCCCCCCCTCCCGCATGAAAATCAAGAGCGTCCGCCACTAGAACACAGGGAGACTCTAGTAGAAATTATTGGAATGAACTTCAAACCTCATGGTGTGCGTCTAGGTCTCTGAAGTCCTATTCTGTTTTGGGAAAATTTAGAACATAAAAATCCTTAGAAAAGGTTAAAAAAAATTAGTTAATATTTGCATTGAAGTTTAAGTATGTTACAGAATCTAAAATATTTCATGCACGAAATTAATTCTTCAAAACTTGTAATTCGAATATTACTTGTTATTCGAATTTTTACAAAAATATAATTCAATTTCAATAACAAATTTTGGTTAAATAAAACAACTGATACAGTATTTAGAAAGGTATTTAAATAAATAAGGAATTATTGAGACTGAAAAAATGTGAATTGTGTTAATAAGTAAACATATTGGTTTTTGATTGGAGTCATATAGAGAAATAGGTGTTGATCAACAAGTTATTGGAGAACAGTGATCTACCTTAGCCTTGAGCTGCAGTGACCCCAAAGACTACTTTCTAACCACACATTCCATTACAAAATATAAACATTTTCATGCCATTAGTAAATGGTATTCAAAGCTGTTATTTCGAAAGGCCACAGCGCCTTATTTGAGGTTTTAAAGCTAGAGAATTTTTTTTTTTGCAAAGGGATTAGGCCTATACTACAAAATTAATACTCCTCGGAAAGATTTTTTAAAATTCATGTGCGTAATTTAGATAAAATTAAACATCCTAACCATTTTGGGTTCATTCAAACAGGGAACCAGTTGGGTTTATGTGCTTTCTAGATTTCTCAACCCTGCATGTTCCATCAAATTATGGTATTTCATAATTTTTTTATTTGTTTTCAAAACAGAAAGTGAAAGAATTAAGAATAATGTACTAAGTTCTGATAATATGTAAAAAGGAAACTAGGACTATGAAAAATAACAACACCTTCATCTGGGATACTTCAGGGGTTGTGATATTTCTTTGTTTACGTCACGCCAACATCCAGGCACTTAGTGCCAGGCTCCTATTTTTCATTAACATCCAAGGCAGGAGGACATTTTTTCAGAGGGTCCATACATGAAAGCCCTCAACCTGCTGCAGGCAGGACTCAAACCCGCTAAGAGAACCAGTGATGTAGAGACTTTTAAACAGATCAATACTATCTCTCCTCATAGCCCTGATGAAGGATTAAAATTTAAACAGAAACTGTAAAAACTAATTACCGTGTTTCCTTCCAAAGGGAGAAAACCCAGGTATGAGGTTGACCTCATGACGCAATCGGGAAATGCCAACTAGAAAATTTGATGTTTCAGAACCCATAGATCACGAAAATTTGTGTATATATATATATACACACACAAATTAGAAGCGAGCAGACAAATATATTTGTCTGCTCGCTCTCTCACAGGCTAAAAATGGTCCGATTTTGATGAAATTTGGTACAGAAATACTTCGTCTAATTTAAAACGTCGAGTTCGTTAACCGGCAGTCTGGACACTGTTTTATGGGCGAAAACTCGTTTCGTTTGTAGGCTTCAAGGTAGACTTTTTATAGTTTTTCTAAGGTAGAGAAACGAGTTAAACCATTTTCATGTCTGTAACAGTTTTCAAGAAAAGTTGATAAAACTAGTTTTTCTAACGAAATTTTGGTTTTGGTAGGTCGTTTGATTCAGCTGAAATATTTTCTATATGCTTGAAATTCATACAAACTAAGATATTTAAATTTTGGTTACATTTGGAGTCAAGCATGTATTCGAAGTAGGAAAATGAGTATTCTAGTAAAACGAGGTAAGAAAATGAGAGACTTATTTGTATTGTATTGCACTCTAGAGCCTTTCGAACAAGAGATAGGGAGGTTTAAGAAATTTCCGCTTCTGTGTAAGTTGGCTACTGTCAGTTTCCGGTGAATTGTGACGCCAGAACATCCCTTTTCTTCGAAATGTTGTTCCAGTCGCTGTTTACATTTTTCACGTAATATAAAAAAAGTTTTACAAATTTCACTAGAAATAAGTGCGCAAAGGCACTAAGTTTTTATTTAGAAATTTAGTCTTAGTAAGTATTCTGATCCAACTACGACAATCTCTTCCCAAGGATTTACTTTTTAATAAATTATGTCTTACAGGTCCCTTAAGAAGAATTGACTGAAAACCCTCATTGAATATGAACCCTGTGAGATATTCCCAAAGAGGATTGTGGACCTTGCTTTAGAAAGCATCTGTATGTGGGGGTTCGATGCCAGTGAACTCCATGTTCGGATCGGTAATTACTCAAGGACCATTGTTTACTGAAGTGGGAGGTCTATCTCCTCTACTCCCGAGGTTTTTGCTTCATTCCCTCCTCTTTGTATAGGAAGGAAAACCTGCCATCCGGCCTTCAAGTGCCTGTAGAAACCTTCACGTTTCAGAAACCATAGATCGCAAAAATTACAGGGGTCCAATTTATATATATATATATATATATATATATATATATATATATATATGTGTGTGTGTGTGTGTGTGTGTGTGAACTCTCCGAGGTTGTAGGTTCAATTCCCCCCAGGGGCGATTGCATGGGTTATCTATAGATTTCCATCCTTTTCTAGCAAAGATAGGGGTGATGCCTTTTCTTTTTTCCAGAGAAAGGCTACCTACGAGCCGTGAGATGAGAAAATTCCTGCCGCCGATGGGAATCATTAGCCACTAGACCACGGGGGACCCGAGTGGGTTTTCTTTCGACAAAAGTAAAAGCATCAATCCTATTCTGGATACAAAAGAATGATAACCGGACTTAAAATCTGCGTTATTTATAAATGGATGTGAAAAATGATACCAGTTTTTTTTTTGTTTTTTTTACGGCGCATCATCTAGGTCATTAGCGCCGACATCCAGGGTGCAGCGAGGAATTTTCCCAGCGAGCCCTGAGATGAGAAAATTCCTGCCGGAGGTGGGAATCGAACCCACCATCTCCCGCTTATGAATCTAAGGCGCTAGCCACTAGACCACGGGAGATCCCAATACCAGTTTGTTATTTTCGAATTTACTTAAAATCTGTTTATTCATTTTAAGAAACAAGATTCTCGAAAGTGTAACGAAGAAATCGTGATTTGTGAGAGGCGATCATTCGAAAACTTAGTAAATCCTCTATAAAAAAGGTTCTGAAGTAATTTACGAAGGGACGATTTCATTCGGAGAAATAAGTGCTTAAATCTTCGAAAGTGTAAGGTTCGTTGCTTTGAAAGGTTCATTGAATTTGATTTCCTTAGTTTTTTATTTTTTTTTATCAGTAATGTTTTCATGTTGAGAAACAATTTTTGATGGTTTATCACAGATCTTTCCGAGCGGAAGACGAAGAGGCCGAGTGAGCAACTTCTGCTAAGGTTAGTGGTGCCTAAAGTCTAATTTTTCTTAAAGTTTTCACTGACTATATTTATACCAGGTTTTCCAAATGACACCGGGAATAAGAACGTCATGGAAAAGGGCTACGATAACGCAGTTCCTAGGATTCAAACTTTTCAACATTCCGAACATGGATTTTAACAAATATATTGCCGTTTGAAGAGAACACAACTAGAAAGCAGGCCTAGCCGTGAGCTAGACAGTTTCTCAATGATCCGAAGGCTGGTGCAAGAGGAGCCTGCCTCACATTGTCCTGCTCCCATTGTTACACTTGGCCGAAACATTCTCCTCGCCTCTTACCTCATTTCCTCCCCTTTCTACCTCTATGCAATCTGCATCGAGACTGGACTAATATCAGCCTTATGAAAAAGTAATAGTGAGGTAGATATTGTTCTAAAAGGATGACAATTGTACACCTCTTAGCTCGAATTGTAGAAATTACCTAAAATATTATTTGGTACCAAAAATTACTACTGGCCTTATATATCTATTTGGTTTATTTTTATTTTCAGGGTGGGAATTTTACCCATTTAATCTGAATGCCTTATATTTGAGAATAAAATATGAGTGTTCAGGAAATTTAATTTAAATTTAAATTTAATTTTTTTAAATCTATAGGGCTTCTTAAAATAAATTAAAGCAAAAAAAACGAACGTAACGCAGGAACTTCGTATACTTAGCACATTCCTGCAAAGAATTTAGTTATTGCCACGTTTCTCTTATTACATAAATCATATATATATATATATATTATTTTATTTTTTATTTGTTTCCTCCTTACAGTAACCCTGCCAGAAGGGAGTTTATTTTTGTTTGCAAGTTTCATGCAGTAAACAGCAAATCACTTGCATTTGTATATTAACATACTTTGTTTTTTAAAACATATTATTAGTTTCAGTTAAAATTTAAAGGTTTAAAAATTAAAACTATACAAAATACAACAATAGTTATAACTGAAAAACGCAGATTTTTTAGTTGTTTCACTTTAGACATACTAGTGCAATATCTGTGCTTGTGTATTAATATTTATACGTGTGTGTACGTACACACATGTGATTTTGTTGACACATTGTCGCTAACATAAAATTACCTAAGGTTAGGCAACATTTAGTAAACAACAATATTTTATGTTTCCGCAGTACTCTTGATTGGAACAATTTTTACTCATTCTACTGTAAAGCGAATTACATATTTACTCCTTCATTAAAAAATCGAAAAATGTAACTAAACAGGAACGAGGTCTATTAAATCATGAAGAAATTTATGTAATTTTGGATGATCTTATATACAATTGTTGACCATTAACCCGATTTTCAGAGACTTGTGTTTTGTTTATTTGTAATCTTTCCTTCGATCCCACGTAACTACTGTACTCCAATAAAAGCAAAGAGACATTTGCCTAAACAAAGATAGCTGAGTTTTTTTTTGGGGTTTTGTTTTTTTATTTCATTGAACTAACTAGATGATGGCGTCAGTTCTAGGAAAAATGTATGCCAAACATTAGAAAATGTATAAATGTAGGTTAACTCTCCGCCATTGTAAAAATGTAGGTGCAGCGAATCAAAGTAAAAAATATTTCTATTGGCGGACAACATACTTAAAAGGACATCTAACAAATATAAGCCCAAATAAACACAACGATCAAATGTTGGCTCAACTGTACATGTAAGCTGAGCCATGCACATCGTACAAACGTACAGCCAACCATGGATAACGTAGGTACAAAACTTGGCTCAACCATAGGGAACATACCAATGTAGTCTAAACCATTGATATCCTACAAATGTAGCACCAACTGCTCATGTAGACAGAACCAAGCACATCGTACAAATGTACAGCCAGCCGTAGACATCATACCAATGTAGCCCCAACTGCTCTTGTAGGCTGAGCCATGCACATCGTACAAATGTACGCCCAACCATGGATATCGTATCAGCTCAACCATAGACAACTTACCAAAGTAGCCTCAATCATTTACATCCTACAAATGTAGCAACAAACTACTCATGTAGGCTGAACCAAGCACATCGCAAAAATTTATAGCCAACCATAGACAACATACCAATGTAGCCCCTACCATAGAGAGCATACCAATGTAGCATCAACCACAGAAACCCTACAAATGTAGCCCCAACTGCTCTCGTAGGCTGAACCATGCACATCGTACAAATGTGCAGCCAACCATGGATATCGTATCGGCTCAACCATAGACATACCAATGTGACCCCAACCATAGACACCCTACAAATGTAGGCTGACTAGCAATACTACCGCGGAACGAAATCTCTGTTCCCTTATCAAGGTTTCTTTCCTAGCACTGCTCTACTTTACTAACCCCAGCCTACGTATGTCTGGTCATAAGCAGTCATTTTTATTGTTTCTCTCACATTCATATTGAAAGTATAACAATAAAAATGTATATTTTCCCGACATATATAGTCCTCACCCCGAGCGCCTTTCGCCAGAATCATGGACAATTCCCGGGATATATGTATTGCAACTAGAGTGTGAAGAATAAAGACCCCCCCCCCCAAATAATCTATAAATCCCACTTTTCAGGGCGAAAAATTGCTTAAAATTCGATCTTTCTTGTCAAGTATGTGTTTTGTCGTGAACAAATGCAGGCATGTGTGGTTTGATATTTTTGAAATTTGCCACAAAGATATTTTGCCGAGAAATCGATGTTTCACATTTCATTGTATGTTGCTTTCATCATAGGCACACCAGGGGGGGGGGCAAGCTAAAATGAAGCAGTTCCTTCGTGACCGGGCTCTTTGTTTACGAGCTCTCGCGCGTTATTATGGAACAACCATAGTCTAAACCCGATCGCTATCCTCGCATTCTAGAGTTCTGTTTTGTGTTTGCATCCTTATTCTGGGCATTCCATCAGAGATTTTCTTATCTCTTGCTTGCGGACGCCGATAGATAAGACTTATCATTAGAAATCTACTGCCGTACTTAGACGCCTCTTGAATAAAAGGTTACTTTCTCGAGTTCATTGACGTCGACTTGACATTCCTCCGGTCGAACAATGGATAGCCAATGTTGCTTTGTATTCGCAGAACTTGCTACTGTTTCCAAGTGCCTCTTTCAATCAAGTGCCTCCGGCATGTTGGCATTACAGATCTACACGAGTTTCTTGTGATTGCTAACGCTGCGAATGTTATTCTTATTAAAAATTAATTTTAGGCTATAAATGTAATAATTATTTCAATGGATTTGGGTGGGGGTCTCCCGTGGTCTAATGGTTAGCGCCTTGGATTCATAAGCGGGAGATGGTGGGTTCGATTCCCACCTCCGGCAGGAATTTTCTCATCTCAGGGCTCGCTGGGAAAATTCCTCGCTGCACCCTGGATGTCGGCGCTAATGACCTAGATGATGCGCCGTAAAAAAAAACAAAAAAAAACTGGTATCATTTTTCACATCCATTTATAAATAACGCAGATTTTTAAGACCGGTTATCATTCTTTTGTATCCAGAATAGGATTGATGCTTTTACTTTTGTCGAAAGAAAACCCACTCGGGTCCCCCGTGGTCTAGTGGCTAATGTTTCCCACGGCTCGCTGCACCCTGGATGTCGGCGCTAATGACCTAGATGTAGATGCGCCGTAAAAAAAAAAAAAAAAAAAAAAAAAAAAAAAAAAAAAAAAAAAAAAAAAAAAAAAAAATAATAATAAAAATGGATTTGGTCCATTCAGTGTTCGGTCATCTCTTCAAGTACTGGACACGCCCGACGATTTGCTTGTAAGTACTCGTTTTATAAGCTTCGTGGGCTAGTAATACGAATGAAACCATTTTTAAGGCGATAGCTTTAACCGTTTCTGAGAAAATCGGGAAATAAGTTCTTAAATCAAGTTTTTGGTTTGGTTACTTAGAATCATGGGATTCAGTTGAAACATTTTTTGCATGTTTGAATTTCATCAAAACTAACATGTTAAACTTTTGGTTACGTTTGGAGTTAAAGAAGGGTTAGAATAAAATATTTTATGAACAGACATGAAAAGTTTTGGGAACTTCGTATAATTTCATTAATATCTCGAACACGGTTGGGAAATTTTCATAAGTGGATAGAAACTATTTGAAAGCTTTATAAATTCTCTACAAAAAAGATTCTGAAACAATTTTTAATTTACAATAATAACTGTTTCTATTTTAATCTTTCCAAATGAGACTAGGGATAAGAACGGAACCGCGCTTTGATGATGCAGTTCCTGCCGTAATGTCTCAGAAGATCGTGAATATCAATTTTTTCCCCCACGTAGCATGGTGTTTTATGCTTTGGTTTCCGTAGCTAAATAAAAAATAATTTAAAGAGGAGTTTAGCACTCAAGAAGGTTTAAAAAATGTCTTAAAATCTTAATCTAAACTATTTAGACTACTACACCACTCATACACTACCTAAGTCCACTCACTACCCTCACACTACAGGAGCCCCTGTTCAAATTTCTTTCTCCCTCCAACCGCCAAAAATACCAAATGCAATTACTTACTTTAAGGGTGCGTTTACACCTGATTGTTATTGCAGGATATTTATGTCAGACAGAAATGGTGACTAATTTAAACTGCAAAAAATGTATGTCTATGATATGTCACAAGCTATAAGTGTCGACACTTCTATACCATCGGGTGTAAACACAGATTATAAAGAAAATAATTGTCATAGATAAATATCTTGGCTACTGGCTGTATTGTCGACACTTCTATACCATCGGGTGTAAACACAGATTATAAAGAAAATAATTGTCATAGATAAATATCTTGGCTACTGGCTGTATTGTCGACACTTCTATACCATCGGGTGTAAACACAGATTTTAAAGAAATTAATTGTCATAGATAAATATCTTGGCTACTGGCTGTATTGTCAATACTTCAGAACGAACAGATGTAAACATTGATTATGTACGACAGAGGACACAATTGTACGTGTGTAAACGGGCCGTACATTTATCGCAAATTTGAACAAATGGAGAACTGTCGCATACATATCCATGACATAAATTACTAGATATTTCTGTCAGTATGTAAAAATTCAAACCGACGAATAGAAAATATATATCCAACACCTGAGATATATTTCCTGCGAGAAGTATCAGGTGTAAACGCACTCTTATATTCGTACTCTTCATTTGAATTCCGTATTTATTTATTTATTTTTGTTTTCAACAAAGATGACTTATTAAAAAGAAATATTTTAATACATACTTTTTTCTTGTTAAAATCCAAAGCAAAAAGGTATTGTAGAGTTTCCGAGAAGACCTGCAATTATAAGCTGTTGGTCATAAGTCTTTTCACGTCAAACGTCATGACCTGACCCGAAGCTATTACTTACAGATCCTTGACAACAACTCCGTTGTCTTTCTGAGAGCTATGAGAAGAATCGAGTTGAAGATGATCAGCTCATAAAGGACATTAAAGGTCATAAGTTTGCAATCTCCTTTCTCCATTTCTCAACCTAACTGCCATTTACAGCTGCCCGGTCATGGTTGCCTTCAGAGATGGGGACTCGTGATCCACAGCACGCCTACACTTCTGACACTTATTCATTTTACTACAAACATAAACAGCCGATCACATTATTCTGGGGGAGGTTTCTTGGAAGGGAAATGGAAAGAGGCCTTCTCTTAGTGTTATAATCATAATATTAATCCAGTATATATTTCTGTAAAATATTTAAATTTTGCTGCAATCAGGAGTATATGATAGGTCCCTTATAAAAATATAATTAAGGTTGAGTGTAATTTATTTATCGACGCCAACGCTTGATACCACATTTCAGGCCATCATCAGTGTTTTCATCAATGAGGATAATAGTCAACCCAATAAGAGATGATGCTCCAATAAGAGTATTTTATTTAACAGAACAAATTTAGTTATAAAATACCAAATAATTTGTAGTTCGTGTTTTTGCATTGGACGCCAGGTTGCATTAGTTACAACTGATTTCGGACTATAGGGAACTTCGTGGTTTGGTATGTTATTACCGAGACGTCAGCTCTTGCGTTCGACTCAGACCACGAACTGACAACGTCGGAATGCTAAAAAACGCTCTGTAGCCAACAGATTAATTTAGAGACCGCAATTGTGTTTCTTTTTTTGACCCAAATTGTAAGTGTGCCCATAAGTTTTTTTTTTTTTTTTTTTTTTTTTTTTTTTTTTTTTTTTTTTTTTAACGGCACATCTACTTCTAGGTCATTAGCGCCGACATCCAGGGTGCAGCGAGGATTTTTCCCAACGAGCCCTGAGATGAGAAAATTCCTGCCGGAGGTTGGGATCGAACCCACCATCTCCCGCTAATGAATCCAATGCACTCCATAAGTGTACTAATTTTAGTTTTACCGGTGGCAAATGTTAAGGCATGAGCGGTTCGTGCCTAAGGGACTAACAAAGAAAAAGCATCAGTCCTATCCTGGCAAAAAAAAAAAGGTCTTATCCTATAGATAATGCGTCCACAAATTGTATTAAGAATATAAGGAAAAAATGTCCATTACGAGTGGGTGTTTACTGCAGAACTAATTAGTAATGTGTCCTTGCAACGTAACTAGCTACAAATCTTCCTTATATTTTCTTCACTTATTACATTCTAAAGAAATTTGAATGGACGGATTAATATGCCGTGCACATACAATCCCCGAAAATATTGAGAGGGAATGAGGAAACTTGACACAAACGCAAAACTATTTTTCGCAAAAAAAACATTCCACTACGGTATGGTATAAGTAGATTAGTACAGAAAATGTTGATATATCAGTGTCGTATAGAAGTCTCACTGATAGTGTTTGTGGATGTCTACTTTAAATTTAACAAATAATGTATGAATAAACTACGTCATGTACTTTTAATAATTCTGTTGTGTTGATGAAGTTTGTCGCTCGTTGTTACAATTCTGCAGTTCATTAAACAGTGTGTGTTGTAAGTAGATGACAATAGTCAAGGCGCGGGAGATGGTGGGTTCGATTCCCAACTTCCGGCAGGAATTTTATCATCCCACGGCTCGCTGGTAAAATTCCTCGCTGCACCCTGGATGTCGGCGCTAATGACCTAGATGTAGCTGCGCCGTAAAAAAAAAAAAAAAAAAAAAAAAAAAAAAAAATAGTCAAGGCGTAAAACGACCAAAAATGTAGTTAAACCCTGTCCTATCTGATTTTTATGTGTGTATATATATATATATATATATATATATATATATATATATATATATATATACATATATACATATATATACCCATAGATATATATATATATATATATATATATATACCCATATATATATATATATATATATATATATATATATATATATATATGGGTGTGTGTGTGCTTGGTTGGTGACACGGATACTCTCTCCAGCGATGAAAGAGAAGCTGGCGGTTTGTCTGTTTGTTCCTTATACAAATCCACACAGTTTGACCGATTTTGACCAAACTTGGCTCACAGGTAGGTCTTGATTCGGGGAGTGCCATAGGGTAAGTCAAAAGTTTCAATCTGCTGTCTGTCTGTCTGTTTGTTTCTTTCAAATCCACACTGGTGTAGCATGGTACACGGGGGAACAGCTAGTAACATATAAATGTTGGCATAGTCTTCACGCATCTACAGTCGTATTATATTTAAAATGAAGTAATGACTCATGTTGCCAAAAACTATCTATGTTTGTCCAATGACGTGACGAGCCCACCGATAACGTACATACGTGGCCAAATTCTGTTGTGTTGATAAAACCGTAGTATAAATGAGCCAATTGCATGTACTTGAAAACAACTCGACAATTCATTACCATAGCACGACCTTCGGGTTCATTACAACTGATAAGAAAAGACTGATAGCAATAATAAACAATATATCTCTTCTGTGCTCAGCCATATTTTTTTTTTTATTATTATTCTGTGTCATCAGTTTCATTGCGGGCAAATAATTAATTAATCTCGGAAATCATATGCGAAATATATATTTACAACGGAGAAAATCACCTACCCATTCCTTGCTACATTAATCATGTATGTTGAGTACAACACTGGAATTTCTGTTTCAAATTCTTTCTGAAATAAAAGAATTGTGATCATCTCTTTTTTAGTCTAATGGTTTGTCCAAGTTACTCTATTTATCCATCTCCGTTTTGTAGGTGAATGTTAAGCGGAACGGCGCTAGTTGGCACGGTGTTTAGCAAGAGGGCAGACCATTGCAAGCCATAACAATGGGCTCACAAAGCCCTAGTTTTTAGCAGTTTCTTAAATATCCTTGGAATTGGGCCCCGTAAAATCTGCTTTTCTCGCAGCAGTGTAATAATTCCAGCTGTCAATCGAAAATTCGGTAGGCCACCACGAATGCCTACAATGTTCGTTCATTGTGGAGTCATGAATGTCTACCACGTTCACATCACTCGCTTGGAATATGACCATCTGATTTGGGGTCTAATTTTTATGTTTTCTTTCGCTGATTGTTATATATGTAAGATGACAACACTGGGGGTAACAGTCATGAACCTCCTAGATGGAATGAAGCACGTGGTTGTAGGTATATCATGAAACCCAATTGTAATAAAGTGTTTGTTAAAGTGAATGTGTAAATGTATAATTGTTCCCAAATATAACACTGCTTAAACAAAAGAAACATAAAATAACTGTGTGGGATACTAAAATCAACCTGTACAGAATGGAATATGATTTTATGTATTCTACTTATTTGATTCCAGTGTTTATAACCCTTAACCACGATTACCTAAATGTTATCATGGCCTTTCTCCCTCAGCTAGGCATTTTGTGCTAAAGAAGCCTCAAAGAGCACGTTCACAACATAAATTTTCTGAAGATATGACGGTTTTCTTTTAGGCGAATCTCAACCATTCCTCGACTTCATATCGTCGATACAAATGCAAAGTATCGAATGTGAAAAAACGCATTTTTCATTTTAAATCTTTACTGATTGCTGTTGGACTGATGGATGGCAAGGAATCTAAGTTCACACAGTGAAAGGAGGATGTAACCACTGTCTGAATCTGCCTACTATTTGACTGCCTAAAAGCAAAGTAATAAATTAAAGCATTTTCACTCTTGAAAGTGGTGATTTTCATATTCATTAGTTTGCATTTGTATCGACGATATGTCCATAGATTGGTAAATTGGAACCGATTCGGCCCAGTTAATTTTGGGGGAAGGGATTGATATCAGATTGTATAAATCTCAAAAACAAAAAGTGCCCCACATTAATGGAAAGGAGTCGAAAATATATCTGCTTTTTCAAAGTCAGCTGTTTTTAACGTCAGCCCGAAAAACATCTCTTATCTTTGCTGCTTGTCGAAAACGTCCTGTCATGCTTGTCTTCCGCTGGAGCGGTTTTGTTTGAGTATTTAGGACAGTGAAAATTATCATTTTTTTTCTAACGGCATACCAAGATCTAGGATTTAGCTAATCGAATATTTCCTTCCTTACTTTTATGTTAATTTAATCACATTTCACAGTAATGTGCGACTATCTGGAGCAATGTTGCCGAAGAATTAACCTAGCTTTGGGACAAATTTATGTACTTCTTGTCACAACGCCAGGATTTAAACTGGTAAAGAATGTTTTGATTTATTTATTTAAGAGTAACAGCAGTGTATATAAAAAATAATTTCGGGGGGGGGGGGGCTGGGAGCACCTAGGCATTTGTGTAGGGAAAATTTTAAATATTTTAGTGCAAAAATGTGGGTTTTATTAGACAAGATAAATGTAGAAGACACTTTTCGTTGTTATAGGCTTTTTTTTTTTACATGAAGTGTCTTTAAAAAAAACAAAATGGGGGGGTCAGCCCCTCCCTTATATACGCCCATGAAGAATAGTCACGCAAAACCTAGCCATAAGTTCCGAGGTATCCAAATATATGTATATTCATTTTTCTTTTGTATTTTATTGAAACATAACTGTAAATATAAAATATTATCTGCTTGAAGATAAAAAAGAAATATAGAAAACATTTCTTCAAGGAATTTATCGCAAATAATTGTAGGCGGCTGAACAAACTGGAAAATATTCCGTACTCGGCCCGTCCTTGATCCGACGACATTCAAACGACAAACCAGTCTAACCGGACCCGTTAAAAATAAGAATATGGCATCCCACATTGTCGGGGATGGAAGAATGTGTGGGCTTGTGCAACTTGCAATTCGCGACGAATGAAGTAAGAGAGCATCGAGGGGTGTGGCAGGGCAATAGATGCATCGGTGGGTTAAAAACTTTTGGTGGGTATATATCGTCGATACAAATGCAAACTAATGAATGTGAAAATCACCACTTTCAATACTGAAAATACTTTTATTTATTACTTTACTTTTAGGCAGTCAAATAGTAGGCAGATTTGACCTTTTGACAGTGGTTACATCCTCCTTTCGCTGTGTGAACTTAGATTCGAGAGTTTGCCATCCATCAGTCCACCAGCAATCAGTAAAGATTTCAAATGAAAAATGCGTTTTTTCACATTCGTTAGTTTTCATTTGTATCAACGATATCTCAGATGGAGTCAGTAGAGATTTTCGCAGGAGGAATATCATGAGCTAATAACGTAAAAAATTAAAAATAGTTTTATTATAGATGCTCCGAGTGATAAAGTTATTTACACCACATAATCCTAAACTTAATGCTTTGAACTATTACATACGTTCATAAAATCCAACATTCACACAATAATTAAGTACTCACACTGACACACATATTTATATTATGACATATAGCTTTATATCTTTTAAATACTCCAAGGCATTAGGCGTCAGATTTAGATAACAAGTCATTAAAGGAATTCGACAGTTGGTGCCGCTTCCTTGCTTCCTGTAGACCTGGGCAGTCAACCAAGATGGGCTTCCACTTTCCTTTAATAACATTAAAAATCATTTCGAATTTATTAAAACACTGTATGTTAAACAATGCTGCAGAGACCCGTCAGTGAATGTATTTTTTAACTCAAGACATAATAACTTGCCATGACATAATAACTCTAGAAACTTACGAGTATTTAGCAACAGCGTTGTCAGGAGGGTCTCCCCCGTGGTCCAGTGGCTGATGCGGGAGATACGGCAGGTTAATTTCTTTCATTTATGGGCCCGTTAAAAGAATTCCCTGTTTAATCATGGATGTTCGGGAAGAGTGTTGACCATAGATAACCTGGTGCTAATTGCCTAGATGCAGATGTGCCAAAAACAAAAAAAAAAAACAAACTGGTCATTAAGGGTATTCGACAGTTGGTGCCACCTCCTTGAAGAGCTGGGCAGTCAACCAAGATGTGCTTCAACAATGCTATTGCTAATATTAAAAATTATTTGGAATTTAATACAGGCCTTGGAATTACTTCCTTCTGATTCTGTCAATGGCAATGTCATTTCCTGCCATAATTCAACATTTTACTGCTGGTAAATCCCCAAAAACGAGAAAGCTTTAATATCAGGGTCACTCAGAAGTATGATGAATTCTCATAAGTGGTATTAGTAAGTCATTATGTCTCATTTGCTATACAGAGTTAACCAGTCTATTCCCCGGATGAACCGATTATATCAATTTTTATAAATAAATAGTATTATTTTATTTTTTGTCTTTAACGGCGTATCAACATAAGGGCAATTAACGCCGGGCTGTCTACAGGTTGCCACCCTTTTCTATAATGCCAAGAGCACGTGGTCGGTCACTCATTACGTTGCTTAACTACTGTGATCGACGGGAACCGGTGCATTCAACGTGGCTATGGCCGTTGGCAATAGTATTATTATATTTATTTTGTAATTATTATGACGTATCCAAACTCTCATCAGTATTTTATATTATTTATCAAGTTTCGTTGCAAAGAGACAGTCATTATGCTCATTAATAAGTCCGTCTAGTTTGGTGGAGTCAGGTAAATCCACACTCCTGGTTGGCCAATTTTTCTGGTTAAAGGACTCTTGTAATTGTTTTTATGGGAATTTCGTATGCCGAGTTCCGGGACAAAAGAACCAAATTTGTGTCTACTGTCGTGTTCACACACTATAATATATATGTATTAATTTAACGAGTCGTGTTCACACACTATAATATATATGTATTAATTAATAACGAGGTCCATTTTTAGTACCAACTAGATAGCATCGATGACCATTTCAAAATTATGTCATGAGTGCAACCTCAATAGCTAAATTCCTAAGAGATGTTTTAAAACCACCCCTGATTGTCTGAAAATATTCTCAAACCTCCAATGGATTGTGCTATTGGGGGGTTTGTCATTTTAAGTATTGTTTGTTTGTTTTTTTTAATTACATTGAAGGTGAATCACATTGCTAATGATATCCAATAACATATTTTCTCCTATTGTAACAAATGACAACAATTAATAATTTTGGTGATAAGGCTGACGGTAGAAAAGCACTTAATGCGATAAATGTAATCTTGATATGATTATTTAGCTAATTGCTTTAAAAACTGGGAATTCTGAATATATTTATCTTAATTCTTATCTTTATTAATATGCTCGAAATAGAATATTTTTTTACATGTCTTCTGAGTACATTTAAACAAAATGATGTCTATTCTCTTTTCCTCAAACTCTAAGAAATTTCATAAAGGACGAAGCCAATAAGCGGATTACGAATATATCTGTATACAGGGAGGACCATTTAAGAATACAAGCTGAATAATGTAAAGACAACACTTCGGATCAGATTTCCAAAGTTTGATATTATCAGAGTATTCCTTTAAGAGAAACTGAATTTCGGATCAGTGAAAATGTAATTACTGATCCGAAATTCAGTTTCTCTTAAAGGAATACTCTGATAATATCAAACTTTGGAAATCATGGTCGAAGCCACCGCATGAACCTGAGGCGGAGATGGAGAATGGCAAAGAAAAATTTCACGAAAGAATGAAAATCAGATGGATTAAAAATTAAATTAAAAAGATAGAAAACCCCAGAGCATCAAGGGATGGAGGAAAACTGAGTAAGGCGGGGAGGAAAATGCTGGATTTCATACGTAGACACGCCATAGTTAGGACAGTGGTAACAAATGGAGATGGGAGATCTGCCAGAGGATTGGAACAACAATGTCATAGTCCGAACTTTAGGAAGGGTGATCTAATGGACGGTTAGACTTACAATGTTGTAAAGCTATTTCCGATAGCATACAAAATACTCTCCAATCTTTTCCATGGATAGATACACCCCATTGTAGAGGCCAAGATATGTGGCCACAAGTACAGTTTCCATCCTGGAAGGTAGACTGTCGACAAATATTCACAGTTGACGGGAAAAAACTGAAGAATTTAACATTGATACTCATAATTCGTACATATATTGCTTACGATTGTATACACAGGAAATCGTTGAGACAAGACATGCGGAAACTCCTCCTATGCTAACTGATGGGGTAGACAACTCAACATGCGGATGGGTTCGTGTCAAGTAAACCGCGCAGGGACTAAGTCAGGGAGGTGCGCTTGTTTTTGCATTGTTTAATAATGGTCTGGACAAAGGAGTATATAATCAAAGGTCAACACCAGGTGCACAATCTGCTACAAGTCAGGTCAAACACTGTTCCATCCAGATGGCATTCACAACACTGGAGCAATAACTGAAGTCTTTCTAGTACTAGAATAGAAACCTAAACTACTGTACGTGAGATAAACGAGACGAACACAAACCTTCTAGCCAGTCGGGGAGGCAAGACAGAGAAAGCACAGATGAGCGGATACACGATTGAGCCCAAGGGCATATTTATCTACCTTGACTCTGTAATGACAAATCACAATGACATGAACTGAGGATGAGTTAGAGATCCTGAGTTATGAAGGCGAACTAGTGCTAATTCGGGCGCATTTCGAAAACAACAATATTTGAAGGACTACAAAAATTATGCTACAAATACCCAGGCAAGAGGCCTCCATTCTCGTTGGAGCTAATGCTCATAAAAAAAGTCCGTCACGCAGGAGCTGCATAACTAAGCACTTTCCTCAGAATTTGGGTAGTGTAGACTGCTTTCCGGAACAATTTGCTTAAAATATCCTACATAAATAAAATAAAAACCTGAATAGTTCTCTTTTAATTTTGTAATGATCAACTGATAAATTATTAATTTGCTTCCAGAGTTATGTTTACACATGGTACCTACTACACTACGTAATAAATACAAAAAACCTCATATTATCGTATTTTGATCTAACGCAGGAATTGGATACAGTCCCTCTAGCGCTCCTTGCGGCGCCTTTGTGAACCTATGTCTGGCTGGCTTTTCTATTGAAATATATTACAAAGTAAACCCCCCCCCTTTCCGATTGACCGATTCAGCTCATTTTTACAACACTTCTTTCTCATGAGTTAACCACGACGTATACCGCGTTTCGTTACAATACAGCAGAAATTACGACCAGTATGAGTATATTAGTAATTTGGGTCCGGAGTAAACCCCCCTCCCCTCCTAATGAACCGATTTAGTTTATTTTTAGAACACATATTTACCTGTAGATTACCACTACGAATACCGAGTTTCGTCGAAATATACCAAAAATCACGGTTGGTAGTGGCGAATTGGTATTTTGGGTCTGGAGTAACCCCCCCCCCCTCCTAATGAACCGATTTAGTTTATTTTTACAACACATATTTACCTGTAGATTACCACTATGAATACTGAGTTTCGTCGAAATATACCTAAAATCACGGCTGGTAGTGGCGAATTGGTATTGTCGGTCCGGAGTAAACCCCCCCCCCCTCCTCATGAACCGATTTAGTTCATTTTTATATCTCACTTTTCTCTCTATATTACCACTACGAATACCAAGTTTCGTTGAATTATAACAAATATTACGGCTGAAATGGTCAAATTAGTGTTTTGGGTTCGGGGTAAACCCCCCCCCCCTTCCGGTGGACCGACTTTTGTGGTTAACGAACTCGTTCAATCGTTTGCTAATTGAATGCTATATACCAAGTTTCGTGACGAAAAAACAAAAACTCTGGCCGCTATCGTGTTAACAGACATATATATATATGCATATATATATATATATATATATATATATATATATATATATATATATATATATATATATATATATATACATTTTAACGGGGGTCATTTTCGGTGTCTACTAGGTAGGATCGATAAAGATTTGAAGAAATTTTTCAAAAATTCCGTCATGAGTCCAACCTCAATAGCTACTTTCCTTCGGAGGAAAGTGCTAAAAAGTACTTCGGAGAGGCTTCGAGCCAGACTAAGATGCAAACAGATGGCGCAGATTCAACAAAACTGTATATCCTGTTCGAATGTGGTGACTTTTATTGAATGTCTCCATCCTGAAATGTTCTATCCATCTCCTAATATTGCTAATCCCCCATGATTGACAGCTCACCTAGAGGAAGGCCACAGCTGTAAGCTGGGAATAAGAAAGTTACCTTGAACAGGGAGAAATAGATGATTTTTTTTAGACAGTGCAATCCGAATCGGAATGTTGTGCCAAAGAACAAGTAATATTAGAAATCAACAAATAATCCAATGAGTCCAGTCGACCCATTCACTTGTAACATAATCAACTGGACAGCTATGGGGGGAAAATAACCCCGTTGGCACAATAAGAACAAATCCTATGACAGGATTGAAGTTGTATCCATATTAGATTTAGTTTTTAAAAAATGTATTTATGTCATTATCCTTGTCTTATGATGCAAAAATTGCTTTCCGTAACAAATCAAAAGGGTTAAAATATTACAAAGGCTATAATACATAAGCAATTAAATTGCTCTTTATCAAATAAAGGTACGATACAAATTAACTCAATCATTATGCGCTCATAAGTTTAAGAATTTCGAAAATAGAAATGAGTAACATTATCACAATAATTATAAACAAATTCAAACATAAGATAGCTCAGAAATTACGTAATTCATTTAATGGGGATTTAATAACCGTGAGGTAAAATCATACATTGCATAATAAGAGAACGGAAACTGATTATGAAGGGAAACAACCATTGGCTTCCTTGAGGCGAACAAGCACTGATATTGCCCCTTTTAAATGATTTTATTTATTTATTTCGATCTTTAAACTAATTATAAACATAATCAGATTTATGTTTCAGGCCCGATGCATTTTTTTTTTCGAAATTAAAACCAGGCCTCCTCTTGTAAATCACACCCATCAAGGAGTGTTCATCCTGGTTACCGGACCTCCTATTAATGAATCAGCTTGTCATATGCTGTGATATGACACACAGTGCCGTACAGTGGTGCCAGAGCGGAAAAAATTAGATTTTCGAAAGCACTGATTTCGATTATCTAGTATGTGATTCTCACAATATGTTAGCTACAGGATCTAGGAATAAGCTGATTTTTTCCTCTGTTTCAAGGCATTCCCATTAATGTAGGCCCACTACAATTTAGGATATCAGAATAATGGCAGTTGGACCAAATTACACACTAATCTAAATGAGTGTTATATAATTTGTAAAGAGGGAGAACAAAATTATCAAATGTTTTCGCTGTTCTAAGATGGTCAACTTAGCCACACATCTGTCAAACTCGACACAAAAAAAAAAAAAAAATTAGAGCGCTTTACAACGCTATAAGTTAAGATTTTGTAGTAAGCTTTGAGAACGGCTGTCTACTAAAAAAAAGCTCCGGCTTCCTCCGAGATGTGGAAGATCACTTTTCAAACTAGATGTGTTAAAGTAAAGATTAGAACAAAAATTATCTGCCTTTATCTGCCAATCCGATAATTTTTCTAAAAAACAATGATTTGAGAATCAACCAATTGTATAACAAGAGGTTGTTTGGTCTGCAACCGCAGCTAAGGGGGGGAATCATAAATTAAGGGTGAGAATCATAAATTTTCTTATTTTTTCCTGTTGAACTGTTGAGATGGCTAATATTTGAATTTTAGGACATCTAAAAAAAAACACAATTTACTTTAATTAATTACTGTCTTGAAAATAGGCAAAACGTAATTAAATAAACAGTATAACACATGATTTAGTAGAATTAAATGTATTCTCAAAATGTTAGTTCCTCTCCTTTAGTAATAACTTCTATACTAATACTGTATATTGTATTTGTTGTCTACATTGTGCTATCTATTGACAAGAAACAACAGGAGATGAAACAGTGAAATGATTTCCGAGACACCTGGTTGAACTTGAAAACTAACCTTACCAAATGCTTCATCTCACTGAAACCTTTGAGGAAAAGGCAGCCTGATTTTAATCGAATAATTTAAAAAAAAAAATCAAGACTCAAGTCTAAAAGAGGTCTAAAAACAATACTACTACTAGTTTATTTAATCCCTAGAGGAGCATATTGCAACTACAAGTGCATACCAGTCTGCTTATTCAGCTGTCAGCCTTCTGGCCATATTTTGCCTACCTGCCTCTGGTCCTTTTCCACTAATATTTACCAGGGTAAAAATGCAGTTTCCAGCCCTCCAAACCGATTTCTTTCAAACTTTGCACAATAACGTATTTTGATGCACTAAACACGAATACGATAAAAAAAACCGTCGGATTTAACTAGGAAAGAAGTTATTAAGCACTTAAGTTCACTGTTGTGCAGGTTATGAGAGCTAATTAGAAGAATGTCTGGGACGACTTTAATGTCGAGGATTAGAAAAATGTCTAGGACGACTTTAAGGGCATACATGCTATGCGTTTCCGCTCGCTCCGCTCGCTCAAGAAGATAACAAAACCCCAGTCAATCCACCTCGCTAAAATTAATAGAATTCTATTAATTTTAGCGAGTTGGATTGACTGGGGTTTTGTTATTTCCTTGAGCGAGCGGAAACGCATAGCACGTATGCCCTTAAGCGACAGGTGACGACGGGTGAGGATGCCCTTAAAATTAACAATATCTTTGAATAAATGGTTTCTGAACATTTCAAATGACAGTTCTCTGTTTCCCAATGTTACATATCTGCGCATGCGCGTGTTTACAAATACGCTGATGACGCCTAGTTTTATAACCTTCCTAACTTTAGTGCTTACTATTATAGTCTATTAATTTTAGCGAGTTGGATTGACTGGGGTTTTGTTATCTTTTTGAGCGAGCGTAGCGAGCGGAAACGCATAGCATGTATGTCTTAAAGTCGTCATTTATGCCTTAAAGTCATGTATGCCTTAAAGTCGTCACAAATTTAGTTGTTTACATTAGCTCTCATAACCTGCACCAAAGTGAACTTAAGTGCTGAATAACTTCTTTCCTAGTTAAATCCGACGTTTTCTTTTATCGTATTCGTGTTTAGTGCATCAAAATACGTTATTGTGCAAAGTTTGAAAGAAATCGGTTTGGAGGGCTGGAAACTGCATTTTTACCTTTACCAGATCTCTCTAGACCTTCCTTATTTTCTTACTAACTTGGGTTTCCATTGTAAAGCGTATTTTTCTATGGTTCTTCGGTCTTTTTAGCGGTTTTCTCGGCGACTTTCCTGTCCACTTTTATTTCTTTTTCCTCATTTCGAAGTAGGTAGGAGTCAACACTGAGATTTTCAAGAGCTCTTCGTCTGTGATGTTTTCAGACCATCTCTGATTCTTCGCAAACATCGGTTTACTAAGGTTTTATGAGGTATCGGTCACTTTCCAGGTTTCACGGCCACAGCAGACCAGACTTGGCTTCACGTTAGTGTTCTTAGATCCTACTAGAAGTTTAGGAATTTTTAGAAAGTTTAGGAAATAAGTAAATCATCGTCCAAATAATAGGTGCAAGCAGAGAAAAGTGAGGGGGGATTTCTACGAAAAACATGTTTTATTTTCGAAATAACCTTTAGAACGGTATATGGTAAAACTGAAGTTTCACGTCCTCCAAACCGATTTCTTTAACACTTTTCACAACAATGTATTTTGATGCACTAAACACGAATACGATAAAAAAAAACCTTCGCATTTAACTAGGAAAGAAGTTATTAAGCACTAAAGTTCTGTTAGGAAGGTTATAAAACTAGGCGTCAACAGCGTATTTGTAAACACGCGCATGCGCAGATATGTAACATTGGGAAACAGAGAACTCTCATTTGAAATGTTCATAAACCATTTATTCAAAAATATTGTTAATTTTAAGGGCATCCTCACCCGTCGTCACCTGTCGCTTAAGGGCATACGTGCTATGCGTTTCCGCTCGCTCAAGAAGATAACAAAACCCCAGTCAATCCAACTCGCTAAAATTTAAAATTCTCCCCACATTTACCACAATTGAGAGAATTACTCAAAATTTTATTTTCAAATAAAAATTTGAGTAATTCTTCTCTATTGTGGACAAGAATAATAAATTCGTGCAACTTCATACCTATTCTTTTTTTTATAAAAAAAGAGTATGTTGACAATTGAAGTTCAGCAGGCGCGAATTAGAACGAACTAATAATTATAAAGGCATTAGCTAATTATTAAGGGATTTCTGATATATAATACTTTTCATGAACGAAACAAGAAATGTGAAGAGTGTTTCATTATTTTAAAAAATGATTGTGAATAAATAACTGCTGATGAATTTAAATACTTGATGGTAAATTTCAATTAAACTTCTTTATTACGAACTTTTCCATACCAACGCATGCGCATGTTGACAAATTTAGTTGTTTACATTAGCTCTCATTACCCGCATAAAAGTAAACTTTAGTGCTTAATAACTTCGTTCCTAGTTAAATGCGAAGTTTTTTTTTAACGTATTCGTGTTTAGTGCATCAAAATACATTGTTGTGAAAAGTGTTAAAGAAATCGGTTTGGAGGACGTGAAACTTCAGTTTTTCCCGGTATATTTCTGGAAACAAAATAGATAGATCATTTTTTGTCTATTTTTACCCTCTGGAGTATTCTCTTCTACTTGTGATACACCCTGTGTAGTAGAACTAACTCCCCATTAGCTTTTTTGCTACGGCTTCTAGCATCTTTCCGCGCACCCCCTTGTTTGGTGACTTCACTTCCCAAGCAGGTAAATGATTCCAATTGTTCTTCTTGTTCTGATTCCACTTGTTCGTCTGTCTAAGGAATGTGAAGTTAAATGTAAATTTTTCCGTTTGAATTAGGTAGGTTAGTGCATTATTTACAGTTTATTCAGCTTCGCAAAGTGCTGAAAAGAAAGGGAGAGTAAAAGGTAAATTTCCCTCGGAAGTTCGCGCACGCGCAATTGAACGTTTCCGTCTATCTCACGGGGTATAGTTCTGTTAACAGAAGATGAAGTAAACTCGATGACCATGACCTAAATTTAAAAAAATGAATTATGTGTTCATTTGTATGGCTTACTTTATTACATCGCGTAGGGTTTAGCTTTTGTGGCTGTATTCATAAATGAATTTAAAACATTTCTTGAAATCTTCATCTGGACTACCTACTAGGTAAAAAAAAAAAAAATGCCCTCATTCATAAAACCTATATTTCTTTAAATTTTACACTTGTTTTTATTTTTCAGCTGGAGAATAGCCGTCAAATTGAGATTTGACTGTATACCTCAACAAGGAATATTTTGAAACATACGTCCAAGGACCAGCATCAATGAAAGACTTTCTTCAATTCTAAACCAATAGAGAAAGCCTATCACCCTTTTCGAGCTCTGTTAGCATTTTTCGTCATCAGGCATGAAATTTTAACACAATTTCGAAGAGTCCATCTCCAGAGTTTCCAAGTCTAAGAAATTTTAATGTTTTAGAATAAAATTGTAAATTCCAAAACTTTACTTCCACGTTTTTAACCTGACAAAATAAGGTTTTATACTTTTGAAAAATTAATAATGGGAATAATCTCCAATATAACTTTTACAAACTTACTAGTGACTTAATGAAGAAAAACATTATTTTCAATATTCCTTTCTATAAACGGAAGTAAATACTAAGATCATGTTAGTTTTATACTCCCCGCACTCCAAGAAATAAAAAAAAAGGCGATAAAGTTTGAAAATTAGGCACAGATTGGGTTCGATTCCCACAAGGGGTGGTAGGTTTTATTTTTAAGAAAAGATGGCTGAATAGGTGATGGGATATTGGTTACCACCCAATTCTATCCTGGCTAGAATTGGGTGGTAACCAATAGAAAATCCGTTCCAAGAATATATAAGAGGCCAATAAAATTACAATAAATAAATTTCATAAATTAACCCACTAAAATATTCAAACGCCATTGATGGGGTTCATCACTTGCAAAAAAAAAATACATAATTGTAACTTGCCTTTATTAATTCCATCTATCTTTAGAGGACTTTTTGTGAAGTATTCATTTTAATTTTATTTATTTATTTATTTTTTTTAAATATTTTGGAATCTATAGGTCAGCATTATTAAAGGCCTATGAAACATGAGAGTCAATCTATCTTCTATCTGCTTACTTATGTAATGACAATTTTATTTTTGAATTCCAGTGATCAGGAAATGAATCCATTATAAAATACACATAAAAATAACATCAATACTTTCGCATTAGTTTTTGGTACAAATTTTGATGTTTTAAACATTATATAATATAAACAAATTATTTCAAATCTTAGTTCAACGGTTAACACTGGGATCAGCGGCTAACCGATTAGTATTAACCAAAGAATAACGAAATTTCGGTGTGATTGGCTATACTGTACATAATATAAATAAATTATTTCCAATCTTAGTTCAACGGCAACACTGGGATTAGCAGTTAATCGATTAGTATTAAACAAAGAATAATGAAATTTTGGTGAGGTTGGCTACACTGTATTAGGCGCCGAGCTGCTAGCCTTGGCTCTTCCTAGTGACCAGGGGATTGGCGAGGTGAACGGCTCCTGGGAGGGGTCCGCTGGCCCAGTTCACTTCCCTTCTTCCCCCTGTCCAATTTATAGGGGTGAATTAGGAAATCATCAGAAGCCGAAATCACTATATTCGGGAGTTTTCTTAGGTAAAAAGTCGACATTTTATTCTAACATTTACGTTAATGTTTTTTCAAACCAAAATATAACAATTTTAGTGGCTTCAATTTAGTGAAGTTAATTTGCCAGCTTAAGATTCGATATTCGTGCTGATGGATGTCAAATTAACTCATATAAATTATAGGAATTAATGGTCAACAATTAAAACTCTATAATAATAAGTGTAGATGATCGGGGTTTGGTCATGTGTTAAATAATCATTTTTAGCTTTCTTCAGAATTGCGGAGGAGAGGGAAAACAGTTGCATTTCTTGGAGGCTACATTTCTGCAGAAAAACGGTGTTTCAAATTTTAGGATTTTCGTATATTTTCTTATTATCTCGAAAATGGTTGGGAAATCGTGGTAAGTAAACATTAACCATTCGAAAGCTTATTAAATCTCTTACAAAAACGGTTCTGAAGCAATGTTCGATGGGACGATGTCATTTGAAGAAATCTATGCCTAAAATTCGAAAGTGTCAGTTTCCTTCTTTTGAACGGTTTTTTGTCTCTGTTTGCCTCAGTTGTTAATTGACTGATTTTTAAAATTTCATTTAAATTAATTAAAATGAGTATTTAAGTAAAACAATGTAAGAAAATGAGAGAAACAAATTTGTAACACTGTTTTCCTAGAGGGAATGTTGAGAAGGCCGAGGGAGTAATTTTCGCTTGGGATACTGTCAGTTTTTTGCCAACAAGAAACGGAACTCTCTCTCTCTCTCGTCCATTACCCCGAAGAAGGTTTGAATGTCAAGCTGAAACTTTGGCAGAAATACAACTCATTTTAGTTAAAAATCTAGTTTTATAGAACACTAACTGAATACCCGTGCTTCACCACGGCCGATAAGTAATTTTTATATTGAGTTAAATAAGATATGATCAAAATTAACGCTAGTACATACTTTTGTACAGCTTATTATTGCACGGACTTATAGTTACCCAGGAAGCACCATGTGGAGGTAACCGTGCTTGTTTCCGGTGGAGAGTAAAAAAAAAAAAAAAAAAAAAAAAAAAAAAAAAAAATACAACAACCACTTAAAAAGTTAGGTAAACAGAGACAACTACTAAGTTACAAATTTGTTACAGAACTAACAAATTTGAAGTTTTAAGCACTTATCTCTTCGATTGACATCACCCCACCGAACATTACAACAGAATCTTATTGTAGAGAATTTTGTAACCTTTCGAATAGCCGCTTCCACTTACTACGAGTTCCCAACCGTTCTCGAGATATTTTAGAAAATATACTGAGATCCTAAAACTTTGTATCACCATTCATACAATTTTTTTCCATATACTTCGTTTCTGAATACCCAAACAGAAAATTAGTTTTGAAAAGTATTTTTACAGAACTCGCTTTAAAAATAGTTTCATTCGTTTTCCTACGTTAAGGAATCTTCCGCACAAATTTTGCTCCAAAAACCATGTTCTAGTAAACGGATTCAACTGGTTAATGAACCTTTTAAATGAGAAGAAAGATTTTTGTACGAAATGTTATCAAAATCGAACCATTTTTGAGCCGATGAGGAGCTTCTTAATAATTCAAACCCCTCTAAAAGTACTTAAACATTTGAATATCAAAAAAACCTTTCTTAGCGAGTGTTTACACTCTAAACGTATTGTCCGTGCAAAATTTCAAATTTTTGTGTGAAGTGGTTCGGGATATTATTAACTCGGATGGGCCATCACCAGGGCGTAAACTCTATGAGGGACATAATCACATTTTATTTCTAGTATTTCGAGGACTGCCATCATAGTGGAAATTAACCTCAATTAAAAATAATACTAAGAAATAGATAATGTACGGTAACAGCTGTTCTGTTATCGTCTTAGCAACACATGCTGCCTTGGCTTGCCTGCTCTAAGCAACTAAAACTTTAAACCCCCCTAAAAATACTTAAAAATTCGAATATCAAAAAATCCTTTCTTAGCGAGTGCCTGCGTTATATAGGGAGTGTCCATGCAAAATTTCAAAATTTTCTGTCGAGCGGTTTGGGCTGGGGGATGATAGGTCAGTGAGTGAGTGAGTGGTATTTGAAAAATATATAGTAGATATGATGACATTTTCAACAAATTTATGAATTTAACTTTTTGCATTTTTAGTCCCGGGATAATTTTTATTACTATTGTTGTGGTTTTCAGCCGCAAATTCCACAAGAGAACCCCTACTGCATTATTTAGCCTAATATTGAAACGTCTATAAATCATTCCGGAAAAATAGCCCTTTTTCCGCTCAATTCTTCCATACTTTATTAAAAGGAGTGTCAGGGAAGGAGAAAAGCAGCGGATGAAAGCGATACGGTATAGGATAATTCCTGCCAGCCTTGAAAAGCCCCACCCATGCAAGACAAAGGGAAATACTAGGAGGACAGCCTTGGAGTAGCGGAGTGTGAATGTACCGCTAGCAATGGAGGTGTTACCGCTTCTCTTAGGGAGAATATTATACTAATAACAAAACCTCCAGGAAAAAATTACCTATAAGCGTCAAATTTATTTATTTAAATTTTTTAGGGCGGTTTATCTATAGGTCACCACCCTTTTCTAGCCAGGATAGGGCTGATGCCTTGAACACTCACGGCCACTGGGCCTCCAATTTGTCAATTTTATTTTTATTTAATTTTAAATTTTCTTACCAATTAATAAAAAACATTTCTTGTAAATATTTTAGATCCATCCTTTTATTAACAACTCCTTTCATGTTTTGTATAATATGTATGTTTTCTTTTAATTTCCGTTTGGTAATATTTTTTACTTATGAAGTACACAAAAATTGTTAAAATTTCTTTAAAAAAAAAAAAAAATGTTGGTCATTTTTTATTTTGTGGTCAACAAGTGCAGAATACTTGTCTCCTTGAGCTTCATTTTTAGCATGCTGTTGTAACCATCAATTGTCCCGATTCACGTAAATGTATAATATTTTTCACAATTCTTGCAACATACTGAAAAATATTATATTTTTTTCTCTCTTTAATTTTATCTTTTATGTGACTAAGACTATTTTTTATTCTGTTTTTATAAGTCCATGATATGTTCTAAATGTAGTTTAAATAGATCCCAGATATAGAAATAGTTTACGTTCCTAAAGAGGCGTCCACGTTTTTTTAATTCTACATTTCTTGTTAGCCTAAACCCAACCATTCATTGCTTATTTTAACTTGCCATACAATGTTACTGAACTAATAAATAACTACACAAAAAATTAAAGCACATACCTACAACTATTCTTAAACAGGATTTTACACTTCCACATTTTATTCCCATCATAAAAAAAAAAATATATATTAGAGAAATTGTAGATAGTCATACATTTGTGATGCCAAAGATAAAGACTTCCTAGAGATTCCAATGAGGTAGGAGGCAGGAATAGGCCTTCAGAGAAAGACCAACCTTGAAATCAGATTAATATCTTCTCATTGGTAGTAGTCCTTTTCTTCTCCTTCTAGGGAGTAACCCGCTGAAGACGTTGACCCCAATGGTGCAATACGAAGTTTACGACTGAAAATGTCGACGTATCAAAATCCAAATATCGTTACCAGCCTTCAAATGTGCCTCGGCATAATTGTTCGTTTTCCACCCCGCTTTACACAGATTCAGTGTACTGGGTACACATGAGCAGTATTTCTATCTCTCTTCTTTTACTTTCTGTTTTTTTTTTTTTTTTTCTTGTTTTTTTTTTTATTTCATTAGTTATGGAAAAGAAGAAAATAAACTCAAATTTCACGAAAATTCTGGTCATATGAGGTTTTGTTTGTCCGTTCGCGCTATACGAGCAACGAAAACTTCGATTTTGATGGAATTGGGCACAGCGAAAACTTTCCCTAATGTAATTAAAATAAAAAAACTTTAAGCAGCGGAATTCGCCTACGATATCAACTATCGAGAAAATTAAATTTTTGGTTACGATTACTCAATAACTAAAAAATAATATTGAAAAATCACGGGAAATTGAAAGGATTCACTCCAGGGAAATGATTCTTTCCAAGAACAAACTTTATTTCTCCTAGTCAATGTTTCAACTTTAATTGAATTTAAAAAGTATTGACATTGAGTTTATATCTTTATGTGCTTGCTCACTAATCTGAAATGATCTTTAATCCATTTATCTTATAATCAGTAATCAACTAAATCCATTGGTATTTAGTGATGGTTCATTGCATAAACAACAAATGTTGATGAATATTTATCTTAATTTCTGGGATTCGCAACATATTTTGATAGTACTCTATGATATATTACAAATTATTATCAAGTATAGGAAATGGCCCTTCCGTTTTACTGAAAGTCCCTCAAGTTAAAGTTATCCGTTGGGGTAGAAAATAATTTCCGGGGGTGGGGATGGGAACACCAGAGGATTTGGGGGGTATGAAATACTAAAAACCTAGAACTTAGAATAGTTAGCGACTTAAAACGCTATTTCACCATAAAAAAAATATATTTTTTCTGAACTAAGTGATCTTATTTAATTTATTTTTGAGTTTTTTTTGACACATTTCTACCGAATAAATCAAAATATCTGTGCTGCAGAATGAATTTTATCTGCAGCACAGATAAAATTCATTCTTACTCCTTTGTCTCCAGAATTGTCCATGCTACACCGTAATTGTTTAAAAAAGGTTAGAGAAAAGAATCAACTCATTATAAAATAAGTCAATCGAAGGAAAGCGCAGACCTTGAAACTGGCTATCCCTGAAAGAAAACTCTTTTTCTATTTTTGCGACAAGGAGAGCCACATACTTCCCATCCAGTTTTTAGAATATATTTAAACTAAAATGGAGAGTACAACTAACATATTTAACCAATATATAGATATATTTTTTTCTACGTTACCGTAACCCTGCAATGTGGGAATTATTACAAGTTCCACATGTATTCTAATTATTTCTTATATATATGAGATGTTAAATATTAACCAACGTAAGTATATAAATATTATAAACAATCTTAAATGGAAATTTCAAGTTCAGTTTTTATCTTAGAAGGGTTTTGAAAACCTCCATATTATTTTTCTTTGGATTCCATAAGCTTTTCACAAAAAAGATGGTATTGGAACCAACTTTTTCAAATTGAAAAATATTTTTTTCTGCCCAGGTTGGTTGTAATTTCATTTTAATAAAAGGGTTCTTTAATTTTCCTGTTTGTTAAATTTACATATTTTATAAACTGGGCATCTGATTTTTTTATAAAGCCCATCGACTTCTAAGAACATAAGAACAAGCATTTCACGTGTTAGCATAACCCAGAAGTAGATCGTAGCAAATTCTGGGCTTAGGCTACTGACGATAGAGTGTCGCCACTGCAACATCTGGACCACTATATTCCAGCGGAAACACACTAGGCAGTGTAACTATTATTATTTTAATTATTTCTACCTTATTTTGTAAATAAATTGTCACCGTCTTCCATAAAAAGCCAAAGTATTACACCAGTGAATAACACTCAATATTATTAATTTAATTTTTAAACCCCTTTATCAATAACATAGACTTCTTGAGACAAAATGGTGAAAAGCCATCTATTCTAGTGGGGAGCCACTGGGATACAGTGGTGTTCAGAGGACTTCAGGCCTCACAAAGTAAATTTTGTATCTAAAGTCAATTTAAAAAAAAAAAAAAACATTGCACAAAAATGCTCTATTATGGATTGAAAAGATTCCAACTCAGAAATAATGATATGATCTTTCAGTGGCAAATAAAAATTACTCTTGACAGAAATCATGAAATGATTTTGAAAAATAACAGACAAATTTCAATTCAATTTATTTTTTTATTAAATTTTTTTCTTATATATAAGCTCATATACATTCAGGAACCTAATTGGTAAAGACCATCTCTTCGTCCCTTTCCAAATATGACTTAAGAAAACTAGATGATGCAGATTCTTATCAACCATTCAAATAATTTTTTGATGTAAAGAAAACTGAAATAAAAGTATTCCTTTTATTCTAGAAATGATTTGTTAAAGGACGGGTGATGGTGCTACTAGCTCTAAATAAATTTTCATGTAGAGGAAGGGGAAAATTTCGATACCCAATATTAAGGACAATCACGTCCTATTGGCATTATAAAAGGGTGGGAACCTGTAGATAGCTTAGCGTTAATAGCCCAAATGTTGGTGCACCATTAAACAAAAACAAACATGTATTTAAAATAATACATTAAGAGCACCTACAACCTATACACCTATATACCATATAATTTGACACTCTGTGAATCAAAAGGACCAGGAAGTCTTGAAATAATTATTATTTTGTTGTTGTGTTGAGAAACAATTACTGTCCACCGGTCAATTGCAGTTTTACTTTCAGATAAAACTGGTTCTATATCAGAGCAACTTAAAAACCTGTTTGTTGAATCATAAATTAAGCAGACCCAGATAGCATTGGTTCTCTATTGCCTATAATGCTATATTTCATCAGAGGAAGTTTTAAGTAGAATACCAAAGCCTCCAAAATATCATTTTTGTGTAATATTATACACATGTGTCCAAAAAACAAAACAAAAACTTTATTGCACATTAGAATACATGTATCTTTGAAATGTCATTAGTTCTGACTGTACATATGTGCCTCCAAAACACAAGTTCTATGTAATAGAATACCGCATGTCTACAAAATAAAATTTCTCTATAAAGAAATACAATTGGGTCCTAAATATCATTCTTGTGTAACTAATCCAAAATACCACTTCTGTGTAATACAATGCACATGCCATCAAAATACCATTTCTGTGTATTAGAAAACAAATGCCTCCAAAATAAAAATTCTGTATATTAGAATGCAGAAGACTCCAAAATACCATTTCTGTGTACTAGAAAAAATTGCCTCTGAAATACCATTTCATTTACACCAATACCTTTGCGAATTATATCAATCCGTTGATAATTCATGTATAATCTGTCAAAATACAAAGCAGACACGAATAAAAAAATAAGAAAATGTATTTACTATAAACTCACACTGCTCAAAAAATGAACAATGGGTCATGGTTTCATCACAAAAAAATCAACAAATATAAAAATTTGTTATGATTATGTCAGACAATATTTTTAATCTAGGAAAAAAATATATTTTACCAGATTTAATTTATTGTTGCTCAAATAACATACGAGTTGTATTTACTGCAATGCCGATTTTTTGTTTATGCTCTGATAGTGTCATGAAATTCCATTGTTTCTTTCTTCCATCTGCCTGATTATCTGTTTAATTTAGAGATTTGGTTAGGTTTTATCATTCAATTTTCTAAATTGTTACATTTCTCACAAAATCTGTTTATAGATAAATAGATTTTTTGGCATCAGAAGATTGCCAGACAGAATAAGAAAGAATATTTCCATAATGAGGTAGGTAAAAAATTAGTTCATTTTTTAATAAGAATATTAATTTATGTCAGAATAATTTTTAATGATGTAACCTTGTGCCTTATTTTTCTTCATTGTGGAGAATAATAGTATAAATAAGGAATTCAAATTCATAAATAGGTTCCGTACTGTTAAGGGTTCATCCTCAGGAATATTTATTCCCTCAAGTTTGCTCAATTATTTTTTATTTTAATTTTGAAAAAATAAGTGCTTATGAACTGTACTATTAAACGTGAATTTGCTAAAGGAAAAATAGAACATACAGGAAAATATAACTGAATTCTGGAAAATAATTGTTATTTCATTATAGTACACCACTTCTAAAACTCATAACAAATTTATAAAGCAACAAGGATCCAATTTTCTGAATTTCTGGAGCCTAAAGAATGTAAAAAAATGAAAGTATCTGATTTCACAAGAACTTTATGCAATCTGAGCTGGAGGTACTTTACTACTAAAAGAAAATAAAACTCAGCTCCCAAGAGTAATTTTTGCTTGTTTGTTTAATAAGGTGTGATCATTTTTTTTTTGTAGTTAAGTTATGAATAAATAGTTAATTTTTAATGCATGGATAGGAATAAATAATCTCACGATACAGAAAATTGCATATTTAATAATTAAATAACATTAACATAATATTTTCTAACAAAAGAGTGATCGATTAGAATAAATTTCAACTAAATATAAAACATTAAAAAAAAAACAAAACACATATATCACAATAATGCACTTGTAACAATAATAAAATTTCAGTCAATATTGCACTCATATAAAAATATAACAATTTATACCTAACAATTTTAACTAGTTCCCTATTAGTGTTATTTTTTATTTACAATGTACACATATTATTTTAGAAACTGGTAACTTAAAGGCAAGGAAAGACAGAATGCAGTGGAATGCATGAAATAACTGGTCAAGCTGTAGCCCGTAATAACAAAATAAAACCAGTTAAAATAAAAATAAAAACAAAAACAAATCATAATACTGGAATATAAGTACTTGAGCCCAAGGCATTTAAAAATCCAAGCCCATTAGCAGATCATAACTATCGCGGGGATTTATAAATTTATATTAGAATTAAAAACTAAAAAACAAAAATTCCTAAATATCATCATGACAGTAGGAACTGAATCAATAAAAAAATTATATCATTTTATTTTATCATTCAATGGACTTCTGAATAAGAATCTTCAGATTAATTTGGAAATAGTGCCTCTTGCAATCGCTAGTTACTGTTTTCTACTGGGATACTTTCTCCAGGCGCATGTAAATAGAGGGGTGATTTGAACACTTGCCCATGCACGAGGCGCTTCAGACCTTCACCTGCATATGAAACAAGAGGAGAAATTTCACATATTACTGGTCCTTCTTCGAACATACCTCCTGCTGCTTCGATGAACCTCCTGTGAAGGTTGAATAAATCCTTCCGCGCAGTTGTTGGCGAATCTTTGTCTGCCGATTCTCCATTTTTCAAGGCACTGAATTCGTCCTCCCTGTTAACTTCCCACACAACTAAATTTTTAGCAAAAGGGAAAACGTCGAATATGAACTTTTCTATTTTTATGCCATTAGGTTTCTCGGGCTCACATCTTTTTCCTTCGGAATCAATGTACTTTATCTTCTTCTTTGCAACGTGGAGTTTTAAATCGTTTTCATGTTTGTTGATAATTGACCTTAAGAAGTCGGTTGTAAATAAGTGATTGCAAATGTTACCAGCAGAGAAAGTAAGTCTTCCATCATTATTTCTCATTTCTGCAGTTTTGTGAGTAATTTCACTGTATTCGACAACTTGATATTTACCATCTACATTACAAACAACACCAAGGGGTTCTGCAGGAAAAGCTTTCTCTACAACTTTATTAGCACATTCTGCTCCTTTTTTCACGCAATATCCAATAAATATTGGATCAGCGACTTTGATAAGGACGTTGTCAACACTGTGGCAGTGCAAATATTTGATTCCTTTATCTTCAATCATATCAATAACTTTTTTGTCCCGAAGGGCACGATACAATCCGCCATTGCCATCAGGAGCAAGAGATATTTTGTGCGGCTTGTCCAAAATAATCTTCCCGTCAAAAGTGAAGCATGGGAGTAATCCTTGTTCAAAAAATACAACATTGTTCTTGTTCAATCCAAAATAATTGTTCTTGACAAAAAACTCCACTGTAGGATCCATGGTGTGTTCACTTGTCATAATAAACCAAGTGATAACACCTGGATTTCCAAATTTGTTTTCAGCAATTTCACAAAGCTTTTTAATTCTTTCTGCTTGAATCTGATAAAGACTTTTATGTGATGGTAATCCAACATCGTACATACCTTTTGGGTCTGTGGAGCCAAGCCTTGTTCCCTGACCACCAGCCATGAGCAGAACTCCTACCCGACCTTCGGAAATCTCCTTCAATCCTTGTTCTTCATAGGCATTAAGAAGTTCTGGAGGTGTCCTTGCAACAGCTCCATAACAGCTCGAAGGTATTGGCTTCAGACGATCGTCAAGCTTTTCTTGATCGTCGGCCAGATTTTCTGTAGCCCTCTCGAAGTAGCCCACAACTTCGGGGATGTTAATCTCCTTTATATCCTGAATAAGTTCTTCTCTGTCATCTTCGCTGAGCTTGTCCCAGAACTGTAGCAAGTGTTCCTGTCCGTGCTTCTCGAGGAATAGCTTGATCTCTGCCAGGTCGGCCATGGTACTTGTAAGAGTTTTATGGTACTTCAATCGACGCCGGCGACTAGGACCGAACCTCTCACACCAAGACGAAGGAACAGAGTTAGAGTTGAACTGGAGTCTTGGAACAGGTTATGTTGTCAACTGAGTGGTGGGGAGGTAACAGCAGCCGAGGGTGGGGAGTGGCGCTCGATCTTTACGGGGCCTTGATCTTTCAGGAGCACTTTCACTAAGTCTACGGAATGAGGAACGAATCAATTCTCTCTGCTCTTTTTGTCCAGTTCAATTTAATCAAGGACGTTTATGAAATATTTAAAGTAAAACTGTCAATCATGTGTAAAATACAACAAATTAACACACAGTGGTATTAGAAACCAAAAGAATAAAATTATTAAACATATGGTATTTTCCAATACATATGCTCCCGAGGAAGATAACTTAAAACATCAGGAAGCCATAAAAAATAGAGTTCGTTCGGCATATTATTAATATCCATTTATCTAGCCTATGCTTGTAATATAAATGTAGAGATAGACGCTCAAATTATTTGAAGGTGTGTCTTAATAATACTGGAATATAAGTCAAGTTAATATCCCTCCGGGGTTTGAAAACCATAACATTATATGGTATAGGGGTCTCCCGTGGTCTAATGGCTAGCGCCTTGGATTCATAAGCGGAAGATGGTGGGTTCGATTCCCAACCTCCGGCAGGAATTTTATCATCCCATGGCTCGCTGGTAAAATTCCTCGCTGCACCCTGGATGTCGGCGCTAATGACCTAGATGTAGATGCGCCGTAAAAAAAAAAAAAAAAAAAAAAAAAAAAAAAAAAAAAAAAAAAAAAAAATTATATGGTATATTTCTACATCAGGGAGGAGTTTTAGTCCATGGCGCATCTGGAAAACCCGCGCTAAAACGTAACTACACTCGGATGTTGAGAGAGGAGCTAATTTTTGCGGGAATATCTTCGAAACAACTCAAATAACAATAACTGGTATATGAGTAAATCCAATAATGCCCGGTAAATATTTTTATTCATATATATATATATATATATATATATATATATATATATATATATATATATATATATATATAAAAAAAAAAATCGTGTTGTATTTCTTTGGCTCCTGACTATGGAAATGTTCACGCTAGAGAATATTCCCAAGGCGTCAAAAGAGTCGGATGGAAATTTCTTATAATGTTCTATTATTTGGAAATGTATTTCCTGCTTTACAAAACAGCAATAAGTACGAAAAGGGTCAAATTTGGCATTTTTTATATATTTTTTTTGGAAGCTTAAAATGCAATTAGGGCCTTCATATTCCAGGAGGAAAATTATGATTATACAGTAAAACAACCTACCGTTTAATTTGGTTCGATAGTTTTTGCAATTAAGGTATTAGCGAAACAATTAACATTTTTCAAATTGTTGCAAAAACCATATAACATGCCTTAGATATTAAAAAAACAGTACTAAGGCATTCAAAATTTTCAGAGCCATTTTACAGATTGAAAATCGGTAAATTAGGACGGCTTCAGGATTTTTTAAAAGTTAGTGAAATTGAATATCTCCATGCATTTTCACCCAAATTGAAATCAGAAAACGTTCGACGGCGTTCAAAAAGACGCTTTGACATTGGATATCTCAGGAACCACTAAACGAAATTGAATACATAAAGCGCCATATTAAGCTTCTTTTGTCGAGCACTCCGCTGTCGACAGTTATAATTTTTCATGATATTTTTATGACATATTTATTAAAGAATACATTTGGGACTCGGCATTTATCTTATGCAGAGTTCCGAATTTACCTGGTTGAAAGTCTGAAATTTGTAATTTTTAAAACGAATAATTTAATTTCCGTTTTAAAATGAATTGTCCCCTTTATTGCTGAAAATTCCTAAGGATATTGAGATTTGGGTTCAGTGAAATATTTTTATTTCTCAATCGTGGGTATCTAATAGTTATCGGAAATAACCAAAATTGTATATGTGTGTGTTTATTTTGCTCTTTCTTCCGTATTTTGATGCACTGAAGCCTAATCGACATTTTGTTTCGGTAAGTCACTTACAAAATTAAACATCGCGTTCAAGTGAAAGAAAATTCAGAAAAAAGTATTCTGGCCTAACTCAAATACGTTTCTTAACCGCATGGGCGTATACAAGGGGGGCTGTAGCCCCCCCCCCTACCGAAATTTTCATTTGATCGGTAAAAATTTTATAAAACCCTTAAAAATAAATTAAATAAGATCAATTAGTTCATACAAAATATTCTATTTTGAGTGTAATAGTGTTTTAGTTGGCATGGGCGTATATAAGGGGGGGCTGAGGGGGATAGAGCCCCCCCCCCCGAAATTTTGATTTGATCGGTCAAAATTTCATAAAACCCTTAAAAATAAATTTAATAAGATCATTTAGTTCATAAAACATATTCTATTTTGGGTGTAATAGCGTTTAAGTTGGCTAAAACTCTTCCAAGATCTAAATTGTTAGTATTCCATACACCGGAAATGGTCTCAGCCCCCCCGAAATTTTCCCAGCCCCCTCCGAAATTATTTTCTATGTACGCCCATGTTAGTTGGCTAAAGCTCTTCTAAGATCTAAATAGTTAGTATTCCCTAGACCGGAAATGGTGTAGGGAATACCCACGACGTATACCGCGTTTCGTTACAATACAGCAGAAATTTCGACCGGTATGAGTATATTAGTACTTTAGGTCCGGAGTAACCCCCCCCCCCCTCCCCTCCAAATAACCCGATTTAGTTTATTTTTACAACCCATTTTTCTCTGTTGATTACCACCACAAATACCGAGTTTCGTTGAAATGTAACAAAAATTACGGCTGGTAGTGGCAAATTGGTAATGTGGATCCGGAGTAACCCCCCCCCCCCCTCCTAATGAACCGATTTAGTTTATTTTTACAACGTATTTTTCCCTTTAGATCAACATAACGAATACCGAGTGTCGTTGAAATATAACAAAAAATACGGCTGGTATGGTCAATTTAGTGTTTTGGGTCCGGGGTAAACCCCCCCTCCCGGTGGACCGATTTTGGTGGTTAACGAACTAGTTCAATTGTTTGCTAATTGAACGCTATATACCACGTTTCGTGAAGAAAAATCAAAAACTCTAGCCGCTATCGTGTTAACAGACACACACACACACATATATATATATATATATATATATATATATATATATATATATATATATATATAAATTTTAACGGGGGTCATTTTCGGTGTCTACTACGTAGGATCGATAAAGATTTGAAGAAATTTTTCAAAAATTCCGTCATGAGTGCAACCTCAATAGCTACTTTCCTTCGGAGGAATCCCACCCCTGAGGTATCGAAGGCAGAAACTGGCAGTTAAATACATCGCCAAAATTTACACCTCCCCTGGTCACCCGTGCTACCCATTTATCTTTAACCCCAAATATATTGACAAATACAGCCGCTCTCCTTCTGCAAGTACTCCTCTAGCACTTCGAATGGATCGTGAAATAAGCCTCATCTCCTCTGCAAGACTGCCTCAAAAAGAAGCCTCGCCTAATTCCTCCCCTTGGACCTTCACACCGCCCGATCGTCACATTTTAACTAAAAACAAAAATTCTATGACGGACATCGAGCTACGTTCTTATCTGGGCGAATTCTTGAGCAACATCGCGGCGAAGAGGGTTTACTTCACCGATGGTTCCAAGACAGAATCTTCAACAGCATGTGCAGTGATTGATTCTGACCTTGTTCACAAGTTCAAACTCAGTCCCCAAAGCACCAGCTTTACTGCTGAACTATTTGCTATCACCGCAGCCCTGCATCTAGCTATAGAATCCCCAGAAAAGAACATACTTGTCTGTACCGACTCGAGAAGTGCCCTAGAAAGTGTTGAAGACATTTTCACGACAAACTCCCTTATCTCAAAAATTCTACAGTACACCAGAACTCTCAGAGATAATGGAAAAGTTGTCCATCTAATCTGGATTCCCGGACATCGTGGGATTCCTGGCAATGAGAAAGCCGATCAAGCCGCTCGGGCTGCACACAGTTTGAGCGAGATTACAAGGGTTCCGTTATCTGGCAGTGAACTCGTAGCGCCAGCCATAAGCATAATCGAAGAAGGATGGACAAACACGTGGGCCGAATGCGGAGAGCAAAAACTTAAATACGTCAAGCACGATTCGAGACCCTGGTCCTCCTCAAACAGAACATCGAGAAGAGAGGAGGTTGTTATAGCTCGGCTCAGACTTGGCCACTCCAGACTGACTCACGGCTACTTGATGTCTAGAGGAATCCCACCAGCCTGTGGGAGATGCAATCAGCCGATCACTGTAAAACACATATTCGAAGACTGCTCTCGCTACACGATACTGCTTCAACAGCTGGGAATACCAAGAAACTTGGCGGAAGCTCTGCGGGATGATGGTGAAGCAGTTGATGTTGTTGTAGAATTTGTAAAAAGGGCGCAGCTATATCTTTTACTATAAAATATATAATATTAATTAATTGATAAATATTAGTAGGTATGTGTGTATATTTTTTTTTTTTTTTTTTTTTTTTTTTTTTTATGAACAATAATAATAAATAATAGTAATAGTAAGTATTAGTATAATAGTAATAGTAAGCATTAGTATAATATAAGAAATTTGTTAGTATAATATAAGAAAGTTGTTAGTTGTACAGTGTAATCACTAGTATATATCAAAATAAATAAATGAGGAAAATTAAAATATATATACAAAAAAAAAAAGTTAAAACAAAAGAAGGAAAAAAAAAAGGGAAAAAGAAGAAGAAAATATTTTTAAAAATATCAAAATAAAATAACAAAAAAATAAATAAAAAATAAATAAATAAAAAAAAAATAAAAAAAAAAAAAAAAAATAAAAAAAAAAAATAAAATGAATAAAAAAAAATAATAAAATAAAACAAAATATATGTTTACATTATATATATTTTTTATTATTTGTACTGTATTTATATATGTACTGTGCACTATACATATATATGTATACTATATTTATATAAGTGCAAATATATTTATGTTTGTGTGAATCTGGTTCTTATATCCATGCAATTTTATAACAACAATAATTTCTCTTTTTTTCCAAACTTAGATTCTCCCAAATACAACTTTAGTAACACAACTCTATCTCAAACACACAATACTGAAAACACTCTCCATCCTAACATTAATCTTGCACAATTAAACACAACAAGGGCGGAGATGACCAAGCAGTTTTCTGCCCTTAAACTACCAACCCAACCCAACCCTTCGGAGGAAAGTGCTAAAAATCTAAGCACAAGTTGGGATAAATACATCGAAAAATAAATGGAAGATACAGGGATGCTGAAATTATTTCAAGTTGCCTACCTTGATAGAAGAATTAGATCTTTTCGAATATTTGAGAAAGTTTTAATCTTTCTACCAACGTAGACAACGTAAAAATTTCAAGTTGTCTACCTTGATAAGAGGGATTAAAAATGTTATTTAATAACATAGGTACCCCTATATCTTCTATTCTTGGATCTGAATCCATCAAAAAGGGACATTTTTCACTTTTTATTATTGAATAGTTTAGATTTTTGGAAAAAAGTATCCTGATTATCTGTTTAAATGCTGGCACAGTAAATATATTAAAATTATTACTTGTTGAAGAAAAACAATATCGGACCTGATGAAATACTCAATATGTGGCTTCACGGTATTTCAAAGGCTTGTCGGCTAATAATATTATGAGTGTCGACAGGTTGTCAACATTTCTAAGCCATCCATGGTAAATTAGGCATTTTTTCTCAGCGCTGAAAAGAAATAACTCACGTCAGCCTGATTTCAAACCAGCATCTCATCGACACATAGAAGTCTTGTATGTTAACCACCACTTATGCAATAGCAAAACATTGAATCATTACTACAAAATAATCGTTTCCTTTCTGAAAACGCCATAATAAGAACATCAAAATTAATCTATGAAGTGCAAAATAATGTTATAGGACATAGAAGATAACGATTACAAAATCACAGGGCTGAGAGACCATTACAATAGAGACACTAGGCTTTAATCCTTGATAATCGAGAATAATTAATTTAATTTCGGGCAAAGCATTAGAGATTATTAAAGCAATTGCTATAGAAACAATTCATAGCGCATGTGTAAAAGTGGTATTTTCCTGAACTCTCAACAAAAACACAGACACTAGGTAAATAAACTCATTAGTACGAAGACAAGGTATAGTTGGGATTCGGCTAGGATAAAAACGTCAGACTTTCAGGAAGAAATCTGTATTTGGACGTTTCGGCTGCACATTGGCAGCCTTCTTCAGCTAAAAAATACAACTTATAAGTAAAAAAATAAATATACAACTTGTAAGTAAAAAACAGGCAGAAAAGAGTGTAGTATATACATCAAGACAATAAATTTTAACCAATCTTATTAAGAATAAGGTACTCATTTCTGACTGTTTTTTACTTACAAGTTGTATATTTATTTTTTTTACTTATAAGTTGTATTTTTTAGCTGAAGAAGGCTGCCAATGTGCAGCCGAAACGTCCAAATACAGATTTCTTCCTGAAAGTCTGACGTTTTTATCCTAGCCGAATCCCAACTATACCTTGTCTTCGTATCTCTGCAACGGCTAACTATCTCCATCTTCACTATAAACTCATTAGTATTTCAATGAATTATTTAATCTTATTTTATTAAGAGAACATCAATGTTTATTGATACTACAGCAATAAAATGCTGTTTAAATTTATTTACGCGTTCGGAAATGAAAATACGAAAATTGATTTCAAGCAGATACATAAAATAATTAAAGTACGCCCAATTTAAAGTTAACAAAATTAACTAACGACCAGGTTAATTAAAACAGAACCAAATGCAATACTCTAAATACATTATCTTACATACTAATAGTATATAAATACACTAAATAACCAACACCTGAATTAACCTTTACATACACTCTAACTGAATCACGAACACAAATCGTTAGCATGGTCAAACCAAACATAAACAAATGCTGCATGTAGCCCGCCAAATATTTTTCTGCTCCGAACGACTGATGCTCTCTAGTGGCTGACGCTAGAACTAATACTCTGGGACGTAAGGAGAGGATGTCATTAGTTTAGAAAACATTTGTATTTTCGCAGATCTAACAATGCCATTAATTTTAAAATCTATATAACAGTTAGTATTTTTTCCTCTCTCATTTTAAAACTTTCCAGAGCTTAACAGATATTTTCTATTTAAGAGTCTAGATAGACAGCAGTTAATATTTAAGTTGTTTTATTTTTTTAGAGAATATTCATTTTTAAAATAATAAAATAATTTAAATTCTAATGTCCATTTATTATTAATTACGAATTTTAGGATGGATTATCTATAGGTTACCACCCTTTTCTAGCCAGGATAGGGGTGATGCCTTTTCTTTTTCCGAAAGAAAAGTCACCACCCCTAGTAGGAATCGAACCCACGACCTTTGGCACGGAGTGTTAAGTGCTCAAGCCTTAACCCTCATGGAACAGTTTTATTGATATTATAATTTATTATTTTCACAGGACATCTGATTTTACGCTGTTAGTGCAGGATAACACAAGATCCAACATCATTTAACATCCACTGTGAAGCAGGGAGTTTTTCAGCTGACGCAGTCCCAAAACTAACATCTCCCATAACAGAATCCAGTTACTGGAGTATTATTATTAAATATATATTTCAATATTTATATTAATTTCTAGAATGTGTAATATTGAATGAAACAGTTTAAATGAATGTTTTTAAAAAAAAACTTATTCATCATATATATCTATATGATACAATTTATATGCTATGCAAATATTAAATAATCTAAAAATACTTAATTTATTCATTGAATTAAATTGTTTATTTATTTAAATGTTAACGTCCATTATAATTAACGAAGAATTTTGGGACAAGTTATCTGTAGGTTACCACCCTTTTCTAGCCAGGATAGGGCTGATGCCTTTTCTTTTTTCTAAAGAAAATCCACCACCCCATAGTGGGAATCGAACCCAGTTTCTTATTCCAGAATCTTTCTTTTGTTGATTAAAGTACTTTTATCGAATATGGCCAACAAACAATTTAGTCTATTTTAGTAATGTTAAGAAAAGCCTCCCTAAACTGTTTATGAATTAAATTAAAATATAACAAATAATCCAAACTTGTTAAAACTGTAGCCTTACACAATTTCGTTAATGTTTTATAAATCATTCTCAAGAGATTGTTCACCGTGGAGGTCGGGTTTGGTCATAATAGTTAATAAAATTAAATTATTAAATAAAACATCATTATTATTTTAAAATGTAGTTTTCTTATTTTATTGCCTTTGGATAAAGAAGTTTGGGGCCCCCTCCTATTGATTTCATTAAAATAAATTGACTCCTGCCCTTTTTGGAGTGATTGTCACTTGGGGAGCGTATCTCTGTGGCATGTGATTCTTGAATGATTCAGAAATAGAAGAAACTGTTTAATAATTTATTAACTAAGTATTTGGGATTTAAACTAATTTTTGTTTTACTTTGTAAACCTTAGAAGAAAAAAAAAAAAAACAAGCAAAAATACAATTGCTCATATTTTTGAAATTCTAATTTCTGCAAGGTTTCATAACTAGTTGCAGATTTTTTGTTGAAAAGTTTAAATCCTTCATTTTATAAAAAAAAAAAAAAACTTACCAAGCCAAGATTTAAATTTCAGTTCTTTCAATATAGTCCAAAAAAATTAGGTACGAAAAGGGTCTTGCTGAAAAAAAAAATCAGCGAATGCCTGGAAACAGTTTTATTTATTCAACTGAGCATCAAATATCAATGATATGACATTTGCTCCAATTTCTGCGTTGAGTTAGAAGCATAATGTGGGTAAAACCTAAAATTTTTTGGGCTTTTAATGGTTTATCTAAAATTCATTTGAAACAAAACATGTAATAGAAAAGGTTAAAACAACATTGAGATCATATGTGGGCAACAACCGGCTCACGAGACATTTTGAAAAAAAAAATTCAAATTTCATGATTTAATTATAATGTTGTAGCTATTTTTTTCATTTCATTTTGTTATTTTAATAAATTGAATTATAATAACATTGTCGTATTATTTTCTGTCTGATATGTATTGCTAAAAGTTATAAACACAACTTTAAAATCCGACGTAATTTTATCTATGCGCATCTACCATCTATGCGGCTCACAAATGTATTAGCACACTAAAGTTTGGCCCACAACATGTCAAAGGTTGCCCATACCTGATTTAGATCATGAAATTTTGCATGAATTGAGTACCAAAACTTTTCAATTTGACTGATTGGTTTTGAGTCACAAAAAAAAAATATTTTCCACTTATGCTTAGCTTCACATTTCGACACAATAACACATGGTATATTTAGAGCCCAAGCAAATTAGATGTTAGCTGCAAAAAAAAATTGATGGAGTTCTGGAAACGGTTCTATTTATTCAAAATATCATCAAATATTAATAATATGATGTATACCCCAATTTCTGAGTGGAGCTGTTGTCTTGATATGTGAAAAATGTTTTGATTTAATACTTTGTTTCAGATGAATTTAAGAAAACAGAGGAAAGTCCAAAAATGTTGAGGTTTTCCCCACATTAAGGCTCTAGCTTGACTCAGAAGTTGGGGCAAACATCATATCATTGATCTTTCATGCCTATTCGAATAAATAAAACCGTTTCCAGACATAGCAAACATCTGATTAGCTTGGTCTATTTTAGCCAAACATTACTAAATTTAATGGTGTATTAAGTATATTATTCTACTAGAAATAAATTGATTAAATCCCTGAATATACAGATCTAAATACACTGTCAGCTCAGATAATTCAGGAACTCCATTTCTTCTGTACTTCCAATTCTTTCTGGAAGTTTCTAGAAAAAATCTGGAATACTCATGTACAATAATTATTATGGACATTCATTTTTGATAATTATCACACATGCTAATTTAGCATTCATGCAGAAATTTAGCTTACTTTTATCAAAAACACATTGACTATGACCCTACATTTCAGGATTCTTGAGAAAATTGGTGGGCCGAGCCTAATGCAAGAATAGGTAAATACACAGCAAACTACAAATTTTATTTTGAGTCGAGCACAATTGATAAAACTTAGCACCATAGCTAATATAGCACAAACTACGAGTTATCTTGTAGTTGGCAGTCAATGTATTAAATAATTTATATTACAAGAGTTCCCAATCCCAGATTACTCGGCCGATGACACATGCCTGGTAAACTAGTTAAAATAATTTAAGGATTATAATAAATGTCAACAGAATATTTGAAATAAATAAACTTGCTTCTAATAAGCTTTTTATTTACAACCTATGTAACAAAATTATCAACGCTGTTTATATTATCTATGCTTTTATCCAGAAAAAAAAAATTACTGAAATTTGAAACGTCTATCCCTGTAAGAAACTTCTCCTGATCTATAACGAGCTTCTTTTTCATCCTGAAACAAAAAATTAATTCATTGTGAGGAGAGCATTGACCGTTGAGATTCCAGAGGTAGATATTGTTGGGCTTCGGTCGTGTGTGTATTATATTTTTGTCGATGTTTTTTCGGCTTGAGATTCCTGCTTCCATCAGAGCGATCAGGAGAGAGAACTGATGAAGGCTTGAATATCAAGACGGAATGCCGGCAAAAATATATCACATTTTTTATCTAAAAAATGTAGTTTGATTAACCACACGATTAAAATCCAACAATATTTAGCTACTCAACAAATTATTTGAATATTAATATAAGAAAATGCTTTTAGATGCAGAAATAATAAAAATTGTTGACAGGCTGGAAAAATTAGTAAATGCTTTAGCAAAATAGACTACGGGGCTTCATATCACAGCAAGGCAAGTCAAGTTTAACCCCTAAGTGGCAAACATTGTTCAAACACAAATTGAAAAATAATGCTAGTAGCTCACAGAAATTAGTATACATTTAGTATAAGACAAATCTATAGTAAAAATCATATTGTTATAAGTCTAAGCACTTTAATGATGTTGACAACCAACACAGATAAGTCTTGAATGTTAAAATAGTCAAACCAACTCTAAAGTAATTTTAATCCAGGATTTTGTATGAGATCATCATTTATTATTTAAATGTAAAGTCTACTTAAACATAATACAGATTTTTGGGAGGGGTGGTCAATAGGTTATGAACCCTTCCTAGCTAGGTTAGGGGTAATGCCTTTTTTTTCTTTTTCTTTTTTTTTTAAAGAAACGCCACAGCTTCTAGTGGGAATTGAACCCTAAAATCCTTAGGCTAGGAGTGCTTTAACAACCACAGCCACTTATGTCTCATGAGGTCTTAGTAGTACAAGAGCTAGTAACGCACTTTTCGTGAAGTGTTTTATGCACCTTGAAATTTTGCTATAGTGCATCTCTTGGGTAGATAAGAAGGTATTTATGTGTTGGCTCAACTTACCGTGGAACACAAGGTACTGCACATAGGAAAAAAGTGCAACAAAATTTGGTTGTCGCAAGAAAAGTGTTTTATTCAGATGCCAACAATCATTAATGTAAAATTAAGGCAATTTTACAACGAATAATAAATAAGGCAGAAACATTTAAGGGGGTTAAAATGTAAATAAGAAAAAAACCCAAAGTAGTTTTTTTTTTTAATATGAAATGAACTGTGATTTAAACAGTGTCTTCAATAAACATAATTGAAAATAATTACAAAATGTCAGACACTTTTTGTGGGGTTTAATATGAAAATAAATGTTGCCTACGATAGACTGCGTCTAACTGTAATAGTGAGTGTGAGCACCGATCATCTGGACAGATGTGGTTGTTCTCTACACTCTCATTGGTTCTTGCTTACATGATCTTGTACAGTTGTACCAGTTTAAATGGCAGCATAAATAAAACATCAGTTAATATTAGAAAAAAAAAAAACAACTTCGTTTTTTTTTAATACATGTTATCCCCCATAAAAGTGTCTGGCTTATTTATTATTAATTGTAAAATTGCCTTTTACATTCAAGATAGTTAGCTTCTGAATAAAACACTATTTTTGAGCAGTATTTTTTATCACCTTTCCCCTATGCATAGTACCGGTAAGTCTAGGCAACACATATTTACCTTCTTATCTACCCAAGAAATGCACCATAGCAAAATTTCAAGGTGCAAAAAACACTTCATGAAATGTGCGTTACCCGCTCTCCGACTATAGTGATTAAATATGAGATTAGGTTAATAAAATACTGTGTAAAAGTTTCTGGAAAAAAATACTTACTCGACTTTTCTTAATAAAATATAGCGATAACCCTAATGGTATAACAACAAAACCTAAGCCTCGAAGAATTGTTTTTGGATTCTCACGGAACCAATCAATTCTTGTTACTTTCATAGACTGCCAGCGTTGCACAGCAGGATCAAACTAAAACAAAAATTGAGAAATTAATTAGCTCAATGATAGCATTTTATTTTACAAAACAATTACCACACTCATATAGAATTAGGAAGGAAATATTAGATTCCATAATAATAAAAAAAGGATAAAGGATGTCACCAATGTTCAACGAGTTATTAATTGATAGAAACAGATCAATCTCTCCTTGCAGTTAATTACGGTAATAGTGACATCGCATGACTGAATTAAGCAAAAACATTTCCCAACTATATCACAGAAAAAAGACTTTCGTTTCTGTTTTTTTTTTCATATTATAAAGAAACAACTTGTCATATTTGATTCAAAAGATTAGTATATGATGGAGTAACTTTTAAAAATGGCAGGCCATTTTGCACACAAAATATTAAAAATCTCATCTATTGCGCTAAAACGTTTTCAAAAGCAAATCGGTTTACGTTAAAATCTAGATTTTTTAGTTAAGTCCTGAAATAAAAACAACTATTTTAACTACTTACTATATGTCCACCACCAGCATGATGTGGATCTGTTAATTGCTTCAAATATTCTTTACGTAAGGCCAATCTTTGTCTATTTTTCTTTTCAATAAGATCTTGAGTGAAATTACTAGCCATTTCTATCGCCAAAAGAAATACTTCATCAAAATTTTTGGCAACAAAAATAAACTTGATAAGGGATATCGAGTGTAGTACATAAATCGATATAGAAAATATTTCTAATTGTCTCCTAAGAGTTAGAAGGGAGTGTAAACGAAATAGGTTGAAGCCTAGAATCGGCCACTTTAGTGTGACCAGTGACGCGCGAAAAAGTGAATGTTTTAATATGATTGTAAACAAATAATGAACTTAAACGGATATAGTGGCGGAAAAAAGTATTTGCACATCACGTTTTTATGAATAATTGAGTACAGGGAAACAAAAACTTCACTTTGCTGTACAAAAATAAAAAGTGCATTAATCAAGAACTAAAATACAATAAAATGTAAATTAAACCATGGTTACCTGAGTGTCTTCTAGGTCTTCCTCCCTCCCCCTAGGCATTCTCTAGTGCTGAAGAAGGCTGCCAACGTGCAGCCGAAACGTCCAATGCAGATTTCTTCCTGCAGGTCTGACGTTTTTTTCTCCTAGCCGAATCCCAACCATACCTTGTCTTCGTAAAAATAATAATGATTCACAAAAAATGAACTTAACAAAAAATGAAAACTTTAAAAGTGCTTGGACCAAATTATTTGCACATTTGGTCTACTATGACTCAGATTCTCAGTTTACCTTTTCATTAATCCTTCTGGGTCCACTCGTTTGTTCCTGAATTTATCACTAATCCTTTATTATCAGTATTCTCTAGTGTTTGAATCAGTTTGCTTCAGTCAATAGACAATTATCATGCCGAAGACATGTGAATTGAGTTCCGCGACACGTGAAAAAATTGTTTTACTGGGGAATCAGCAAAAAACATATCGCCAAATCGCTGATTTTTGCGGCGAATTTTTCTACCGTCAGATACGCCATAAAAAGGTATGAGGAACGTGGTTCAACCGAAAACCTTAAGCGTAAAGGGTGTCGAAAAAAATTAACTGACAGGTTAATTGGAATATTAAATTAATTCTCGATAGCTAGCTGCCATGGTTCAATCAACATCTGGAGTCCAGGTTAGTGACAGAGCAATAAGATATTCCCTGAATTCGGAATGGCTTCAAGGTAGAGTACGAAGAAATAAGTCATACTAACTAACCACAAAAAGCGGCTGCTTTTGCTACGGAATATGTGCACAAACCTTTAAGCTTTTGGGAAAATGTCGTGTTTTCTAACGAAAGCAAATTTAATTTGTTTGGTTCAGATGGTCGGAAGACGATTTGGAGACGTCGTAATGAAGAACTAAAGAAGCAAAATGTTTCAGTGACTGTTAAGCATGGTGGAGGTTATGGTTTGGGGGTGTTTTTCCAATCATAGAGTGGGAAAACTTGTCATATTGAGTATCGAAGGTAATTTAAATGCACAAGGCTACGTGAACATTTTGCGCCATAATTTGCGTAGTAGTGTCGCAAAAATGGGAATCCAGAATCAGTACTATTCCAGCAGGACAACGATCCAAAACATACTGCGAGGATAACAAATGAGTGGTTGATATTTAACGTCCCCAAAAAACCTCACACTCCTCCCCACTGGGAGTCCCCAGTCACCAGATATAAGCATAATTGTAAATTTATGGCACACCCTTGATCAAAATTTCAGAAAATTCCATATCACTGGAAGACAACATCTTAAACAACTTCTGTTTCAAGAATGGGAAACATTAGCCTAGATTTAATTAAAAACCTAGTTCATTCAATGCCCAGATGTCTGCAGGCAATTATTGGCGCAAATGGCCTCTTTAAAAAATATTAAAGCTTGAGAGCTACAGTTTTCACTCGTAATTATGTAAGTGTGCAAATACTTTTTTCCAAGCACTTTTAAAGTTTTCATTTTTTTTTTAAGTTATGAATCATTATAATTTTTTATAAAGAGGTTTATTTTAGTTCTTGATAAATATACTTTTTATTTTTGTACAGTAAAGTGAAGTCTTTTGTGTCCCTGTACTCAATTATTAATAAAAACGTGAAGTGCAAATACTTTTTTCCGCCACTGTATCTGTAAAGGACACTATGGCACATATTTATAATTGTTCAGGAGAGCATATTTTCCATAACCTTGAACTATTAAAATTTGTCTCTTCGGTAATTAAAAAAAAAAGAAAAAAAAAAAAAAAAGTTCAAAGAATTTGGTTTACATTGTTATTGTCATTGATAAGTAATTGGAAGTATTGATCGTAGTCAAACAAAACCAAGTCCTTATGGTGTCGTTTACCTCTAATGAAAACGGACATGATTTTACCCATTGTATGGATCGAAAAATCCACATTAAGAACATGTTGTTAAGTCAATTTAATAAAAAAAGTGGACATTATGTCCTTATGTTATTATCTGTGGCTACAGATATACTCTTACTAACAAAAGTCTCTGCACACCCCAAACAATTTTTTCCATTGTACAGAAAATAAAAATGCAAGAACAGGTTTGTTGGCATAAAATTCATCTAATTTTGAACAGAATTTATTATAGGTCCTTATATTTTTTTATATATCAATTAACGATTAATTTGATAAAGTCTGAACTCACAAAAGTCTCTGTACACCTTATTTTTCCGAACTTAAATCATATCAACTGATACCAAATTTTAATTCAATATTTTTTTTTTCGTTCCTAACGGCGCATCAACTATTTGGCTATTAGCACCGGGCTATCTACAGGTTGCCACCCTTTTATAATGCCAACAGCACGTAGTCGGTCACCCATTCAGGTACCGACCACGCCCGACGTTGCTTAACTTCTGTGATCTACGGGAACCGGTGAATTCAACGTGGCTATGGCCGTTGGCTTCAATATCTTGTAGATGCTTCATTATTTCTTATCATATCCCACAATATATTTGACATTGAGTAAACTATTTTTTTTTTTTTTTTTTTTTTTTTTTTTTTTTTTTTTTTTATCATTTTGGTAGTAATTTCCCCCCATTCTTTTTTGAGTAGAGTTTTTATTCTTTGTTTTAAATTTGGCTCTCTGCCAACCCAACTAATCCCACAGAAGCTCTATTGGGTTAAGTTCAGTGGACAGGGGAGGTGTTTTGAGTTGCTGCGGAGCATTGTAGAGCAACCAATCCTGAACTCTTCATGCTAAATGTTTGGAATCGTTATCCTGTTGGATAACAAACGCTCATTGGAGATTAAACTTTGCTTTTAAAATTTTTATACAAACATGCTGATCTATTACTCCACCTATAAATTGTATGTTCCCAGCTCCTGAAGCACCATGCACCCCCACACCAAGACACCTCCCTTTCCATACTACTGACCCAATTAGGCTCCTACCCAAGAGGTATTTTTTTTTTTCTTTTCTTCAACTTCTTCCCCTTCCATCCGACCCACAAATGTTAACCTTACTTTCATCTGTAAATAGAACACGTTCCCAGAACAATAATGGTATATTTAAGTGCCTTTTAGCTAATTGAGGTCTCAGTGCCCGGTGAAATGGCTTGCACCTAGGCGTATGCCGATTATAGCTTGCATTTTTCGGAACCCTCCATATAGCCTGTGAAAACACCTTGATATTATAATCAGCCTGTACCATACCTGCTAAATTTGAAGCACTGGTGTTTGATTATTTGCCCACACTTATTACAATTGCCCACGGTCTATAAATACCGGCGGCCAGTATCAGGCCACGCTATGTACCAACCTACCATATGTACTCTATGTGTGTGTGTGTGTGTATATATATATATATATATATATATATATATATATATGTACACACACAGGATGTCTCACATTGAGATGTCATAACTTTAGGGGTTTATTCTACACCTCATTTGTAATTCAGCAGCGCAAAAATGTGCGTTCTATCTAAAAATGTAGAAGAGCTACTCAAACTTTTGACTATTTTAAAAACTATTGGCTTTTTTAAAGAACAACTGTGTTTTCAGGATTTCTTATCAAAGTATCGTAAATAAAAACTACATTTTTAGAATCTACATTAAATTTATGGGCGTATCTAGAAAATAATTTCGGAGGGGGCTGGGAAAATTTCGGGGGGGGGGGGGGGGCTGAGACCATTTCCGGTGTATGGAATACTAACAATTTAGATCTTGGAAGAGTTTTAGCCAACTTAAATGCTATTACACCCAAAATAGAATATGTTTTATGAACTAAATGATCTTATTTAATTTATTTTTTGAGACCCGATGGCCGTGAGGGTTAAGGCATGAGCACTTAACACTCCATGCCAAAGGTCATGGGTTCGATTCCCACTAGGGGTGGTGGCTTTTCTTTCGAAAAAAAAGAAAAGGCATCACCCCTATCCTGGCTAGAATAGGGTGGTAACCTTTAGATAACCCGTCCCAAAATTCGTAGTTAATAATAAATGGACGTTAAAATTTAAATAATAATAATTTATTTTTAAGGGTTTTATGAAATTTTTACCGATCAAATCAAAATTTCGGGAGGGGCTGCAGCCCCCTCAGCCACCCCCCTTATATACACCCATGATTAAATTAAACCTACAATTAAACTGTCCTTAGAAATCATCTTGAACCAAAAATCTTCAATGAATTATTTCTTCTTCTTGCAATCAGATACGGTCGATGTTCCTACTCTAAACTCTTCAGCAATGTTCTTTAATGATTCTCCCTTTCAATTCTTGTCAATGCTTCCATCCTTTTTTTCATAGTCACAACAACGTTTTTACGTTTCCTCTAAATCGCAGTCAATGAGCAAACGAAACAGCAAAACGATACTGTACCTCGACCATGACACCAGGAAAACACGCGTACATTAACTTAGGACTTCTCGCGTATTTTACCTACTGTGAATATCAATTTATTGTCTGTAAAACAAGTCTTCATTTACAACACTAAACAACATAATTTCGTTTTCAAAACTGGCCCGGGTTATCCAGACATCCGGGTTAATGTGGTTTTACTGTATATATAAAGTAGATGTAGTATGGCATGCCGGATAATAGCTATTTATTATAAAGTAGGTGTAGCAAGGCCCGCCGGGTAACAGCTATTTATTATAAAGTAGGTGTAGCAATGCCCGCCGGGTAACAGCTATTTATTATAAAGTAGGTGTAGCATGGCACGCCGGGTAAAAGCTATTTATTATAAAGTACGTGCAGCATGGCACACTGGATAAAAGCTAGCAATAGGATAAGTAAAGAAAAGAAAATATAAAAATATCTGATGCAGCACAACCAATAAATTTATTTCATTTAATTTTTCCAAGACAATACAATATAAAATATTTCATAGATCTAAATAATTAATACTTTTTTTCTATTAATAGAATATTTACAGAACTTACAAACAAATTATATAAAAAATTATAAGACTAGAATAGCTTATCTAAAACTTTGGTATATAAATGAATGTTTTGGTATTTATTAAACAAAATGAAAATAACAAGAATATTTACAGTAATAATTATTTTAAAATATTAACATATAAACGCTATGATGGCACATAACTAAATAAATTTTAATGATACTAGAACAGAAGAAGAATGAAATATTTTTTTTAATAATTATTTGAACATTTTCTTTATATAAATAAATATAATATTTTTCATATTCGATATAAAAATATTTGAAGGACTCTTTCTTAAAAATAAAGATCATAATAAATTTATTCAAATTCATTGACTTTCTATCTACATACAAATTAAAACATCGTACATCTTATGATTGAACATATACACATAAATAAATTTATTATTTTTCTTACTACTAGGTAATTACTTATCATTACAATGTGTTCTTTTTATAACACACTTAGATATTTAAGCGAGATCCTAAGATTGTTTTATTTACAATAAAACTAATTTTAAAAACTATAAAACATATTACTACAGAATAGTTAATATTTGTTGAAAATATTTCTAAACTTCCGAAACATTTATAAACATTTAGTTTTGAACTGCTTTAATATCAGATTATCTGTTTAAAGGGAATGAGGGAATGGGGAGAGAAAGAAGTAATTGTTAAACTAAAGTTAAGAAATAAGAAGATAATGCAAGTGGCAATAAAGCGCGGAATGGACACGTCATACTTTTTACTATATTAGGAGCAAATTACTTTCATTTATGACAAATTAATTGATTTATTTTAGCGATATATGAAAATATAAATATTTGTATTTAGTTTAATTATTGAAAATAGGCCATAAATAATTGTTTTAAAGAGTCTTTGGTCTTCTTTTGATATGTAAATGTAGTTATTTTTCAGCCTTTTAGATCCGTCTGTTGAGACGGGGCACACCCATTTGTAACAAAAGGAATCAGTTTGGATATAATTTCTGAAAAAGCAAGGAAAGAAAAAACTCTCTGAAAGACTAGCAATAGTTTGCTTTGTTACTTTTTAACCTGGACTGCGAGATGTGTAACATAAAAATGAAAAGAAAACAATCAAAAATTTCAGTTTGCTTTTGTATAGAAGCAACACACACTTGATATTACCAAAAAAATAATGGAAACCAAAATAACTATCACTCTTGGTGTGCGTACTAGAACTCTTAGAGTAACATGAAAGATATATTCAAATTAAAGAATTTACAGATTGCTTTAATGTTTTCAAAACATTAAGTAAAGAAAATAATATACAGAAAATGTTTGACAAATATTTTAGTAACCATATTTGATGTAAACTATTCGAAAGTTGCTAAAGAATTTCATCAATAAATATAAATATATTTTTAACTTGATGGTTAACTTTTTTTTAAAGTAATAAGGAAACCAATATAATGTAACAAAGAAAATATTTATCTTATAAAACACAATTCTTTATTATGAAGGTAGAGTTTGTCAGGGTCCGGTCAGGGGGGTTTTAATGAAACTAAATTGTTTAAAGGAAAACGAGTTTTATTGTTTGCTGACATTTCGGCTAGAAATTCATTCCTTCATGAAGGCTACAGCCCTGATGGTGGCTTGAATATCAAGTCAAAACATCGACAAACAATAAAACTAATTTTCCTATAAAAAATGTAGTTTTTTAAAATAGCACGACTGAACCCTGACAAATTCTGCCTTCACATCACCAACAGTCTATGACCTCACAATGGATTTTTTATTACTTTTTTTGATCCTTTTATCCATAATACTTTAGTAACTTTTAAGTAGTTTATTTTGGAATACAACTTTTTATAGAAGAAAAAGGTTCCTCCATCAATTCTTAGGGTTGCTATTCAATAGAAATTCAATCTTAATTAAAGAATTAATAAGTAAATATTAAATTTCCAAACTGCGATTAGAGCTTCTATAAAATAAATCCAGACTAACAAAATATGAAAACTAAATATTTTGCTCAATTGAAATGTTGCAGACAAAAATATTTATTGTTTATTGACATTCATTTTTATAAGATTGAGATTTTTAAAAATTAAGAGGAGTATTGGCAAGACAGGCTAAACAAAATGTCTAATTTTGATTTACTGATTAATAAGCTGTACGTGACAGTCTTTATATACATATTGCACAGCATATTTTAAAGATGCTTATCTCCTACTTCTGGCATATCCTGACAGTGCACAGGCGTAAGAGCAATCGAAACTTGAGACACTATTGTTTTACTGTCATCTTTAGATTTACCTGAAAGAAATAAAAACATATAATTCAGCTTATAAATACAATAAAACTTATATCAAATTACTTTAAAAAAATAAATACTAAGTTATTTCAATGAAGATAATAAAACATATTAATAACTTAAACATTCAATTGTCAAATATGGAGGTAAATCAATTGAACTCCTCAAGCAGTGCCTGATGGCTAATTACTATCATCATTTTATTATCAATGAGAAAATGTCTGAATTTCTTGCTTATGAGATTGCTCTGATTGTACTAACTGTGGCATTAAATTTCATTTCCAACTTCGATTTTTGCACATACAATCAAAATCAATAGTAAACTCACAGTCCATGGGCGTATATAAGGGGGGCTGCCCCCCCCCCCCCCCCCCGAAATTTTGATTTGATGGTAAAAACTTGTCGTAAAACCCTTAAAAATAAATTAAATGAGATCACTTAGTTATATATATATATATATATATATATATATATATATATATATATATATATATATATATATGTATATATATATATATATATATATATATATATATATATATATATATATATATATATATATATACACACACATACATACATTCCTGTCATGTCAAAGTACATACCAAAAATAGTAATTACTATTATTCCAAGTTCTTAATTTAACCAAAATCAGTTTAGTGCTGTTAAAATATCATGCCAGCCAATTTCATACTCTATTCATGTAAAAAAAAAAGTTAGTTATTAGTTCAATTCATTTAACGTATCAACAAAAAAAAAAAAAATATGACTGTTACTAGATGTGTCAGTGAGTGTGTGTGTGTTTGTGTTTTCATTAGCAACACTGTTACTAGATTTTTACTCTCTGAAACTGTAAATAAATTTAATAAATTCCACTGTATCAGGTTTCTTGCAAAACTTATGTTTTTAGTTTAATTAAGCATAATATTTTCCTTTTTTAACTGAAATTGGTGACCTATTCTTGAGTCAAAAAATATCATATTCTTATATATCAGTGTTTCAAGAGCCATGTTGAAAGAGGCTGTTTTTACTGGATGATTTTTTTTTTGTTTACGTATAAAAATAATAGCTCTTTAGTACTGAAAGTCTGGGATTAGATAACCAGTATCTGCCGCTCTTAGCCCTGTTTTTTTTTTTTTTTTTTTTTTTTGGCATATCAAGATTTGGGCTATTAACACCAGGCTATCTATAGGTTGCCAACCTTTTTTTATAATCCCAACAACACATGGTCGGTCACCCATTCAGGAATTGTCCGCAGCCAATGTTGCTTAACTTAGGTGCTCAACGGAAACCGGTGCGTTCAACGTGGCTTTGGTCATTGTCTCTTAGCCCTGTTGCTGCCAACAATTTTTTCTTTTAATTCTTTCAGTAAAATTTTAAGTTAAAAGAATAAAACTTTGAACCAATTAAATTTTATACTATTTAAATAACTTATTTTCAAGTCTATCCCTAAATTAAAAATTATTAATAGTTGATTTAACAGACAATTCTCAATTATCATTCAATGTGAGAATATGCCATATTTTTCTAAATATGTGAAAAGCAAATGAACAATATTTAATAAATTTAAAACTTAGGACTTTTAATGAAAATAAAAAACTGAGATAATTGAGAAAAATAGGACAGTTATATTTAGAAAAATATAACATAAAAACCTATTTCCTATAAATACACTTTTGCAAAATTTGGTTTGTACCTTAAAGTTTTCTGCTTTTCATTTAGGACGAAATCACATTCAAATATGAAATCTATGAAGAAAATTATTTACAATTCAGAACGTGGCGTCTTAGTTGGGGAGACCCTTATACTTCACTTCTCACTATTTAAGATCTGCAAGTTCCTTAATTCTGCTTTCCCTAAATCTTCATTGAGCAAACAAGATAAAAGGGAAATTTAGATCAATGAAATATTTATGATTTTTTTCCTAGGCTAAATAAAAAAATTAATAAGAATATTCAATTAATATATGATATTTTGTTGTTTTTTTTTTTTAAGTTTATGAACGATAATTTTAGACGACTAAGAGATTTGTCAAGTATTACAAAAGATAAAGCTATAGCTGTGAATAGGCCAACACTACAAAGCTACTCTGTGCAAGTAATTTTGATACTATAAATCAAGTTCATTTCACTACAAATGGTGGAGAGGCTTATTAAGAAGAGTTTACCAGTTGATAAGAGAGGGGTCAATGATATATTAAGGCACACCGGTTTCCCGTTAGTCTCCTCCTACTCTTTGGTATTCTCTTCTGACAATCTGTTGTAGTATTAAAGATATAACTTGTCAGTTGGCTGAGGATGGGTAGGGGAAGGCGGAGGAGCCTCTTGCCAATGACGGCCACGCTGGGTTGCTAATCCTCCCTCTCCTAGTCCTAGTCCCTCGCCTTGCCATTTATTTCTCGGCTTTCAAACGATCTGGTTCTCTTTACCGGTTTAGAAAGTTGATGCGTGCTTATAGTTATTAATTTAGGATATTTAATAGAATATTAAATACCCTTTAATAGAATACGGCGCTAATAGCCAAGATTTATGTCGTTGCGCCGTAAAAAAAAAAAAAAAAAAAAAAAAAAAAAAAAAAAAAAAAATTAATAGAATAGTAGTATAATAGTATATAATATTTGAATTCTATTTATAAATTGTTTAACACTTTCAGGACCGATGGCTTCAAAAAAAATTTCCACCAGGGCCCAAGTCTTCTTTTTGTGAAGAAACTTTTGAAATTATGTACTTTTAGTGGATTAATTGCAATTTAGTTAAGTGTCAAATACGCCATGACAGCGGGCCCGCTGAAGGAATTTTTCTGGCGGATTCAGTATCACATGATACCAGACCTGCAAACCTAACCGGGAATAACATAATGAGGTCCCAAACCACGAAGGGTACGGGACAAGGCCCGGAGTAGTGGGTACAGAAAGAAAGGCAAGCTATCTGCTGACGTACACGCCACAAACACATCTCTCGGACGCATATGCCACGACACTGGACCCAAATGTTTTAACTCAGTTTTTGCTTTAGGATATTTAATAGAATAGGACATTTAATAGTATTTAGGATATTCAGTAGTATAGTCTTTTAGGATAGGATATTTGACGGTATAGTATTTTAGATTAAGTTATTAATTGTTATAATAATATAATAATTGTTAGGGAATTGAATATGTCGGGTAAATGCAGTAAGGCGTCCTTAGAAGGGAAGTCTACCACCGACTGAGGCCACAATCTACAACTGATGATTGTCTTTGATTTTTGCATTCCTAAACCCTAAAATCTCGTCAAATGCTTGGAACAGTAGAGCTTGTAAAACCCCAAAAACCTTTCCAATGGTTGAACAGGTAAAGATTGAAACTGCCATAACAAAAGGAGGGTAGAGTTAAGGTCTCCACTGGGTAGAGCGGGGCTGGGAGGGTTGTAGAATTGGCAAAGCCGGGCCTCCTCTACACTTTCCCGTACCGCTTTTCTTGGGCCAACCATACATTTTTTTGCACCTTTCCCCTTACGCGCAGTTCCTGGTTTTCCACAGTAAGTCTAGCCAACACAGACTTAACGTCTTATCTACCCAAGAGATGCACTATAGCAAAATTTCAAGGTGCTTAAAACACTTCATGAAACAAGCGTTACCAGCTCTTGGACTAAATATGAGCAAATACTTCGCTTTATTCATACTAATGTTGATCACAGCAGAAGATTGTTCCTTGCAGTAACTGACTGATAGAGATTTGAAAAGGGAGGAGCCTGTGAGAGCTATCTTACCCAAATGGAAACTCCACTTGGATGACTACTAAAATAAGACAGTCATCAAAAGATCTAGTGCTACAGAAAAATTCTAGTCATCAAGGAAATTTTTGTTACTTTGTTTGTTTGTACTTCATAAATCCAAAAATAACATTATCATGTTTATAAAATTATTGTTTTGCTCACTAACAATAGTTTTTTTAAGTTACAAATAATATAGATTAAAATAATGTTCAGAAGTGCATGATTTCAAAGTATTTTCATCAGTACAATCTCATAAGCAAACAATAAAGGAGGCAGCAAATTTTGGAAAAAAGAAAAACAGTTTATTATTATAATTAAAACCCTTGAAAAATAAGAGTGAGGATGTATTGTCTTTTAGTGAGTGGAATTTTGATTTTTGCCACTTGTCTCGTAATCAATGTTTTTGTATTCGATTGTATACAAAGGTATACGATTTTCTCATTTTTATTTCTACTATTTATCCTTATTCTGAGTCAGGACAATTAATTTGGTATTTTCTATTTTTAGTAATACAAGTATGTAAAATATGTTAAAATTTACATATTTAATGTGGTTTGTCAGTCTCTCAATAGTTTAAAAACTGTTAGTAAAATTATAAATGTTTTGATTATTTATCATAAGGAAAACATTAATTCTTTATGCATGAAATCTGAATAGAGTTGTGATGCTCTCTGCATAAAGTTTCTTCACTACTCTAACCAAACAAAATGTTAAAAATGAATTATTATTATATTTTAGCCTTAACATAAGGAAGGGTGAAACAAGCGCCCTCTGGTGTACAAGCTCTGAATTTACCATGCCTTTCACAATCATAACTATGACGGTGTGAATAAAACCGATTTTTGAGTTGTGTTACTTTGGAAATACTAGTGCGATATAGTAGATTAATAAATAAAGTTCGCTTTTTAGCAAAATAAAATGAATTCCAATGTGAAAACATTGATTGCTTTTGGGTACCCCTAATATATCCCATTCTTTTCAAATTAAGTTACCACCCTTACCCCTGTGAGGTTTAGGGGTGATGTCTTTCCTTTTATCGGAAGAAAAGGAGCAAAGCTTCCCATAGTGGGAATTGAACCCACAACTGCAGGCATGGAATGTTCATGCCTCAAACACTCATGTTCATCGGCCTCCGAAAAATAAAATAAATAAATGGTGAATCATTAATCAATACAAATATTTTCTGATATTTTCATTGGAATTAGTAAACTTCAAAATTATTATTATCTTCTTTAATTATGTGTTTTTCGCTAAAATAAAATTTAAAATCTTAATATTTTATAACTAAATGATATTATATAAAATTTAGTGCACAGCATACACAGAACCTCAGTAAGTTTGTTCGTGCAAATAAAACCAACACCAGAGCATGCATAAAAACAGATGCATTTCTAAATTGTAAATTCTATTGCAGTATATCATTAAGGTGCTTTTTCAGTGGCAACTAATACTAAAGAAGGACTAAAACGGATTTTTTGAATGATTGGTAAAAACAATTAATAATTATTATCAATTAATAATTATTAAAACATTTTCCCCTTTTGATAACAAATAAACTAAAAAGGAAGTGGAAAGATTTGTCATGAATGATAATAAAGTTTCATCATAGGAGTTTTACAATTTTGTTTAGTTATCAACAGACAAGTGAAGTTTTGGACTTATCTTGTACCTTCTATAACTTCTATAACGGTGCATCTACTGCTATGGTCATTAGCACCGACCTTCTATAATATCTCAAAAATGATTACAAATGCCTTTTAAATTTTCTGAAAAATAGATTCACAAAGAATTTTCAACGGGCACACCTCAGTTGGAGAAAAAGGTGCTTGGAGTTTTGGTTTCGTTTCTATGAAGGTGATATATAATAACTTTTTATTGTTAGCTTTCCAAATCACACCAATTATAAGTATTACTTGGAAAAACTGTAAAATAAGGCAGCTATAACGAGTCAGACTTTTTTTATGAAGTTCTAGTGCAATTAAATTATTATATGCAAAGAAAAATGAAGAGAAAAATAAGTTGTTAGTTGAAGAGAGGAGGACTACAGAGTAGCATGCTATTAACTCACGTTGCAATGACGTTGTTGTGAAACTGACCTCCGAGGCTAGATCCTGCAGGTGTGAGCGATAGCATTCGAGGCCTCTTGCACATTAGCACTGTTTTATAAGCCTGCCTGTATTGTGGATTCATTATCACATATATTATAGGATTTATACAAGCTGACATGTAGAGAAGCAGATACGCAATTACATGCATCACTGGAATATAAAATAAAAAAATAATTACAACACTGTCTGAATACAAATATGTTAATTATATAGATAATTTTACAAAGAAAATATGTTTACATATCTATACTTTAGTTATGTAGCCAAAATTATCTCATTTTATTTTATTTTTTGAAAAATGAAATTTTGTTTGGATAAATTTTAACCCGTTTTCTCCCTCCCTGTAGGCGAAGTGGTCAATCTGATGAAGCAATCCAGAAGTGATGGTAATAAATACTGACATTTTATAACTCAAGGGTAACAAAAACACCAGCCTTTCCTGTATGAGTGTATGCATATTTATTTATATTTATAATTGTCTGTTCACTCTGACAATGTACAAAAATGGTCCAATTTTGATGTAAGCTAGACCTTAAATTAGAGGTAGATCAATACTGGTTTAAGACTTAGATGGGTAACATAGATACAGATATAAAATTAACAAATACGTTATGAAAATAGGCTTACTGATGAGAAGACGGAGAACTATACTGCAAGGATTTGTGATCATTTCTGACTGTGGTTTATCAAGGTAAGTTTAGGGAAAGAAGTGGGAGGTGAGGAGGAGTTTTTGACCACCCATTAAGTTGAGGGTGGTAGTACAGAATCAAAGGATGTAAGGTGGTATCATAAAAGTGTGGTGATAATGGAAGGGAGGCAAAACAAAACATATTTGTTCATTTTATATCTGTATCCATGTTACCCCTCCAAGTCTTAAACCAGGATTGATCTACCTCTAATTTAAGCTCTAGCTATAGCATACACTTACTGTATAATGTTTTTCTGTTTTCTAAATGTTTTTGTATAAAAATAAATTAGTATATTAATAAATTAGTATCCTATCTGTTTTATAGCCCTGATAAGGCTAGAATTTCAAGCTGAAACATCAGCAAACAATAAAACCCATTTTCACATAAAAAATGCAGTTTTATTAAGACACAACGACAGAACCCTGAAGGGTTCAATAAAATCGTCATGATAATTTCAACATTATGTGACTTTGTTAATCAGGTTAAGCTCTAATATTTTGCATTGTGCTATTGATAACATTAAATATTTCTAGGCTTATAAAATCATAAATATAATTTCAAGATTTGAATGAATATTTAGTTCAGAAATTCATTGAAGAACAAATGATTACCTGGAAATTCGACTGTTTTGTCATACACTTTTATTATTGTGATTGGTAAGTAGCAAATCAAGAAAGACATAAATATTGCTAAAACCATTTTAGTGATTTTCCATTCGTTCCTCTTTGTTTTTGATTCTCTCTTATCCTTTCCTGTATTATTCGCAGCATGCCTTCTCATTCTGCTCTCGGAGCTGAAAGTAAAATAACATTTAATAAAACAAACAACAATAATCCAATTTTATTCGATAGCTTAAGCTCATATAATTCAGAATAATTAGTGCATTTTCTAACATTATCAAAAAAAAAAAAAAAATCAGTCCCGTAACAGGCCACGAGGGCCCTGAGGGGCAGATACTATAGAGGTATCTGATTCATGACCATACGGCACACTAGGGAGATAGTGTGGTCAGTACTATGCTCCGGCCGCCTGATTTTCCCCTTGGCTGCTTCGACTGCTAAAGTCATTAGCACCCAAGGTACCCATTATTAAATTAATTAAAGGCTGGGTCGGCCTAGGGACGGCCAGGGAGGCCGAATTCAACCCATGAACGAAGACACTAGAAGAAAAAATCTTTAGTGCTTGCTCGGGATTTGAACTCAGGCCTCCAGCTTATTAGTCCAGTGCTCTACCACTGAGCTAACCTCGCCCCCTTTACCCTCTAACATTATACATTAAATAAAATAAATAATAAATAATGACATAAAACACCACAAATCAAAAGGAGAAAGAATTCAATGAAACGGAAGATAAAAAAAATAAAGCGTTTGAATTATATAACTAACTATAAAATAGAGGAAATAAAAAAATAAATAAAATAATACAAATGGGGAAATGAACTAAAATATTTCAAGTTATTATCAAATTATTTTTTTTCCTGATGTTCATGTGGTCTGAACCTTCAGTCCAGATAAACTCACAATCCAGAATAAACCCAGGAATGCAATGTTGCATGCGCGAACGTCCGGGCGGGAATTTCTCCCTGCCATCTCCCTTCTGTTCCGCCTTTTAATGATGAAACACTTAACGTGAATCACTATAAAAACTGATTATGTCTTGTTTAAGAGCAGGAAAGGCTTTAAGAGAGGCAAGGGAGATATTGTTAAATATTTATCAATACTTAGCCAAAGCTAAGGCTGAAAACAATTTAAACTATAATGTTTCTGATTCCATGAGTGAGGTGACTGGGGTAACGGTTGAAAACTAATTAGGTTATAAAAGGGAGTTCTTCCTTTTTTTCTTGGGAATATAGGCCCCGCCCATTCCCTCCATCTATTTGAACAGGCTATAGTTTAAGTTGCTTTTAGAATTAGCTTTGGCTAAATATTGATAAACATTAAACACTATCTCCCTTGCCTGACCTCTCAAAGCCTTTCCTGCTCCTAATCGAGAAATAATCAGTTTAAATTAGCGTGTTGTTCATTGTAATGGAAATGCAAATGGCAGAACCATTGGGAACAATTCCCTGAGAATTTTGCGCATTCGGGATTAGAACTATTCCATCAAACTAAAGAAGCTATAGGAGTGACAGCTTTTTCTTCCAAAGGAAAACCTATTCTGGTTGGAAAATCATAAAACACGTTCACAAAACTTTGGGTTATTACATAAGTTAATTTTAAAATATATAATATTAAAACCATAATGACGCCGGATTGACAAATTTCAAACGCAATTCTAGACAGATACAAACAGAATGATTACTTTATTATAAAATAAATGCAGTTACCTGTGAACAACCCAAAATATTCTTGCATAGCAGCAAATAATAATAAGGCATGGTATTATGAATGCAATCACAAATAATGTTTCTTTCGATGATCTTCCCCATTCATCCTTCATAATAGAGCACGTCCTGAGGCTGTGGTCATATGAATATTTGCCTAATGTTCAAAAAATAAAAAAATTATTAATTACTGTAAAGTAATTACTATAATTGATGTGTTCAATTATAAAATATGACGATCAACTGTTAAATTTGTGTTTATTACACAAAATTTTAATAAGTGAAAAAAAATAAAGTAAAATAAAGTGTAACTTCTTAATAAATGCATAAAAAAACATTACATAATCTCTTACAGGCAATCGGCACAATTAATTAAGCAAATATATAGTTCGATAATAATGAAATATGAAAAAGAAAATAACTCATATACCTCAAGAAGTAATTATGAAATTTAAACCATACAACTCACCCCAGTATCCCAAGAATGTTGGTATTTGCATGCCAAAGCTTAATGCCCAGCAGAATATGATCATACATGTAATCCATACTGGTTTGTATATTTTAGTATACATTCCATAATGAGCAATCATAATGTACCTGAAATAGAAATGAATTTACAATTTAGGATTATTTTCAATAAAGAAGAGTAATGATTTATAAGGCAAAATTAATTAGATTAGTTAGTTTTCTGCTGAAGGTAAGGGTCTCTCTAACAAGGCATTTCATATTTCACTTCAAAGAAAAGAATCAGACTACTGGCACATTTTTTTCATGGGAAATACAAAAAGTGAAAAAGAATTGGATATTCCAAAAATATATATAATGTTTTTAAATCTTCATGAAAACGTAAAAAACAGTTGTAAAATGAAACATATGCCATCGTAGAATACCCAGGATAAATAACGGAAGGAAGTTAAATCTGTACATTCACTTCACATTATTATTATATGGACTATTGTAATTCTATTTAAGCACTCACAGGAGAGGGAAAAAACAGTTAAGGTTTATTAAAATTATCGTTTGTAAAACATTTTAAACATAGATATATATGATATTATTGGTATAAATTTTCAAATTATTAGTACTAGGAAACTTAGGCATTCCTTTGATTTGTACACGATTTTTTTAAAATTATTACTATGCTATATAAGATTTAAAACATTTCTTGGAGGCCCGGTGGCCGAGAGAGTTAAGGCGTGAGCACTTAACACTCCGTGCCAAGGGTCGTGGGTTCGAATCCCAATATGGGGTGGTGGCTTTTCTTTAGAAAAAAGAAAAGGCATCAGCCCTATCCTGGCTAAAAAAGGGTGGTAACCTATAGATAACCTGTCCTAAAATTCTCAGTTAATAATAATGGACGTTAAAATTTAAATTTAAATAAATAAATAAAACATTACTTCCTGAAGACAGTTTTCTTTGATAGAAAAATAATAAATAAAAAAGATGAGTTAAAATTTGAATAATGGTGCTACTGCCTTCTCTTTTTTTTTTCCTTTTTTGGGGCATCGACTGCTGGGGTCATTAGCACCACTGCCTTCTTGTGTTAAAGTTTGTTACTATAGTTATGGCATTACTTTAATGACTAAATATGACTTATTAGGATATATTGATACACTTAACCCAATTCGTAATTGATGTTCCTCAGGAGCGGCAATATGTTTAAATAGATATAAGAATAATCTTGATTAAACAACTTTTTAAAGGTTTAATCCTGCCATCAATATTCTTTCTAATAAATTAAATATTTATTATTTTAAATATTATTATTTTTCACTGAATGGCTTGGAATTACTCTTTTACCATTAAGAGCTGCTCTTAGGGATATTTGAAGTACCTTGTCTGTAGCGTAAAATACAAAACTAATAAACGTATTGAAATAAGAAGCTATTTTACCTATTGATAGTTATCATTGCAATGCATAGGAGGGAAACTCCAACGTTTCCGTATCTTACAAGAGGAACTATTTTGCACAGTATGTCGCCATGGACCCAAGTTCCCATTATAAAACGGCTGGCTGCAAAAGGCAGAACAACAGCACAGAAGAGGAAATCTGCTATACATAGGCTGAAACAATTAAACATAAAAACATATCTATTATTCAATTAATCCGCCTTGAAAATATATTTCTCACTAATAAATAGTACATTGTACCTGAAGGTACAGCTTAATCATTTATTTGGGTATTATACTTGATAAATTATTTATTTCAATATCCAAAAAATGTAATGTTATTGTCAAGATCCCTAATTAATTTTACGTTATTTCTGCATTAACATTTCAATATGTTCTCAATGCTAACAGGGCCGAGTTCTTGGGAAATTTTACTCCCAAGTAGGTACCTCACATTCACTAGGAGAGCATATTAGTAGGTTTTCATTTTCAATGTCATATCATCAACACCGAGATGAGTACGTCAGCACAATGCTTACCAGGTTTAAAGTGCCCAGTAATATTTTTCCTCTACTATGCTTTGAGTGGTTTTATTATTTGTGCTAATCCCAGGAAAGACTACACATTCTCCTAGTGACTGAGTTAAATACAAGATAAGAAAACACATAAGGGTTACGGTCCAATTGGGGAAATGTTAGCTCAAATTTTGGCTAACTCATTCCCCTGACTGCCTCTAAGGCTTCGAACCCACCAAGCCAGTGTTTGTTGATTCTGTTATATTCCGAGATGTCCCCAAGCCTAGGACAGTATTCATAAACTAGTACCAACTTTATAACATAGTTGAGCAGCGCATTTCAAGCAAATACCTCCACTTGGAAAACTGGGAAATGTGTAAGGTCATCATCCTTACAACAGATCCCAGAACCTGTTCCCCAGTTATCTTTGAAGCTGTCATAAATTTCCATAACATGTGGCTTTGTGGAGTTGTTCTAATGAAATGAATTTCCTTCACTTCAAAGCATGTTTAACTAATTTTAATATGATTATGAAAACACCTTCGGTTCAGACTTTCAGTAACAATATTTATAACGCAAGTCTCATTTTGATCAATAATAAAGAAGTATAAGATACAAATTCTGTAGAATAAATTAGTAATTAGATAATGATAATTATTTACCTGATTATGAAGGCTGCAGCAACGTTCCTGACCCTGGGACACCTGAGTAACGCCACGACTGTCAAGAGGTTCCCGACCAGTCCCACCAACATGATGGTGACTGTCGAGACGGCCGCAAACGTCAGCAGAGGCTGTGAGTAACTGTAAATAAATATATTCCATTTATTATGTAAAGAATATGAGAAATAGGTCTTATATTGATTGTTGAAAAGTATTTTGAGCCATGAACTCTACTTTAACGAAGTTCAGACTTCAAATCCACTTCCTTCAAAATATTTCAGGCGTACATTTCGAAAGGACCACCACAGTCAGAGTAAATAATTCTTGAAGTTCATTTTTGTAAACTTTTTCAATGATACTATTATGAACGAACATCATATATTTATTTCTATAAGTAATACAATCCGATGAAAAGGATTGATCAAGCATAGCGCTGGCAATCGACAAAAGAAATCGTGCGTGCTTGGGTTTCGAACACACATCATTCCTAATGCCAAGGACGTAGGACTTCTGAACTCTGACATAGAATATTAAACATGTGTCAACTGATCTGAAATGCAATGTCGAACTAACTCCCTGAGCCGAAAAGAAAAGGAAGTTTACTCAAATTTGGCTTCATATGTGTCTTTGGAGGCGATCTATACTTTCCTTGATTATATGCATAAGAGAAATTTTCTTTATAAATCAGATTTTTCAAATTTAGAACATCGGAATGACCACCTCCTCCTTCCCAAGAGTTGGGGTTTACAGAGGGGTCGAACCGCAAATTACAGTACATCTGCCGAGCTATACATTTTTTTAAAAATTTTTAGGAACAAAAGAGGCAGTTTTAGGAAGGTTTTTTAGAAGAAAGTGCATTTTGACGGCTTTTCCCCGAAACATGGATTTGTAGGCGAATCCGTGCGTACAAAATCGTAACGCTCACATTTTTCCGCAAGGCTTCCAGATACACGTTATATAGGCAATTGGACGTGGGGAATCTAAAAAAAAACATTTCCATATCTATAACAGCTGTTGATTAAAACTGAGGAAACTAGATTTTTCTGGCAACGCTATGTTCGGAGATATCCTTAAATATCTCGGAAACGGTTTGAACATTTTTCTGGCGAACATCGCGATGTTCAGATATATTCTTGCATATTTCGGAACCTGTTAGGAAATCGTAAATGTAAAGCATTTATTCGGAAGCTACAATAGCGGTTCTACTGCAATTTTTGAAAGTGCGATCTCATTCGGTGAGGAAATTGGTGTTTAGGTAGAGTAATTTCCGCTTAGGATACTGTCAGTTTCCTGTTGCGGCCTATAATTTTTCTCGAAAGATTAAGACAAAACATTTACTCTTTCCGTTCTTAGCTTTCCAAATGACACTAAGGATAAGAACGGAAAGCGGAAAGATGAGGCAGTTCCTGCGAGTAGGACTTTCATTATTAAAAACTAAAAGGCTTTACTTTGAGATCCGTTATACTAGCCATTCAACGAGGAACTCCTGCCTATTTTGTCAAATGTTATGTACCCCAGAGGCTCGCATTTACATCAGAGGCATATTGTAACAATTCCCACCCCTAAGACGACCCTTAAATAACGACTAAGCATTCTATTTCCCTTTCTGAATTTCCATAATATGCTCATGAGAGCACTTTATCACATAAAAGAATAAAAGGACGTGGGAGGCCACGTGTCATGCGTACAGGCATACTGTTTATTTTCACGGGGTAGAGGGGGAATATTTTTTTGTGTCGGAGGGAATATTTTCACGGGGTGAAAGAGATTTTTTTTGTGCGTTGAAACTCAGAAGCAGGGCGCAGAGCAGTTCCCCTGTATGCATCCTTTTAAGAGCAAACCGCATAGGTATGACGGATGATTGTTGTGCAGAGGCACATGGTCCTTTATATTCTTAAAAAAATAGCGGTAGCTTTATTTTCTCTCCTGAAACTAGAGATTTCAGTTTTTTTCATAAAAATAATTGAAAAATATACAGAATGTCCCGTATATGCGGACCACAATTGAAATATCTTTTATACCTTAAGAGATATTGCAAAATTGAAAAAGATATAAGTTGCAGCTCTCATCGAGAACTTTCAGATGCGCCAATTGTTTCAATCACAAAACATTTAGTATTAGCTATTAACATTGAAAATAGTTATGACTTTGGCCATCATTTTATCGTTAAATACTAAGCGAAACAGACATGTATTACAAATATGGTAAAAAAGTCCGACTCGCAGGAACTGCGTCATCTTAGCGCGGTTCCAGTTAATTTTTTTTTTTTTTTTTTTTTTTTACGGCTCATCTACATCTAGGTCATTAGCGCCGACATCCAGGGTTTAGCGAGGAATTTTACCAGCGAGCCGTGGGATGATAAAATTCCTGCCGGAGGTTGGGAATCGAACCCACCATCTCCCGCTTATGAATCCAAGGCGCTAGCCATTAGACCACGGGAGACCCCGGTTCCTGTTCATATCCCTATTCTTATTTGAAAAGCATAGAATAGAAACAGATAATATTTTCCTCGGCCTTTGTTCAAAGGGTTTTATGGCTATACCTGGGTTTGGGTCCACAAAACCCTAGAAACCTCTTCTACCGATACTACATTTCATACGTTTCAATGAATTGGAAAATATCAAAAATTTTCACATATTCCTGTGTGTTTTTACTATAGTAATAATTCTACAGATAAAATCAATTAAAAAATAAAATAAAAAAACCAACAGCATAAAGGCAATTGAAAATATTCAAAAGACATCATCGAATCTCTTTCTCTTGGCAAGCTATATTTCTAACAATAAATTGTTTTTCTTATTTTGCCTAATCTGTTTTATTGTAAAATACATTATCCAACTATAACAAGGAACAAAAAATAACAAGGAATAAAAACAGACAAAAAGAACAGTTCGAATAAGCGAAATCAATTACTTTAAAGTTTTAAGCTCTTATTTCTCCGATTGACATCGCCTAATCAAAACTTTCATTAGAACCTTTTTTTAGAGCATTTAATAAGCTTTCTAATGGTATTCTTCCGTTTACAAAGATTCTCAACCTTTTTCGAGATATTAATGAAAGTAAACAAAGTTACTAAAACTTTTGATGTCTGTTAATAAAATATTTTATTCTAACCCTTCCTTAACTCCAAACGTAACCAAAATTTCAACCTATTAGTTTTGATGAAAGTAGAACATGCAGAAAATGTTTCAACTGAATCCCATGATTCTAAGTACCCAAACCAAAAACGGTATTCAAAAAATATTTTTCCAATTGTCTCGAAAACGGTTAAAGCTATCGCCTTGAAAATGGTTTCATTCGTTTTCCTAGCCCAGGAATCATATAAAACGAGTACTTAGAAGCTTATGAACTCAAAAACGTAAGCGTTACGATTTTTTTGCGCGAATTTCGCCCCAAACGCCATCTTCCAGTAGGCGGATTTTGCTGGTTAACGAACTTGACCTTTCAAATTGGACGAAGGATTTTTGTACCAAATTTCATCAAAATCGGACCATTCGTCTTCTATCTAGAGAGCGAACAGACAAATATATATATATATATATATATATATATATATATATATATATATATATATAAATATATACATATATATATACAAATTTGAACCACCGTTATTTTCGGTCTCTAGGGGCTCTGAAACGCGAAATTTTCTAGTCGGCACTTCCGGATTGTTTCATTGTATCAACCCTATAAGCGGGGTTCCTCCCTATGGGGGAGGGAGGAACCGCGCTAAAAAACGTGGACGCCTCTTTAGGAACGTAAACTATTTCTATATCTGGGATCTATTTAAACTACATTTGGAACATATCATGGACTTATAAAAACAGAATAAAAAATAGTCTTAGTCACATAAAAGATAAAATTAAAGAAAGAAAAAAATATAATATTTTTCGCCAACTTTAGAGCTTGTGCTTAATGGTTGAAACTAATTTTTTTGGGAGGCTTTCTCAGACTAAGCCCTGACGAAGCTGGCAGTATGACTAACGAAACGTCGACAAAGAAGTTTATGACACGGTCAATACTAGAAGACTATAATATTTGAAGTGCTTAAAACTTCAAATGTGTTTGTTTGCTCTTTTAAACGGGGTTTTGCCTTTGTTTAAATCACGTTTAAACTGTTTTTAGAATTTTCATCCGAAGGAAAGTAGCTATTGAGGTTGCACTCATGACGAAATTTTTGAAAAATTTCTTCGAATCTTTATCGATCCTACCTAGTAGACACCGAAAATGACCCCAGTTAAAATTTATATATATAGTTATATATGTGCCCGTTAACACGATACTTGCCAGAGCTTTTGTTTCTTCCCATCGAAACTTGGTAAGTAGTATTCCCCAATCAAACGATTGAACGAGTTCGTTAACCAACAAAATCGGTCCATCTGGAGATGGGGTTTACTTCGGAGCCAAAGTAGTTATTTGCCAATACCAGCCATAATTTGTGTTGTATTTCAACGAAACTCGGTATTCGTTCTGGTCAACTAAAGAGAAAAATGTGTTGTAAAAATAAACTAAATCGGTTCATTAGGAAGGGGGGTTTACTCCGGACCCAAATTACTAATTTGCTTATACCGGTCGTAATTTCTGCTGTATTGTAACGAAACGCGGTATACGTCCTGGGTATCTAATAAGGAAGAAGTGTTGTAAAAATGAACTAAATCGGTCCTTCGGAAGGGGGATTTACTTTGTACTATGTTTGAATTGAATTGAAACAGGTGTTATTTATGTTTTTATTTTATTTATCTATATAGGTTATTTTAAGCAAATTATTCAGGAATGCTCTCGACACTACCCAATTCTGAGGAAAGTGCTTAGTTATGCAGCTCCTGCGTGACGGACTTTTTTTTGTTTTAGATTGTATTTATCTGTAAAATTAGTATTATGATAAAAGAAAATAAGAAACAGTAAGTAGTGTGTTTCTAGAGCGAACCTTGACAAGGCCGGGGAGTCATTTTTCTATGTCAGAGAGGTATGTACCCTTACAACCATGACCTATTTGGGGTCATAAATTATTTCATGAAAGGTCTAACCAAAATTATAACTGTTTCTTTTTCAACCTTTTCAAATGGCATTAGGATTAAGAACGGAACCGCGCTAAGGTGATACAGTTCCTGCGAGTCGGACTTTTATATTTTTCACGAAAGATCAAAACCTACCATTAACTGCCTCTATTCTTTTCCTAATGACACTAGGGATATGGACGGAATCGAGCTAAGATGGCGCAGGTCTTGCGAGAGGAACCTATTATTTGATTTCATATCATTTTCAGTTTGCTAAAATTACTCTGATGGACTCAATTTATAATTAAGCTGTTGTCTGGTATATTTTGAGTGATGTTGTAACTCTATTTGAGAAAACCATAACATTTCTGGCATTTATAGGAGAGTGAAAGCAGCTGCGTTCACTTCATGAAAGCCATTTCTCCAGTCGTAAAAGACACAAGTAAACAGTCACTTCCCTGCTCTGTGTTGGCCGCAGCCTATGAAGCGAGATGTAAAGTGGAACATCACCAGTGCCTTCGATACGAAACAATGGTTTAATTTTAGATTAACTCTGGTCTATTTATAAGTCCTAGTGAATGAATAAAATAGTCTATGAATAATCTGATAACTGCTAACTCTACTCGGAGAGGATATCTTCTCGAGAAGGTTTCTAAATATAATACAGAGACTTATAATTTTAAAATTCTTTTTAGATTTGGTTCTGTAGACTTAATATTTGATGTATAATATTATGATGAAATACTAGCACGAAACAAAGCGATTTTTTGACCCCTTTTTTATCAAAATGTAAAATAAGAGACTGTACATTTTATTGTCAAACATTTTCAGAGACTTAGCCCCACTTTCAAGCGCTTGCTCAGCCCGTGGCTGGAGGGAAGCTAGGCCTTCCCACTCATGGGCTGGGTGCAGCGCGTGCGCAATGCCTTGTTCTTTTGTTTGCGGCAGACCTATAGGTGTCTAGGGCCAAGGACCATTGCATGGACTTGAAAATGGGACTTGACCTTGAAAACGTCGCCAATAAAAATTTAAGTGGAAATTTGTGGACTCTAACTTACTCTACTAAACGTTTCGATCATCCAACTATTCTTACAAGAAAGAACCATTTTAAGGATTACATCTTACAATGTTTTAGATAAAAGTGGAAGCAACTAGAATTTCGGTCTCAGAATATTCTAATATATCGGCTGTCGAATTTTCAGAGCCCTACGTTTTTTTAAAGATATATTCAGCCAGAGTATTCCACGAAAAGATAAAACCAACAAGTCCCCAAAGTGCCAATGTAAAAACTGGAACATTCTTAGGTTTTCCAAATATTCTTTATTTAGATTAAAATAATAATAGTAATAATAGTAAGTAGTAAGTAGTAATAGTACTTTAAGGCTAACATGAGAAAAACGTGTCAATGCATCCAAAAATGTAAATATAGGTATATGATATATTTATGTATCTAATATCCCCTGAAACAGCTGACCTTAAAGCTTCCTGAGGAAAAGTTTCCATGATGGGCACGGGCTATCGATTATGATGCTATTATTAAAATATCGTGTATCCATTACCTTAGCAGCAAATTTATGCTCGTCACTGAGCAAACAATCATCTTTAATTGAAATATTTAGGACCATGAGTGATAGGCCATTGGACAGCGAATAACAAAAAATACCCAAAAACCACTATTTTATGTGTTTTTTTCCCAATTATTCCACAATAACATCTATTGAGGTTTCACACAACAGAATTTTTGAAAACGTTCTTCAAATCTTAATTACTCCTTTCGACTCGGAACTATAAAAAATTGTCAACACAGCATGGTCGATAATACAAGATGCCCCTCCAATGAGGAACAGGTATAAAAAACAAATCAAAATTGGTCCAATAAATATAATTGGGGGCCTTTATTAACGCAATAGCACCCAAAACAATGATTGTTAGAATTTTTGTCTGTTCGCTTCTCCAAGCTAATTTGAGAAACGGCTTAGGGTAAGTGACCCAATAGTTGACACTTTAAGGAAGGGTTATTTTACTTAAAATGATTCTTCGCTTAGTTTTTGAAAATAATAAACTTTGAATATATCAAATTATTCGTCAGCTCATTCTCTATGAAATTCACATAAACCAATTTTAGATACATTAAGTATTTCAAGTAAAATAAATCATTAAATGCTGCCTTACTCTGGTCCTAATGTTGACACGTCTGCAGTAGGTCGGTGCCTAAGTTTGACTTTTCTGTTCCTAAGGATGACAGTGAGGGAAAATGAATATAATACAACTTCATTCTTTAAACAAACAACCAAATTGGATTGAAATCGTGCTGTTTTTCCTTCAACTTGAACTATACACTAATCACCTACTCTAATAACGTTAACTTTGTTTATAACTTGCTTATTACAGCCATTTTCATCTTTCATCCCTTGGTCATTTTTGAACAATCGCTCTTCTTCTTTAACTTTTTGTGTAACTCATTGATGACGGTTTACTTACACCTGTTGATTCTACACAGTTCATGCTGGTGATGTCCTTCCTTCTTCAGGCTGAATGGAGGGGTCACCATCTTCCTCAGTCATGGAGTTTCTCACCTTATTTTTCCGACGAGAAAAATTTAAAAGTTATTTCTTGTAAGGGATTTTTCTTCTTTTTTGTTCAATCTAGCCTTCGCTCTTTTTTCTTGGCAATTTCAGCTGTGTGTTTTTTTTTAATGCAGGACTTGCTCTATTCATGAAATTTTAGCTTCCAACCTTCTTTAAACGTTCGGAAACCTGATACATCCATAGGTTGGTTAATGTGAGAAGCATTTGGAGGTACCGCCTGTTATAACCATTGTACCACAAATTGATTAAGAAGTTGTGAGACATTCCAAATTGCAGAAAACTATTATAAAAAGTTGCTTGTCGACATTAGGAACAGAATGTCGAAATTAGGAAAACATGTTGTCAACTTAAGGTTCCAGTCATAAGAAATTAATAAAATCAGGATACATGAATTTCTAATGAAAATCTCAACTAAATGTTTTAGTATTCATCACTTACAACCGTTTTCATAAAGTTGACATTAGTGCCAAGAAAAGGAGCCCTGGTTGTTTATTGGGTTCCCAATGTTGACACTACCATAATCTCAAGATTTTTTTATTTAACTTTAGTCAAACCTTTTACAGTCCATAATTTAAGTATCATAGAGTTCATAGAAATAAAAAAAATACAATTTAATGCCCGCATTACAAAAAAAAATTCTTAAGAAATATTCTTAATCTCTTATCAAATTCACTAAGCAAAGAGAGCAGCAGGAGTTGACTCGAGGATTTTTCATACTAAAATGGCTGCAGATGTTATTAACGGAGTTGCATAGTTGATCGGGTCAGTCGACATTATTCTTCAACACATGTTCTTTCATTTGGATGCAAACTTATTGAATTCTCTTGAATCTAATTGTTATTTTTCAAATTTAAATTTGAAGTGTCAACTTAAGAAGCAGTGTCAACGATCGGGTCCTTTACCCTATCCAATTTAGATTAAGTCTTCACTAATATATTGTGGTAAGCTTCACTTAACATTTAGTGTTAGTTTCATGCCAATCGGTTCATAAATAATAAGAATCAAGGTTATGCCAATGTAAAGAATCACGTCAAACATTTAAGTGACCAATTTACAACGAAACCTGATAGCCGCAACAGGGTGCGGAATATGTGATAGTGTTTTTATTCCTCGGATTCCTCCCATTTCAAAGAATTTTCCATTTAGTTTTAAACGCGCCTAGTGTCCAGTGAGCCTATGTTTCGCAATGACAATTAATAAAGCCCAATGTTAGACGCTAAAATTTGTGGGTGTGGATCTAAGTATTAGCTGTGTTAAACGTTAAGTGGCCCTGTCAAGTGTTAGCAATCCTAGCACCCAGTAAGCTTCGATCCCCGATGGCTATACGTCTAATTTCGTGTATAGCTAAGCATTCTGTAAAGTATTTTTTTTTTTAAATTCCCAAATGATGGTACTTATAATTCAAAATAAATCAAAAGATATATCAAAAAAATCCTGTCCAAAGTCACTATTCTATGCGGACGATTTCGCGATAACAGCTAGTAAAATAATTAAGAGCATATCGTTGACCTCTGGTGATGCGTAGGTAGAAATTGTCAGGATTCGGTCGTTGTTTCTTAATAGAACAACACTTTACAAGCGAAAACGGGTTTTATTGTTTTGCCGACGTTTCAGCTTGAAATTCAAGCCTTCATCAGGGCTGTAAAAACAAGCAGGACAGGATGGGTAACTTGTATACAAGTATAAAATTAACAAATACATTATGAAGATAGGCTTACCGATGAGATGGTGGAGAGCTATGCCTACCCGATGCGGGATCATTTCTGACTGTTGATCAAGGTAAGTTTGGGGAAAAGAGTATGGGGGGAGGGGAGATTTTGACCACCCATTAAGTTGAGGGTGGTAGCAGAGAATCAAAGGAAGGTGTTATTGCATTTCATAAAGTTTGGTGGTTTTTGTGTTATAAAGTTTGGTGTTATTGCAGGTGGTATAGAGTTTTAGCAGAATGCTTTTAATAAATGGAAAAAGTTGGAGTAGGTATAGGAGATGGCTTCTTTATCAATTTTGTCATTTACTAGGTTTTTTAGGCCTGATAAAGGTTTCAATTTCAAGCCGAAACAGCAAAACAATAAAACCCATTTTCACTTGTAAATTGTTTATTAAGAAACAACGACCAAACCCTGGCAATTTCTACCTACGCCAGTAAAATAATAAAACTATTCAAGTTTATTTAGAATTTATATAGGTTATTTTAAGCAAATTAACCAGTATTGCAGCGTACAATGTGCTTAGCAGCTGCTTTCAGTGATGAGATGTCACCTCCTTGCTGAGGAACGTCAGTAGTTTGCGGAGCTTCTGCGTGACGTTCATTTAGTTTTGGAATTACAGGGCATTAGTTGTGGATATGGCGAGAGATGTCAGTGTAACTAGTGACTAAGTGGCAGGAAATATGGACTTATTAAACTAGTGGTGGGTGCTCGTCGAGTCATTATACGCTCTAATTAATCCATTAACTCTTAAGAGCTCGTCGCTTCTGTTTAAGTACGCTGTCAAGGAGTATTTCGCTCTCTATACACAATACAGTCTTCTCAAGTCTGATACATATGATACAATTCGTTAGTTTTGCGTCAACGGTAGCATGGTTTAGAGATAAATAGCTTTTTCGATCCGTGAGATCATATCTGGCAAGTGACGGACACTTCTAAGAACACCTTCTATTAGCTTTTTGATGAGGAAATCGATTATTATATTATAAATAAAATAATTTATTTTAACTGTTTTCCACTACACAGGGAACATTGAAAATCTCACCCAAAAGCACTACGAAAGACTTTCAACAATAGAAGGAACCAGCTACTTTCAACTTGAGGAGAGGATTGCAACACCATTAAATACACGATGGTACGATAACATATGGGCTCTAATCAGCATCTAATACTTATTCCATTTGCAATAATTTATCTAGTTATTTGATAATTCAATAATGTTCTGTTTAGTTTTTTCAATTTATTTTGTATTAGGACTTTCCTCCGACACTATAGAGGTTGTATTCATGCCGGAATTTTTACAACATTTCTTCAAATCTTTATCGATCCTACCTAGTAGACCCCGTTAAAATTTATTTATATGTAATATATATATTTGTGTGTGTCTGTTAACATGATAGCCGCCAGGGTTTTTGTTTTTTTCGTCACGAAACTTGGTAAATAGCGTTCATTTAGCAAACGATTGAACGAGTCCGTTAATCACCAAAATCGGCCCACCGGAAGGGGGGAGGGGGTTACCCCGGACTCAAAACACGAATTTGACCATGCCAGCCGTAGATTTTGTTATATAACAACGAAACGCAGCATTCGTTGAGGTCATTTAAAGAGAAAAATACGTTTTAAAAATAAACTGTCCGTTCATTAGGAGGGGGGTTCACTCCAGAGCGAAATTACTAATTTGCTCATACCGGTCGTAATTTATGTTTTATTGTAACGAAACTCGGAATATGTTTTGGTTATCTAATTAGAAAGAGGTGTTGTAAAACTGAACTAAATCGGTCTATCAGAAGGGGGTTTACTTTATGCTATGATCGAATAGTATGTCCTGTAAGTTGGCAAAGCTGCCGCTAGAAGTGGCTTCGTCTTGATATTAATTCTCACGTCTACCGCTAGGGGTGCTGTATACCGTCCGACATCAAACCAAAAGACGAAAATGTGACGTTTTCGTGTATTTATTAAGTAGTTTACTACCACGCATACACAAAACAGAACTATTCATGTTTTAGCGCGGTTCCTCCCTCCCCCATAGGGAGGAACCCCGCTTATAAGGTTGATACAATGAAACAATCCGGAAGTGCCGACTAGAAAATTTTGCGTTTCAGAACCCCTAGAGACCGAAAATGATGGTGGTTCAAATTTGTATATATATATATATATATGTATATATTTATATATATATATATATATATATATATATATATATATATATATATATATATATATTTGTCTGTTCGCTCTCTAGCTCGAAGACGAATGGTCCGATTTTGATGAAATTTGGTACAAAAATCCGTCGTCCAATTTGAAAGGTCAAGTTCGTTAACCAGCGAAATCCGCCTACCGGAAGATGGCGTTTGGGGCGAAATTCGCGCAAAAAAAATCGTAACGCTTACGTTTTTGAGTTCATAAGCTTCTAAGTACTCGTTTTATATGATTCCTGGGCTAGGAAAACGAATGAAACCATTTTCAAGGCGATAGCTTTAACCGTTTTTGAGAAAATTGGAAAAATATTTTTTGAATACCGTTTTTGGTTTGGGTACTTAGAATCATGGGATTCAGTTGAAACTTTATCTGCATGTTCTACTTTCATTAAAACTAATATGTTGAAAGTTTTGTTACGTTTGGAGTTAAGGAAGGGTTAGAATAAAATATTTTATGAACAGACATGAAAAGTTTTGGGAAGTTCGTATACTTTCATTAATATCTCGAACACGGTTGGGAAATCGTGGTAAGTGGATAGAAACTATTTGAAAGCTTACTAAATTCTCTACAAAAAAGATTCTAAAACTATTTTTGATTAGGTTATGTCAATCGGAGAAATAAGTGCTTAAAACTTCAAATACGTCTGTTTTGTTCTTATTAACGGGTTTTTGTCGTTCTTGTTGTAATTTTTGTCTCTTTCCCTTCGTTTTTTATTGCTTTTTATTTTTGTAATTTCTTATGTTGCGAAAATTTTGTGTGTAAAACAGGATATGAAAAATGAGGCCAATTTTCTGTTGCCTGAAATAATATAAATTTTGGGAACTTTCTTTAATATCTCGAAAACTGTTGAGAATTTTGGTAAACGGAAGAATACCATTAGAAAGCTTATTAAATGCTCTACATAAAAGGTTCTAATGAAAGTTTTGATTAGGCGATGTCAATCGGAGAAATAAGAGCTTAAAGCTTTAAAGTAATTGATTTCGCTTATTCGAAGTGTTCTTTTCGCCTGTATTTTATTCCTTGTTATTTTTTAATTGCTTATAGTTGGATAATGTATTCGAAAATAAAACAGGTTAAGTAAAATAACAAAAACAATTTATTGTTAGAAATATAGATTTCCAAGATTCCAAGACCTTGCAACTAGCGGGACGGTTTCTTGTGTTGCCGACCCTTCCAGGTCAGATTGTAAATCCTACCTTTCAAGACTGGTGGAACCAAAATATAACTGTCAGGGTTCGGTCACTGCTACTTAATAAAACTACATTTTATCGTAAAAATGGTTTTATTGTGCCGACGTTTCGGCTTGAACTTCAAGCCTTCATCAGGGCTGTAAATACAAGTAGGACATATTTAACACTAATATATGCACATATCTATGTAAATATATATATATATATATATATATACATATATAATATATATATATTTATATATATGCATATACACATACACATATACACGCACACATATGTACATATATGTGCCCACATACCTACACATATGGGGTATGTATTATTAAGTAGCAGTGACCTAACCCGGACAATCCCTACCTTGCATCATCAACGGTCAACGATCTCCTCTCAACAAAATAATAACTGCTTCTATTTTAATCTTTCGAAATTAGACTAGGGATAAGAACGGAACCGCGCTAAGATGAGGCAGTTCCTGCGAGTCGGACTTTTTACTTTTAGCGCGGTTCCTCCCACCCCCATAGGTAGGCACCCCGCTTATAAGGTTGATACAATGAAACAATCCGGAAGTGCCGACTAGAAAATTTCGCGCTTCAGAACCCCTAGAGACCGAAAATAACGGTGGTTAAAATTTGTATATATATATATATATATATATGTATATATATATATATATATATGTATATATTATATATATATATATATATATATATATATATATATATATATATATATATATATTTGTCTGTTCGCTCATTTCTGGCTTTCCTAATGGTCCGATTGTGATGAAATTTGGTACAAAAATCCGTCGTCCAATTTAAAAGGCCAAGTTCGTTAACCAGCAGAATCCGCCCACTTCTTGGGCGAAATTCGCGCAAAAAAAATCGTAACGCTTACGTTTTTGAGTTCATAAGCTTGTAAGTACTCGTTTTATAGGCTTCTTGGTTAGGAAAACGAATGAAACCATTTTCAAGGCGATAGCTTTAACAGTTTTCGAGAAAATTGGAAAAATAGTTTTTGAATACCGTTTTTGGTTTGGGTACTTAGAATCATGGGATTCAGTTGAAACATTTTCTGCATGTTCTACTTTCATTAAAACTAATATGTTGAAATTTTTGTTACGTTTGGAGTTTAGGAAGGGTTAGAAAAAAATATTTTATTAACAGACATAAAAAGTTTTGGTAACTTTGTATACTTTCCTTAATAGCTCGAAAAACGTTGAGAATCTTGGGAAACGGAAGATGACCATTAGAAAGCTCGCTAAATGCTCTACAAAAATGGTTCTGATGAAAGTTTTGATTAGGCGATGTCAATCGGAGAAATAAGTGCTTAAAATATTAAAGTAATTGATTTTGCTTATTCGAACTGTTCTTTTTGTCTGTTTTTATTCCTTGTTATTTTTGAATTGCTTATAGTTGGATAATGTATTTTACCATAAAAACAGATTAGGCAAAATAAGAAAAACAATTCATTGTTAAAAATATAGCTTGCCAAGAGAAAAAGATCCGATGACGTCTTTTGAATATTTTCAATTGCCTTTATGCTGTTGGTTTTTTTATTTTATTTTTTAATTGATTTTATCTGTAGAATTATTACTATAGTAAAAGAACACAGGAATATGTGAAAATTTTTGATATTTTCCAATTCATTGAAACGTATGAAATGAAGTATCGGTAGAAGAGGTTTCTAGGGTCTTGCGGACCCGACCCCAGGTATAGCCATAAAACCCTTTGAACAAAGGCCGAGGAAAATATTATCTGTTCCTATTCTATGCTTTTCAAATGAGAATAGGGATATGAACAGGAACCGGGGTCTCCCGTGGTCTAATGGCTAGCGCCTTGGATTCATAAGCGGGAGATGGTGGGTTCGATTCCCAACCTCCGGCAGGAATTTTATCATCCCACGGCTCGCTGGTAAAATTAAAATTCCTCGCTAAACCCTGGATGTCGGCGCTAATGACCTAGATGTAGATGAGCCGTAAAAAAAAAAAAAAAAAAAAAAAAAAAAAAAAAAAAAAAAAAAAAAAAAAAAAAAAAAAAAATGAACGGGAACCGCGCTAAGATGACGCAGTTCCTGCGAATCGGACTTTTATTTATATAGGCTATTTTAAGCAAATTATTTAGGAATGCAGCCTACACTACTCAAATTCTGAGGAAAGTGCTTAGTTACAGAGCTCATGTGTTAATTGCACTATTTTAATAAATGTATTATAAATAAGTATTGATTGTAAAGTAATTTGGCAGCCCAAAGAGAATATTAATCGCGTATTGAGATTGATTAATGAGTGTTACATTAATCTTACAATTGCTGACTCACTTGCTTCACAGAAAGCTGTCTTATTGGCATAGTCAGCAGGCTACTGACCGCAACCAGCTCTCGTTGCAAGCAACAATCCGTTTAACAATTGCAGCCTTCTAAATATACAAGACAAGGAGAATTCCAAGGGGAACCATACTTTCCATAAGTAGGGTCCATGGAGCAGTGAGTACGTTATGACGAGAAATGTCGAGATTTCATTGCACATTATATATATATATATATATATATATATATATATATATATATATATATATATATATATATATAAAGAAACTAATTATTCTTGGAGTAAATATCGCTTTGTAAATGTATTTATGAGGGTTTTTAATGAAAACACGCAATGTAAAAAGAATTGTGATATCCTTCGTGACCTCATCTAGAGGTTATCTGGATATAAAGATAACCAGGAATGGTTAACTACAACCTCCCAACATTGGCCTACAGCAGAACAACGTCCAACGAGCATTATCTCACCACAAGCATCCTGTATACTCATTATCGAAACATGAATAATTCTGACTACCTCGGAAAGTTTATTCCCTAGTAATCTATTTATACATGTGCTTTTAAAAGCCGAAAAAAAAATGTTTATTGATAAGTGTTTAGTATGTATTAGAATCCGAAACGTTTTCTACAAAAACAAAAAGTTAGTTGAATCGCTTATTCTGTTCAAGAAGAATTTTTAATTCATCCTTCTACCTCGAATTACTAAGGAGTTTTAGCTTTTGAGGTATCACCTATAAAAGAATTATTGAAGAATTTCTTCAATTCTTCATCGACCCTACTTTCTCGGTACCAAAAATCTCATATCTTGAATAGAGTTTCTCATAAATTCTTTCAGAACAATGGACTATTTTAAATGTTCGCACCACTATAAATAACACACATATATATATATATATATATATATATATATATATACTCAGTAGAACAGAGTAAGCTTATAAACGGGACTGGAATTTTGTATATATATATATATATATATATATATATATATATATAATATGTAATTCAGTATAAACAATTTTAATTCCAGTCCAGCTTATGTGCCTACTCTGTTCTACTGAATGGATGCAAATTAGTCAGTGAAGATCTAATCCCGGATCAATGTTAATTACAAAACAAATCCCACATTTCTTAAGATTAAGAAAAATATAAAAATTAGTAAAAAAAAGAAAATCATAAATCATTAAGTCTCTTTTATTTGCAGTATGCCTAAATTATTCGGATAAATAAATTTGAAATAATTTATCAAATTATAATAATAAATATGTGTTTTTTTTCTCGCGAATACCACAGAATCAATGGTCTTCCGGTAGGCTCAATATTAAGTGGATTATACTGATCAACTAACTTGGTTTTAGGCAAAGTAATTTTTTTCTATCAAAATTGAACGATTTCAATAGCGAGTAGAATGTGAAGAGTCACATGTATGGAGGGTTCAGAGCACTAGACCAAGTCCATTTTTGGGATTTTATGTTGTAATGGGATTGAAGAGTATTACTAAAATAGCTCTTTTCATTGCTTCAGGACACCAAGTCCTAACTTCATTATTTTGCCACTTGTAGCAGTTCTTGCTACACATCTGGAAGACATTCTCGTTTGTTTTCAGAGCAGAAGTAAGCAAAGTTCAAGATGTAACTATTTTATGAACAAAACCATAATAAATAATATCAGTGTTTAAGTTCAAATCTTTTTAAGACTTATACTGGTCAATACGATTTATACAACGTCTCTGCAATTAAAACGCATAATACTCATTTTCTGAAAACTGTATAACATGGATTTGGTCTAGTTTTGCTCTGAACGCTCAATATGTGAGCTGGGTATAATGAAAGGCGTGCATTTCTGACTAAGTTTTGAGTAATTAACATTTTTGGGAAATAACCTGTTAAAAAAGCTTGGGTACATATTCTTTAATGTTAATATATTTTATTCCATACATTATGTATCTTATCTTATCCTTACTTGTGTATGTATATGTTTATATGTATATATATATATATATATATATATATATATATATATATATATATATATATACATCTTAGTTAATAATAATGGAAGTTAAAATTTATATATAGGGGAAGGTGTTGTACCTCTGACCATATTGTACCTTTAACCACCGAGACTGTGGCGGCATGTAGCAACATTTCATAAATTTAGCTTTAATCAGTATTTAGCTCCTTCCCTAGAGGGCTTGTGTAACCTATTTTGGATAGTTCAAGTCAAAGAGGATTCTTGCAAAAAATACTTATCCATTTTTATCATAAAAATGTAAGTTATTTATTGATGACGTTTTGCCTCATAATATTTTTTGTATTATGTCTTTTTAGATGGAAATCATTTGATAAAGTAGCTATTACAATAAGAAACATGGTGTAGCTTTCGAAATTGATTTATCTTAACCCAAAAATTTTTAGGATGCTTTTTAATTTTCACTACCAGGGTGTTGTACCTATGACCACGACTAGGTGTTGTTCCTTTGACCAGGTCAAAGGAACAACACACCTGAGTAATTTATTCATAATTCAATTTTTATGTTCTTCTGCCACATATTTTAAAAAAAAAATACTTAATATTGGTTGCTTCAATTATCCAAAGAATTAAAAAAATAATAAATTAATAATTTCAAACTGAATTTATCAATCCTCGGTGTAGCAGATCAAACTTATCGCCCCTTATCGTTCCTCCTGAAGTTGTAAGGCCTCATCGAAAAGCTCATGCAAGAAAAATGTCAAATAGGGAACGGCCTCGTATCCTGACAGATATTCGTGAAAAGCTAATTATTGAAGGTGAAAAAAAAAACGAAAGCACCACCCTAAACGTAAGACACCACATACAAATAAACCCCTTCCAAAAAAAAAAGTGGTAAATAAAAAGAAAATTATTCTAATGACAGTTCAGATTCTGAAACTGACACTGAAATTTCTTCAGGAGGAAGTGACGTTGATTCGTCTGATAAATGTTGTGAGTTACGTCGATGACCACTAACAATTTGATAAATATGATTTGGAAAAAGGAAATTTTTTCTTTTTTAAAAATAAAAGTAAAAAGACTATTACATATTTAGTAAGTATCTGTGGTATTAAATGTCCAATGTCTAAGATCCAATATTTTAAAAAACAAACTTTAAGTGACTAAATTTACGAGAGAAGATGAATATTTGTATGATATTGATGTTGAAGACATTGTGGCTTAACTTCCATACCCTACTATTGCTAGTGGATCTGCTTGACAGTTAAAACCTTTATCAATTGGACTGGATTTTTCAGCACATTAAGCATAATATAATATCAATAATAGCTTTTTTATTATGCTTATATCCTTGTCCTGTACTTATTGAACTTACAATTAATTACAATATTACTGAATACTTTTTTTTCTGCACTGCTGGGTTGTTTTTAGGTGGTCAGAGGTACAACACCTTCCCCTATATATATATATATATATATATATATATATATATATATATATATATATATATATATGTATATATATATATATATATATATATATATATATATATGTATGTATGTATGGAACGGCTTCTTTCTCCATCGATGGAGAGAGGAGCGACACCGCTGGAGAAAGAAGCCGTTCCATACATACATGTGATACCCAGCGTTGCAATTTAAAACAATATATATATATATATATATATATATATATATATATATATATATATATATATATGGGAATGTGTTGTACCTTTGACCACTTTGCAAAATTCAATTTTTTTCGGCTTGAATATTAAAGCTAAATTCATTTTTTTATTTCATTGTAATTAGCATTCTATTGCTTATCATATATAATTTTTTCAAGGTATATATATATACATATACGTATATATATATATATATATATATATATATGTATATATATATATATGACTATTATTGCAATTTGTTATGATTATCCGAATGTACAATACAGATATGGGGAATTTAAAATGTTTGGTCATAGACATTGCAGAATTATTCTTTTCCTATGTTCCTGTCTCATATTAAAATAATATGAACAGTATCAATAATAATACAAAACTATAGTTCTCCATGAATAGCATAAATATTTCTCCCACACCACGGCAGAACTCCAAATAAACTCTTTAGTTTATTTGTTTGTTTGTTTTTCTTTTTTAAGCGGAAGTTTACTTTGGTCATGATTGCCCCCGTGGTTTCGTCGTTCAGCTCAGCCCTCACTATCGTTCCTCTCCGTTTTGAAGTATATATTATATTGAAATATTCAGAAGAACAAATATATAAAACTGGCGGGCTTTACGGAGAATACGAAAGGGAAGTGGTTTTTCAATGCGACGGACTATATTTTCTGTCTGTAAAATTTGAAATTCTCTACGTAATTTGTTGAGCAATTTCAATTATTAAGTGGCATGTAGTAAAACTATTTTTAGACATTTAGGCTTACATTTTCTGAAAAAAATTATTCTAATACATTGTTTGTATTGTGTTCTTCAATGCTTTTGTAAAGCCATTTGAGAAAATACATTTAATAAGGTATTCATCTTCTAATACATAATATTTTTGTTTGTATTATATTCTCTTAGGACCATCCGACAGATTGTAACTAATGAAGTTGTACTATTCTTCTTTTCTTTTTTTTTCTTTCTTTATTTATTTATTTATATTGAATATAGAGCTTGCAAAAGTAGCGATTCGCTCTGTTTCAAATGTTGGCGTAGAAACCACTGACGGGACAGTTATAAAAAGTTGCAAAAAAATCTGAAATATTTTGGGCTTTGAAAATTAGTTTAAAATGGAAAGTATGAAGTTCTTAAATGTATCAATAGTAGGAAAGACAAATTTTCCAAGAAAAAAGCCTGGAAATTTTAGGTTTTGAAATATTGTGTCCATTACTTTACTTCACGTTAAGTCATACATGTTATTATAATTTCTAGAATGCGTGTATTCTAAATGTTTGTATCTTTGAGGTGGGTGATTTTTCTTTTTTTAATTTATTCAAAAATTCATCGTTCCTACCTACTTAGCTAGAAAAATTCCACCCGCGAAAATGTCTGATACTGTGGAGGTATCTGATTGTCAAGCATACGACACACTAGGGAGATAGTGTGGTCAGTACTAAGCTCCAGCCGGCTGATTGCCCCGTTTGCAAGCCGGAATTTTTGCTTCCCTGCAACGAAAGTCGTTATTTTTTTTATTTATTTATTTATTTTTTTTTTACGGCGCATCAACTATTTGGCTATTAGCGCCGGGAAAGTTGTTATTAATCCCAATTAATGAGAAAGGCGAAGGCGAAGGTAAAAAACAAAAATGTTAAGTGCATTAGGAGTTTGGATAACACTCGAAACTTAAATCTTAACCTACCCATCATAATTTAATAAATTGTATTATAATAACATTGTTGTATTATTTCATGTTCGCTGTCTATCGCTAAAAATTATAAACGCTACTTTAAAATCAGATGTTATTTTATTTTCAACAATCTACGCGGGCCGGGAATGGGTTAGTACACTAAAAGTTGGCCCACAACAAGTCAAACGTTGCCCACACCCGACTTAAAGTAATACATAAAACTATAAGTTTTTCATTCATGAGTCACTAGGCTTTCTTTTCAATTGAATAATACCTGCAGGTTTATAAAAGAATATTAGCTTGCGAAAGGACTGCTATAAAATGCTCAAGCGTAAAAAAACACCAACATTCTATTTAGAATTACACAGGTCCCGTCTCCTTGATATCTTTGTATGCCCTCCCAGTCATTCGTTCTGTACATGTGTGGCCTTTTTACAGTTTTTTATTCTCTACTCCTTGTAGCTTGTTGGATGACTTTAGTAACGGCTCCAATCCCATATGGGGTCTGATCATGATTTCCACATGTTTGTAGTATCAGTAATTCTAAAAATACGCTTGTGACCAAGATCATTTACTAAAAATTTCGTGACTTATTATAAGTCTGTGAAACGTCGGTTGAATGCAATATATGAAATAATAAATCAGTATGAGCGATTTCCTAAAAAGAAATTATTTTGGTAAGTAAAAGTAAATAAAATCTTATATTCATTCTTGTACATATTTTTATTGCGCACACCCATTGTTTTACATTATTCTTTTACAACAGTCTTATTCACCAATGATTACAAATTTATTCCCGCCAAATTAAGATTTTTATTTCCCGCCATAATTTCCTGCCAAAATGAATTTACGGTAACGTGACCGGTGACGTCACTTTTGTTACACTTTATCGACATTCGAGACTCAAAATTAGGAGACCACCAGCTACTTGACATTTTCATGTCGGAAACGTTTTTTAAAAATGTTTAAATGGTCAAATGTTGTGTTCTTGATCGGAGTGGTGAAATATAAGTTCATTAACATCATAACATGAAGATAATGAAAAAATATTATAAGACTTCATTGGGCATATAAACATGACATTGAAGCACGTATACACCTTAATACGTGTTTAGTTGGCTGAAATTGCCAAGAGAATATAGAAAGACGAAGGCTGTAAAGATTCGAAACTTATGTCGCTATCTCGAAATAAGCCAGACAAGCTGTATCATCAACCGACAAAACTTAAGGCAGAATCAGTTCGGTTTACTTTATGGAAAAATAAATAAGTGCTCTGGGAATAAAATACTCGTTTGTCGGGAAAAATCATTACTTTTTTTTGCATTCAATAATATCTATAACATTAGGGTTACTTGGGGTGCTGATTTTAAATCTGCTATTATTTTTTGTGTAAAAAATGTATACTACTAGTTTACTTGAAAACGTGAGCGTATTTTTGAATTTATTCGACGAAATATAAATTATTGTTTAACGATTATATTTTTCCATTAATCTACTCTATAAAACAAATGAATTGGTGGTGAAAGAATCATATCATGCCGATATCGTTTTCTGAACTCGATATGAAAAATAAAGCACTTTCAATTTATTTTATTTTATTTCTCGGCTCCAAAGACGTATTGGACGGAACGCTTGGACACATGTCGACTATTTTTCGATGTAGAATCCCCAGAAAAAAAAAATGGTCCAGATAGGTGACCCCACCGCTGTATTCTCCCCTTGTAAGATTTATTTTTTCGCGCATGATATACTTCCAGAAGATTGATTTGCTTCTCAACTCCTCCTTCATACCTCCAACATTCAACCTAATCGTAGGCTTCTCTGCTTATTAGGTGGTATTTCCTAAATGAATCACTCATTTTTACTTCACTACGAGGTCATTACTGAGGAGCGAGTGACTAAATCGGATCGGATCGGGTCGGGACCAATGTAGGCACTCACGTCGGCCGTTGTCGGTCAAACGTAATCGGATTGTATCGGATGGGGAGAAATACGGGTCAAATGTAAGAGCTGCGTAAGCCAGTTTAGTGACAACTGACCTGGATGGTTGTGTTCCTACCAGGATGGGTTGTACTGAAAGCTACTTCCCCAAAGCGTGAACGAATACTTGTAAACTAGGCAATAGGGAAGGCTAATCTCTGAATCAGAAGGCTTCTTTGGGTCCACCCAAGATAGAGTAACGGCAAAAAGTTCCGTTTTGAACCAAACGAGAGTCTCTGCTAGACAACAAAACGAGCCGATTCAGCACATTACTGCTGACTACAAAATTCTAACGGGATCAGATTCCCTCAGAGGCAAAATAATGTGGCCAAGCAAGCTATGGAATAAAAAGTTGCGTTATGCTATAACAACGAACCTTAATGTAGTTAGGGTCCACGAAAGGTTACATTATAATGTATTGCGACGATGCTCCGATACGAGAAAGGTAACTAAGTCTTAAGGACAGATTTGACAGGTGTTGCGTGTAAAAAATAGGTGAACAGTAATATATATATATATATATATATATATATATATATATATATATATATACTGTATGTATATACAAGCAATAACCACTTCTCATCTCATTCAGTCATCCCTACTATCGAATTGCCGTTTAAACCTAAGTACCTAGAACTTAAAATTGGTAGCCAACTAAAACGCTCTTGCAAGCACAATTGTTTTTTTTCTGAAATAAGTGATTTTATTCAATTTATTCTGGAGGTTTTTATAATACATTTCAAATAAAAATTTTGGGGGAGGGGTGCATCCCCCTCAGCTCTCCCTTATATACGCCCACGAGTACCGGCAAGCAACAATAACATCATCCTCAGAGGAGCTCATCACGACAAATTATGAAGAAAAACTGTTCGGTTACCTAGTGTAGCCCAGGGGTGGCCAAGCACCTTGATAGTCAGCAATTTTTCAAAATTTAAAATTTTTCGCGAGCCGCAATTAAATAATTATTTAAAAGGTATGCAAAAAAGGCATGGGAAAAATTGTTTACAGAAATTATATTTATTGAAAATATATAAATAAAAGTACAAAATATGTGTATTGAATTAAAATTTTATAAATTAAACACATTTATTTTACTTCTTTGATAATTCTTTAGCAAGAGTGATAAAAATTGTTTTCTCCAGAAGACAATGTCAACACTGGCAATAAGAGTTTATGAATTCAAAATCGGCCCCGAGTCGACGATTACGGACGGTTAAGCCACTGTTTATGTTCGTTCGCTCAGTTTTCGATGTGTTATGTCATTCTTAACTTGGACCGAAATGAAATTTATTACAACGTTGCACTATGTCTTTCGCATTTGTTGTGAGTATTATAAAAGACATTTTGAAACAAATTTGGAACGATAATAATTTTTTAAAATATAAAAATGCAAAGAGAAGTCGGGTAAAATCGAGAGCCACAAATACTCCTTCGAAGAGCCGTGGCTCGCGAGCCGCAAGTTAGCCCCTCTGGTATAGGCTATCGTATCGCTCCAGTGTGGCCTGGAGTGTTGCACCGATAAAAGTCGTATCGCGTGATGAAAGATTCCTTATGTCGTATCGGTCCAGTGTGAAACGCACCTTTAAGGAGCAGGTTGAGGAGACCAACATTCAAAAGCATTTCTCCTGTTGAGGATTCCTTTTAAATGATATGTTTACTCACCAAAACCCCAAAACAAACAGTAGTTTGCACATTGTTTAGGTATAAATGTTTAGGAAACACATAAATATTTTGTTCACCTCTCTGAATCGAATATTTATCGATCTGTACTTGAGGTCGATGACAGGATGGCTGAATCGATTAAAGATGAGCCACCTTCCGATTGGCATACCGTTCCAACTTCCGCCAACAGGGATCTCATCCTTATAGGTCGCCAAAGGAACTGACATGAATGACAATTTGCAACATCCGCTCAGGTATTCCGACTTAGTAGTTGTAAACTACCACTATGATAAATTACATTTGGCATAGATTTCAAGTAATTAAATGTGGACGGCTCTGTTATATATATATATATATATATATATATATATATATATATATATATATATACATATACATATATATATATATATATACATATACATATATATATGTATATATATATATATTTATATATACTAGCTGTTACCCGGCGTGCCATGCTACACCTACTTTCTGCATCTAGAATAGCAAACATAAATTAGAAACCACATAAGTAATATTACATGTGTGCCAAGTTTGGTCAAAATCGGTCGAACGGTGTGGATTTGTATAAGGAACAAACAGACAGACAGACAGCTGGTACACGTTTTTGACCTAGCCTACGAGACTTCCCGGATCAAGACCTACACGTGTGACAAGTTTGGTCAAAATCGGTCAAGCTTTGTGGATTTGTATAAAGAACAAACAGACAAACAGATATATATGTATATATATATATATATATATATATATATATATATATATATATACATATACACACATAATGTTTTGTTTAAGGGAATGAATGAAATTCACGTTATCTGCGTGTATTGCGAAGAGGGGTAATTTCTTTTATATTTTTTAAATATCTCGAAACAGTTGACACGACGCACAGTGGTGCCGAGAGGGAAAAAACCTCCAAAACCGAAGGTGTTCCATCCCGTTTGAAGTAACATTTTTTTCGACCAAATTAGTTGCAGAATACTGCTCTATTATGGCTTTTCCATTTTATTAATAGTTCAGACAACAAAACACCTTTTTGTTGACCGTTTCTCAGCGAGTAAAAATCTCACAGTTTTTTGTGAAAAGTAGAACAATATTTTATACCACTTATTTTATTCCTCAAAAATTGGTATTACCCACGAAGTTTCATGAGTGTATGTTAAAAGAATTTTCTTTTTTGCCAAAATGTACCATGAAATTGGTGAATTTAGGTTGTGAAGATATCTGTATTGAAACTAAGCTATCCTTAGGTTTTTTGTAGAAAAAAAAAAAAAAAAACGGTACTTAGCTATCCTCTCGGCATAGTTTTGCCTATGTTTGTTTATATATTGTTTTAAATTTGCTGTCCTATAAATTTCATCGCAGTACTCGGCCGTATGTGTGCACAAGCTAATAAAATGAATTGATGTGATTATTTCACGAAAAACGAGCTTACCATTATTATTGTTGAACAATTTGTGATAGCAAGTAACTTCTACATTAACAGTGAGATCCACCTAATAGCTCTTGTGAAACTGTCAAAATTTATCCGTTATAAGCGAAAATTGTAATACAGTAGAATACGTCGAGAACAGTTAACAGTATTTCATTGGTTGTTAATTTATTCAACTAAGCACTCGAAAATACATTTTGAAATATAAATATCTCTACTAATTGAGTAAAATATGACTTTTTGAAATTGAATACCTACTTGCTGTTTTTCACGGTTTTCATAGTATAAAACCCGTTTATATTCCAAAATAATTATTTTGTCGAATTGGGAGTGGTCTCATTCGACTCCACAAATCGGCACAAAAAAAAAATACTTAAAAAATGACCGAATTATCTTCTTCACCGATTTTTCATTTACCGTTATTTGTTGAGTGATCTTACACCTGGGCGAATCTAAGGGGGGGCTGAGAGGGCTGCAGCCCCCCCCCCTCCCCGAAATTTTGATTTGATAGGTAAAAATGTCATAAAACCCTTTAAAGTAAATTAAATATGATCATTTAGTTCATAAAACATATTCTATTTTGAGTGTAATAGTGTTTAAATTGTTAGTACGTATTCCACACACCGGAAATGGTCTCAGCCCCCCCCCCGAAATTTTCCCAGCCCCCTCCGAAATTATTTTCTATATACGCCCATGCTTACACTGCATCTACAAATATTTTCCGAAATATTCTTCAAAGTTCCCCCGAGCTGTGAGAAGTAGTCTTAATAAAAAGAAATTCCCCCCATCTCATTCCTCTTCTGTGTATGATTGAGTTCACTGCTTTCCTGGACATTCCCGTGATTTAATAGCGTGACGTGGACAAGGTTTTCATGGTCAGTTATCATAAATGGTATTTCCTTGTATCTTAACGTCCTTAAAAGATTTTGCGTATCTAATATAGCGTGGAATATGTTTATTTTAATTAGGTTATTTCCTTCATATTTATGGGGAAAAACACTTTTGACATCTATCCGACGAACTAACGGTAATACTGATGAAAAATGTCGTCACCACAGGTCAAGAAAAAAAACAAATCAAAAAACGGAGTAGACTTTTTCAATCACAGGAAAAAGTACCTAGTATGGTGGATGCTTTCATTGTTGTTTTTGTTTATTTTGTTTAATTTGATATATTTAATGTGCATATTTGCTAAAATATTTCAAAAAAGAAAAGTGAGAATTCCACAAATTCTTATATTTATTTTTTCACATATTATGTTTTCAATTAAATGAACACATTAACAAAACAATTAGGCAAATTAGTTATTTGTTTGAAAAAATAATAATAATTTTATGTTTAATTTGCACTTAAAAGAAAATCGAAAAATCAAATGGTTTTAATATCAGTATGAATAAGTGAACTCCAAAATTTCATTAAAAAAAAGAAAGTAAGATATACAAAAAAAAATCATGAATATAATAGTATCAAAAGGTTTATATAGCAAAAAAAAAATCAAATCTAAATAAAAACTAAAAAAACTAAAGGGAAACAAAAGATTTTTAGAACAGCATAGTGTCCGCTTAATCCGGTAGATTAAAAAAATTACAGAATTATAATTCAAAAACCTTTTGAGTGTCGGTTGACAGAACGGTAGCTAAATCGCTGTGTATGATTTCATCCTATTTCTTAACTAGTTTATTTTTCAAAATATGATCATTTTATGTTCTGTATCAATGAATTGTATTAAATTAATCTGAAAGGGACTAAGCGACATTTCGAGGGGGAAAAAATTGAATTTTTGGTTCCTTTCAACTATTTAGTATTTCAGAAATAAGTAGATGAAAATGGAAATAGTTTGGAGATATTGTAGAGTTTGAGTACAATTGAAAAAAAACACGAAATTACTGATTCTCTAAGGCCAGTTTTCTCAGAACGTTGACACTGTCGCTTGCTCATACTCTGATCAACATGATCCAATTGATGCTGTCAATTTGCAAGCTCATATTCAACACAACGTCAAGAAATATATTATAGGAACAATTATTCAATCAAGGCTAGCTTCAAAAAATGGTTTCCATCTCCATTAGTGACAACTGACAAATAAACTTTCACTAGAAGTACCACGGTATGGTACTGTATCTTATATTAAGTAAGTTAAATCAAATCAGCTTGGAACTCTAAATGGTACAATACCAGATAAACCAAATTAAGATAAATTAAGGCGCTGATTATCCTGTGCCCTGGAGGACTTCGTCTAAAGTTGAAAATAGGAGAGCAGAGGTGGTCCTTGCTCGACTCAGGATAGGCCACACAATTAAACAGATCTTCACTGAATGCCGTGTCTAAGAGATGAAAAGGTCTCTATTTGATTTACCTGGTCATTTGAGAGAATATATGGGTGTCTAGCCGACTAAGAACCCATTTTTTTTTTGTTTTTTTTTGTTAATACACACAACTCTTGTTGCGGCTCACGGCCCGGACTAAACAAAAACCTGGCTATGTGCAAGGAATCTTTGTTCAAGGTAGTTAAATTAACTACCAACTAATATATAAATTAAGTAACATTAAAAAGTTCAAAAACTTCAATATTCAATAATATAACATTTTGAAACATTTAAATTAAAGACAATAATTTATCACATAAAGGTTTAATAACAGTTATTACAGGGGTACATTTCTAAAATAAAACACCCAACTTTATCTAGCATCTGTGACATTAACTTAAAAAAAAAAAAAAAAAAAAAAAAAAAAAAAAAAAAAAAAACAATTCGACAGGGATGAAGAATGAAGACTTTTCTCGACATCCCCTGACCCACAAAAGAATCTGGTAATGGGAAATTGGGGGAAAAAAGTTGAGATAAGCGAAATAAAGCTCAGAATATTAATAATTTTTCGCTTAAAGGCTAATATTATTCAGGAAAATTCCATATTTTAAATGTGGCTTTTTCTATTATAATAAGATGTATTTATTATTAATAACGTTTTAATAATATAAAAGATAGCACTCCAGATCATGGAGGCACGTCTGATGAAGCAGGATGGGGTAAAACGCGGAATAAAAACAGTTATAAAAATATTCCTCACCGATGAAACCCTAGGCTTTGTATAATTGTCAGTGTACAGAAAAAAAAAATTATTTGAAGTCACAAGATTTTAACGAAAGAAAATAGCATTTGTAGATAACCAAATAAAGTTTTAACAAAAAATATTAGATCAAATAGCATATTGAACAAAGATATGACTATGTGAAATATGACCTATGATAACAAGGATCATTTTACTATTTGTCAGGATTATTGAAACATAATGTTTCATTATATAAAATTAATTTATGGACGAAATATTTGCATAAATAAATGCCATTGTATGTAGAGTACTCACTTCTCGAATCCAACCGGTTCCCACATGCCGCCACGGTGGGTACTGACTTCTGCTCTCAGATGTAGCAGTGACGTCAGTCTGTTTCTCCCCCCACCCCTAACTCAGTCACCCCTCGTAGTTCTCTCGTCTCTCTCTCTTAATTAATTATCATCAGATGGTCTGGATCAATTAACTCCTTACTGTACCGATGTTCCACCGTCCATTGTAGTCGTGTCGTCGGCCTCTCTATATTGAACAACAATGATACTATCTTGGACTTGTTCTTGCCTATATTCTTAGTGCTAATCAGAACAATGTTTCTCCTTTTGGATGGAATATGAATCCAAGAGTACTTGGTCGCAGAATGAGATGAAGAGGTCCGTCATGCCGGACCCTCTAAATCTTGCGAAGACCGTTCAAAAGGTTGTGGTTCTTAAACTTGTTAACCTGGTGTTATTTGTTTTTACTATTTTCTGTCACCTCACTCGGCAGTAAATAGCAAATGAAAATCTCGGCCACGGCTTTGATACCCTACTGAAAATACAATTCTCTTTCACAACACTCATAAATGTTGTGTTTTTAGGCCTGACGGATAAAGGCCTAAAGTGATATTTTAGTTCTGATATTCTGTACTTGAGCTCATTAAGATTTAAAAGATTTTCTGTGTTTCTTGGGTAGTTACAATGTTTGAGCTCTGTGTTGTTGAGTCACTTTTCAGACTGAATTAAGAACAATGGCACAAACCAGTCCGCTTGTCATGTAGTCCATACAGAGTCCCATGAATGTGCAATCGTATCATGTTTTGGAACTTTATGTAGCAGTATACCTTCTCCAAACCGCCCAAAAACTGCTCATTTCGAAGTATCACACAATGACCTAGGATCCACACCGATGTCATATTTCGTCTGTGGGTTTGCCAGATTTAATTACCGAAACTTGGGCATTGAAAAGGACAAACAATGCGGAAGGGTCTCTTAAACCATCCTTTAAAACCGGACCCAACGGAAACATAAGCTTCAGTCATGCGACCTTACTCTGGTCGTGACTTCACCAGCCCATTTCATCACGAGACTATTCTAGAAGGATTTTCTTAGTTGGTTTCACGAACCTTTGACTAAAAATGCCCAAAATTGTGAATTTTTAGATAATGGTTTTGCTGCAAATGAACGGTATCTAATCATAACAGTATATAAAACAGGAAATTTATAATTTTACTCCCTAAATAAACAATATATGCTATTAAGGGTTATTTCTTTTTGCCATGGGGTTTTCAATTTCTTTGCTCACCAGTAACACAGTCAGCTGATTAAGATCATACACTATACATCGATACCCAAATGGATTATTGTAAATTAGCTACATTGTTGTTAGCTTCAGTGCTGACATGGTCCCGGCAGTGGAAGGTGGTCATTCTTATTTAGGTTGTATATAGATTTAGGGATTTCAACTAGTGGAGCTGAGTTTAATAATACAAATTTTTTCATTCACTTCAATATTTTGACATTCCATCGTGTGATTTTTACATCAAGTGGTGATTTTGTATTCTATTCTATTTTCTATCATCAGTTTCCAAGAAATATAAAATTTACATTTCTAATAAAAACAAACAAGGTCTAAAAACGAAGAAATTGCCTTTAGTATTTTTTTTAAATCGCAATCAATGATACGTTAAAGAAAATGTTCTATGTATAAAATTTCACCCATAAATTTAAGTCAATTTATTCGTTAAAAATATACAATTCTTCCTATTCCTTTTGGTTGTACGTTTCCTATCTTTCTTAATCCCCCCATGTTTTAAAGCTCATTCGAACCTTTAACAGCTTGGGATTGTGATTGTGTCAATAAAGTATCAGCTGTGGCTTGGTACAGAAATTGCTCCCTACCGTAATGCTAAAAGACCCTAGGGTGTCCATTGTCATCTGTCGTGCGCTACCTATTTCTATGGAACCACACCAAATTTCACGAAGGTATTAAAACGCTTTTTTTTTCTCTACATATTTTTTTTCATACTCCCCTTGGGGAGGGGGTTATTATTTCTGTCCTAAGCCTTCACTGTAATCTCATTAGTTACTCTGTGTTAATAGAAGATTAAATTATGAGCATCAATGCCATGTTCGCATGACCTAACTAAGAGTTTTTCTATGCCTCTCCAGGCCGCATCTGCTTTTAGCTTGATGTTGCCAGGGGCAAGCTGATTGTGCAGGAATATCTACGTAACAACTAACATAACAATAATTGAGAATTCCGAAAGTATTCCTGCGAAACTTTTCCCAAGGTGCGAAAGGATTAGTAATTACATTTTCTATTATGTCCTATTATTTAGAAATGTTTAGATTTATTCGCTGCTTTGCAAAACAGCAATAAGTATGAAAAAGCGTAAAAAAGAAAAAATAAATGTTTAAATTCTATTTTTCGGCAGCTTAAAGTGCATTTAGGATATTGATGTTTCAGAAAAAAACTGATGATTATCACGCACAGTAAAAAAAACCTAGCGAATATCGTTTAAATTGATTTGACAGTTTTTGCAAACTAATTTCGAAATTAAGGTATTAGTGAAGCATTTTTCAAGTTGTTGCAAAATCCAAAAGACATGCTTCACATTTTTAAAAAGAAACTAAGAAATTAAGGCTTAAAGAAGAAATTAAGACATTTTACAGATTAAAAATGAGTCAACTAGGTAGGCTTGAGGATTTCTTTTTAAGTTATTAAAAAACAGAAAATCTCCACGAATTTTCAGCCAAATTTAAATCAGAAAACGGCGTTGAAAGTGCTTAAAATTCGCTTCGACATTGCGTATCGCAGGATCTACTGAACAGAATGAATATCTAAAGCGTCATATTAAGCGTCTTTTTGATTAATTTCTAACGCTGTTTACTGATTGAAATATGTTTAACCATTCACCGAGATATTCAATTTTTTTTCAGCAAAAACATGGTTAATAAATGAAAAAAAAAACAACTCCAAACTCCCTCTTAATTGACTGATTTTCAATCTGTAAAATGTTTTCGAAAAATTAATGCCTTTTTTTTTTCCTGTTTTCCACGTTGGAGTAACCCTCCATCGTGGGAGTTTATTTAAAGTACGAGTGCCATCCTTTTGGATACTGCACGTATTTTGATTACGTACATAGATGTATAACACATTTTAATTTAATATTTATCACAATATTGAATAATAATAAAAAAGAAAAACTAACAAAAAAAAAAACAAAGAAAAAAAACACAAGTAAAGAAAACAATAAAAAAACAAGTAAAAAACAAATAAAGAATTATATACATATGTAATAAGTTACATATGTGTACAATCAGATGATATGTGTACAATCAGATGATATCATTGAATGTTGCAAGGTCCAAATTTTTAATAAATGCATCAAATTCCTTAAAATATGTAATTAGTAAGTCAGGTTTGTCAATGGGCCAAGTTCCGTCCTGTAAGGTAATGTCCTTAATCAGTTTTGTCCTGGGTCCGTCCAGTAATGTACAGTCATACAGGAGGTGGTCGTAAGTTTGTTCAGTTGTATTGTCGCATTTACATGTGTTATTTCTGATTAGTTTAAATCTGTATAAATAACTTTTCGTCGGTCCATGTCCTGATATAAATTGTGTTACTTTAAAGTTGTTTAGTGTTAAATTTTGTCTCTTGAGTATTGTAGGTATGAATTTGTGTAAATGTCTTCCTTTAGTTGTGTTCGTCCATCTTTCGTCCCATTTTCGCATTGATTCGTCTCTTAGTCGTGATTTTATAGTCTGTAATGTAAGTTTAGAGTAAGATATAGGTAATGTCGTGTCCTTTGAAGCTGATTTTGCGAGTAAGTCAACAGTCTCGTTCCCTAACTGTCCAGAATGTCCTTTAATCCAGGTTATTGTAACTGTCACATTTTTCTGTTTACACATAATAAGTAGTATTCTAATGTTTTCAGTCTGTTTGTTGTGGATTTGGCTGTTGTATATGCGTGCTATGTTTGTCTTGCTGTCAGTGTATATTATGCATGTGTCTCCGTCGTGACATATAGAATATAGTGTTTCTACTGCTTTTATAATTGCAAAGTTTTCTGCCTGGTTGTTCGTACATAGTGGTGATAGTCTGTATTGTCCTCTGTGAATAGTTATGTCGTCTTTTAGTATTATGTATGCAGATCCAACACAGTCATTGCTTTTACTTCCGTCCGTGTAAATGTGATAAGTCCATGTTGTTTCTACATCGTCAGTCGGTACAATTACGGTTTAAATTTTTATTTAAAAATTAATGCCTTAGTTTTTTTTTTTTTTTTTTTTTTTTTTTTAAATTCAAATATGTAAAGCATTTTGTCTAAATTTTGCAACAATTTGAAAAATGTTAATTTCTTTGCTAATACCTCAATTGCAAACTTATAAAGCAAAAATAATAAAAGCGATTTGAACTAAATTTTTTAGGTTGTTTTAATATATAGCCATAATTTTTATGCTGGAATTGGGAGGTCCTAAATGCATTTTAAGCTGCCAAAAACATTATAAAATAATGTCTATTCTTTACTTTTTTGTCTTTCTGCTTTTTTGGAAAGCATTGAATAAATTTCAATTTTTATAAATAATGGGACATTATAGGAAAGTTCATGATAAATCTTGGGGAAAGCTCTAACAAGAATATTTCCCGAGTTATGAGCGAAAGAAAATAAAAATTTAAACCGTAATTTGGTTATTTATAAAATAAAAAGAAATACGATCCAGGAATTTTTTCTACACATACATCAATTATGATGTACCATACCATCAATTATTTGTTACCGTTTTTGTGGAAGAGAGCTCGAAGAAACATATATGTTATATACTCATATACAATACGAATTTTAACGACCTCATCGTTCGTGACCTTCGTCTTAAGGAACGTCACATTCCTTGTCTGGTTGATATCACATATGAGCTTTCCTCCCTTGGGAAATACGCTAAGACCCTACTAATGAGGAGGATCATAATTCATACATCATCTAAAACTAGCTACCCATAGACCCACAATGAGCCGTCTGGAAGTGATGAGTTTTCTCTAGGCCCACCCAGGCGTTCATCAGCTGAAAAGCGGAACATTAATTTAGCTGGACCAGTGATCTCCTAGCTTTCTCCTAACATTTGCTCGCCATTATTTCATTAATGACTTCTGCTCATTGTTCATCTTGATATATTAGAAGGGAGTAGATTAGTACTTGTAGAGGCGAGCAAAATAGGTCTATGGATTTGAGATTGTAAGAGCTGTTTGTTGGTGTTAGTCATTAGGCAAGAAAGAATGATAATAAACATTCACATAATGTGTTTTTTGCTTCATCTTCAGATCTCAGACTACGGCTGGGGTACTCTCTCGGAAGCCTTCCTTGTCTTGGAGTGTACGGGTAGAAAGGCTCGCCTGAGAGAAGACAAACATTAGTGAGTGCTGTAAGGATGTAGCAGTGAACCGAATGTTCTGATAAACGTTTTCCAAGAAGCAGATCTCTAGAAAGTCGAGGGAATTTTCGTGAACAATAAATTCATTGGTTCAACGGATGGATAGTGAATTCAAAGACTATAACAGAAGGTGAAGGAGGTACCACACCTTCCGTTTATCTGTGCAGCTTATCACTTGTGACATCATGTCGCAGTGTAAACAGCGCAGTTTAGATGGGCTAAAAAGTGTGCGCATAGGGACCCTCTTTTGCAAAGACTAGCAGCAGTCTTTATTGCCGAGTCTGTTCAGTTGTCGACCTGTTTTTGAACGAATTCGATAACTATGGACTCAAAAAACATAAACAAAACACTTTGCAAGTAGATTTTATTGGCTGCTACTTTGCGATACTGCAAGGGTTTGTTGTTACAATGTTTTAAATAAACGTGACAGCATACCATGCTACTGCAAGTTGCATCACTGGTTCTTCTGCCACCGTTTGCACGTAATTCAGAACAAATTTAGAAACAAACCTGAAACAAGTGAAGGTAGAATCGAAGTAAAATCGAATGGACCTTAATTAAAGGAATCCTGAAGAAATTCCGTCCATATAATTGTATATATTTTATGACAGTAACATACGACAGATAACTAAACAGAAAAACGGAAGGTAGAGCAATCTTCATCCATTAAGAATTGGAAAGAAAATCTTTGCTGTTATGATCTCAAAACTAATTCAACCTTCGTTACCTATATCTTTATGACGACACTTGAAGCAAACGAAAAGACGAATCTTTCTTTGACTTAAGAAAGGTGATGAATCTCGACATAATGTGTAACATAGAAAGGCTTAATGTGTATCAGATAATTAATTATAAGTGTTTCAACATGACCTTGTGTGTTTCCCAAAATATATGACTACTTAAACGAACCCAAAAAAATGGAAAGATTTTTAGTATCGGGAAACCAAATATTGAACAAATTCATAATCTTTTATGCAAAAATAAATAAATAAAATCTACAGAAATATTTGAAAGCCCGATTGATAGACTCTTGTAGTCCGATCATGAAGACTATTTCTTTAAGCCTATATATTTTTGAGGGATATATGTTTAACGTACTTGGACCCTTGGCTTTGGCTCAGGTAAGACTACGTCCTCACCAGGTGCGCGCTTTGAAAAGACTGCCTTATTGACAGTTGCTTGAACAGTTCCCCGCCAATCTTTGTCATGGGGCCTTCACTGTAATATATCTGTACTATCCTAAATAAGTAATGACCTACATGTTTTATATGTTCATAATGCGGATTGGGAGCTGATTCGGTAGTAAGGACCGATTATCATGGGCGTATATAGGAAATAATTTCGGGAGGGGCTGGGAAAATTTCGGGCGGGGGCTGAGGTCATTTCAGGGGTATGGAATATGAAAAATTTAGAGCTTGGAATAGTTTTAGGCAACTAAAACGCTATTACCCCTGAAATAAACTATTTTTTATTAACTAAGTGATCTTATTTAATTTATTTTTAAGGTTTTTATGACACATTTTTACCATCAAATGAAAATTTCGGGAGGGGCTGCAGCCGCCCCTTATATACGCCCATGCCGATTATTTCTGAAACCTCAAAAAAATATTCTAAGAAAAAATATTATTTTACGAGCCCATTTTTTTAGTCCAAAATGGCCGTAGAAATTCATATATTTATGTATAAAAACACACTAGTTCACGGTTTTACCAGTTAAAATGTCGTAAAGTGAACTTCCAAGCGGAAATGGGTTGACCTCTGGGATTTAGGTGAGATACAATTTGGAATGAAACGTTAGGAACAGGGCTTTTGCGAGATATTACAAAGGGAATATTTAGGTCGTTATGTAGGGGTTTGTTGGTGCATTATCTATATATATGGTACTAAACTCTTGAGTTTTAATTTCCACCCTAAAGTAAAAACGTGTAGGTCAGTTCCTGGCGACAAATCGCGGTGAATTTCATTGTCAAGGATCCATTGAAGGGATATTGAAATAAGGCAAGTCATGTTTCATTTTGATATGCTTCAGAAATTGAGTTTATTTGCCAATGATAAAAACTTTCTCCAGTACTGAGGGAACGTCTTGTCAGCAAAAGGGAAACCGTTCTGGCGTGGGAAATCACAAGTAATGCTTGGACCAACAATTAAACAGGTCTACGGAAAAAAATTATCTGCATGGGATATTTTTTATCATTTTTAACTTTCGAGGAGTGCTGGTTTAAGAAAATGATAAGATCTTTCCGATGCAATACATTTGAAAAATATGCCGCAGGTCCAACTAGCAGGAACTACGTCGTCTTAGCGTGTTTGTATTTAATGGTTACGCATTGTGTTATTTGGACTAGACATAATTAATGTATCATCTTCATTGATAGGAAACTAGCACTTCCTAAACTTCAAAAACCGTTTTCTCCGACTGGCGTGATCCTAGCAGAAAACGTGGCTAGCGAGATCCTAGCCAGAACAATTTCTGTATGAACTATGATAGGGTTTGGAAAGGGCACAACATTTCACAGTTTTTGATGATATTTAAGAAAAAGTCCGTCACGCAGGAGCTGCATAACTAAGCACTTTCCTCAGAATTTGGGTAGTGTAGACTGCTTTCCAGAACAATTTGCTTAAAATATCCTACATAAATAAAATAAAAACATAAATAGTTCTCTTTTAAATTTGTAATGAGTAACTGATCAATTATTAATTTGCTTCCAGAATTATGTTTACACATGGTACCTACTACACTACGTAATAAATACAAAAAACCTCATATTATCGTATTTTGATCTAACGCAGGAACAGGATACAGTCCATCTAGAGGTAGAAAGCGCTCCTTGCGGCGGCTTTGTGAACCTACGTCTGGCGGGCTTTTCTATTGAAATATATTACAAAGTAAACCCCCGCTTTCCGATTGACCGATTCAGCTCATTTTTACAACACTTCTTTCTCATGAGTTACCCACGACGTATACCGCGTTTCGTTACAATACAGCAGAGATTACGACCGGTATGAGTATATTAGGAATTTGGGTCCGGAGTAAACCCCCCCTTCTAATGAACCCATTTTGTTTATTTTTACACATATTTACCTGTAGATTACCACTATGAATACCGAGTTTCGTCGAAATATACCAAAAATCACGGCTGGTAGTGGCGAATTGGTATTGTGGGTCCGGAGTAAACCCCCCCCCCCCCTCCTAATGAACCGATTTAGTTCATTTTTATATCTCACTTTTCTCTCTATATTACCACTAAGAATACCAAGTTTCGTTGAAATATTACGACTGACATGGTCAAATTAGTGTTTTGGTTTCGGGGTAAACCCCCCCCCTTCCGGAGGACCGACTTTGTTAGTTAACGAACTCGTTCAATCGTTTGCTAATTGAATGCTATATACCAAGTTTCGTGACGAAAAAACAAAAACTCTGGCCGCTATCGTGTTTGACAGACATATATATATATATATATATATATATATATATATATATATATATATATATATATATAAATAATATATATATATATGTATATAAATTTTAACGGGGGTCATTTTCGGTGTCTACTTGGTAGGATCGATAAAGATTTGAAGAAATTTTTCAAAATTCCGTCATGAGTCCAACCTCAATAGCTACTTTCCTTCGGAGGAAAGTGCTAAAAGAAAAGAAAAGAAAGGCCTAAAAGTGGACCTAACTACCGTTATATATATTTTTTGTATTGAATACTTCCTATTCTTCAGACGTATCCAAAATACATCTATCTTACAATTAGTTTAAAAATGGTCAAACTAGTGTATTTTGACTAGTTTTATTCGAGTCCACGCAAATCTATAGGTTATTGGATCGCCAAACAGTGTTACGGTGTGCAGATTCTGCTGGTTAAAGAATTCGACTTTTCATTTTTGACAAAGTATTTCTATTTTTAATTAATTAATTCAAAATTAAATTGTAGAGTAGAGTGTATATATACGCCAATTGAAACGTTGAAAGCGTCGAGAGCGAGATTTCCTATCTACTGAGGGGCTGGAACATATTAAACATTTACTCTGATTTCAGGTAGTAAAAATACATAAGAAACGGAAAGAAATTTTTTGGGACAGACATGTGGTATTTTTTATTATCGTTCTATTTTTTCATGTGTTTAATTTTGAACCATTAGCACCGGGCTTTTCTGAATTACAAGCCGAACCTATTCCTGAAAAGTTCAGATAGCTTCAAGCGGTAATTTTATGTATATATTATATTTATTTATTTTTTTTATGTTAGTCTTTTTTTAATTATTATTTAATATTTATATTAATTATTGCATCAAAATGACTCATATACCGTGTATCAAAGTAATCAAAATATTTCCTAGTATCCTTTCCGGATACTTCCGTAAAGGATGACACACTTACTTTAAAATAAACTCCCACGATGGAGGGTTACTGAAGCGTGGAAAACAGGAAAAAATCAGGTCTTCAAACTGGCCTTAAAGAATTAAATTATTCATTTAATGGTTATACTGCAACATTGGTTATTTGAAAAAAGTAACTGGTCAAAAATCTTAGTCGTTTAAAATAAATAATACTACAAAATTAAATAATGTAAAAATATAAATAAAATAAATTATGTTAAAAAAATAAAATATAAAAAATAAAATCAATTCAATTTTAGAGAATCTTAATGTTTATAAGGTATTTAAATATTATGGCTACCATCTGTTTGGTGTTCAGTCAAGACAAAAGTTGACTAAATATTCCTAGGTTTTATAGTAAGAGTCCTGTTACGATATTTGCAAATAGGTCTGTGTTTTCCATTCATTAAATACGAGTGAGTAAGAAATGTGCGCCCAAAGCGTGGTCTGTTCAATATGATTGATCACTTTGTTGGAATCAAGTGAGTTGGGTGTTTATTGGTTTCATTTGTGTTTCGACCAAGGTTCAACAGGTGGCTTTATTATTAGCAATTTGGTTTCTATTAATTTATAGTATTTTTTCCAATGAACTGCATCGGATCTGCTAATGTCTAATGTATATTCCCAAGTGGTTTCTTCGACCTAGGCTTGTTCTGCGTGGTTTTGTATCCTAGCGTAGAGATTTCGAATCGTGCATGTTTACATTTACTCTTAGACCATATGACAAGCCAGAAGCATGAGTAAGAGATTAGAGTGGACTAGATGAAGTGGTTCTGTGGGAGAGCCGATAGAGTTCATCTCATTACTCTTTCTTTCTCCCGCTAAAAGATTAGCCTCTACTCTAATTGGCCTGTGAAAGGCGCCACACTGACACGTGCCTACGCACTTGTCCTATCTTCTTCTCTAAATAAACAAACCTTTATTTGTTATGATTCGTTAATATTATTTTAGTCTTCAAAGAACTCATGGGGAACCCTTCATTAATTCCTTTTGATTCTTTTTCCATCTACCCCAGAATATAAAAAAAATGCAAATATCATGCTAGGTAGGGCCGATGAAAAAAAAAAAAAAGTGCAAAAAATCTCAAAAGGAGGGTCTCTCCGTGTTCTAGTGGCTAACGCTTTGGATTCTCATGCGGGAGATCGAGTTCGAGTCTCGCCTGGAACAGGGATTTTTCTCATTTCAGGGCCTGTTGAATAAATTTCAGGCTGTACCGTGGATATCCGCGCTAATGGCCCAGATGTCGGTGCGCCTTAAAAAAACAAGGAAGAGCAAACGGATTTTCCCCTTAAAAATTAAAATTGTCCTCCATCAATCTCGGTATCTACTATATATTTGTCAAATACCACTCTCACTGACTTAGTGTCCTATCATCGCCTAGCCCAAACTACTTGGCAGAAAAAATTGGAATTTTGCATGGACACTGGCTAAGAAAGGATTTTTTGATATTCAGATTTTTATGTATTTTTAGAGGGGTTTTAAAGAGCATGCTCGCCTAGGCAGAATTCGTTGCCAGGACGATAAGAGAACATCTGTTACCGTACTGTACCCATCAGCATCCCCAGTCAGAACACTTCTTGGTAATGCTCGCAAATATAATGGGCGTTTCAAAATGATATCTGAGAAACATAAAGTTTTAAATTTTAACGTACATTTATTATTGACCACGAAATTTAATCTGTATTGGTTACACTGCTGTTAGCTCATGGGCGTATATAGGAAATAATTTCAGGGGGCTGGGAGAATTTCGGGGGTGGGGGGGGTGGGAGCATATCCGGGGTATGAAATACTAACAATCTAGAACTTGGAATAGTTAGCCAACTAAAGCACTATTACACCAACAAAACGAATATTTTTTCTGTACTAAGAGATCTTATTTAATTTTTTTTTTTTTTTTTTTTCAGGGTTTTATGACAAATTTTTACCGATGAAATAAAAATTACGAGGGGGGGGGGCTGCAGCCCCCTCAGCCCCCCCCTTATATACGCCCTTGAGTAACTTATAGATAACGGGTTGTCTCTAGGTTATCTGTTTCTTGACACTGGTCCGGAGCAACCCAGTGTCAAGAAACAAAGCAAACAACTATGCTTTGATTACTTATCAATTGATGTATAACATATAGTATGGGGGTCTCCCGTGGTCTAATGGCTAGCGCCTTGGATTCATAAGCGGGAGATGGTGGGTTCGATTCCCAACCTCCGGCAGGAATTTTATCATCCCACGGCTCGCTGGTAAAATTCCTCGCTGCACCCTGGTTGTCGGCGCTAATGACCTAGATGTAGATGCGCCGTAAAAAAAAAAAAAAAAAAAAAAAAAAAAAAAAAAAAAAAAAAAAAAAAAAAAAAAAAAAAAAAAAACATATAGTATGATGGGAACCATGCTGAATTAAACTGCAAAAAATTATACAGGGTGTTCAAAACTCGATTGTCACCCCCTCTTTTCCCACAATTTTTGAAATTTAAAAACGAAACTTGATGGGTCTTAACGTGGTCGAATGTACTTTCATTGGACCTAATGCTAAAGCGCACCAATGAGTAACAAATTGCCAAAAACCAATAAAACCCTTGTTTTTCGTCACTTTTCTGCCAATAACGTAGAAAGTATGCCCGTAATGAAAAAAGTAGTTGATATAAACGTTGTAGAGGATTAAATTTACTTTCCAAAAAGTACCTTTAAATGCCTAAAATATTAATAGGAATGGAGCAAACCACACTTTTGTTTTTGAAGTTTTCAGAAAAGTTTATTATCAACGTGATCTACGCTTCAGTAAATCTTAATAAACATTTCCTAAACTATTTTTGCTCCACCTACTTTTGGATTTAAGAACGTTTAAAGAAAAAATCAAATTCAATTACTTTATAAAGGCATTGAAATAATAAATTTAAAGCAATAGAACTCACCTAATGATTAGAATTACGTAGTAATTATTTTTGTGTTGTACGATTTTTTTTTGTTTTTGTTTTTTTACGGCGCCTTGACATCTAGGCCATTAGCGCCGACATCCAGGGTGCAGCGAGGAATTTTCCCAACGAGCCGTGGGATAAGAAAATTCCTGCCGCCGCACAGTGGGCCAAACTACTTTTCGTGTTTCGAAAAGGCTACAGCCTCCAAACCTTAACCGATTTCAATGAATTTTTTAAATGAAAGCTAATACAATTTAGAACAGCCTTGTCAGACCAGATTTTTTTTTGTTTCCACTGTTTATTAAATTACGTAAAAATAATTAACAAACTTTAACAATCAAACATAAAATAATATGTTATTTTTTATCTAACTTAATATCAGCATTGATATCGTTGAAAATAAACATTCAAACCCTGATTAGACTTGGAAAAAATCAGACTGACATCTTTAAAACGTAAATTTATCATAATTCAACAAAGAGAATTATTGAAATAATGTGATTTTTAAATGAGTTAATAATAAATTTTTATTTTTTCCAAGTCTAATCAGGGGTTGAATGTTTAATTTCAACGATATCAGTGTTGATATTAAGATACATGAAAAATAAAATATTATTTTATGTTTGATTGTAAAAGTTTGTGAATTATTTACACGTAATTTAATAAACAGGAGAAACAAAAAACTAAATTTTATTAGCTTTCATTTAAAAAAAAATCATTAAAACCGGTTAATAGGAGGCTGTAGTCTTTTTTGAAACACGAAAAGTAGCTGCACCCTGGATGTCGGCGCTAATGGCCTAGATGTCCAAGGTACCTTTAAAAACAAAAAAAAAATCGCCCAACATAAAAATAATTACTACGAAATTCTAATCATTAGGTGAGTTCTATTACTTTAAATTTATTATTTTAATACCTTTATAAAGTAATTGAATTTGATTTTTTCTTCGAACGTTCTTAAATCCAAAACTAGGTGGAGCAAAAATAGTTTAGGAAATGTTTATTAAGATTTACTGAAGCGTAGATCACGTTGATAATAAACTTTTCTGAAAACTTCAAAAACAAAAGTGTGGTTTGCTCCATTCCTATTAATATTTTAGGCTTTTAAAGGTACTTTTTGGAAAGTAAATTTAATCCTCTACAACGTTTATATCAACTACTTTTTTCATTACGGGCATACTTTCTACGTTATTGGCAGAAAAGTGACGAAAAACAAGGGTTTTTGGCAATTTGTTACTCATTGAGGTGATTTAGCGAAAAAATGACAGATATAAAATCGACATAAAATTCAATTCTCTACAATAATCCGTCATAAAAATAACCCCTTTCCATTGGAGATTCCAGAGTTAGGGTCTCTGGAGAAGAGAGGTCGTGCATTAGGTCCAATGAAAGTACATTCGACCACGTTAAGACCCACCAAGTTTCGTTTTTAAATTTCAAAAATTGTGGAAAAAATGGGGGTGTCAATCGAGTTTTGAACACCCTGTATAACAGCGTTACTTTTGATGATACATTTTTTAACACAATAAAAAAACTACTTATCTGCCGTGACGAAGCACGGGCATTCAACTAGTTTTTCATATAATTTAGTTTAGTAGGTAGGAATAATAAAAAAAAACAAAAACAGATGATGTATTGAAGAAAATTAAGTTTAATGCTTTGTTTCAATATAGATGAGGAAATCTGGGCAGAATATATTTTTCAAGGGAAAATCCACTTACTATATACTACTGATAACTGTTTCCTACGAGACACTATTTCCTGATGTCTAGTTTACACGACCTTAGTACTTGTCATTAGTGCTTGACCCTGGCTTAGTGACAAGTGACAATAAGTCTTTCACACGTTATGAACAAGTAGCGTTTAGTACACTTCGTCCGTACAGCCGTTGTTCTTGAGGTGACAAGAAACAACTGCATAATAGAATTAATTAATAAATGTTTTGTATAGACATTTTTTCTTTTTTTTTTAATTTTAACGTCCATTATTATGAGCTAAGACTTTTAGGACGGGATCACTATAGTTTAACACCCTTTTCTGGTCAAAATAGGGCGGATGCCTTTTCTTTTTTCTAAAGAAAAGCCACCACTCCATAGTGGTAATCGAACCCGCGACCCTTGGCAAAGAGTGTTAAGTGCTCACGGCTTAACACTCACGGCCACCAGGCCTCCGAAATTTATTTTTTGTTTGGTTTTAATCATTTAGTAATCATGATCACTCTTATTAATCTAGACTCCGTCTGTAGAAGGTGCGCTTAAGGCGGGGATGTAAATTTCTTGAAATAACTGCTCCTGAAGAGATTTTCAGAACCCATAGTTCACGAAAATACCGATGGTTCAAATTATATATATATATATATATATATATATATATATATATATATATATATATATATATATACACATATAGATAGATATATATATGTATAACTAAGTTGATAATGTGGCAATACAACTCCTACTACACCAACCTCAGATGTGATTATTTTATCACATAAAGGCGATAACACAATTAAAATGTTCTTTGAAGGAAATAAAAAACAATAATTAAATCAGACGTGATGAATTAAGAATTTGTAAAGTGTATCTGTACTGTTTATGTTAATATTTAGTTTTACATGTAGTCAGTGAGTTCGAGTAGTATATGATTGTATAAATCTTAATAGTGTATATTACTCAATTTCAGATAGTTACTATGAAGAATTAATCAATATTATATTGTCGTCATATTCGGTCAAACAAGTTTCTGTATTTTAAGTAATTGTAAATCTTGTCTATATATTGGCTCCCATCAGAGAGTAACTCAGTCATGTTGTCCGGTAAGTCATAGTTCTGTAGATGTGGTTAATGAATCTCATGAAACTACAAACCATTCTAAAAATGATGATGGTTGTTTAAAACATCCTAAAATATCACAATTAAAAGAAAACAAATAATATAATCCATCAATTTTAGGAGGTGAGTTCTCTGGTGTCCCGACCTCGCAGGAATATCTTGATATGGGAGAAATGATTATAAGAGAACCAAAGCATGCAAGGGAAAGTAATTATGAACATGCTGATTTAAAATTAACATTGGATATCTTAAACCAAGAAAGCACTGAGCGACTGGAATTCATGGAAAAATTCCTGAGAATTATGTCTCTTAAGAGAGATCGTCCTCCTCGAGCCTTTGAAAGAAATCTGGTAGTAGCACCACCCGACAAGTGGAGAGCCGTCCGAATGAAAATGAAGGTGTGGAAAGAATGGAAAGATCTGGAAGTAATGAAAATACGAACTGTCTGCAGCAGAGACAACCTCGAAAACCAAAAAGATCGAAGAAGAATGTGGCCAGGAAAAAGTAAATAGACAATAAGAATGTAATTTTTCCCATGATTTTTTCTTTATAGTAGGCACTATTTTAATTAAAACAGCTGTTTTTCGATAAAAACGTTCCTGATTATTTGGGTTTTTTCCGCCTTACTTCCTCTGTTTCTGTGTTCTAAAATTGGTTTTATTGTATTTAGGTTTTTCTTCTTTTGTTTTGTTTTTAATATTATCTGTGTTGATTATTAGGTTTTGAAGTCAAATTTCTATGTGAACCATTTCAGCCGCCTGCGTTGTGAAGTTCCTCAAATAAATAAATAATGTGGCAATAATATTTCATTTCGTATGTTTCAAGTTTTATTGACGCCTCTTCAGGATGACTTAAAAACAATGATAAATTACAGCCTTAACCTTACAGTACCTTGCTGCAGGAAGGGCCACATCTAGACTGAAAGATCAATCTTGGTTACTGTAAGTCAGCTGTTCATATTCAGTTATATCCTGGTATTTACAGCAGCCATGATTGATCTTATCTGTCTAGACGTTTGGTCTGCCTGCAGATAGCATTTACTCTAAGTTCACCTCTAAAAACTGATTTTCAGTTTGCATACATTGAAACGATTGATTCAGTTTTTTTTTTCTAGATGTTAGACATTCATTCAAACTGGGATATTTAAATTTTGGTAGCGTTTGGAGTTATGGAAGTAAACAAAACAAATATTTTATTAACATACATATTATTAACAGGAAACCGTGGTAAGTAGACGGTATGGATTCGAAAACTTAATATATGTTCTACAAAAACGGTCCTAAAGTAAATTTTGATGGGACGATCTCCGGCAGAGAAATAAGTACTAAAAAGTTCAAAAGTGCTAATTTCGTTGATTTGTGTTTGTCTTCCTCCATTTTCAGTTACTTGTTCATTATATAATTGATGTTAGTTCTAAAATGAATTTGCCAGTAAAAGAAGATAGGTAATCCAGAAACAATTGTTAGTTGTTTGTTATAGAACATTCAGAGCGGGTGTCGAATATGCCAAGTGAGTAATTTCCGCTAGTCTTAGTTTTCGGTGCTTGTTGGCACTTTTTTTTCAAGATTTCATTGTAGTAGATGTTTAAATTGCTCACAAAGTATTGCCTATATGTATTCCATGCTTTCCAAATGACACTAGTAATAAGGAAACGCGCTAAAATGACGCAGTTTGTGAGAGTCGGACTGAAACATAATACGATTTCTTGAGTCGGTAATCTCTTGAAAGGCTTCATTAACGAACGAGATAAAGTAAAGCGACTACCTAATAGTATTATGGTATAGAAAAAAAGTCCGACTCGCAGGAACTGCAGCATCTTAGCGCGGTTCCGTTCATGTCCCTAGTGCCATTTGATAAGCTTAGAAAAGAAATAAACTTATTTTTTTTTTATATATCTCGTGAAAATTGTCAAAATCCTCTCGAATATCTCGAATAAAAGTGATATTAAGGCGTCAGGGACACCGACAGTAATTAACTTTTACACAGATGCGGAAATTACACAATCCGGCTCTCATTCTAAAGCAAAGCTCTATAAATCAATACAAAATATGCCTAATAAAGCCTTTCTAGAGGGTACAGAAGCATGGGCATATATGAGGGGGGGCTGAGGGGGCTGCAGCCCCGTCCCGAAATTTTGAATTAATGATGAAAACTTCTCGTAAAACCCTTAAAAATAAATTAAATAAGATCACTTAGTTCATAAAACATATTTTATTTTACGTGTAATAGCGTTTTAGTTGCCTAAAACTATTCCAAGCTCTAAATATTTAGTATTCCATGCCCTGGAAATGGTCTCAGCCCCCCCCCCGAAATTGTTTTTATATACGTCCATGTACAGAACCTTTTTTGTAGAGCATTTAGTAAGCTTTCGAATGGTAATCTTCCGCTTCACAAGATTGTCAACGGTTTTCGAGATACTAACGAAAGTATACAAAGTTACCAAAACTTTTTTTTGTCTGTTAATAAAATATTTTATTCTAACTCTTCCTTTACCCTAAACGTAACAAAAATTTCAACATATTAGTGTTGATGAAATTCGAACACGCAGAAAATGTTTCAACTGTATCCCATAATCTAAGTACCAAATTCAAAGACAAACAACCCTCCCTAGGAAGGACGCTAGGCAGTTGAAAAGCTAAATCTTGGAAATCCATATCTCTAACATTAAATTGATTTCTTATTTTTCTTAACCTGTTTTATTTTCAAATACATTATCCAACTCTAAGCAATTAAAAAATAACAAGGAATAAAAATATAAAATTTTAGGTACTTTCAACACTTGTTCACACTGAGTAAAACAATATAAACAGATCTAAGGTTTTACACGGTAGCTGGTGAAAGAATGAATGAGGTCTCGTATTGCAATTCTCTGTATGCAGGGTCTACTTCCAGGTAGTCGTCATATACTTTTACTGCCCTTTACCGTTACTCAGAAAGCTCTTTGTGTTTACAAACAAAGGACTCGGTATAGACCACCCGTATTAACCCAAAAGTGATTATGTCAAGCTTGATAAACTTCCTGAATTAAATTAAGGAATTTAAGAGTGCTTAAAATAGGTTCTTGATCTAGTCAAAAAATTCAAGGAGAATTACACCACGAATAGAAAATTTCGGCCAAACAGAAGGAAAATAACAATAACAAGGATAGTTAAACTTCGTTTTCAAAGATTGTTAGTTGTAACACAAAAACGGTCACTCATGATTCTAATAAATTAACTGTGAAGGGTGATTACACAAATATTCCTGTTGGGGCTTTAAAGCTTCAACTCAAAAAACATATTAACCCACAGGTAATATCTAGATATTCGTACGGCATCTTCGAATTCTAACAAACAAAATATTGCTTCTAATTATACGTATCCTGTTTACTGACAAATACATTTGACTACTATAAGAAATTACAAAAATGACGAGCAGTGAAAAAACTGCGGGAAACACACAAATAGATCCGTTTAAATAAACGAAACTAACTAACTAAGTTTTAAGCACTTATTTCTCCTAATGTGACGACCCCATCAAACATTTCTTCAAAACATTTTTCCACGATTTCCTAACCCTTTTTGAGATATTAATGAAAATATACGAAGAGGGCCTAATAGATATTCATACGGGATCTGAGAATCCCAAGATTCCGCAAAAATAAAATATTCTAATTTTACGTATCCTGTTTTTTTTTTTTTTTTTTTTTTTTTTTTTTTTTTTTTTTTTTTTTTTTTTTCTCTTTTTTTTACGGCGCATCTACTTCTGGGTCATTAGCGCCCGTATCCTGTGTTATTGGCAAATACATTTGACTACTATAAGCAATAGCAAACAATAGGGAATATGCCAAAGAACTCGGATTAGGAGCCTCGACAGTTTCAAGACATTTGAAGGAAATCGGCAAATCCAAAACTGACATTTCATACGGTACAGCCTGATATATTTCTAACAATGAATTGTTTTTCTTATTTTAATTAATCTGTTTTATTGTCAAATACATTATCCAACCATAAGAAATGAAAAAATAGGAATAAAAACAGACCAAAAGAACCGTATGAAATAAACGAAATCAATTACTTCAAAGTTTAAGCACTTATTTCATCCGATTGACATCGCTTATTCAAAACTTTCTTCAAAACCTTTTTTGTAGACCATTTAGTAAGCTTTCGAATGGTAACCTTTCGCTTCCCAAGATTTTCAATCGTTTTCAAGATATTAATGGAAGTATACGAAGTTCCCAAAATTTGCATTATTTCTAGCAACAGAAAATTGGTCTCATTTTTCCTATCCTGTTTTACATACAAATACATTTTCCCAACATAAGAAATTACAAAAATAAAAAGCAATAAAAAACCTAGGGAAAGAGACAAAAATTACAAAAAGAACGACAAAAACCCGTTCATAAGAAAAAAAGTCCGACTCGCAGGAACTGCATAATCTTAGCGCGGTTCCGTTCTTATCTCTAGACTCATTTAAAATTATTAAAATAGAAGCTGTTATTATTTTGGGTCCACATTTCTAGAAAGCATGAAGATTAGATAGTTAGCCGTCGAGGTGATAAGTAAAGATGGAATGGCTGGGATTCGGCTAAAGAAACCTCAATACGATTTTTGTTAAAAAATCTATATTTAGGACGTTTTGGCTACTCATTGGTAGCCTTCGTCAGCAATGAAAGTGCCGGGAGGCAGAGGAGGACCAACGTTCCATCACAGTTCCATCTTTACTTTCAAGAAAGGTCTTATTTACGATCTTACCTGGATACCCATCCAGGGTATCCAGCCCTAGGAAGGACCCCGCTAGGCATTTGAAAAGCTATCTATCTCTAAGATTAAATTGTTTTTCTTATTTTTCTTAACCTGATTTATTATCAAATACATTATCCAACTACAAACAGTTAAAAAATAATAAGGAATAAAAACAGACAAAAAGAAAAGTTCGAATAAGCGAAATCAATTACTTTAAAGTTTTAAGCACTTATTTCTCCGATTGACATCGTCTAATCAAAACTTTTATTAGAACCTTTTTTTTAGAGAATTTAGTAAGCTTTCTAATGGTATTCTTCCGTTTACAAAGATTCTCAACCTTTTTCGAGATATTAAGGAAAGTATACAAAGTTACCAAAACTTTTTATGTCTGTTAATAAAATATTTTATTCTGACCCTTCCTTAACTCCAAACGTAACGTAAATTTCAACATATAAGTTTTAATGAAAGTAGAACATGCAGAAAATTTTTCAACTGAATCCCATGATTCTAAGTACCTAAACCAAAAACGGTATTCAAAAACTATTTTTCCAATTTTCTCGAAAACGGTTAATGCTATCGCCTTGAAAATGGTTTCATTCGTTTTCCTAGCCCAAGAAGCCTATAAAACGAGTACTTACAAGCTTATGAACTCAAAAACGTAAGCGTTACGATTTTTTCTGCGCGAATTTCGCCCCAAACGCCATCTTCCAGTGGGCGGATTTTGCTGGTTAACGAACTTGACCTTTCAAATTGGACGATGGATTTTTGTACCAAATTTCATCAAAATCGGACCATCAGGGAAGCCAGAAATGAGCGAACAGACAAATATATATATATATATATATATATATATATATATATATATAAATATATACATATATATATATATACAAATTTGAACCACCGTTATTTTCGGTCTCTAGGGGTTCTGAAACGCGAAATTTTTTGGTCGGCACTTCCGGATTGTTTCATTGTATCAACCTTATAAGCGGGGTTCCTCCCTATGGGGGAGGGAGGAACCGCGCTAAAAACAGACGTATTTGAAGATTTAAGCACTTATTTCTCCGATTGACATAACCTAATCAAAAATAGTTTTAGAATCTTTTTTGTAGAAACTTTAGTAAGCTTTCAAATAGTTTCTATCTACTTACCACGATTTCCCAACCGTGTTCGCGATATTAATGAAAGTATACAAAGTTCCCAAAACTTTTCATGTCTGTTAATAAAATATTTTATTCTAACCCTTCCTTAACTCCAAACGTAACAAAACTTTCAACATATTAGTTTTAATGAAAGAAGAACATGCAGATAATGTTTCAACTGAATCCCGTGATTCTAAGTACCCAAACCAAAAACGGTATTCAAAAACTATTTTTCCAATTTTCTCGAAAACGGTTAAAGCTATCGCCTTGAAAATGGTTTCATTCGTTTTCCTAGCCCAAGAGGCGTATAAAAAGAGTCCTTACAAGCTTATGAACTCAAAAACGTAAGCGTTACGATTTTTTTTGCGCGAATTTCGCCCCAAACGCCATCTTCCAGTGGGCGGATTTTGCTGGTTAACGAACTTGACCTTTCAAATTGGACGACAGATTTTTGTACCAAATTTCATCAAAATCGGACCATTCGTCTTCTATTTAGAGAGCGAACAGACAAATATATATATATATATATAAATAAATATATACATATATATATATATATATATATATATATATATATATATACAAATTTGAACCACCGTTATTTTCGGTTTCTAGGGGTTCTGAAACGCAAAATTTTCTAGTCGGCACTTCCGGATTGTTTCATTGTATCAACCTTATAAGCGGGGTTCCTCCCTATGGGGGAGGGAGGAACCGCGCTAAAACGGTAGCTGATGCTTGGAGTCATTTGGTCACCTCCTGGTGCTCTCTGGTTTTTATAAAGCTTGTCAGTTTTTTACTGCAGTGGGATGTGTTTCAACGCATCTTGATCCAGGATAAGGGTGTCTGTAGACAACACATCGTCTAGGTCTCGCTCCTGCTTTACACACGCTTCGTAATGAGATTTTTTTTGAATTGTGTAGATAGCTGTTGTGAGAAATCTCTTGTATGATTGTAGACTTTTTTATTAGTTATACGAATTGGAATATTTACGAATTGATGGGCTTACTGCAAAGAGGAGAGCTCCAATTATTCTAGTTTTGGGCAAATAAAAAAGTTTGCGAAATGGCAGGAGTTGCTCCCCAAAAGTGTTTAAAAAATTAACTTAAATCACGAAAATAAACACAGTATTACTTTTATTTATTTCATGTTTTTTTTCGCTCTAGAATTCCAATTACATTATAAAATTGAGAGATAATCTCAGTTCTGAGTATATCGTTAGAAAGCTAATTAAATTTTACAACTTTTGTGAAATTCAGGAGTCTGCAGAATTTATTTTGGTAGAGTAGTGATTTTCGAAGAGTTGACGCTTACCAGAAGCTTTCTACTTTTAGAAGAATGGTAGAAGCTTTCTGCTTCTACCATTTCTACTTTTAGAATTGATATTACGGTTTGAATGATATTATTATAAACATTGAATGTGCATTAGCCTTAAAATGCTGATTTCAAAAATGTAATTAATCTTTGAAAAAAAAAAGGTGTAAAAGCAAATAAAATTGGAGTTGTACTACAAAAAGCACGGGTTTTCCTAAAGAACCTTTAGAATGGCATATATCCGGAACGGATTGAGATAGAAATGTGTGGTTGGTGTTGTTGTACTACAAAAAGCACGGGTTTTTCTAAAGAACCTTTAGAATGGCATATATCTGGAACAGATTGAGATAGAAATGTGTGGTTGGTGTTGTTGTACTACAAAAAGCACGGGTTTTTCTAAAGAACCTTTAGAATGGCATATATCTGGAACGGATTGAGATAGAAATGTGTGGTTGGTGTTGTTGTACTACAAAAAGCACGGGTTTTTCTAAAGAACCTTTAGAATGGCATATATCCGGAACGGATTGAGATAGAAATGTGTGGTTGGTGTTGTTGTACTACAAAAAGCACGGGTTTTTCTAAAGAACCTTTAGAATGGCATATATCTGGAACAGATTGAGATAGAAATGTGTGGTTGGTGTTGTTGTACTACAAAAAGCACGGGTTTTTCTAAAGAACCTTTAGAATGGCATATATCCGGAACGGATTGAGATAGAAATGTGTGGTTGGTGTTGTTGTACTACAAAAAGCACGGGTTTTTCTAAAGAACCTTTAGAATGGCATATATCTGGAACGGATTGAGATAGAAATGTGTGGTTGGTGTTGTTGTACTACAAAAAGCACGGGTTTTTCTAAAGAACCTTTAGAATGGCATATATCCGGAACGGATTGAGATAGAAATGTGTGGTTGGTGTTGTTGTACTACAAAAAGCACGGGTTTTTCTAAAGAACCTTTAGAATGGCATATATCTGGAACAGATTGAGATAGAAATGTGTGGTTGGTGTTGTTGTACTAGAAAAAGCACGGGTTTTTCTAAAGAACCTTTAGAATGGCATATATCCGGAACGGATTGAGATAGAAATGTGTGGTTGGTGTTGTTGTACTACAAAAAGCACGGGTTTTTCTAAAGAACCTTTAGAATGGCATATATCTGGAACGGATTGAGATAGAAATGTGTGGTTGGTGTTGTTGTACTACAAAAAGCACGGGTTTTTCTAAAGAACCTTTAGAATGGCATATATCCGGAACGGATTGAGATAGAAATGTGTGGTTGGTGTTGTTGTACTACAAAAAGCACGGGTTTTTCTAAAGAACCTTTAGAATGGCATATATCTGGAACAGATTGAGATAGAAATGTGTGGTTGGTGTTGTTGTACTAGAAAAAGCACGGGTTTTTCTAAAGAACCTTTAGAATGGCATATATCCGGAACGGATTGAGATAGAAATGTGTGGTTGGTGTTGTTGTACTACAAAAAGCACGGGTTTTTCTAAAGAACCTTTAGAATGGCATATATCTGGAACGGATTGAGATAGAAATGTGTGGTTGGTGTTGTTGTAATACAAAAAGCACGGGTTTTTCTAAAGAACCTTTAGAATGGCATATATCCGGAACGGATTGAGATAGAAATGTGTGGTTGGTGTTGTTGTACTACAAAAAGCACGGGTTTTTCTAAAGAACCTTTAGAATGGCATATATCTGGAACAGATTGAGATAGAAATGTGTGGTTGGTGTTGTTGTACTACAAAAAGCACGGGTTTTTCTAAAGAACCTTTAGAATGGCATATATCTGGAACGGATTGAGATAGAAATGTGTGGTTGGTGTTGTTGTACTACAAAAAGCACGGGTTTTTCTAAAGAACCTTTAGAATGGCATATATCCGGAACGGATTGAGATAGAAATGTGTGGTTGGTGTTGTTGTACTACAAAAAGCACGGGTTTTTCTAAAGAACCTTTAGAATGGCATATATCTGGAACAGATTGAGATAGAAATGTGTGGTTGGTGTTGTTGTACTACAAAAAGCACGGGTTTTTCTAAAGAACCTTTAGAATGGCATATATCCGGAACGGATTGAGATAGAAATGTGTGGTTGGTGTTGTTGTACTACAAAAAGCACGGGTTTTTCTAAAGAACCTTTAGAATGGCATATATCTGGAACGGATTGAGATAGAAATGTGTGGTTGGTGTTGTTGTACTACAAAAAGCACGGGTTTTTCTAAAGAACCTTTAGAATGGCATATATCCGGAACGGATTGAGATAGAAATGTGTGGTTGGTGTTGTTGTACTACAAAAAGCACGGGTTTTTCTAAAGAACCTTTAGAATGGCATATATCTGGAACAGATTGAGATAGAAATGTGTGGTTGGTGTTGTTGTACTAGAAAAAGCACGGGTTTTTCTAAAGAACCTTTAGAATGGCATATATCCGGAACGGATTGAGATAGAAATGTGTGGTTGGTGTTGTTGTACTACAAAAAGCACGGGTTTTTCTAAAGAACCTTTAGAATGGCATATATCTGGAACAGATTGAGATAGAAATGTGTGGTTGGTGTTGTTGTACTAGAAAAAGCACGGGTTTTTCTAAAGAACCTTTAGAATGGCATATATCCGGAACGGATTGAGATAGAAATGTGTGGTTGGTGTTGTTGTACTAGAAAAAGCACGGGTTTTTCTAAAGAACCTTTAGAATGGCATATATCTGGAACGGATTGAGATAGAAATGTGTGGTTGGTGTTGTTGTACTACAAAAAGCACGGGTTTTTCTAAAGAACCTTTAGAATGGCATATATCTGGAACGGATTGAGATAGAAATGTGTGGTTGGTGTTTTTGTACTACATGTTTTGCCTAGTTTGACCACCTGAAGGATTGTCATTAACTTGCGATACACCCTGTATAATAATAAAATATACGAGGTACCTTAAATTAAGACGTGTTAAGGTCTATTATAATTTTTATCATTTCATTTTAAGGTCCATACATTTTGAATTTTGAGAGTTAACGGTAAATCCGGGTAAGAATCTTTAAATGTTTGTATATTCAGTTAATTATCTCGAAAACAGTTTAGAAATTTCGTCAGCTCGGTTGGAGAAAACTGTGATTAAAGTTTTAGAAGTTTTAGGTTGAGTCTAATGAAGCCAAAATATTAAGAGTCTATCATTTTAGCACGATAGACCTTCAAGCGCCGATCTTTTTAAAGAATCAATCTTCAAGGGCCGATCTTTTAAAAAATCGATCTATCTAGAATCGCTTGAAAATTTAATCAGCCTTTAAGGATACATTTTTTTTTAAGTCATAGACTGTTATCATCTCGGAGTTTTGAATGGAGGGGAAGGGATTTTTTTGAATAAACTTGTCACGCAAACAAACCCGATGGCGGCCATATTAGGTAATTGTAAGTAATCGCGAAATCGATCCATATCGAAGATCGATCTTTATCGTAGATCTATCTTCTGTCCCTAGAATCCTTTTCGTGGATCGGAGATTACATTTTGATTAGATTCGATTAAAAAGATCGCCCATCACTATTGCAATATATTGGTGATGATTGTTTTTATCCTTCATAACATGCAATAGCATTGAGTTAGTAGAGAAACTACTAACTCAATGTGCAATATGGATAATGCTGGTCTTGTGGGGAATCTAAATATCATAAAGGACTTTAATCTCATATTCCTTACTTCTGAGTGGATGTACCTGCAGAGTACTTCCAGATTCAAGTCTTCAGATCCTCCGATCCACTAGAGCTGGGTTTCATGAGGCCCCAACAGGTTATTCATGACGTCATTAACACGAGTACACACCCCCAAGCATTAACTATCCGGTAGCTGGGCTGATATCAGATAGCCTACACCCCGCACGTCAGATCCGAAAGGAGATAGTGTTCACTAGGTTAATCTACAAACTAATTTGTTCCTTTTAATTAGAATCTCATAATGGCTTTATAACCACAGTCTTTTCATTTTAATATTCTACAAGAATCTCAGATAATATGGAGGCTTATCGGATGTGAAAAATTGTACAACAGTAAAAATAAACAAACAAAATAACACATTTTGCGAGAAATAACATTAATCACAAACCAATAATAAAAACAAGTTAACACAATCAAACACTAAACAATACTTAACCCTGAAGTAATTAAGAAATGTTAAAAATTTCACCTTCATCAATAGAACGGAATAAACACGACCGAAACTTCAACCAAAAGTTTTTCCTGACTGACGTGGTCTCATCGAAATTTATGCCTGAACCATATTTGTAGGAGATTCATTGAGCTTTTGGATGATTAACTTTCACGTAGAATAGTTTTCGAGATATTTAAGAAAATCTAGGAAGCCTGGTGTATAACCAACTCCCGACGAAAATATTACAACTTATAGTGTCCCAATATTTAGCGGATTTTTTAATAGAATTGTCAGAATGTCGACCAATAGAATAACATCTTTAGTTATTAGTAATTTTATTAAATTGCTTTACTGGTTTCACATGCATACAATAGAAAGGCGAACCCTCTGCTAGTAGAAGCATGTCAAAACCCCAAAACTATAAAAAAAAACGTATTAATTAATTTATTAATGTTCCCCTGGGAAGGATTATTTTTTCGCAAGTAAACTCTCGATATAATTTCCCCAACTGTTGAGAAATGTGCATTTCTCAACGGTCTAGGAGTGAGGGTTCGCGATAAATACATACACCATTCGAAAAAATTAACTCTTCCCCCTCCTTATTGGCTTCAATTTATGTTTTCTTTCAAGGGAAACACTTTAAATGTCATACAGAACCCCGAGGGTTGGGAGGGTTAAAATTGAAAAAAGTCGCATGCTAAAATTTAGACCATTTCATTTTATTTTATATTCCTATGTCAAAATAAAATGGTATAAATGAAGTTTAAAGCAATTTTTTGACCTATAAGGCTTTTTACAGAAAGAAGAAGAAAATATATGTGGAAGAGGTCAAGTTACGAGAGAAAAAATAAATTATTTTATTTATTCAATAAATTCCTGCTGTGTGGACATTTAATTCCTCGCAAAACAAAAGAAAGCATCAAACCCCAGGAAGACACAAGATAAATAGAAGTTCCATTGAAGGTTCAGGCAAGTTCCTATTTTTGCTTGTTGCTTGATTTTTATTCACATTTTTGTTTTATATTTTTTTTTATAAACTTTTATTTGTAATACTTTTATTTTCCCTCGCGCTTATTTGTTTGTTTTATATTGACGATATTTGTTATATTTTTGTCTTTTTCCCGCTGTATATAGTTACTCTCATATTTCAAAATCCCTCAGCATTCGTTCCCTCTCATGTTGAATATGTTGAGTCATTTTATTACATTAGTAGTTAAGTTTTTGTAAAGTTAGATTTTATTCAATTATTTACATTTAATTGTTATTCTTAAGGGGCTAAAATGTACCAGAATAACGCGTTTTTTCATTCGTCCATTCAATACCTGAACATACTCTTCAACAGAACTTCTCCGTTCTGAATCCAGAAGCCTCAGAAGGCTTTGTAAGTGCAAAGTCCTTTGTGGTTTATTGTCCCATTTAATATGGCTTGTGGTTTTACAATAACCTCAAAAACTGGGGCAAGTGTAAACAATAGTTTCACTTGACCCATTCCTTTGAAAATCAACCAAAGGCCAGAATTGAGAAAGTATTTACACCATTTATAGCCATTTTCATAAGCTCAATCGGTTTATGGTACAATGATACCACAAAGTGACACTTGAGAGTAGTGTAAGTTATCAATCACATTCTAATATTATCTTTTTTTTTACAGCTACACCGAGAAGTAAATATAAGGTATTTAAAGTTATTTATAAAAAAATAACATGTAAAAGAACTTACTGCGGAAAAACGCCGGTGGCGTTATCTCTTGATGCATCAACTGCAGAAAGGTCGACATCTTCCTCCAGGGAAAACCCGCCCTCACTCATGGCGAACCTGCAACACAATTTAAAATTAAATAATTTTACTTATAAATCACAGTTACTTTCAACGTAACTGTTATAAAAGACGAAAAGATTAGATTATAATCTATTAGTTCAAGACCCTTTTGTAGCCAGGATATGGCTGATGATATTAGTTTTCCCTCGAATGAAAAGCCTCTATTCGTCGTGGGAATCAAACCCACGGAACATAAATTACTCACGGATTGAGTCTCCAAAAAACAACAAGGTTTCCATCCACCCAGGCTATTAAATAGGTAAGACCGCCAATGAGAATTCATTTTTTGACTGAAAGAATGTTTTATTTAATTCCCCCATTAACATTAACAAAAACTATTAATGGAATTATTTAAAAGTGACATTTCTCGGAAAATAAAATTAAATACATTTGTAATTCAATGCAGAGGAAAATAGCAGGTATATAACTTTGTTTTGTTTTTTTGTTTTCTTTTTTACGGCTCATCGACTTCTGGGCCATAAGCGCCGAGTATATAATTTTGTTATTTCAAATTATAATGAGGGTAAAAAATTGATTGGGTAATTAATTTTATAACGTGATACCTGTGTATTTTTTTTCTTCTTTTGTGTATTATTTACATCATGTGTATTATTTCAATTGTGAATATAGAAGTATAAGCAATAATTCTATTGGGCGAATCGCCTTTGTCGAGGAAGCTTATAAATAGATAAATAAAAAGTCCGTCACGCAGGAGCTGCATAACAAAGCACTTTCCTCAGAATTTGGGTAGTGTAGACTGCTTTCCAGAATAATTTGCTTAAAATATCCTACATAAATAAAATAAAAACATAAATAGTTCTCTTTTAATTTTGTAATGAGTGACTGTTCAATTATTAATTTTGTAATTAATTTGCTTCCAAAGTTATATTTACACATGGTACCTACTACAGTACTTAATAAATACAAAAAAACTTCATATTTTCGTATTTTGATCTGACGCAGGAACAGGATACAGTCCCTGTAGTGGTAGAAAGCGCTCCTTGCGGCGGCTTTGTGAACCTACGTCTGGCGGGCTATTCTATTGAAATATTTTACAAAGTAACCCCCCCCTCCAAATGAACCGATTTAGTTTATTTTTACTTTTTCATGAGTTACCCACGTCGTATAGCGCGTTTCGTTACAATACAGCACCGGCATGAGTATATTAGTAATTTGGGTCCGGAGTAACCCCCCCCCCTCCTAATGAACCGATTAAGTTTATTTTTACAGCCCACTTTCCTCAGTAGATTACCACTACGAATATTGAGTTTCGTCGAAATATAACAAACGTTACGGCTGGTGGTGGAGAATTGGTAATGTGGGTCCGGAGTAAACCCCCCCTCCTAATGAACCGATTTAGTTTATTTTCAGAACACATTTTTATATGTACATTACCACTACGAATACTGATAGTCGTCGAAATATAACAAAAATTACGGCTGGCATGGTCAAATTAGTGTTTTGGGTCCGGGGTAACCCCCCCCCCTTCCGGTGGACTGATTTTGATTGATAACGAACTTGTTCAATCGTTTGATAATTGAATGCTATATACCAAGTTTCGTGATGAAAAAACTAAAACTCAGGCCGCTATCGTGTTAACACACACACACACACACACACACACACACACACACACACACACACACACACACACACACACACACACACACACGCACACGCACACGCACACGCACACACTTTTATATACATATACATATATATATATATATATATATATATATATATATATAAATATATATATATATATATATATATTTATATATATATATATATAAATATATATATATATATATAAATATATATATATATACATATATATATATACATATATATATATATATATATATATATATATATATATATATATATATATATATATATAAATGCCTATAAATTTTGACGGGGGTCATTTTCGGTCTCTACTAGGTAGGATCGATAAAGATTTGAAGAAATTTTTCAAAACTTCCGTCATGAGTCCAACCTCAATAGCTACTTTCCTTCGGAGGAAAGTGCTAAAATAAAATTACGTGGACGAGTCGAAGTGCTTTTGAATATAGGAATTGGAGGGAATCGAAAGAAGACAGTAGATAGTAGTTCAGGAGATAGACTCAGATGCCACTAGCTGTACAGTGGCAGTCCAGTTAGTTCTTCCGAGATCCACTAGGTAGCTCTGAATACTCTAAAATCTCCAGCTCCAGAATTAAAGTTAAAATGTTTTAATTTAATTTAATTAAATGTTTATTGCGTCGTATAAAACTAGCAAGAATTTAATAAAAAGGTTCCGTTATCAGGGACTATTATATATATATATATATATATATATATATATATATATATATATATATATATATATATATATATATATATATATATATATATTCCAGAAGGTGAAAAGAGTCGTCTTCCAACAATATTTCTTCCAGCAAATAAGCACTTATGAGCCAATACCGTGCACTATAAGCAAAACATTATGCAATACTATCAAAAAAACTCAAATTTTAAACACTAGTACTTTTTAAAGTCAACAATATATGTGATATTGTGGTAATCTCCGTGCTTAAACACGTGCGACTCCAGCACTCGTACGACACCAGCAACATATTGGCGTACTCGCACTAACAAGGGATAACAAATTCAATTGAAATCATGGGCGTATATAGAAAATAATTTCGGGAGGGGTGGGAAACTTTCGGGGGGCCTGAGAACATTTGGGGGGTATGGAATACTAACAGCCTAGAACTTGGGATAGTTAGCCAATTATTTATTTGATTATTAAACTTTAACGTCAATTTATTATTAACTACGAACTTGAGGACGCGTTATCTATAGGTTACCACCCTTTTCTAGCCAGGATAGGGCTGATGCCATTTCTTTTTTCTAAAGAAAAGCCATCACCCCTAGTGGGAATCGATCCCACGACCCTTTGGCACGGAGTGCTCACGCCTTAACACTTACGGCCACCGGGCCTCCCCTTGGCCAATTAAAACGCTATTAGATCCTAAATAATAATAAGTAAAAACTAAGTGATCTTATTTAATTTATTTCTAAAGTTTTTATGATACATTTTTACCGATTTCGGGTGAGGGGCTGCAGCCCCCTCCCTTATTAGTCCAGGCGCTGGATGGAGTTGAGTATGCAAAATGTGAGGACCGGCAACTATGCTCAAATTCTTTTACCTGATACCCTAAATAATAGAAAATCACATGTTGCCGGGAGCTGTGCTGGTCCCTTACCCCCCCCCCCCCCCCCCCACATCCTTCTTTCTACTCGCCACGTTCTTGAGTCATAGCGCTCGTAGTAGTCAGTAGAAAATAATTTGTAGCGCATAACGATTTATTTTTGTTTATTTAAGTAATAATATTTAAGTTTTTTTGCAGCCGAGTGTTTTATTAGTTTGTTTTATTTAAACAAAAGTGCGGACAATGTCACTCAGGGCCGCCACATCTCAGAGCCGGGCCCAGGACCAGATCACGGGTAGCCACTTCTCAGAGCCGGGCCCCCAATATTGATAAACCATCTGCTCTTCCCACACAGAACTCGTAGGTACTATTAATGGTTGAAATGTCTAATAAACATATACTGATCTGCAATGTATTGTTTTTTAAAAAATGTAATATGTTCTCAAAATAATAATAAAAAAATCTTAATACAAGTAGCGTGTACGATTTAGGATTTCAAATCCACAAAACTGAAAATTCTAGTACTTTGCTATAGGAGTTTCAACATTTTAAAATGATTTTCATCTTGAGTTTTAAGCAAAATGCTAATAAAAGCCGACAATCGGTGCACCGATGGTCACTTTCGGTACTTGTAGTTTTATTACGACTCCTTAATGAAATATAATATTCTGGGAGTGCACTTGTTGTGTCGTTTATGTACATTAAAAAAATATAGATCCTATTTCAATAAATATAGGATACGCCCGTCTTTATTTCTAAACCCCATTTCTTTTACAAGCTCAAAGCCTATACATTGTTTTCCAATTAGCGAGGCCCGGCTCGGCCCCCACGGAGCCCGGGCCCGGGACAACAGTATCCGGCAGGCCCCCCTCCCCATGTGGCGGCCCTGATGTCACTACAAGTGATAAATGTAAAGAAACGAAAATTAAACGAATTGCCGTGTTTGTTTTGTGATAAGACGGGTGATTTAGTGAAAAATCCTAAACCACAAACTTTTGTTAGTATTCAAAAAGCAGCAGATCGCAGAAAAGATGGTATTAGTGAGAAAATAAAAAGTGATACAGACTTTACTGCACACAATTGTTCCTGGGATCGAGGTTTATTGCTAGTTATATTAGTGAAGAGAAAATAAGGCGTCGAGAATTAGCATTACTAAAGCAAGAGAATGCCTCTACTTCCATCTCTACTGAAGCAAATGTTTCAGGTAGCCAACGTGTTCGTCGGTCATCAAGAAGTGAATTAAAACTTGATACAAGTCAGAAATGTTTAATTTGTGGTAAACAAACAAGAAATAAAAACAAAATTCTTTTTGTATGTTCTGAAATTTCAGCAGCGGAACAAATTTTAAATACTGCCCGAAAAAAAAAACAAGATGTTTTTTTCACAAAAATTAGCACTTGCGAACAACCAGCTGATTTATTTGCAATGGAAGTGAGGTATCATACACATTGTTATCGTGGTTATCTACGACTACCAAGAAATTCTGAAAATCCAGCAGGCAGACCTTCAAGTAAAATACCACATGACATACTTATAGAGGCATTTGAAAATCTGGTTGATGAGCTGGTTTGAAAAGATGGTTATTTCAAAAATTTACATTGCTGATGGTATGGCATTTGTTCATCGGATCCAATTAAAAAATTTCAGCACATTTGGTGATTTTGCTGAGGCATTTTTTAATAGAATTCAAAATATTTTTGGGCAGCCAAATGTAGAACGAGTAGACATTGTATTTGACAGATATGATGATATTTCAATAAAATAATTGGAATCAACTTTACGGAGTAAAGCTCAAATAATGGGAAATTTTATAATTTTAAATGAGCACACCAAAATCCCAACTAATTGTAATAATTTCTTTGGAAGCACTGAAAATAAATTACAGCTTGTTGGATTTCTATGTACTGCTGCCCCTAGATATGCTCAAATAGAAGAAGATTGCGAGTTATATATTTGTGGAGGATTTGATGATCCAACAAAATGTTTCAAATTACAAGTTTCTTTATTTTTCGAAGTACCTGACTTGAATTCGAACCATTTAGAAGCGGATTCAAGGATGTTTTGTCACATAATTCACGCAGTGGAATTCACTTCTGGAACAAGCTTGCACGTCTAGGCTGTTTAGGTTTATGGTTCGACGGTTCCTATAAGAAGAAATTCATTTCAGGATGTCATCTGGCTGCTCAATCCCTTGGAGAAAATATTTGTGGTATTTTGCCAGCATTACACGCTCTGAGTGGTTTCGATTCAACTAGCAGATTTGGGTTGAAAAAAAAAAAGCTTTATAAGCTGCATCGTTAGATTTTGTACAAGAGGCTCTAAAGCATTTGGGAAATCCATACTTAAGTGTCGAACAGCTAAAACAATTGGAAAACATTTGCACCTATCTTTTTTTAAAAAAAAAAAAAAAAAAAATCAACGGCTGATGAGCTTCGGTATGAAGTTAATCTCCCAAAATATCGGTTTCGGCTTAAATTTATTAAAAGTTATTTGCACATCAGATGCTCTACATTTACTTCTATTGAGAGCTTCAGCATAAACATATGTATGGGTCAATGCTGACCAAACTCAACTATAGCCTATTGATTACACCTTCTAAGGCTATGAAAGGAAGGATGGTAATTTGTACCCACGACAAATGACCAAGCAACCACTGCCGGAATTTTTGATTCAACCGTGTAAATGTACATCCAATTGTAAGACAATGGCTTGCTCTTGTAAAAAATTACATACTGATTGTATTTCTTTATGCAAATGCATAAATAACGATTGTCAGATTAAAAAAGATTGATAATTTTAATTTTTTTCATTTATGATATGTTTAAATTTGATTTTTTGAATTAAATAATTTTTTTATTAATAATTATTGTTTTTATTTTTAATTTTCCTGTTCTTTTTTTACTTAATTAGCTCAAAGTATCTTTAATCATAAAAGTCAATTGGATATTCTCGCTAAAACAATCGTTATAATGATACCAAAGCATGTGTTCAGTCCATTTTTGAGATGTCTAGGGGGGTGGGGTGTAAAAAAAAATTGGACCAATACGACTCCTGGCAACATTCAGAATCATAATCTGCATGCTTTTCTGAGTTCAACCCCATTCACCGAATGCGGTCCTCACATTTTGCATACTCAACTCCACCCAGCGCCCGGTTTATATATACGCTTGTGATTGAAATTGAAATAACTATACACCAAGAAATCACAGTCTCAACAGAGGCCATAAAGCTAAAGTGTTGATAAGCAAATCCTAGGTATAAAGAAAGATAATTAAGAAATCTCATATCTTTAATATCTTTTTCCTTGGTGTCTTTTAGCGGTGTTTCTCTCTCCCTCCTTAGGCTGCACCTACATTGGACCCGTATTTCTCCCGATCCGATTTCGTTTGATCGACAACGGCCGACGTGAGTGCCTACATTGGTCTCGAGCCGATCCGATCCTATTTAGTCACTGCTCGTCAGTAATGACCTCGTAGTGAAGTGAAAATGAGTGATTAATTTAAGAAATACCACCTAATAAGCATAGAAACCTTCGATTATATTCAATGTTGGAGGTAAGAGAAGTATTGGTATTCATATTTTAAAATTATTTATAAAAAAGGTAGCTAGAAGTTTATAAACATCTTTCCACGCAATTTAATAAATAAGGGAAACAAAAAACAAAAATGTGAATTGACAAAGTTGTTCTACGTTTTATTTCCTTTGATTTAAAAAAAAAATAATGCATCGAAATCGGTTAAGATTTAGAGCCTGTAGACCTTTTTGAAACACAATATGTGAATTGGCGCCATTTTGCTTCGTCGGTCCGAAATCGGTCTAGAAACAAACATGTTTGAATGGCCAAGAATCGGTGGCCATCGGATTGGATCGAATCGGGTCGGCTCGAGACCAATGTAGAAACCTCCATTGAAATGCATGCGTTTATTTTTATTCCGACAGTCGGTGGCTATTGGATCGGATCGGAACGGGTCCAGTGTAGGTGCACCCTATCCGGCTGGATATCCGTTTATGAGGTTGACCTCATGAAACACATTTCAGAACCCATAGGTCATAAAAATAACGGTGGTTTAAAGTTGTATTTATATATTTTTACACGTGTATGTGTGTGTGTATGTAAATATAATGGTCCGATTTTAATGAAATTAAATACAAAATTCTTTTCTCTAATTTAAATTACAAAGTTCCTTATCTAGCAGAACCCATCCACCGGAAAAATGTTTATCGGGTGAAATTGCCGCGACTAAAATCGTAGCGTCTACGTTTTCGTGTTAGTACGTAGTTGCGTGAACTCTTTTTATAGGTTCTGTCGAAAAAGAAAACGAATGAATCCGTTTTCAAAGTGATATCTGTAACCGTTTTGAGAGAAGTGGATAAAACTAGTTTTTCTATCTAATTTAATTTGGGTATTCAGAACCGATTGGTTCCGTAACCGACAGTTAGTTAAATGGTATTGAACGGTAAGGTCTGCGTTTACATTTTGGTTTTTCAGTCCTTGTCATCAAGTACTCATGGGTAATGCGTGTGTGGCCGATTCTTACCCTCGCAAGGACTACTTCCTCTCGGCGTGAATTCCTGTAGGATGGTGACCAGTCAGAAATAGTGGGCTTAATATTCCTTAGTTTATTGTCATTCACAGTATGCCAGTCAAGTCATTTGAGATTTTTTTTTTTAAATTTGAATTTATTGATAAAAGAGGATACATAGTGAGCTTGTCGATAAATTGATTCGTAACTAAAGTGCTCACGGTTCCACTTGCTATGGAGGCTATCGACCTCCCCTAGAACTAGCTGCGACCCTTGAAGAGCCAAGGGGCATTAGACGAGGAACTTTGCAAATAAATGTCTCTTTCGGAGCAAGTCCTTTCTTTGTCCGTTCCCTTTTTTAACCGCGAGAAAGGATGAGGAAGAGTAGGGCCTTTTGTTTTCTTAGATAGCAGAAGGAAAAGCAAAAAACTTTCGAGTAAGCCGTTAGGAAATGGATTTGGTGTTTTTCTAACGCTCTAGGAAAAAGGCCTGCTTTTAGTCTGGATAGAACATTTTCGGAGTAGGCCTTTTTTCATGATTTTTTAAAAAAATATTTGTTTTATTAATCTATGTTATTTATGATTTAATAATAACCTGCGTTGAAGCTAATACGTAAGTACCAGAGAGGATACACCTACCTAATGCGCTTGTCAATAAATTAAGGATTTGAGGAGACCGTGAGTGTTAAGGCTTGAGCACTTAACGCTCCGTGCCAGAGGTCGTGGGTTCGATTCCCACTATGGGGTGATGGCTTTTCTTTAGACAAAAGAAAAGGCATCAGCCCTATCCTGGCTAGAAAAGGGTGTTAACCTATAGATAACCCGCCCCGAAATTCTTAGTTAATATTAATGGGCGTTAAAATTTAAATATATTATGTCTGTTTTATAGAGTCAATGTTATTTTATTTAATTAAATTATCACTGTTAGTGATAAAATCACTGGTACCCCTTTTCCGATATAGGCCCCCTGATGCCTTTGCTACGTTTGTTTCATAATTATCATTTCAGTTCAAAAAGAATAGTTATTAAATTTCGAAGGTCTAAATGTGGATTTGCTTGCGGCACGTGTGTCGACGAAAGGAGACGATAAGAATGATTAATTCGACGGTACGTGGTAGAGGACGTTACTAGGATACAACAGGGTTCGGGGCTGTAGCTACTGGATGCCGAGGACAGCATTCTTAGTAGGCTAGTCCATGCGCGGCCAGGTTACGGCCAACTATCTACTCGGCTACTCGTGAGCATAGGTAATGAGTAAAATAATAAAATACTTTGGCACACAACCAAAAACTATTTGTTACATACAACAAATCACTTAAAAAATGAGAAAGGTTAACAATTTTACGTTACGCAGGAGCTACTTAACTAACCACATTCCTGAGGAACCCAGTGGGCTCACCTGGGTTGTTCTTTGCTGAGCAATGTTTTAAAACTATTAGGTTATAAAATACCTGATAATGAAAATTATCCAGGAATATATATGGATTGGGAGATTTGGACCTGTGCATGGCCAGCCAAAACCCCTGATTTGACGTCGCTTAAATTTTAGGCGTAGGGTTGGCTTAAGTCGCAGGTGTACAAATTACCCAATTAGGGCAAGAACTATCTGATAGCAAGGATTCGCGAATCATTTGTGGAAATGGGACCATGATGAGATAATTCAATTTGTTCCGAAAGGAATCCGGTTGTAAGAACGTTTAAAATTTCCGATGTATTTTTTTAATAACCTTTTATTTATGACTTACTATAATAATTAAATATCAAATTCATAAGGAATAATTTTCATTTATTTATGATAATATAACGAAAATAATGATATATTATTTCAAAACTATTTGAATTAATATTAGTATTTTTTGTAAATCGCATCCTTTGATAAATAAATCTCTGGAATTTGTTTTCTAATGCACAATAGCATACTGCAGTCGGACAACGTTCACCAATAGGAAGGCTTGAGGAATGAGTAAGTGGCTGAAGAATTTAATTTGAAGGACGAGTTCTGATGACTCGTACGCAATTGCAATCAGGAATGACTAGTTCTGAATTACATCAGCAGCTATCACCGTGCAAAAAATGCTAACTGATAGACAGAGAGAGAGAGAGAAAAAAAAGAAGAATTTTAGCATAGGACGCATTAAAAACTGTACAACATTTGATCCAGCTTCTGGGGCTTGATTTTTCAGATGGTCATATCGTTTTAATCCAAAATCAATAAAAAAAATCAAGTTTTGAAAAAAAAAATTAGACCTATTTTAGAGCCAACGTTTTTTTTTTTTTGTTTTTTATCAGTTATGACGAGTATGGATACACCTCGTAATATGATACAATACGAAGGTTCTGTGCTCAAGGTCTCCCAACCTCATCCTCGATTGACCTCAGAAGGACGGTCAGATGACGTTGAGGGCCCTACTCAAGCTCTCTTCTGCTCCGACCAATGGCTGGAGTCGAAGAGAGATAGGCGAGCCACAAAAATTGACGCACTTGAAGGAAGAGAAAGCCATTCCTAAGACTTCATTTGGTCACAACAGCAGATCTCTAGGGAATATCTTCTGAGTCGCCTTTGGTGGAGATAGTGGGTGGGAGACACTAGATAGGGAGAGGACTTCAGGATTTTGATGAGTGAAAATAAGAACTTAAATAAGTTATTTTGCCTTATTAATTAATTCCACTTTAGTCCTTGTTAGACCGAACTATTAGACATTACTTTCTTTAGTTCTTGATACTTCTGTGACACATTAAACATTTTTACTAAACGTTTATCATGATATCTTGAAATCTGGTACCCATATTATACTGATTTGTCCCAATTTACTTCTCGTTTATACTAAAAGGCTCTTTATTTGATGTCAATAGCGAATTGATCTAGCATGTCCAATAATGCGGTAAAGGGAATGTGGGACAATGCCTCTCCGAGGACCTCACCTCGATTGCAGAGGGAATTGAGAGAGTCAATAAGAGAAGGACATTGAGTAGACTATTGACCCACAGGTAACCTGTTGCTGGAGGTGTGGCTTCCGTACAATCAACCTAAATTCTCTCTTTTATCTACGCCGACACATAGTCACAATGTCCCAACATTTGGCAATGGTTGGCGAGTAGCCATTCCAATGTACCTTACCCCTTATAGACCAGGGCGCATATGTTTTGAGTTGGAGAAGGCAAACTAATTTTTGCGGGAGTATCCTCAGAACAATTAAAGAGGTCAGGGCAAAATAGTGCCAAGCAACATTTTTAACAAACCTTAACTATAGCTACTATATGTTGGATATTATGTGGGACTATCAGTCTATGATGCAAATGCTCCTAAAATATGACTAAACGCTCTGTATGCTTCTTAATCTTGTTGCCCATTACCATGTTAACTGATAGTCCTACATAATATCCAACATATAGCAGCTACAGTTATGTTCTGGTAAACAATAACAATAATTGATGTATATGTAAACAAAAAAATTCCCGGAACATAATTCTTTTTTAATATAAAAAAAACTTTTTTTTTGGTATATTTTTCGATTACGACTTCAAAAGTATTCAGGCTAGAGATTTTACCAAGGCATCGAAAGATTCATAATGAAATTTCCTATAATGTCTCATTATTTAGAAATTAACATTTAATCGCTGATTTATGAAAAATAGTATTTATGTATGTAGTATGAAAAAAGGGTAAAAATAGACATTTTATATAATTTGTTGACACCATAAAATGCATTTAGGAACTTCATACTCCAGAAGGAAAATGATGATTACTTAGTAAAACAACCTACCAAAGATTTTGAAGGTGGAGATTGTCGGGACTCTGTGACGAGAGTTAATAAACCTAATTTATTTTGGAAATAAATATAATAATAATTTATATTTGTCAACGTTTCGGCTAGAGTTATAAGCCTTCATCAGGACTTTAAACACATATATATGTTGGCAATGAGTCATTGTTTTATTCATATGTGAATTATGCTTCATCTTCAAATGATCTACACCAAATAAATTTGCGTATGTATATATATATATATATATATATATATATATATATATATATATATATATATATATATATTTGTTTCCTCCTTATAGTAACCCTACAAGGAGGGACTTTTATTTTTGTCAGCAAGTCTAATGTAATAGATAGCATATCACTTGCAATAGTTATTGACATTTTTTTTTATATATAATTATTTTCGGTAAATATTAAAATTTTACAAGTTAAAAACTATACAGAATACAATAAAAGGAGAAAAATGAACAAAAGAACACAATATAAAAACGAAGTAAAAAATAAGATAGAATAAAAGAAGAATAAACAACATCAAAATTGAAATTAAAACAAAATTAAATTGTAATATAACTCTACAATAGTAACATGCTTAATACTGTATTTTATTTGTAATAGTCTGTAAATAGGCCGGACCCAATGTCTTAGATACAGAAGCGCCTTAAAAAATCAAGAATCTCGCTCATAAATGCTAGAGCTGCGACGAGAGGCAATTGACCAAAGAGGTAGAAGAGCGAGTGCCTGCACGTGGGTCCTTGCATTGGGGAGGGCGCTCGCTACCTAGCGGATGATTAGTGAACTAATTAGAGCAATTAGTACCCTTCACCCTTACTTTATTGGGGTCAATTTATATCTGTTTTAGCCCTCATCGCTTACCGTCTTCGAAGCAAGTAACGAAAAGAATATCCGGTACTGATATTATACTCTAGAGATAAAGCTTGGTTTGGTCATAATAGTTCAATAAAACTACAAACTTTAACTATAGTTGTCTCTTCTCTATTACAATTTGGTTATGTGGGCCTCCTCACCAGTGTTTATTGAAATTTTGATGCACTAAACACGAATCCTATAGAAAAAAAAAAAAACGCTGTGAACTAGGAAACAAGTTTGCAGATTAGGAAAGCAAGGATAAACAATAATATTTGTAAACAGGGATGTCAAATTGGGAAATGAATTCTCTCATTTTATCGTGAGTAAATATTTATTATATTTCGTTTATATTTACAATTTTTAGCATAAATATGCTTTAGCGATGACTAAACTGAAAAAAAAACGCCACAAAAAGGTGTCCGCTTGCGTTCGCGCATGAGCGGTAGCCATGTACGAAAAACAAGACAGTATGTTATCCAGTACATTACATAGGTTTGTCGGATGGACCTAAAGAATATATATGTTTGTTTGAAGCCGTCGAACTTCTAATATTTTGTATACATCAGTTACTTCTGGATACTCGTTGTTACTGTCTTCTAAATTTATTCTACCTCAATAAGCGACGCAATAATCACGTAACACATTAATCCAGTTGTACTGATGAAACAAAAGTGCCCAAAAATAAGGTACTCAATACAATCCCGGGGCGATCGTAGGAATTCCGTTCATTGGTTCGATTGATTCATTACAAGAACGCTGAATATAAAAATTCTTGAATCATTCGCAGGCAAAGCTATCACCCCTGCAGCCATTGTCTTACTTCAGATCAAGGACAAAGGAGAATTATCAGGTCGGATCGGGTTTCTTTAAACCCCTTTCTTCCGTATCATTTAGGTTGTCTATTTTAATGAAATTTAAATATTTATTGTTAATTAATTTTAAGAATTCCACACAGGGTGTATCGCTAGTAGATGACAATCGTTAAATGCTGCCAACCACACGTTTCTATCTGTTTTTGTCCCCTATTTATAAAGAATTTTTTTTTTTTTTTTTATTAAACTGCCAATGATCTCTGATTGTATGCATTATTTTTCAAATTTAGTTTGTTTTATTGAAATCAGCATTAAATTGTCTTTGAGGCTAATGCATTTTCAATGTTATTGTATCTTTGTGAACTGCAATAACTATTCGACAATTTATATGTTTATTTTATTTATTAGTTTATAGAAAAGTCAAGTTAGCAACATATTTTCGATAATCGCTGCTCTTCCAAAAAAAACCAAAACAAAAATTCTACAGGATGTCACACACAGGAGATTCTACAGGACCTCACAAAAGTTGTAACATTTAATTACTTTTCCAAAGGTATACTCACAACTGAGATTATCTCTGAATTTCATAATGTAATTGGAAATAAATAAAATTAATATCATGTTTATTATTGTGATCTGATCAGAATTAAATGAAAATTATTGTGTTGAATAAAAAAAAATAATACTTCGAAAATTGCAATAAGTGGCCTTCTCTTTGCAAAGGAGTATATATATATATATATATATATATATATATATATATATATATATATATATATAATTATTCAAAAAATAAATAATTCTGTAAAAATAAATTAATTTATTTGGAGAGCTCTACAGCAAGTCTGCTCAAAAAAAAGTAAAAAATAATAATATGAAAAATAATGTAGTAATAGTTTACAATTTAATTTTTCATGATCAGAAAATTAAATAGAAACCGAAATACGTGTAAATATATTTATAATATAAAATATGTAATAGGGGATCAAATAGGGCTTTAATTATAATAATAATCTACACTAATAAAAGGATAAAATAAAAATGATAAATAATTTAGTAAAACAATGATTAAAAGTTCATATATAAAAATAAAAGTGAAAAATATAAATGAATACATCGGTCAACAATTATTGAGTTTAAAATTATTGAATACATTATTCTGGTATAAACGTATTCCCTATGCCCAAAAGTGCACGAGTAGCACTTTAAAAAGGAACTATTAATTAAGACGCAGGGCTCCTTTAACAATGATAACGGAAATAGCTCAAGAGTTTTGTTATCTAATTGGTTAATACCCAATGATCAGTGAACAGGCGGTATAGATCGACTAGGAACCAGCGATCAGAACAGTTCCAGAAGAAACTGGGTGAGCACCGACATCCTGTACATGGCATTGTGAAGAGAAACAATTATTTCTTTTCGTGAAATAATAAAAGGCAGTAACGGAACATTCTTTTGAGTGCCTTTGTGCTGGGCTACAATTTTTTGTCACTAATGGTAAGTACTTTCTGATAGCCATCTATCTTGTAGTCATATCTAAAGAATAGTTGTCCAATCCTTAGAAGAACTACATAAGGGGGCCACCAAAAGAGTGGTCACCAAACGTCTTGTCTCGTAAACCATTTGCCATGTTTTTGTATTTTGGGTAGCCCCCTGCTAAGCTAATATTGAATCTCTGCAAATTCATCGATTTGTAATTTTTTTTTGACTGACTTCTAAATGTAGTCAGGTAAGGAGTGAAAAAACAAAAACAATAAAAGTACACCTTAAGCTTCGTACATTCATTTATGATATTCAAATTGAAAAGAGACAAAATAAAAGTCAGTATGAATTATATAAACTCACTATGTATAAAATAAAAACATTTTGATGAACCAAATGCTTTAGGTTTAATCTTAAATAACCTAGGTTAGTGATGTCCAGTTTGTTTCTGTTTTTTGTTAGAGCATTGAAAACATTTTTCCACTACTAAGTCCGAGGATGGAAAAACAATTAAAAGTTGTCCTGTGGCATAAAAAGCGATTCGTAAAAGGTATATATTTTAGAAGCCAGAAGAGCTGATATCCATTTTTAAATTGCACCCCTTAAGTTCTTCTTTAATCACGACCTGTTTAAATTAGATCCAATATTAAGGACCTTCGATTCGTTTGTTCACTCTCATGGACCGCTTTGAGGTCCTCATCGACCATTGGGGGTCCATATAGACCACTTTCGGTGTCGTTGGTTTAGACTATCAATTTTCAAATGGGTACGACTTACGATACAATATATATATGTGAACCCATACCAGCCCTAAATATCGGATAGATTGTTCAACCACATCTTGTCTTTAATTACCTTATGCACTACCGCTGTGCCCCACACCACATTCACAAGACTCCTTTTTAAGTACCGTTATTCGATGTTCCTTTAACATCTTGCCTTCCAAAGTATCGATGCAGAATAGGGCTTCCCAAACCTACCATCCCTCCCTCCACCTTTTGCCCTTATTCACGTCTGTTGTATTTAAGGCATTTAGTTTTATCATGCCCTTTCTTGCATCCTTTTTATTTATCTTTTGTCTAAAGTGGGTTGGGTGAGAGGGGGCTACAAGTAGATAGAATATATTCCTCATTTAGAAAAAACAAAGGCAGGCTTTAAAACTAAGCATATTTCTCAGCGAGTTGGATAGTGTACGCTACATTTCTGAAGAATTTGCTTAAAATGACCTATTTAAATACAAAATGAACGGAAAGGGTGTTATTTATTTATTCTTTGTGCTTGAACGTAGGTTATTCAGTAATTTTCTACGGGGTTTGTTTTTTACATCATTTTGTGCTATACATCTTTAAATGACAAAAACGAAAGACGTAATAGTCCCCAGTACAGCGTCCTTTTTTTAAGCTGATTACAAAAGTGCTAAAAATGGTCTTAGTGACTTCATTTTGACGAGTCTACCACACTGTAAACGTTTCCAAGTCTGGGTTGGGCGCTTTACTACACACGTAGGACCTAAACCAGTCGTTCTAAGGCGGTTCCCTTTTTTCATTACAAAACTCAGATTCTTTATTTTATTCAGATGATTATATATAGAATCAAAGGAAAATGATTTTGTCCGGCAGAAAATAGGGCGCCATCATCGTGTCCAACGGCCTCAATATGTCTCTCTAGGGCGGTATGGTTTTTTTTATTACAACACACCTAATTTTTAGTTTCATTTACTAAAAATGGCCTAACAATGATAGTCCATTACTTGTCCGACAAATTTTCGGTCTCCTTTCTTCAGTCCGACAACCTGAATATGTCACTCACGGGAGGTTACGTTTTTCGATTACAAAAGTTCGGACAAAACTCACATGTAATAGATTCATAAATTTGTGAGCAAAATACAGCTACGTCCGACAAAATTAGTGGATCATTTTGTCAGTCCGACAAAAAATGTTAAAACGATTAATCCTTCATCGAAGTTTTAATTTCGTGTATAATTACAGCTGCAAACATTACGTTAATTAATTTTGATTTTTTCTTCAGTAAATTATTTTTTAGTTTATTTAATTCATAATCTGACAGGGGATAATTGCGAAATTTATTTTTAATTAATAAGTAATAATAGCTTAATAATTAAATAACCTTATTGTTTTATTAGTTTACTGTGTGAGAAGAAATTATGAAAAATTATCAAATTATTCTTTACTTGAGGCGATGACTTCCAAAATGAGTTAAATACACTATTTCATGGAAATAATTTTATTTTTCAAAAACGTTATTTTTTCCACAGAGCACAAACTTTTTTTTTTTTTTTTTTTAATTCATGAAATCTCTTCAGAAATAAGGAAATGAATCAACCTCGTAAATATTAATTTCCTAAAGAAACTATACTAGCTTAGACGTTTCTTGTATCCCCTGAAAAGTTGTGAAAATTGGATATATCCTGTTTTGAAAGTCGACGCCTTACTTACTAAATTTTATGTATGAATTATAAATACATTTATTGAAACTGACAATAGTATTATAACAAAATAAGCTTGTTAGTGATAAAACTTTATTCTCAGTCTAAACCATCAATACTCGAATTATGAGTTTTGTGAAAATGTTCTTCATCACTGTCGCCTACAGTATTTGAACTGACATCACCATCAGCAGTAGATTCTGAATGTTAATTAAAGGTATATGAAGTCATGTTTTTGAAAATTAGTTTACGATTTATTAAAAATGTCTAAAGTATACCAATGTTTTCTGAGGATATCACTTGGACTTTGAGGCCCATATATATATATATATATATATATATATATATATATATATATATATATATATATACGAGGGGTGATCAAAAAGTTCCAGGACTGTTTAGATTGCGCGGCAATGGAGTGTCATAGAGCAGTGCGGTTGGCAGCATTGTTTATCGTGACTCTTCCTGAACTCAGCTGTTTATTCAGATTGTTGATAACCTTCTTCATTGTAAAGTTACTGCTGTGTTCGTAAAAAAAGTTTTTTGTGTTCGGCGATTTCTTGAAATGAATGAAAAGGAAGAGCAACGCGTTTGCGTAAAGTTTTGTGTGAAGTTGGGTAAAACGTTTACTGAAACTTTTCAAATGTTGCAAGTGGCTTTCGGTGATGAATGTCTGAGTCGGTCAAGGTGTCATGAGTGGTACAAAAGGTTCAAGGAAGGCCGGACATCGTGTGAAGATGATTCTCGTTCAGGGCGCCCATCAACTTCGACTGATGACGATCATGTTGCAAGATTGAACAGTCTCGTGCGTTCTAATCGTCGACTAACCATTCGTAAGATGGCTGAAGAATTGAACATTTCATTTGGTTCGTGTCAACAAATTTTAACAGAAAATTTGCGGAGCGGTGAGTGGTTCCTGCATCATGACAATGCGCCTGTTCATTCCGCACTGCTCATTCGCGACTACTGCACCAAAAATGGAATGACGATCATTCCCCAGCCTCCATATTCACCTGACCTTGCCCCTGCAGACTTTTTCTTGTTTCCAAAACTCAAGAGACCCATGAAGGGAAAGAGATTTGAGTCCGTAGATGACATTCAAGAAAAATCGCTGGAGCAGCTAAACACCATTTCACAAGATGATTTCTCAAAGTCCTTCACGCAGTGGAAACATCGTTGGGAAAAATGTATAGCTTCCCAAGGAGAGTACTTTGAAGGGGACGACGTCCAATAGCCTGTAGATTTTTTAAATAAATTAATAAAAAATCAGTCCTGGAACTTTTTGATCACCCCACGTATATATATTATTTATTCTTATAGATGACCCAAAATATCAAAATTCTTTTTTATCCTAGGAGGCATGGGGTCATTAAAGCAGTCTTCCTTTATTACACCACTTTATTTATTGGGCCCGACATGTTTCGTGCATCTTTTCTTCGCACCTCTTCAGGGGCACTTCTTGCAAGGAAGTCCTCCCGTTACCAAGTACTCCCTCTGGAGTCCCTCTGGACTCTAAAATTCTCGTGTCACAGTTTTCGTTGCCATACTCCTCCGAAACGGCTTGACCGATTTTGATGAAATTTTTTGTGCTTATCCGGTATCTATGAGAATTGGCCAACATTTATTTTTCATCCCCCTAAATGTTAGGGGTAGTCCACCCCTAAATTTATTTTTTTATTTTTTAGACAACATTTTTAATTTCTATTTTTTTATGATACAACATACAAAAATACATACAATCCTCAATTTTCACCCTTCTACGATCAACCCTTATTTTTTAATAGCCATTTTAGTAATTTAATCATTTTTCCTCTCCGGTCGAAAACTGATCAATCGTCATTTAATTAGTTATCCCCGCCAGATGTCTACATCTTGATAGCTGACCCGGAGTCCTGAATAGCAGAATAAATATTTTAAAAAAATTATTGAATCGACTGTTAGGCGGTACGAAGTTCGCCGGGTCAGCTAGTATATATATATATATATATGCATATACGTAGTAAGGTCCATAAGTTGCCGGCCTGGGATAGAAGGAAAGGTGAAAGAAAAAAACTGGTTTTTCGGTTTTTCAATATATTCTCCTCTAAGTTCAACACACTTAATACGACGCTTTTGCAACATTTCTATACCACGAAAAAAAAATGTCTTCTTTGTTAAAAAAATGTTCTTCCCCTGCTTCTTGGAGCTCTTCGTCGGTGTTAAATCACCTTCCACGAAGGTCAGATTTTAACTTTGAGAAAAGGTAGAAATCGCTAGGGCCCAAGGCTTCGCTGTAGGGTGGATGAGAGATTTCTTGGAATCCACAGTCCTTCACAGCGGCCTTGGAAATCAATGCTGTGTGGACAGAGGCATTGTCGTGAAGGAGGCGGACACCTCTGCTTAACTTCCCTCGCCTCTTCTCTTTAATGGCGTTTCGTAACCGGTGAAGTAGGGCTGCATGAAATATGGAGTTTCCTTCATGGCTAAACACTGACTGACAAGACTGAGGAAGTGCGGGCGATGGGTATGGAGTGAGCAGACATGGACCTGCCTAGGCGTGCCGGTCCCGGCACGTTTGAAGGAGGGGAAGCAGGACAGGCCAGAAACTTATGGACCTTACCTCGTGTATATATATATATATATATATATATATATATATATATATATATATATATATATATATATATATATATATATATATATATATATATAAATATAATTTTAACGGGGGTCATTTTCGGTGTCTACTAGGTAGGACCGATAAAGATTTGAAGAAATTTTTCAAAAATTCCGTCATGAGTGCAACTTAAATAGCTACTTTCCTTCGGAGGAAAGTGCTAAAAACGAGGTATATGCCAAAGGACTTTTTTTATTCCTGCACGCCGAAGTTTGTCTGTTTATTTTGGGGACACCTTGTATCTACAGCAGACTCTCCCTTATCCGGCGTTCTCTTAACCTACGCTCTCTCTAATCCGGCGGTCTCCTAAAGGATGAGTGACGGATCTCGGAACTCGCCGGAGCTAGACCGGTTCGAGGGTTCCCAGAAAACCTTCCTTTCCTAGTTTCCTTGTTTCGTGGTATTTCATTGAATGGATGCCGAAGAAGACAATTTTAGTTTTAGAGGTAGGAACTTGTGATTCTACAAAGAAAATAAATGTTTTTACTGCATGGGCGTATATAGGAAATCATTTCGGGCGGGTCTGGGAAAATTTCGGGGGGGGGGGGGCTGAGACCATTTCCGGGTTATGGAATATGAAAAATTTAGAATTTGGAATAGTTTTAGGCAACTAAAACACTATTACGCCTAAAATAAATTGTTTTTCATTAACTAAGTGATCTTATTTAATTTATTTTTAAGGTTTTAATGACAAATTTTTACCATGAAATGAAAATTTCAGGGGTGGGGGGCTGCAGCCCCCTCAGCCCATGTTTTACTGTATATATATTTATATTATTTGTGATATATGCGTTCTGAAACGTGTAATTTTCTAGTTGGCACCTGCAGATTGCGTAAGGTTATCGTCATAAAGGGCTTTCTTCCTTATGGAGGGAGGGAGGAAACGTGCTGAAAAGGAACTCGCCGGTTAACAGGATTTTGCGCGCGCTTTAGTACCACTTTCAAAATTTAAGAAATTGGAAAATATTTTTTTTATTATTTTTTTTAATTATAATTAATTATTATAATAATAATTATTAGTTTTTATAAGTTTGCGTCTTTTCTTTTGTCGGACACCTATTTTTTTAAGATACATGTTTTATTTGAAACAGAAGGAAATTGATCTCATAACTTTTGTAATCGAAAAACGTAACCTCCCGTGAGTGACATATTCAGGTTGTCGGACTGAAGAAAGGAGACCGAAAATTTGTCGGACAAATAATGGACTAATCATTGTTAGGCCATTTTTAGTAAATGAAACTAAAAATTAGGTGTGTTGTAATAAAAAAACCATACCGCCCTTGAGAGACATATTGAGGCCGTCGGACACGATGATGGCGCCCAATAACAAGCTGATCACTAACAAGCTTATTTTGTTATAATACTATTGTCAGTTTCAATAAATGTATTTATAATTCATACATAAAATTTAGTAAGTAAGGCGTCGACTTTCAAAACAGGATATATCCAATTTTCACAACTTTTCAGGGGATACAAGAAACGTCTAAGCTAGTATAGTTTCTTTAGGAAATTAATATTTACGAGGTTGATTCATTTCCTTATTTCTGAAGAGATTTCATGAATTAAAAAAAAAAAAAAAAAAAAAAGTTTGTGCTCTGTGGAAAGAATAACGTTTTTGAAAAATAAAATTATTTCCATGAAATAGTGTATTTAACTCATTTTGGAAGTCATCGCCTCAAGTAAAGAATAATTTGATAATTTTTCATAATTTCTTCTCACACAGTAAACTAATAAAACAATAAGGTTATTTAATTATTAAGCTATTATTACTTATTAATTAAAAATAAATTTCACAATTATCCCCTGTCAGATTATGAATTAAATAAACTAAAAAATAATTTACTGAAGAAAAAATCAAAATTAATTAACGTAATGTTTGCAGCTGTAATTATACACGAAATTAAAACTTCGATGAAGGATTAATCGTTTTAACATTTTTTGTCGGACTGACAAAATGATCCACTAATTTTGTCGGACGTAGCTGTATTTTGCTCACAAATTTATGAATCTATTACATGTGAGTTTTGTCCGAACTTTTGTAATCGAAAAACGTAACCTCCCGTGAGTGACATATTCAGGTTGTCGGACTGAAGAAAGGAGACCGAAAATTTGTCGGACAAGTAATGGACTATCATTGTTAGGCCATTTTTAGCACTTTCCTCCGAAGGAAAGTAGCTATTGAGGTTGGACTCATGACGGAATTTTTGAAAAATTTCTTCAAATCTTTATCGATCCTACCTAGTAGACACCGAAAATGACCCCCGTTAAAATTTATATATATCTATATATATATATATATGCATATATATATATATATATATATATATATATATATATATGTGTGTGTGTCTGTTAACACGATAGCGGCCAGAGTTTTTGTTTTTTCGTCACGAAACTTGGTATATAGCATTCAATTAGCAAACGATTGAACGAGTTCGTTAACCACCAAAATCGGTCCACCGGAAGGGGGGGTTTACCCCGAACCCAAAACACTAATTTGACCATTTCAGCCGTAATATTTGTTATATTTCAACGAAACTTGGTATTCGTACTGGTAATATAGAGAGAAAAGTGAGCTATAAAAAGAAACCAAATCGGTTCATAAGGAGGGGGGGTTTACTCCGGACCGACAATACCAATTCGCCACTACCAGCCGTGATTTTAGGTATATTTCGACGAAACTCGGTATTCATAGTGGTAATCTACAGGTAAATATGTGTTGTAAAAATAAACTAAATCGGTTCATTAGGATGGGGGGTTTACTCCAGACCCACAATACTAATTCGCCACTACCAACCGTGATTTTTGGTATATTTCGACGAAACTCGGTATTCGTAGTGGTAATCTACAGGTAAATATGTGTTGTAAAAATAAACTAAATCGGTTCATTAGGAGGGGGGGTTTACTCCGGACCTAAATTACTAATATACTCATACTGGTCGTAATTTCTGCTGTATTGTAACGAAACGCGGTATACGTCGTGGGTAACTCATGAGAAAGAAGTGTTGTAAAAATGAGCTGAATCGGTCAATCGGAAAGGGGGGTTTACTTTGTAATATATTTCAATAGAAAAGCCAGCCAGACATAGGTTCACAAAGGCGCCGCAAGGAGCGCTAGAGGGACTGTATCCGGTTCCTGCGTTAGATCAAAATACAATAATATGAGGATTTTGTATTTATTACGTAGTGTAGTAGGTACCATGTGTAAACATAACTCTGGAAGCAAATTAATAATTTATCAGTTACTCATTACAAAATTTAAAGAGAACTATTCATGTTTTTATTTTATTTATGTAGGATATTTTAAGCAAATTGTTCTGGAAAGCAGTCTACACTACCCAAATTCTGAGGAAAGTGCTTAGTTATGCAGCTCCTGCGTGACGGACTTTTAGTAAATGAAACTAAAAATTAGGTGTGTTGTAATAAAAAAAAACCATACCGCCCTAGAGAGACATATTGAGGCCGTCGGACACGATGATGGCGCCCTATTTTCTGTCGGACAAAATCATTTTCCTTTGATTCTATATATAATCATCTGAATAAAATAAAGAATCTGAGTTTTGTAATGAAAAAAGGGAACCGCCTTAGAACGACAGGTTTAGGTCCTACGTGTGTAGTAAAGCGCCCACTTGGAAACGTTTACAGTGTGGTAGACTCGTCAAAATGAAGTCACTAAGACCATTTTTAGCACTTTTGTAATCAGCTTAAAAAAAGGACGCTGTACTGGGGACTATAAGAAATTTTAATTATTATAACTATAGAAAACATTTGAATCGTTAATATTTGCTATTAAGGAAATTCAATTGTGCGCAAGACAATTCCCACAAGAATGGGACACAGTAGAAAAAAAGTCCGTCTCGCAGGAACTGCATCATCTTAGCGCGGTTCCGTTCATATCCCTAGTCTAATTTTGAAAGATTAAAATAGAAGCAGTTATTATTTTGGTTCCACCAGTCTTTTTTTTTAATTAATTATTATAATGGCGTGTCAACCCTTAAGGTCACTAATGCCATTCCTGTGAGTAGTAAAGTCTTGAGAGGTCATGATTTACAATCTTACCTGGAAGGGTCGGCTACACTAGAAACGGACCCGCTAGTGGCAAGGTCTATGAATCTTGGAAATCTATATTTCTAACAATAAATTGTTTTTGTTATTTTACTTAACCAGTTTTATTGTCAAATACATTATACATAAAATATTAAACGTAACAAAAATTTCAACATATTAGTTTTAATGAAAGTAGAACATGCAGAAAATGTTTCAACTGAATCCCATGATTCTAAGTACCCAAACCAAAAACGGTATTCAAAAACTATTTTTTTAAGCACTCATTTCTCCGATGAATCGATAATTGCTTCAGAATTATTAGCATTTAGTAAGCTTTCGAATGGTAAGGATCCGCTTATGAAGATTTCAAACCGTTTTCGAGATATAAGGAAAATAATTTAAAAAAATAAAAAAATAAAATTAAGGAAAATATACAAAGTACCCAAAACTTTTTAAGGGTGTCCAGAGAGCGATCAACACACACACACACACACACACACACACACACACACACACACACACACACACACACACATATATATATATATATATATATATATATATATATATATATATATATATACCAATTTGAAACACCGTTATTTTCGGTCTCTCAGGGGTTCTTAAACGCAAACTTTTTTGTCGGGACTTCTGGATTGCGTCATGAGGCCTCCATTTGGAGGGCGGGGTCCTCCATATGGAGAGAGGGAGGAACCGCGCTAAAATTATCTCTTTACGTCTAACTTGCCTGGAATTTAAGGTGCTTAGCCTGATTGCCACAGAACTGAACAAGGTTTGGCTATTAAAACAATCAAACCTTACTCAATTCCTTCTCCCCAACCGGAGACCTGAATGTCAGGTCCGCCTCGAGAGCCACCAATCAGTTGCCCGTATTCTGCCACGAGGAGGCGCACACAGTGCCCAAGTTCACTTAGAATACATAAAAACAAATACGTATGGATATTCTTAATTAGTTAAATAATGTACACATATATACAATATTATTTATTTATTTATTTTTTTTATTTTTTTTTTATTTTTATTTTTTTAACCGCGCATTTACATCTAGGTCATTAGTTCCGACATCCAGGGTGCAGCGAGGAATTTTCCCAGCGAGCCAATCTAGTGGATACAGAAGGATCAAGAACAAGTTCTCAAAATTGAGTAGATACCACTCCCTAATAAAGCCTATATAGAATAATATGCCAAATAAAGCCAATCTAGTGGATACAGAAGGATCAAGAACAAGTTCTCAAAATTGAGTAGATACCACTCCCTAATAACGCCTATATAGAATAATATGCCTAATAAAGCCAATCTAGTGAATACAGAAGGATCAAGAACAAGTTCTCAAAATTGAGTAGATACCACTCCCTAATAAAGCCTATATAGAATAATATGCCAAATAAAGCCAATCTAGTGGATACAGAAGGATCAAGAACAAGTTCCCAAAATTGAGTAGATCCCACTGCCTAATGAAGCCTATATAGAAGAATATGCCTAATAAAGTCAATAGAGTAAATACAAATTGAACAAGAGCAAGTCTTGAGGAAACCTTTTTTTCTTCTATTTAAATACTTTTATCAATATTTAGTCAATAAACCTGTGTTTTTTAATCGCTAATTTATGAATCGGTTCATAACTAAACAGTCGTTATAATTGGTTAGTATATATCCAGTGTTTAAAAATATTGATTGCTTATTGATGAATCGGTTTACAACCAAATAGTCTTTATGAATATTTAATAAATATCTAATACGGAATCACCTGCAACTTTTGATCGCTAATTTATGGATTGTCTCATAACTATATAGTCGTTAATAATAGTCGTACAAAGAAAACTGTTGATTGCTAATTTATGTATATGTTGACAACTAATTAATCTTTATCAATATTTACAATATAATTTATGTTATGTTATGTCTGAATCTAGGTCAGTTTAAGAAATTTTAGTGAACGAAATCTTAAAGTTGCTCTACCTACTCTTGCAAGGCTTTGTATTTGTGTCGGCAGATACCTGGGTTATATTACCCTACAAGGGTTACTTCTCTTGAGGATTAACTCCTAGCAGGTAAATTTCTAGTAAACCCTCTGTTTGTTTGGGACTGAACCGACTGTCTATTCGTTCATAGTATCTAACCGTTGTAAAGTTTATTTTCTACATTTAGGAATTAATATACATATGTAGACTAAATCATAGCAATTGTCTACCTTCGCTGTCGGTGATCTTAACAATGTAGACTCGCTAATGTTACCTGACCTTAGATAAATCGTAATTACAATTTGCTGCGACAACACGACATTTTATCAGAATTCCCTGTCTAATAAAGCCTATGAAGAATAATATGTCTAATAAAGCCTATCTAGTTGATAAAGAAGGACTAAGAACAAGTCTTCAAGATTAAGTAGTATCTCCTGCCTTATAAAGCCTATATAGAATAATACGGCTAATAAAGCCGTATAAAGATTCATATAATTACTCAACAATAGATTCTAATTTAAAAACAGCTATTTTCGATATCTACCTGTTCTAAAACGTTAAATCATTTATTAGGCACTTCGGATTACGTCATTGGGTCGACGTCAGAAGCGTGTTTCCTATCTGTGAAGTGAAGCAGGAAACAAGCTAAAAACAGCAACCAATTAAAATGTGAGGTAAATAGAGGAAAAACGCCGTTCGTGGTGGTAGACAATCTTACAAGGCATTTCGCTCAGAAATACCCGAAATATTGTTTCTAATTTTACGTATCCTATTTTATTGCCAAATAGATTTATATTCTATAATCAATAAAAAAAAAAAAAAAAACTACTAGCAATAAAGAACTAAGGGTAATACATGAAAATAGGGAATACCAAGAACAATTCTAAAATACGAAATCAAAACCAGTACTGTAATCTAGATATTCATACGGCATCTTCGAATTCTAACAAACAAAATAATGCTTTTAATTATACATATCCTATTTAATGAAAAATACATTAGACTACTATAAGCAAGTACAAAAATAACGAGCAGTGAAAAAAAAACTTCGGGAAACACATAAATAGATCCGTTTAAATAAAGGAAACTAACTAAGTTTTAAGCACTTATTTCTCCTAATGTGACGACCCCATCAAACATTTCTGTAAAACATTTTTTGTAGAGAATTTAGTAAGCTTTCGAACTGTTACATTTCAATTGCCACGATCTCCTAACCCTTTTCGAGATATTAAGGAAAAAATACGAAGGGGGCCTAATAGATATTCATAAGGGATCTGAGAACCCCAAGATACCGCAAAAATAAAATATTCTAATTATACGTATCCTGTTTTATTGGCAAATACATTTGACTACTATAAGCAATTGCAAACAATAGGGAATATGCCAAAGAACTCGGATTAGGAGCCTCGACAGTTTCAAGACATTTGAAGGAAATCGGCAAATCCAAAACTGACATTTCATACGGTACAGCCTGATATATTTCTAACAATGAATTGTTTTTCTTATTTTAATTAATCTATTTTATTGTCAAATACATTATCCAACTATAAGCAATGTAAAAATAGGAATAAAAACAGACAAAAAGAATTGTTCGAATAAACGAAATCAATTACTTCAAATTTTAAGCACTTATTTCTCCGATTGACATCGCTTATTCAAAACTTTCTTTAGAACCTTTCTTGTAGACCATTTAGTAAGCTTTCGAATGGTAACCTTTCGCTTCCCAAGATTTTCAACCGTTTTCGAGATATTAAGAAATTATACGAAGTTCCCAAAACTTTTCATTATTTCTGACAACAGAAAATAGGTCTCATTTTACCTATCCTGTTTTACACACACATACATTTTCCTTACAAATACAACATAAGAAATTAAAAAAATAAAAAGCAATAAAAAACCAAGGGAAAGAGACAAAAATTACAAAAAGAACGACAAAAACCCGTTCATAAGAACAAAACAGACGTATTTGAAGTTTTAAGCACTTATTTCTCCGATTGACATAACCTAATCAAAAATAGTTTTAGAATCATTTTTGTAGAGAATTTATTAAGCTTTCAAATAGTTTCTATCCACTTACCACGATTTCCCAACCGTGTTCAAGATATTAATGAAAGTATACGAAGTTCCCAAAACTTTTCATGTCTGTTCATTAAATATTTTATTCTAACCCTTCCTTAACTCCAAACGTAACATAACTTTCAACATATTAGTTTTAATGAAAGTAGAACATGCAGATAATGTTTCAACTGAATCCCGTGATTCTAAGTACCCAAACCAAAAACGGTATTCAAAAACTATTTTTCCAATTTTCTCGAAAACGGTTAAAGCTATCGCCTTGAAAATGGTTTCATTCGTTTTCCTTGCCCAAGAAGCCTATAAAAAGAGTACTTACAAGCTTATGAACTCAAAAACGTAAGCGTTACGATTTTTTTTGCGCGAATTTCGCCCCAAACGCCATCTTCCAGTGGGCGGATTTTGCTGGTTAACGAACTTGACCTTTCAAATTGGACGACAGATTTTTGTACCAAATTTCATCAAAATCGGACCATTCGTCTTCTATTTAGAGAGCGAACAGACAAATATATATATATATATATATATATATATATATATATATATATATATATATATATAAATATATACATATATATATATATACAAATTTGAACCACCGTTATTTTTGGTTTCTAGGGGTTCTGAAACGCAAAATTTTCTAGTCGGCACTTCCGGATTGTTTCATTGTATCAACCTTATAAGCGGGGTTCCTCCCTATGGGGGAGGGAGGAACCGCGCTAAAAGACAATGAGTAAAAGAATTTTGCTATGTTAAATTTAGAAGGAACAGCTGACACAAGAATTAATTATTCATTGAATCTTGTTCTGGGAGGTTGGTGGCCTTGAGTGTTAAGGCATGAGCACTCCGAGGTTGCGGGTTCGATTCTCGCTAGTGGCTGGAAATCGAAAGAAGAAAGGGCACCAGTCCTGCCCTGAGAAGAGAAACCCGTCCCAAAAATCTGTTTTATGTATAAGTATACGTTAGAATTTAAATACACTTTGTTCTCGAGTAAATCCCAATTTCTAATGGATTTTTTAAAATTTTACTATTCGTGATTCTAATTAGTTATGCATGATATTTTCCGAGTTTTTTTTTGAGGAAGTAAAAAATAACGGCCGTAACGGAAAAATTAAATATTTGGTTGCCGAGTAAAACCTCTATTCCTAATGGACCAATATAATGTTTTTAACAACAAATCTTTGTCATTAATGAGAACGATTCAAACACTTAAAGAACAGAAACATCTAGAACTAAATATAACACCATAACGTATACCGGGGCAAAGTTTATTAGAAACGTATAGGCAAAGATGAGATAAAAATGCACACTAATTTAAGGGTTATGATGAGCTAATAGACAATTTTGCGTCACCCTCAAACAAACCTTATAAAGAAAATGCGAATCTCTACCGAAACGTTTCATAAAATCAATAAATAATAATAATAATAATAAATTAATGAGATCGACTTACGCCGAGTTTCGTTGCAATATAACAAACATTTCGACTGTGAAGGGCATTTTACTAACTTTTGTCAGAGGTAAACCTCTCTAACAAATTATGTAAAAGATTCTGCTGGTTTACGAAGTCGCCCATCGTTTGGTATTGAAATGCTATATACCAAGTTTAATATCGAAAAATGAAGAATTGTGCCCGCTATTCTGTTCAGGTGGTAATGATAAAGACAGGTGGTAATGAAATCATCTTTCGAAAATCTTTCACGAGTGCAATCACAATAGCTAAATTCCTTCGGAAAATTATATAAAGTAATTTTCAACCGTAAGTTTGCCTCCGATTTTGAAAATCCATGAATAACCTGAACTAATACTACTGGTATGAAGGAAGTATGACGTATCGAAACATCCTTGACCTCTAACTTTTATGTAATACCAAAAGTCATCAAGAAGATATCGCACTATCGACTTCTGAAGGAGTCAACACACTCCTTTAGGGGAGTGTGTTGGTAATAATCACTTTAATACTAATCAAATTCAGCTTGCTCGGTAAAAATGTGTCATAAAACCCTTAAAAATAAATTAAATAAGATCTCTTAGATCATAAAAAATATTTTATTTTGGGGTTAATAGCGTTTTAGTTGGTTAAAACTATTCCAAGTTCTAAATTGTTAGTATTCTATACCCCGTAAACGGACACAGCATCCCGAAATTTTCCTAGCCCCCCGAAACCCCCAATAAGGCTTATGATTAATTGCCAATTTCAACGAATAAAAGAATAGATTTTTTTTTTTTTTTTTTTTTTTTATGAAAAGTGAGTACTCGTTGCATTCCATAACAGATAAAGGCACGCCGCTCCCAGGGAATGTCACTTAAGTCACAAATGTCGTTCGAGCTAAGTATAGCTTCGAAAATTTAATGATCACACAATGAGTCGCTTCTGATTGTGACACGAAAAGAGCCCAACAGCTGCTTTGTGAATTTAGGCAATAGCAGGTTACCGTAATTAGGAATGATTGCGCCTTGAATTGGGGCGTACAATGATCTGGGCGGGAGAAAAAAGGCGGGAGTCAGCTGTTCGGTGTCAATTAGCGTCATTGCTACTAGTGCTCCCTTACTACCTTACTCGGATACTTTACGCGCACAGAGGATGTACGACTGCTACGGTATTAGCAAGCGTTTATATGGTAGTTATTATCTGATCATACACAGCAACTTATAAAGGTCTTCAAATGCCAGCGACACAATCAATTTGAAGAATACTGAAAGATAATGCCTTCCCATTTCTTCAAACCATATGTCCTTTGATATAGCACGGGGATGAAAGGAACGAGAGAGAGAGAGGTCCAACCCGTAAGAATTGCGTCAACATAGCACGTTTCTGTAACTTGTTGTCTTTGATATCACTGTTCTGCAAAAAAAAACTTTTCTCTCCTCCCTTGAACAATTTTGCCTGTTTCAGGTGTGCTGAGTCCGAATCTGAACTCAGAAAAATTCTATCACCCTCTGATTTTGAGAGAAAAGAGGAGAAACTTGGAAAAAATGAAAAATTGTATTTGAAAATTATTGTCTTTATTATAACAGATTTTTTTTCTTTTTCAACGGTAAAATATAATTAATTGAATCCTGCATGCTGTCAGGTATAATACTAGATATGACACAACTCAAAAAATATACACACATCGTCAATGAGTATTTTTTTTTCTTTTGTACTCTTCCTCCTCTGTCTCCCGCTGCAGTGTCCAGCAGTAATCCGCCAGCATCTTCTCATTCCATTTGCCAGTATATCTTTTTTCCATTCTGGATATGTCTTGGTGGAATCGTTCTCCATGTTCGTCCGAAACTGCACCCAAATTTGGGGCGAAAAAGTCTAGGTGACTATGCAGGAAATGTATTTTTAAGGACATATTGCATCCCAATGTTTTATATGAAGTAAGCAGTTCTTGGGCTATTTTTCGGTAGTCTCTAGATTTTTCGTTTCCCAAAAACTTAGCACATACCTCTCGAAAAGCAATCCAAGCCTTTTTCTCAGTAGTATCTAACTTTGCTTCAAAAGTGAGTTAGCCATATTTCTTCAACCACTTGTAATATTCCCATCAAATTTTTTTTCGTTCAAATATACTTCATTGCGCTCAAAATCATCGGGCTTTTGAATTTTTTTCACTATGTTTTGATGCCAAAAAAAAAATCGTCAAATTTACAAAAAAACTCACATTTTTGGATAGACAGAATCTGACTTCAAATTCGTGTTCAGCAGATTTGAAAACAGTAAGAAAGCATGTTTTGGTTTGAAGGAGGATTTTCGTGCAGAACAGTGTATCATATAGAAAGCTTGGAGTAAGTTTAGTTAATTTTTTGTAAACATTTTAAACAAGTACTTTCCACTACTTAGGCACCATAATGTACTGAATACTTACAGTAGTTTAAATTACTCACTCGGCCTCTTCCACTTCTGCTCAGAAAGCTCTATTACAAACAACCAAAAATGCGTTCTTATTTTAAGTCTCTTGCTTTACTAGCAAATACATTTTACTGATAAAATCAAATATACAAATAACAAGGAATAAAACACTTGAGGAAAACAAATGTAAAGAACGTTTAGGGGTTTATAACCGTTTTTGTAGAAAATGTTGTAAGCCTTCGAATGGTTACTGACCACTAACCACGATTTCGCAACCGTTTTGAAGATATTGAAAAAAGTATACGAAAATCCTAAATATGCTTGTATCTAGAAAAAGTTCCAAATTAATATATTGTTTCTAAGAACCCAAACTGAAAGTTAGTTAGGAAAACTAGTTGTATTCAGATTTTTCAAAAATGGTCACAGATATTTACTTAATAATGTTTTATTTGTTTCCCTACGTTAATGAACTTACGAAATTGTACCTATAAACATATGAACGCAAAAACGTAAGAGATACGATTTTTTTCTCGCGAATGTTTGAAAAAAATGTAGTAAGAGGGCAATGATTAAGATTTGAACAGCCACTGATAATGGTTCAAATGCGTTGGGCATGAAAAGTTTATGATATATAATAGGATTTACAATGTAATCTAGAAATAAAAAAAAAAAAAAATCGTTTATTTACTTTCTTTTAAAATAGTATAGCACAATATCAAATTAAGTATAAGTTCGTTCTCTAAAAATTGACAGAGAGCCAAAATATGAAGTATTTATAGTTCAAAATATATATATATATATATATATATATATATATATATATATATATATATATATATAAAACTACAGCTTATAGAACGATTTCTACTTTAGTTTTTGTAATAATTTTATTTTTTTATTGTAATTATTATGTTTTCAGTATATTTATTTTTTTAAATTTTATTTATTAATCTATTTATTTTATTTTATTATATAAATTATTATGCATAAGCTGCTGAGGCCATGAGCACATTATCAATCTAATCCAATCTATTTTATTAAGATTGAATAGATTAGATTAGATTAATAAAATTATTAATCTATTTTATTAAATTTATTTCCTTATATCTATATCGACTAATAAAAAATAAAGTTTACTTACTCACTTAAGATGTTTTTTTTGGACTGGCATCGCAGCTGCTGGAATGCAGCAGCTGTGTCCACTCAAACATCGGAAAAATATGCTATTCGCCAATGCCGCGAAGCATCATCATCCTCAATAATAGTAATAATAGTTCAAAATAAAATGATCGAAATACAATTCATTGATCCAAGAGGATTGAAGAAGGAGAGGCCCAAAATCATGTCATATCAAGGCGTCCATGAATCTTCTTTTTTCAATTCAACGTCAATTTTTTGTTTCCACCACCATTCCCCCCCCCCCCCAAAAAAAAAAAACCGTACGTGAAAACTTACAAAAATAACTGTTATTTTTGGATTAGGTAAACTGAAAAATATAAACTTCACTCAGAGATTCCACGTAGCAAAAAAATGTTTTTCGGAGACCTGTGTAATCTGAAGAGGAGATTAAGAAATGGCAAGCTGTTCTATGAAAGCGGCGGATAATGAGATGATAAGCACTGCTTGGAACAGCAGTGGGCGGCATAACTAACGCTCGCAATGACAACAATCACTGATTTCCCGCAGAAAAATGTGAGCGACACTCACTAATGGTTCATTCGTTCCTCTTCAACGTCAGCTGTGCTGTAATTTGTCAACAGCGTCAGTCGAATGTGAATCATTTAAACTTTTTAAATATGTTTATTTAGGAGCAATTTTGATTGCAGTTTGATATAAGAATTAAAATTTATGGTATTTATTAAAATGTTAGGACATTGTTGGGTCACATAGAAATATGAGGGATTAATATTGTTGGACTACCTTTATTTATTTATTTACCTTTATTTATTTAGCATTTAAAATTATAGTAATGATTTTGTGAGCTGAACTTCTCCAGCCCCTTTTAAGTAAGTGTAAGTCTGAGACAGGATAATATGGTACCTGCGGTTATAGGACGTTTTGGCTTTACAGAAAAATTTGTTTTATGTTAAGTTAAAGTTCTTAGGTTTTCGAGATATTCCACATTTTCAAACATTCCAAAAAAATACACTCTTTGCCAGTCTTATTGGTGTCACGACTCCAAATGAAGGATTTTGTCACTCTGTTTTTTGGATAGTATTCCTAGATAAATGCACCATCGAAGGTATACCATGAGTTCATGTTTTGTTCATTTCTTTCGTAAGTGTAACCTTAAGTGGTGTATAAAAAGAATGGTTATCTGAGGGTACTTCTACTGTTGTCATTAGCAGCACCCTGAAAACCTTGTTTTTTTTTGGATACAGGGAAAAACCACCTCTGCCAGGTAGAGAATACTAATTCTTGTGATAGATGGATTACTTGCACTAGAGTCAAGAGCTTTTATTTTTATAATAACAAAAGTAGTAAAATTTTCTTCATTACTTGAAATTAACTTAAAAATATTGATTTCATAACTGTGGAATTTAATAATGAAAGAAAACGAGAGAAAATAACAATTTTAAAATATCGCTTTATTTTTATTTTTATTTTTATGGCGCATCTACATCTAGGTCATTAGCGCCGACATCCAGGGTGCAGCGAGGAATTTTACCAGCGAGCCGTGGGATGATAAAATTCCTGCCGGAGGTTGGGAATCGAACCCACCATCTCCCGCTTATGAATCCAAGGCGCTAGCCATTAGACCACGGGAGACCCCAATATCGCTTTATTAAATTAAATTTTACAAAAGGTGTTCTAAGTGTCCACCATGAGCTCTAAAATATGCTTAACATCTTCTAATAAATGATCGCTAGTGTAAATATGGTTTATCTGTAGTATTTTTCTAGCTGTTTGCCTACAAATCGCGTTTGAGCAGTTTTGAATGGTATATTCCGTGTAAGTACAACATTAAAATCCTAATTCAAGATATATACTTATAATTTTCATTGTTACCTGATTTTATAACCTGACAATTTTATAATCAGTAGCAGTAAAATTATGTAAATATAAACAAACCAAAAACACTAAAGCAGACCATTCACGTTCCAATTTGCAGTAGGACTGGTAGTTGGATAGTTGACTCCACTCACGCTCCGACTTGCTATCCAACTTGCGATCCAACTTTAGTCCTAGTCTGTTTTCACGCCTGTGTATGTTGCTCGTGAGCCGAAAAATGTATCGAGTGCAGATCAAAGTTGCCCGAAGGATCCGACTTCCTCATTCCCGCTCCAACTCCATCGCCAGTAGAATTTCGGACCATCGAGTCGTCCCTCTTAATGTTTCGACTCGTCCAACTAGACTTCCGATCCGACAACTTGGGAAGTTGGACCACAAGTCGTACTGCAAAATGTAATGTCTTGAATGGCCTCCTTAAGAAGGTACCACTAACCGATAGCACTATCCAGGGCCTATGAGAGCATGCTCTGTTCGGCTCCCAGTCCTCCGGTATTGATATAGACCGCTCCCTCATGGATCAGGTTTAAATTAGAATTACCAGTAGCTTGAGTGGAACATGATTGGTACACTTGAAGGGCAATCCCTCAAGTAGCGGCTTATCTAGTACACGTGGGCTTCCTGCTCTGCCTAGTATCATAGGCCACTAGTCCCTAGGCAAATAGAATATATCTCTTATCATATCTATAACTTCTTCGTGGAACAGGTTTTTTTAGATCTGACTCATTGAAGATTTTCCGTAGTTATTTTTAAATAGTAGAGCTATTTTTTTTTTTTATACGATGCTACATCCGTATGAACAACTGTAACAAACCTCATACGTCCTTTTGACTAGCTATTATTTCCTTAGGCAACAGGCCATCTTTTATGACTGTTTTTACCCTTCTCATAGGAAATATTTTTGATTACTGATAGAAAGGGGTAATATGCAGTCTGGGATTGGAATCAATTCCACTGCTCTCCTATCAAAGATTGACAAGTAATGCATCCTAGGATTCAGATGGATGGATTAGCGTCAAATTTATCCCATCTCCATTTCGTTAGGTTTGTTTAGCCAAATCTTTACTACCTCCCTCGAAAGGGAGGATATATGCTAATGACGTATATATATATATATATATATATATATATATATATATATATATATATACACACATGTATATATCCGCACCTGCAGGATGAATATATCATATATAGGCACGCTGAAAGAATCCCTCTTTCACCATGGATGTTTAGTAAGGGTGGCAACCTATAGATAGCCCGTAGCTATTGAGTGTTTGAGTATGTGTATATATATATATATATATAAATATATATATATATATATATATATATATATATATATATATATCTTTTATATGAGACAATGTTGTTTAGTGCCAAATGCCATCAAAATTGGACTACTTTTGGTGAAGCTAGAGAGCGAACATATTTATATATATATACACACACAAATACAAATTTTAATCATTTATTTTCGTTATCTATAGGTTCTAAAGTAATTTTCGATAGGGCGATTTCAAAGGGAGAAGTAAGTTCTTAAAATGTCGAAATTGTTATTTCTGTTCTTATGGGCTTGTCTCTGTTTGCCCTCACTTTTCAATTTCTTTATTATTTTTAAATTGCATTTAATACCAAAATGAGTAGTTTAGTAGAAAAAGGTGAGAAAATGAGAAACGTATAGGAGATAGTGTTTTAGAGAGCGAACGATGAGAAAGAGTATTTTCTACTTAAGATACTGTCAGTTTCGATTTGTGGTGTCCTAAAATTTTCCATATCTTTGAGATTTTATTTTATATTATTTACGAATGATTAAAGCAACCCAATGACTGCTTCTATTCCTTTACTAATTGCTCTAGGGGCATAAACGGGAACCTGCGAAACCGACTTTGTTGCGTGCGCGCACTTTTCATTATGTAGGTGTAAGGGGATTGAGTTGTTCTTTGCAGGCGAAGTTCTCAGCGATACTAAGTATACTGCAAATCAATGAGCATACTGCGAACACACGTGCTAGTGTATTATCACTGATAACGAGCAGTAGCCCATCCCGCTATCTAAGAATTAGGTGCGATACGGCCAGCTGACCGCTATCTCGGAAGTAGTGCGATACGGCCAGCTGACCTCGTGGGAACTCGTCACTAGTCACGGTAAGCGTAAACACTAGGATCGGGTTGAGCTGTCAGCGACCCTTCAGCCTCAGCAACCTCCGGTGGTATGCAGTTCCAGAGAAGGTGGCTTAGGAAGCAACGACCGACATCATCAGGTCATCAAGAATAATCTCACTGAGTCTTTATAATTCTTTCCATCATCTAAATATAGAGCCATGGCCTCTACAAATAAAATAACACGAGAAAGTTAATAATAATTGGATATAATATTGTATTTTAAATTTACAGGGTGTCCCACATAAGTATCAGGTCATCCCATAAGTAATGGCGGTTTTTAATAATCTGTCTGTTTATGTATTTATTACTAATCCCTCTTTTAGCGCGGTTCCTCCCTCCCCCATAGGGAGGAACCCCGCTTATAAGGTTGATACAATGAAACAATCCGGAAGTGCCGACTAGAAAATTTTGCGTTTCAGAACCCCTAGAAACCGAAAATAACGGTGGTTCAAATTTGTATATATATATATATATATGTATATATTTATTTATATATATATATATATATATATATATATATATATATATATATATATATATATATATTTGTCTGTTCGCTCTCTAAATAGAAGACGAATGGTCCGATTTTGATGAAATTTGGTACAAAAATCTGTCGTCCAATTTGAAAGGTCAAGTTCGTTAACCAGCAAAATCCGCCAACTGAAAGATGGCGTTTGGGGCGAAATTCGCGCAGAAAAAATCGTAACGCTTACGTTTTTGAGTTCATAAGCTTGTAAGTACTCGTTTTATAGGCTTCTTGGGCTAGAAAAACGAATGAAACCATTTTCAAGGCGATAGCTTTAACCGTTGTCGAGAAAATTGGAAAAATAGTTTTTGAATACCGTTTTTGGTTTGGGTACTTAGAATAACGGGATTCAGTTGAAACATTCTCTGCATGTTCTACTTTCATTAAAACTAATATGTTGAAAGTTATGTTACGTTTGGAGTTAAGGAAGGGTTAGAATAAAATATTTTATGAACAGATATGAAAAGTTTTGGAAACTTCGTATACTTTCATTAATATCTCGAACACGGTTGGGAAATCGTGGTAAGTGGATTGAAACTATTTGAAAGCTTACTAAATTCTCTACAAAAATGATTCTAAAACTATTTTTGATTAGGTTATGTCAATCGGAGAAATAAATGCTTAAAACTTCAAATACGTCTGTTTTGTTCTTATGAACGGGTTTTTGTCGTTCTTTTTGTCTCTTTCCCTTGGTTTTTTATTGCTTTTTATTAGCGCGGTTCCTCCCTCCCCCATAGGGAGGAACCCCGCTTATAAGGTTGATACAATGAAACAATCCGGAAGTGCCGACAAGAAAATTTCGCGTTTCAGAACCCCTAGAGACCGAAAATAACGGTGGTTCAAATTTGTATATATATATATATATATATGTATATATTTATTTATATATGTATATATATATATATATATATATATATACAGATATATATATATATATATATATATATATATATATATATATATATATTTGTCTGTTCGCTCATTTCTGGCTTCCCTGATGGTCCGATTTTGATGAAATTTGGTGCAAAAATCTGTCGTCCAATTTGAAAGGTCAAGTTCGTTAACCAGCAAAATCCGCCCACTGGAAGATGGCGTTTGGGGCGAAATTCGCGCAAAAAAAATCGTAACGCTTACGTTTTTGAGTTCATAAGCTTGTAAGTACTCTTTTTATAGGCTTCTTGGGCTAGGAAAACGAATGGAACCATTTTCAAGGCGATAGCTTTAACCGTTTTCGAGAAAACTGAAAAAATAATTTTTGAATGCCGTTTTTGGTTTGGGTACTTAGAATCAAGGAATTCAGTTGAAACATTTACTGCATGTTCTACTTTCATTAAAACTAATATGTTGGAATTTTGGTTGCGTTTGGAGTTAAGGAAGGGTTAGAATAAAATATTTTATTAACAGGCATAAAAAAGTTTTGGTAACTTTGTATACTTTCCTTAATATCTCGAAAAAGGTTGAGAATTTGGGAAACGGAAGAATACCATTAGAAAGCTTACTAAATGCTCTACAAAAAAGGTTCTAATGAAAGTTTTGATTAGGCGATGTCAATCGGAGAAATACCGTATGAAATGTCAGTTTTGGATTTGTCGATTTCCTTCAAATGTCTTGAAACTGTCGAGGCTCCTACTCCGAGTTCTTTGGCATATTCCCTAGTGTTTTTAATTGCTTATAGTAGTCAAATGTATTTGTCAATGAAACAGGATACGTATAATTAGAATCAATATTTTGTTTGTTAGAATTCGAAGATGCCGTATGAATATCTAGATGTGACAGTACTGGTGTTGATTTCGTTCTTTAGAATTATTCTTGGTATTCCCTATTTTCATCTGTTACCCATAGTTTTTTATTGTTAGTAGGTTTTTCTTATTGATTATAGAATATTAATCTATTTGGCTATAAAACAGGACACGTAAAATTAGTGACAATATTTCGGAGATTTCTGAGCGAAATACGTTTAAGATTTTCTACCACCACGAACGGCTTTTTTCCTCTATTTTTATCCACTAGATAGGCTTTATTTTGCATATTATTCTATATAAGTTTTATTCAGCAGGGGATTCTGATGAAATGTCGTGTTTTTGCTGTGGATTTTAAATACGATGTATCTAACATTGGATAACATTAGCGAGTCTACATAATTAAGAACCGACGACGGAGGATTACTTCTTGCTATGATTTAGTCTACATACGTATATTAAGTCCTAAATCCAATCCTCCTAAAGTTCAATGCCCGTAGAAACCAGGGGGCCGCAGGAAATTTACCTGCTAAGAGTTAATCCTCAAGAGCTGTAAATATACCCCAGGTATCTGCCGACACAAATACAAATCCTAGGCGGAGAGCACCCCAAAAACTCAGATCCAAACATAAGGTTATATACTAAATATTGATAAAGACTACTTAGTTGTAAACCGATTCATCAATTAGCAATCAATAGTTTTCAACAAAGGTTATATACTAAATATTGATAAAAAGTATTTAATTTTTAAGGTTTTATTCAACATATTATTCTATATGGGCTATATTAGGCTGGGTATTCTACTCAATCTTGTGTACTTCTTCTTGATCCTTCTGTACATGGGCGTATATAAAAACAATTTCGGGGGGGGGGGCTGAGACCATTTCCAGGGTATGGAATACTAAATATTTAGAGCTTGGAATAGTTTTAGGCAACTAAAACGCTATTACACGTAAAATAAAATATGTTTTATGAACTAAGTGATCTTATTTAATTTATTTTTAAGGGTTTTACGAGAAGTTTTTATCATCAATTCAAAATTTCGGGAGGGGCTGCAGTCCCCTCAGCCCCCCCCCTCATATACGCCCATGCTTCTGTATCCTCTAGAAAGGCTTTATTAGGCATATTTTGTTTTGATTTATAGAGCTTTGCTTTAGAATGAGAGCCAGATTCTGTAATTTCCGCTTCTGTGTAAAAGTTAGCTACTGTCGGTGTCCCTGACGCCTTAATATCACTTTTATTCGAGATGTTCGAGAGGATTTTGACAATTTTCACAAGATATATAAAAAAAATAAGTTTATTTTTTTTCTAAGCTTATCAAATGGCACTAGGGACATGAACGGAACCGCGCTAAGATGCTGCAGTTCCTGCGAGTCGGACTTTTTTAATTTATTTTTGTTCGCATTTTTCGTTTATTATAACATTAAATACGCTTTTATATATCATATTTTGGTTGGTCAGACCTATTTACTCAGTGCTAAAATTTCATATGAAATGGATCTCTCAAGACAACACAATGTAATTCTATGTCATGCTTTGGGAATTTGGTAAAGCAAAAAATACTGCTTCGGCTTATCGAAACCTTTTCCGCAGTCTCCGAAACTCATTAAGCGAAATTAATTCAGTTATGAAGTGAAAAACGAGATAGTTGCTTTCTTAAATTCAAAAACAAAGGATTTTTTTTTTCAGAAAAGGCATACTGGTTTCAATGGTTTCAATATGGCAAACTGTTATACAAAAAGATGACATACATTTTAGAGTGAACATGTTTTATTGATCTTACCTTATAGGACCCCATTAAAAATCGATATTCCTTATGGGATGACCTGGTATTTGCGAGCAACAATTTAATATATCCGGAACATCTTGGAAACCCATTGAGATGTAGTAAAATTTCAAAGGACCTAAGTTGCAGCAATTTTCGAGGTCTTTTAGATGCGTAAATTATTATTTGAAGAAAGTATAGTTTAAAGGACCTAGCATATATATAATTTTTTGGGGAAGATTTTAAGACATTTTTAAATAATATTTTTATGAGCGCAACCTCAATAGTTACTTTCCTTCGGAAAGTGCTAAAAGAGACCACCACCAAATATAATAAAAGTTTTAATCGATTACGTTAATGACCTCAAACTTGGTACGACCTCAAACTTGGTAAGACCTAGAAAAAACATGCCCACAGTTGTGATTATATTAATAACAATGAAGACATAACTAGCGGCATTTTAAAATTTAAAACAGGATTAGATAAACTGGTTGGTATTTGAAAACGGAAGGAGCTTCATGGAATTCACATGAGTCAGTTATTACACTACCTTGTCTACCTGTGACTCACTCCATCAACAGGATCTGTTGAGGGTTGGACGCTTAATGATTCTTGCCACTTTCTCTCCTAAACATTATCAAAGTTAGTGGCACAAGGCGTATAAAAGAAATAATTTCGGGGCGTGGCTGGGATACTTTCGGGGGTATGGAATATTAAAAATCTAGAACTAGAAAAATTAGCCAACTAAAACGCTTTTATACCCCGAAAAAATTTTTTTTTCTGAGTTAATTCATCTTATTTAATTTATTTTTAAGTTTTATGACACATTATTACCGATTAAATCAAAATTTCGGGAAGGGGGGAGGGGCTGCATCCCCTCAGCCCCCCTTTTATACGCCCTTGTAGTGGTTCTCAATCTTTTTACTACCAAATCACCATAACGCAAAATTTCATCCCTTTCTTCCTAACATTATATACTTCAAAAGTTTTTTTTTGTTTTTAATTTATTTATGAGCACCCAGCATTGAAAGCGTTTCGCCCAAAGACAGATATAAAATGGAATTACATATTCATCCAATTACATAATAATTGTGAATCCATAGTAATTATCATCTTATATAATAATTATAAATCCTTAATAATTAACATATTACGTAATAATTATAAACCCAATTACATTATTGTACGTTTCTATCTACTAATATAACTAAGTTTCTGAATAACAAACAGCTATAAGTAAAATTAACTTTGTAAAAACAATAAACTTTTTAAAAACATACATATAATTACAGTCTGTCAGTATATATTGAACTGTGAGGTCTTTGTTACAGATTTGGCACAATGGTGTATCAGACTTTGTCATAAGGTATTCATGAGTTATACGTGAGTGGCCTAACCTTAGTCTGGCCAACACTACTTCTTCCCGCCTTGAATCCCTGTATGACGAAGCCCATTCGCTTACGGTCTGTTTAATTTGTCGAAGTTTGTTTTCTGTAATACCCGTCCAGGTCAATTGCCATTTGTCTTTAGTGTGTTTTTATTTTGCCGTGAAAACTACAATTCTACTATGAACGTTGAACTACAATTCTGGTTTTTCAACTATTCTTGAAAGTCTTTAAACAAAACACTTTGAGCATTTTATACTATTCCCCTAATAATAATAATGAACTATTTTGAAGTGGAATCGTTAAATGCAGCAGCTACATGGAATTAAATGCTATTCGCCTTAGATGCGGAGCATTAACAACAATAAATAAAAAATACTATGCCCCACGTCACAACACCTATAAAATGCGTATCGGGATTTGTTTTAATTTGCTTATTACACATAATTAATATAGCTTATTAATTTCCTGTAAATAGTTAATAATATTAAAAAATAGCGAAAGAAAGAAATAATAAATACGAATCTCAAAATAGTATTTGTTGAAATATATAAATAAAAATGTTTTTAATAAAAAGAACATTGAAGTAAAAGAATAGATATTTATTATTAATAACCTATATTCTCAGAAGATTTCAATTTGTTAAGAAAATCATAAACTTTACGAAGAAAAAATTTCAGGAAAAGAGAAAAATTTACTACTAAAGTAGAATTAAGGACAACTAGCGTTAAATGAGTGAACTCAATCAAAGAAACAGGTCAATAGTCGATTAAAGAATCAGTCCTTGAAGGAGTTTAATTTCTATTTAACACCTTCTGTGCAGTCTTCAATGGCAAGGAACTGCAGAGTTTTTCAATATCTGAACCCTTTTTGAGCATTGAAAAAATCTCTACCTTTCTGTAGTATAATCAAAGAGAAATCAAGCGAGAATATTAAAAAATCGTTTTTCACTTAGGAGCTGCATAACTAAGCACATTCCTCAAATATAAAGATGAGCCAAAAATATTACCAAAAAATTTTTTTTTTAAATTTAATTTAATTTTGTAAGGACCCAACATCGCTGGCATAAAGAATACTTAATTCTCTTTTGTATTTCAGGGCTTCTGTATATGAATCTATAATTGTATTCGAAAAAATGTGAAAAATTATAAAAAAATTACAGTGTTTAGGATGTGCGGATCCTATGACTATCCTTATGAGTGTAGGCCAACGGCTGATCTGTTTGCAGAGGTTAGGTTTTTAAGTGTAAACAAACAATATTCCTTGCTCATTATCACTAAACCTTTCTATTTTTAATGGAATGAAGAAAACCTGATAAGCGTTGTGATAAAGTTCGATAAGAACTGGATAAAGAGTTTCTATCCGACTCTTAAGGGTTATCAATTAGAACCTATTTAAGGAGAGGCAGTAACTATATTTCCAATCCTCGAATTAAATGTTAAATATTTTTAATTATTGGGACATAAATAAATATATAAGCATGATTTTAGACTACTTGTAAAATAAACACCTATTTGACAGAAATTTACGAGTACACAGGTAATGAGTATATATTTATACCAGAAGATGAGTGATATACACTATTGATATTTATATGAGGAGCTTAGTATCAAAGTTGGACAACTCCATTTTTTTCAGTTTTGAGGTTTTTGTCGATTCTTAAGTGGATTTTTATGCTGCATTCGATTTTACAACTGTTTTTCATTAAAAACGGACAGAAAATAGGTAAAATAGCGTTTATTTCAACCGTTCAGAATCAAAATATGGACAATTCCAACATAGTTTGGTTTCAAAAAATGACAACTCCATCAGTAGCCAATGAGAAGCTTGCATTCATGCAATCTGCTCCCAACATGCATTGCAAATCCATCATGGCTGAATGTTTATAGTTACTTGTATCTTAAGTGCATTTGGCGATAATTCTTATTAATAACTAGCTGTTATCCGGCACACTGTGGTTCTGAATGCCGGATTTTGGGGCAAAACCTCTAGGTACTTGAATCTTTCTGATTTAGGTATGATTTTTGAAGAATTTCTTTTGTGCCGAGTCGTATGAGACCACTACCAATTCTTTAGAATAATTATGTTATTAATAAACGGGCTTTATATAACAACAACCGTGAAAAACAGCCGGTATTTAATTTAAAATATTCATACTTTACTCAAGTGGTAGAGCTATGTATCCTTCCAAATATATTTTCAAGACCTCAGGTGAATAAATTAACAGCTAATGTGGTACTGGTAACTGTTCTCGGCATATTCCTCTTTATTTAAATTTTCGCGTATAACAAATAAATATTGACAGTTTCACACTAGATATTAAATAGATCTCATCGTTAATGTTCAGTTATTTGCTATTAAAAACTTTTCAACAACTCTCTGCAGAAAATAATAATGGTTAACTCGTTTTTCATAAAATAATCGCATCGCTAATTGATAACTTTATTTTATTAGCTGTGCACAGGTATGGCTGAGTACGGCGATGAAAATTATAGCACAGCCTCTTCAATAAATGTAGTTATAGGTAAAACTGTGAGAAGAGGATAGCTGAAGTACCACTTTTTTTCTAAACTTAATAAAATAAGGATAATTTAGTTTCATTTCAGTTTTGTCAAACTGTATTTAAATAACATTTTTGATGTAATTTTTAACTATATAATTTTGATTTAATACATTAGACATAATTACATTATATTAAAACACCCTCGAGCATACCAAATTCATATTTGTTTGGTTTCAAAAGAGGATAGGTTCAATTTTCAAATGGCTCCCTTTGGTTTCAAAAACAGACAACTCCATGACTTGGTTTCAAACATGGACAACTCCACTATTTAAAGTGTAATTACGGCCTTAATACTTATATAATTTTGTAGTGCGTTTGAAATAATGTTTCTGAGGCCTATAAGAATAACATATAAAAAAATTACCATGATACTGACATCAATATAGTAGATATGGTTTTTTGCCTCTCCTGTAAAAAACGCAAAAGTGGAGTTGTCCAACTTTGATACTAAGCTCCTCATATATTCTTAGAATATTTTAACGCACTGATGAACACATGTCTACATATTTATTTATTTAAATTTTAACGTCCATTTATTATTAACTACGAATTTTAGGACGGGTTATCTATAGCTTACCACCCTTTTCTAGCCAGGATGCCTTTCCTTTTTTCTTAAGAAAAGCCACCACCCCAGAGAGAGAATCGAACCCACGACCCTTGGCACGGAGTGTTAAATGCGACTACATATTTATAATAAATATTAGCAGTAGCATTAAAGAATAAATAAATGTTACATAATTATGAGTTTACTTTGGTATAGTGTTATTATTAGTCACAAATATGAAAAAAAAAAAAAAAAAAAAAAAAAAACACTGGGCACATACAAAAAAATTTACACAACATACATATATTTTCTTATCACTGTGATTATATTTTATGCTTTTATAAACCATAGGTGAAAGATTTCTTGACATGTTTTGTAGCTTCTCTTGTAACGTTATATGGAAATTGATATATGATTTTACCTATTTTAATAAAAACTTTATATACTGCTTCATTTAACTAATTTAAAGAGTTGAAATGTTGTAATGATCAATGTATTATATAATGTTAAAATACAAATTTGCTTGATTTCTCGACTTGGATCATCAGAAATCAAAAAATGGATTTCTGATGCTCCAAGTGAAAGAAAAATGATCTGTTTGTTATTTTAGTGCGCTAGTTTGTTGAATAAAACTGTTTTCTTAAAAAAATAAGAAAACTAGAAAAGGCCTAAAGGGGGATGAGCCCTGTTCTGGCTAGAAAAGGGTGGTAACCTATGGCTAACCCGCCCAAAATTCATAGTTAATAATAATGGACGTTAAAATTTAAATAATAAAAATAAGAACATTTTGTGCATAATCTTTAGCCTGTATGACTTCTGGAGGAATATATTTTATATAATATTTTTTTATTGGAGTAATATATTAATATGTGTTTGTCCAACAAAATACCATTTTGTATTGCAAACCCAATAGTTGAGTGACCGGAAACTTTAGTTTTATTCAAATAAAACTTTCTGCTATTAGTGAACTTATCTAAAGTAATCATATTAAATAAATAATGTTTTAACTTTTTCCTGTTAGTTATAAATTGCTTTACTATACAGCCTTTTAAATGATTTCGTTTAATTAATAGAGCTTCTGTGAGATCGAAGTTTCAAATTTATTTTCTGTGTGAATTCAGCGAATCGAGATTTTGAAACGTATACGGATTGTGATAAACTAACGCTTCTGCTTAAGGTCAATGTCAGTTTTGATATAATGGTCGGAAATTCACACGTTCAATAGACCTTGAATCAAACTAGAGACACGAGTTCTTGCTGTAGTTTCTCTTGATTCATAGGACAAACATCTCGTCAGATATTTTCCTTCCTACTGTAAATACCTGCCTTAGTCATTTAATTCTCGCCTGATTCTCAATAATATAACAAGCCAGGATGTTGCTTCCTGGAACATAATTTTTCTCTTGATGTCATCCATTGCGAAAGATTACGTTCAACATTTTCTGTTTTTACTTTAATCTCCCTTCGAGTCACGAAATACCCATGGAATGAACGGCGTTTAAGATTTTAACTTTAATAGAATTAGTCATTTATTTTACATGTTCGGAATGGTGATAATCCAAACTCAGGAACTAAAAGAACATCTTCAAAAGCAGAGCTTTATGATTTTCTTAACTAATTGAACTTTTGAATAATAAGCTTATAGATTCTTAAAAGGAATTATATATTCCCTTATTCCAATGCTGTATTTTTCATGTATTTTATACATATTGGTAATGAAAATATGGCTTTCTCCAGTAGATATTTTGCAGAAACCACTCCATTTCGCTCATCAGACTGTAGTTTATGATTTCAATCTTTTTTTTTTTTTTTTATCATTTTGAATTTTATAATCTCCTGTTGTAATAACCTATCATAATCAAATTATAAATTATGAAAGGTGTACTGATATCATGGACTTTAGTTAAAGCAGGAAACATGCAAATATAACTTCAAGAAACCAACCGCTAAATTATAGGTATACACATATATTTATGTATGAAAAATATTCAATTTTTAACCACCGCTTTTATCGTGACCTATGGATATAAAACTTTGACCTTTTTTCTTTTTCTTTTTTTAATCGAGTGGGCATTATAAGCGAGTTATCTGCCAACAGGGATGTTTACATCTGACACTTCTTGCAGGAAATATATCTCAGGTGTCGGATAGATAATCTCTTGAATGTTTACAAACCGATAGAAATAGCTAGGAATTTACGCAATGGATATGTATACGACAGTTCTGGATTTGTTAAAAATAGTGATAAAGGTACGGCCCTATATCTTTCGATATAGAAGTGTCGAAAGTAAACTTAGTAGCCACGATATTTATCTTTGATATTAAATTCTTCTCTTTATAATCAGTGTTTCCACCTAATGGTATAGAAGTGTCGAACCTTATAGCTTGTGATAGAAATATATATCTCAGACATAAATTGTTTGCGTTTTACATTAGTCACAATTTCAGCCTGACATAAATATCCTACAATAACTATCACATGTAAACGTATCCAAAGAAATACGCTAGAAATACATTTTTTTCATTTCTTCAACTGAATGCTGGTTCATAATACATATTATTTAAGAATTACTATATTTCCCTGGCCTATGCCTTTCTGTCCATTCCCCGCTCTTTGCAAGTATACTAGTTATTATTCTTCTTGACCAATTGACCACTAATTGACTTGTTAGGAATATATTGACCCACTGCTTACGCCCGACCCATTCATAATCTACTGTGTGGGTAGCTCTATTTTTACCCCCTACCTGCCTCTCAGACATATTAATGACTTCCAACTACCCTTACTTCATGCCAGCAGGGAAATTCATTTAGCCCCTATTTCTCTCTTGTCCTCTTTTTTTTTTTTTTTTACTATCGCCCACACTGGTAATTCGTTCCAGTATGGCGCTAATAGAGCCTGATATGGTGGTAGGGAATTCTCATATTCCAAAAGAAGATAGCTTCTTCCTTGGAAATTGGAGTATTTTCTCTAAATTGTTTTTGTTGTATTTTAGTATGCGTCTGATTGTTAGCGTCGTGTCACATAATAGTTTCGACTCGTCTCGTCATTATTAAATAAGAGCGAGTCAACAGAGAATGGCCTAGTCGCAGCCTCGTGAGTACTAATTGTACGTATGGGCGTATATAAGACTGTCCTCCCACCGAAATTTTGATGTAATCGTAATGTAAAACCTTATAAATAAATTAAATGAGATTACCTAATTCAGATTTTTTTTTTTTTTTTTTTTTTTTTTTTTTTTTTTTTTTTTTTTTTTTTTTTTTTTTGGGTGTAATAGCGTTTTAGTTGGTTAACTACTCCAAGTTCTAAATTGTTAGTATTTCATACCCCCAAATGTATCATGCCCCCCTCGAAGTAATTGTCTATATACGCCCGTGGTATGATCGATCACATGAAATTTTATCTTCACAAAATCCTATTGAAAAGTTTGCCCGGAATTTGCCTTCAACGAAATACCTTATTATTGCTATTCCCTCTTCTATCCATCTTGTCTATTATTCTTATTCTTCTCTTGATGAGTGATCGATCTGGTCTTGGCTTCCTTTCCCCTTCCGGATGTTTCCTTCAGATTCATTTTTCTAATTAATGTCTAGTCTTATCTTCGATAATAGTTTTCTCCTGATTTTCGGGGTAATTACTTTCTCGGCCATCTATTACCGAAATGAAGATTTCCATGAAGCAATAGGGAATCGACAGAAAATATTTATGGGTTCGATGGGTAAGATTAGCTTTTCAGAAAGATAGAAATATTCTAAGAATTCTCCACGTTTCTTGAAGACACTTTCCCGACACGACCAAACCACAACCTCACGTTGTCGGAGATAACAAAAACCACTTTCTAAGTGATTTAGTAGGAGACAGGGAATCGTTTGAGGATTTCGTTTTCGATCTTTTAGGGGTAACACTACCTTGTAATTTTTTTTTTAATTTTTTTCTTTTTATGGGCTAAACTTCTTCCTTAACTAATCAAAAAGTACGTCACGCAGGAGCTGCATAACTAAGCACTTTCCTCAGAATTTGGGTAGCGTAGACTGCTTTCCAGAACAATTTGCTTAAAATATCCTACTTAAATAAAATAAAAACATGAATAGTTCTATTTTGAAAGTTAAACGAATCCACGAGAGTTTTGGACTCAGAGAATACCGAGTACAGGGATTATGGTTCGGTTCCAGAGGCACCATCCCGAAGGAGACGGCAGCTTGTCTCAAGGAAACAGGAATCAGCGAGGAACAACTAGGAATCATAGCTGAGTCTATTCTCGTTGATTCCCTGGCAATTATTCAAAATCACATATATGGCTGAAGACTTTTAATTTATTTATTAGATTTATTAATTCTTTTTATCATAATTTTTTATTTCCCATAATTAAGAAGTCTTTTCATTTTTCTTTTACATTTTTTTTTACAATCAATTCTATCATTATTTCCGTAGTTTTATTAGTTTGTTTTTAATTTGCATTTTGATTTTACTTGTTTGAGATATTTTTATAATTATTGCAGTTTGTTGATTAGTAAGTTGTGTACTGAGCAACCCAATATTGTTGGGCAACTAAACTTTGTTTTTATTTTGTTAAATAAAGTTTTTTCTCTCTCTTTGTAATGAGTAAAAGATCAATTATTAATTTGCTTCCAGAGTTATGTTACACATGGTACCTACTACACTACGTAATAAATACAAAAAATCTCATATTATCGTATTTTGATCTAACGCAGGAACAGGATACAGTCCCTCTAGTGGTAGAAAGCGCTCCTTGCGGTGGCTTTGTGAACCTACGTCTGGCGGGCTTTTCTATTGAAATATATTACAAAGTAGACCCCCCTTTCACCTCATTTTTACAACACTTCTTTCTCATGAGTTACCCACGACGTATACCGCGTTTCGTTACAATAAAGAAATTACGACCGGTATGAGTATATTAGTAATTTGGGTCCGGAGTAAACCCCCCCTCCTAATGAACCGATTTAGTTTATTTTTACAACACATATTTACCTGTAGATTACCACTACGAATACCGAGTTTTGTCGAAATATACCAAAAATCACGGCTAGTAGTGGCGAATTGGTATTGTGGGTCCAGAGTAACCTCCCCCCCCCCCCTCCTTATGAACCGATTTAGTTCATTTTTATATCTCACTTATCTCTCTATATTACCACTACGAATACCAAGTTTCGTTGAAATATAACAAATATTACGGCTGACATGGTCAAATTAGTGGACTAATTAGGTGGTTAATGAACTCGTTCAATCGTTTGCTAATTGAATGCTATATACCAAGTTTCGTGACGAAAAAACAAAAACTCTAGCCGCTATTGTGTTAACAGAAACACACACACACACACACACACACACACACACACACACACACACACATATATATATATATATATATATATATATATATATATATATATATATATATACAGGGTGTCCCGTAAATGTCTAGTCATATTGTGAGGGGTGATAGAGGACCCTTAGGGAAACCAAAAATGTTCTATGACGATTTCCCGAATTCTCGCCCATAAGGAAGAAAACGTCGTTTTGTCGATTTTTCGAGACAAACCTGGTTTTTAAGAGAATAATCTTTGTAGCTCCGTCCCAGGTGGTACTACTAGAAAGGGAGTGAAATCAATCGAAAGCTGAGTACATTTACTATAAGACTAGTTGGGAGTAAACGTAAAAATAAATGAATGTATGTATGTATATCTTACCAAAAGAAAGCTATTCTAAGTTTCCTGATATTTTATTGATATTTCATTCCAGCGTTACTCCTCAATGGGCAGGATCTGAGATTTCCGGGGTTCAGAAAAACTTCTTCATTTAACGAGCTTTCCATTCATGTATCACAACCCTGTGTTATTGAAGTATTTGAACGATTTAAGAACAAAAGTTTAAAAAAAAACATGGATCTGTGAAAAGAAAATTATATTTTTTCTTCAGTTTATTCAAAAAGCTGAAGAGGAATATTTATTTTTATAAATGTTTACATAAATATTAAGTAAATATTTACTTAAAACAATAAAAAAAATTACTTCCACGAATATAAAAAAAATCCTAAAACAGTATCATCACATTTACGGGACACCCTGTATATATATATATATGCATATATATATATATATATATATATATATATATATATATATATAGATATATATATATATTTTAACGGGGGTCATTTTCGGTGTCTACTAGGTAGGACCGATAAAGATTTGAAGACATTTTTCAAAAATTCCGTCATGAGTCCAACCTCAATAGCTACTTTCCTTCGGAGGAAAGTGCTAAAATAATATCCAACAGTGTTTATGTAAAGAAAAACTAACTTTTGATTACTATATTTATACAATATGGTTTATATAAGAAGGAATAGATAACCTGCAAAGAACCTGTAAGCTAATCAGTAAGTATCAAAATCTCTGTTTAAAATCAGGACAGATACTTCAAAGTAACTGGATGTGGTCTTGGCAAACAGGCCCTGGTTATATTGCTAATATGATGCTTAGGGGTTCCAGACGACACAAGCACTTATACAGCTGAACTAGAAGCCATAAAACTGGGACTGAACAGCCTACCAGACACAGAACAAAATAACGTTGTCATATGCACGGACTCACTCAGTTCTTTACGATCCCTTCACGACTGCTACAGTACACACCCCATAGTATGCGACATTTTTGAAGTAATGTATCACACCAAAAAACACTTCACAATGTACTGGTTACCCGGCCACGAAGACATCAGACAAAGTACTGCAGTAGACGAACAGGCTAAACTAGCCACTCGACGAACAGCACCAGACGTACATTACATGACATACCAGGATCTTCAAGCCTTATCTAAGAGATATGTAACAGATAAATGGCAAGAATCCTGGTATAACACGACTGACAACAAGCTTCGAGAAATCAAGCCCACTGTACACGAATGGTCATCGAGTAAAAGATCAAATAGACGAGAAGAAGTGGTTTTATGCCGTCTAAGGATTGGCCATTCACGACTGACACACTCCTACATTATGACGAGAAAAGACAGACCGACATGTACATACTGCAATACTGGCCTCTCAATAAAGCACATACTGACAGAGTGTAGACTCAGGACAAAATTGAAAGTACCCAACTTCTTGACCGACTTACTAAACGATGGTAGCCAGTACATTGATGACCTTATGAAATACCAAAAACATGCAAATATTTACAACAATATTTAAAAAAGAAAGGATAATCAAAGCACATTAGTGAAATTGATTTTTCGTTAATTGACCCAACAAAAAGGTACTTCCTTTTGTTGGGTCAACGGAATAGAACACAATACATTCACGGACTCAACATACTTTTTGACATTTTAACATGGAAACATAAGAAGAATTATTACCAGAGAAGATTTTACGGAAAAAGATTTCGTTTTATCATCAATTGATGACAAAACTAACATAAATAAATAAATATGTTGCTTAGGGATCGTTCGTTAATTTTACAATTACCTAATGGCCCAAGATCTGGTATCCCACGTTTCATGAAATGTTTTATGCACTTTGAAATTTTGCTATAGTCCATCTCTTGGGTAGATAAGGAGGTAAGTATGTATTCCCTAGACTTAACTTGGGACATATGTACTGCGCATACGAGAAATGTGCAAACAAATATGGACCAAAAAAGTGTTTTATTCAGAAGCCAAGAATGTTTAATGTAAGATTAAGGCCCTTTTACAAAAAAATAATAAATAAGGCAGATACTTTTAAGGGCGTTAACATGTAAAAAAACAAAACAACCCAAAGTCGCTTTTTATAAATATTAAATGTTTTATTCACGCTGTGATTTAAACTCCGTCTTTAATAAACATAATTGAAAAGAATTACTATCACATTAAATATCAGCAAACATCAAAATAAAAGTTGGACCGCATAGTGAGGGAATGCCCTAAAATGGCGTCAGACATTGCATTATAAGAAAAGGCACTTATATAAATTTGTATAAAAAACCGGAAGGGAAAATGTAATTAAGAGAAAGCGGAAAAAGAGATAAAATTCCAAAGAGAATACCTGCCTTCATGAATGTTTCCGAATTTATGTCTGGAATTGCAGAATACCAAGGAGCTAATTAGAGCAAGGAAGAAAGGGACTTGAGAAAAACTATTTTAAGTTTTTTTTTTATTATCACCATTCATTCAAAATGTAAATTATTTTATTAAAATTTAAATCAGTTGTGGTTTTCGTTATTTCTTTTCTGTCTTGAACTCAAAATGACTTCTCTTCAGGTCACATTTTTTAAATATCAAGACATTCAACATTTGGGGGAAACTCAATATTTCTTTAGCCAAGCTCAGTAACATTAAATAGATATTCTATTTTACTTTGCTCATTTAACTTGAAATACTCCTTTCGAAGCGAACTGAATAAATAATAAAATCCTGAAGAAATGGTAAAAGGACTGGAGTTATTTGTGGTCTGAAATTAACCACGACATATAAAACGAAAATGCATCGAATACCCTTCAGGAACAGATAAAAATCGGAAAAAATAAATGGTACTAACTTAGAATTGGACACACATCGATAATCATCGATAACACAATGACTAAAATAAATAATCTGAACTAACAGTGAAACAAAATCACTTAGGGATGTTGACTTTTATTGAAAAAATAAAAGGAATAAAAGGAATAGTTTGGTAACCTATCAATAATCCATCTCAAAAATTTGTGCAATGCTTAAGTCAACGTTACTTTTTTCTTAACCTTGATCATGCCTATAAAAAAAAACAACTATTTTTACTATTTATTCTTCAATATAGAACTAAGAAACTTCAATAAGATAAGGAGGGTATTATGCCCCTTAATTGCATGCTCGTTTAATACTAAATCATTAGGTATATCAAATTTAAATAATACCAATAAAAAAAAAAATAAAAAAAAAAAAAAAACAAGAAATGCTATCACAATTTTACCTAAGAATTTATCTTCGTTTACCCTACAAGTATTATTATACATAAATTAAAATATATAACTAGTTTTTCACGAAATATTCCTATGCAACCTTTTCTCTTTAGAGGCATCTTACACGTTTGTACAGTAACCCATCTCAGAAGTAAACTCACAATGCCACATTGCGGAAACATGTTTTCGATTTGTCCACAAATTTATTCCATAAATATAATTTACCACCCAATTATAATTCACGCTCCTAATTAATGTTAATTAATACTAATTGAGGACTCGTCCAAACTAAATAAAATTGTACTCTTTTTCAGCGTTGCTAAAATTAATATATACTATTGAAATGGGAGAATATTGTCAATGAGTTATCTTTGTTTAAATAAATATGTTTATATTCAGATTTTAAAGTTTTCTAAATATTTTAGGCCCTAAAATACATATATAAAATACGGTCATGATCTAAATACTGTTATTAAAAAAAAATAGGCTAAATGAGCCGAAAGAAAAACTAAGAAAAAGTAACTAAAATATAAAATTAGTAAGGAAACATACAAAATAGAAAGAAAATGAAAACAAGAATTCGGAGTTAATATATTAAAATGTCAAATATGCAATTTTGTAGTTTGTCAAAAGTATAATATATTTAACAAGTGTCTGTAATACAGAGCGAAATCTAAACGATAAATCTTTTACCCTAAAGACCCACAAAGTGACAAGATTTTTTAAATTATAATGAGAAACGAAATATTAGGGCTTACCTTTAAATAGTAAATTCATGACTGCTTCTTCAAATAATTAAAAGTAACTAGTTAAAAATGTGTCTGAAACATAACAATCGAGAGATAGAGTAATATTCGACATCCTTCGCTAACTACAGACCGTATACTAGTGACATTCCACCTGGCCAACACCCTACCTGGGGTGGCGAACCACACCTTCCCCTGCCTGGCTAGCACCCGTCGCTTCTTGTCTCATTGTGTTCGCCATTGGAAAAAATGAACGAAAAATGGGGAAGGGCGGGAGACAACCATAGAAACAGGACGCTATTAAATATTCAAATTAATGATGACCCTACGTACGTTTAGATTTAGCTTTTATTCATCGGTACTTCTACACTTTATGTAATTATATTGTCGGGGAAAACTACATATTTTATGAGAACATGTGTTTTATTTTTAGTTTCGGCTTGAAATTCGAGCCTTCATCGTGGCGGGAACAAAGAGAACTATGCCTCACGGAAGTGAAATAATTTCTAAAAAGATGAGCATTCTTCTCATTTAAATTTCAACCCGAAACTTCGGTAAAAACATACAATCCAAACGGACTACGATCTCCTCTCAATATATTCATTAATGGTTAAAAATACCTGGAATAAATAAAAACCTTTTTAGAAAAAGATAACGATGCACAGTGGGGTACAGGACTGATATTCTTGGCCAAACATATTTGTGATGCTTAATCCATTTTCTTTGATCATATACTCTGAAAAATGGGTAATATATGATTTCAGTAATGGGTTTTAAGGCAATAATAGGATTTTTTTGTTTTAAATAATTTATTAATGTTAGGCATAATACGTATATTTTTATACATTGACTATCAATGTTAACAGATGACACACACACATGCAGACACCCCTACACATACTCACCCAACCACGCGCACGCACACACAAACACACTTACACATACACCACTTCCTTGAAATCACTGAGAAAGTAATGTCAATTTTGAATAAGCATCCTTGTATTTATTTGCACGGGATGGGAGCTAGTTATATCATCGTTATATCATTAATATATCACCAGCTTGAGGATTACCTTCAGAAAAACATCTTTGTAGCATACAGCAATTCCATTGAACCAGTAGTAGTATGGAACTTTTCTCTTACTGTCTTCTGCTCCGCCCATTGGATTCTTAGAATTCATAAAATGGTCGCCCATGTCTCATTTTTGCCCTTGGTAACAATAATGTACCCTGATTTAACACATGACGTCAAATAAATTTTGTCTAGTCATTATTTTGATTCCGGAAAACGACAAACATAAGAAATGCTTTCGTGAACTGTGAGATTAACTGGCATGTACACTCACATCCGCGCAAATCCGCGATTTCTGATTATAAATTCTTAAAGCTGAATACTTCCTTTAATTAATCATATAAAAACAACAGGTTGGAAATGCTTGGAAATATAACAAAAACCTTCGAGTTATGTCAAATTTGACGTTAAAAAGGCTAATATATTTTATATTTTCTCTTGTGGTCAAACTAATAACCAAATGCCCTAATTATTGCCAAAAAACAATAAATTTACTCTCGTTTACCTGCTTCAGAGTTATCCCGAACCGAAATTGCAATAAAAAATCCAAACTCGTGAAAAATTAATTTTTTACAGAGATAAATATTCGGAGAACAGTTAAGAAGTCAGTGTTCTATTAAAAACTGGAGACTTTGTTGTGGTACGCCTGGCTTACAGGCAATGTCAGGTCAAAAACTAGTCTTACACGTTGTGCACAAGCTATTCAACTATTTTTAGCATTAATTCATTTTCGTCTCGGATAACTTTTACAAAATGGACTTATGGCCAGCTTTTCAGGGCAAATACCCTACTGTGCAATGGCCAGGTCAGTTAGTCAATTAACTCAATGGTATAAAATTCAATTGCCCATTCTATTCTAATTGTCTGTATTAATTATTTAGCCTAACCAAATATAAAAATTTGGAGTTATTCAAAGTGCGGTGCTTTTTTTTTTTTTTTTTTTTTTTTTTTTTTTTTTTTTTTAAATGAGTTTGTATTGTACAAATTTATATTGTATTGTTATCAATGTTTCAACTTGTTTTTCAAGCTTTCATCAAGACTATGAGCAATGGAAGAACTGATTCAAATGAAAGATGCTACACCATTAACAAGCTCATTTTTCGAAAAGGAAAAAAAATAGAGTTGTATTATTACTATAGAATATGTAATTGTGATCCCAACTATATTTATAATCTTCTCGGTGAACGGTCTCTACCGAGATCTATTTCTGAACCGGTTGTTTCAATCTGGCAAATTTTTTTGTTGTATCAAAACGGTGTTTATATATACTATCTCAAGAAGGAGTGATAATATGTTATCAAGAGCTTATAGTCTTGAAGTAACCTAAAGTATTCATATCAGGGACCTGCTTTTAAGGCGGCTCCATACCAAATAGTTTATCAAACAACTTACCAAATGTTTACGAAGTTTGAAATGTGAAAGTACAAACGAATGAATGAGCCATCCACTTACATAACATTCTGTTGGGAAAATTATCGTAGAAATATGTGGTTTGAAAATAAGTACCCACAAAATTTAGGACAAACCTAATTTATGTTTCTACCCATATCAACCGTAATACCATGGACTGGTTCATATTACAAAATAAAATTATAGAACGGCAAATTCTTGAAAGGTGGGGTTGAGTTAAGAAAACTGCTGGTTTCAAAGAATTAATTGATAATTATTAAACTAATAATGCAGAAGAATGTCTGAATTAACAACGATAAACACAATTAACAATCGTATGTTATGAATAGTGTCAAATTATGAATACTCGATAATTTAAAAATAAACTTTCGAATAACAAAAATTTTAAAATCCGATATTAGGAGAAAATTGAGAAACTCGTTGGCATTAGGAAATTAGTTTTATGTTTGAGAGAAAACCGTTCGGGGAGGTAAAGCACAAAATATCACAAATAATTTGATCTTGAAGAGTGGTAATAGATTTTTATAAAGTAGGCAGAACATCAATTGATAAAATAAAATAAAAACACTTTTACATCCGGTTTCACATCCGTTTTTATGCCTCTCTAGGGACACTAAGACTAGTTAACTAAATATACAGCCTAACTAAAGAAGAACATTCTGCTAGAGGTGTCTTGTCTAAACGGAGATCAGCTGTTTAGTGTGAGCTGTTAATGTTTCCATAAATTTGAGATTTCTGGTTCTCTTTTTCATCTAGGAAAACAGGGAAAAGCGCGATGGAAGAGGGGAATTCACAACATTAAAGAGTCAAGACCAAATAACAAAAGAATTTCAAATATTGAATAATGATTAATATACTATTTATTCATTTAATTATTTTAAATGACTAATAACTGAGAGATTCGAAAATATAAATTCAAAGAAAAATTCAAAACATATTCCTTATTTGAGGAGGTTACGTTATCACTGAAATTCGACATCTTATCAGGAATACGGTTCTATTTGATTTATGGATGTGACGGAAATTGGAACCAGGATTCTTTCTTGATCATTTGAAAGATATTATTACTCAGATCTTCGTATTGTAAAAAATGTAACACAGAAAGTAATAAAAAACAAAAATTTAATGGGTTTTCGTAAGAGAAGCCCTTCGTCTTGTTTCATCAAACGCCGTTTCCAGGAAAGTCTATCTTCTTCTCATTACGCCATAAGATATAAATTAAAAGCTAAGCTGATTAAAATGCTTCAGTCATCAAAGGGCTCATTGAGAACCAACTCATTCAGGATTTTTTTCCATTCATATCTTTCAATGGTTTACTTTGAAGAGCAATTTCGCTAGATATCTTCGCTCATTCTTTATATTTCTTTTGATTCTCCAAATTATCTTTTAAGACATTTAAGATCTGAAAAATGTTATGATTCATCATTGATGTAAGGATTTGGCAACCAAAAATTGTTATCCAATATTTCCTTAATTTTCAGTCATTCATAAATCCAATTTATTCGATAGCTCAGCTTTATTCCACACAAAGTGTTTTTTTTTTTTTCATTGTAGTTTAAAGGCCAGTCAACCACTATTGGGTCATTTGTGCCTCCTGTTCGGTCCGTAAAGTAGAGACAGAGCCCAGCGGGAGGCGGACCAGCGGGAGGCGGACCTAGCCAAGGTCGAGGAGAGTCCACCGTGCCAGTTCTACCTTAGTGGCCCGCATCTGGTGACTGGCTGCTAGGTCTATGATAGAAGGTGTGCTTGCTGGTGTCAGGGCAACCAAACCTTCACAGACCGCATGGGGGGGGGCTCGTCCTCAACCCCAACCAAGCCCATCGCTCCCGCCGACCCACGCGCCCCGCCTCCGCCCCGAACGCCACCAACAGTTAAAACAAAAAATATGTTTAACGAAATTTTGGATAGTTAATGTATTAATAATTTAAAGTTAATCAATTAATAATAGAATAAAGTTCTTTTTTTTAAGAGAATAATGTTTTTTTACGCTAGCATTAGAAAATTAGTTATTAATCACATAAATATTTAGTTCTATATATATTTAGAGAATATTAAGTGGAAATGTTTATAGCAATTTTTTTAAAAAGCCAATACACTTTATAATAGTCGTTCATTAGGTAAATGATTTGACTTTATGTTAAAGTACAGCTAAACCCAGCGCTAAATTTTGTTTTTCAAATTGGTTTTATCAAGAAAAGAAAAAACGTGGGACAGATGGACCGAATTATTGCGTAGTAGCTCTCTAAGATGTATCGGGAGACTCAGTCGAACTCGCTCGCCTTCATATGCCCTACACTCCGTCAGGATATGCTTTACAGTGAGGGGCACGCCGCAAACCTAGCACTCCGGAGGCTCCCCCCTCTCCATGAGATAGCCGTGCGTCAGTCTTGTGTGGACTATCCGTAATCTAGAGAGGATCACTGATTCCCTCCTATTATCCCGCTCCGAACTAGTCCACTTACTCACTTCATCTTTAATTTCCCTGAGTTTATCTCCCAATTCCATATGAATCCATTCTCTTTGCCAAATCCTTATTGCTTCAGACTTAACTACAGAATTAATGTCACTGAGTGGGATATCTGGTAATTTAAAACCGCTTATAGAAGTGTTTTTTGCGAGCTCATCAACTACTGAATTTTCTTTAATATCACAATGACCAGGGATCCAGATGAAATTAATTTTGAACATTTTTTTATTTAATTCATAAATACTGTACAAAATGTCAGAAATCATACTATCATGGGTGTAAATATTCTGTAAACTAATTATAGATGATAATGAATCAGTACAAATAATGACATTAGAATGGCTAGGTGGAATAATATTTAATGCTTTCTTAATTGCGAACAGTTCGGCGGAAAAACTGGAACAATGAGGTGAGAGCGAAAACAAGTATTTTCCTCCTTCGCAGAGGGCGGCAGCTCCCACAACTTTAGCACTTTTCGATCCATCTGTATATATGTACGTGGAAGGAGGCAAACTTGCTTTAATTTTATTTAACTCTGCAGAGTACAAATATGGCGGAGTTTCTTTTTTTATGTATTTAGTAAGTGTTAAGTTAATACGGGGAGGTATAAGAGTCCAAGGCGGAATTTGAAGAGTTGAAGAAATTAAAATTTTTTCGTATTTTAAATTTAATTTTGATAGAAACAATTCAGCTCTAGCGGGGAAGGGTATTTTATTATAGGCCATATAATCGTTCTCCCAGTTAGTTTCCAAAATAATGTATTTAAGAGGATGATGAGGTTGAGATTTGACAGATAGATAATATTTAGTTGTTAGAATTTCTCTAACAACTAAATATTATCTATCTGTCTATCTAACAAAATGTTTCAAACTTTAGTCCCTTTTCAGCTATTAAATATAGAAAATAGAAATTTTCTCTGTAAACATGCTAAACCGGACTATTATAAAATTCTCTCATGAATGCTAAAATGTTGCTAAGAATTTGAAGAAATAGGAAATTTACATTCTTGCCACCATCATAATTGAATGAGAGATTTTGGACCGACTACAATCTGTATTCACAATGTAGTCGTGCATTATTCAATGGATGCAATTGAGTTAACAATGGTAGATTACTACAAGTCTAGATGGTTCCTGAATGAATTATAAACCATTCTATTGGCAGGAATTCTTATCACTGACAGATACTAAGCTGGAGATGGAGCTGGCAAGATTTCCGATGAATTACTGACACCGTCCAAGGTAGTAAAACTAGAAGGACTTAACACGTTAAAGTTCCCAAACATTTATAGGTTTAGCCATTACTCAAGTGGTGAACTTGGTGAATATTTGGTACTTCATGTAGCAATTGAGATTGTAATAAAGGTGTTGATTAATTAATTAATATGTGATCATCCGGTCCGCATTGTATTTCTCATCCATAATTTTTTTCCTGTCTCTCAAGTATACTTAAATGAGGATGGGTTGTGAATAAAACTCTATTTTTTTTGTCGTCCCTTCAAGTAATTTTTTTTGTATGGTTTTTGTATCCTTTCGAAACAAAAACCAAAAACATAAAAATAAATAAATAAAACACAACAAACCCCGTATTCTTAGAAGGAATGTAAGATATATTATTATAATTACAATAATCATGGGCGAATATAAGAGGGGGGCTGAGGGGGCTGCAGACCCCCCCCCCGAAATTTTGAGTTGATCGGTAAAAATTTCATGAAATCCTTAAAAATAAATTAAATAAGATCATTTAGTTCATAAAAAATAATTCATTTTGGGTGTAATAGCGTTTTAGTTGGCTAAAACTCTTCCAAGATCTAAACTGTTTGTATTCCATGCACCGAAAATGGTCTCAGCCCCCCCACAGAAATTTTGCCAGCCCCCTCCGAAATTATTTTCTATATACGCCCATGACAATAATATATATACAAAATATAACTGCAATATGTATGTTAATTTAATTAAAATGAGTACTGTATGAGTTTATTACTAACATGTTTTGGAACTGGTCAAAACTCTTTGTGTCATTACATAATTATGCATTTTAAATCCGGAGGATACAAAATGAATTTTGTTTCTTATTTTTGTGTCATATTTACTTTTATTATTTTAAAGTCAAAGTTATAAATAAATTTAGGAAATTTAGGTTTTCACTATCGTTTAAATATGCACTGTTTCTCCTTAGGGTTTTAAAACCTGTTTGCTTAGGGCAACAGGAAGCGTTACGTTAATTTTTCTATTTGTCATATTCCCTTGATTGGTCAAAGCACATTAAAATGTTTTTATTTATACATGGACGGGTACAATTAAATAAAATTGATAATTACAAGTAAAGAAACTAGGTCGGTCATAAAAGGAATTAACAATTTTGTTTGAGCTTGTTTAATAAACGTCCAGAGGGATGTTCAAAAAATATTATTATCAATAAATATATTTAAAGATTTTGGGGAGTAACTATGACGATTGATGATACTATCGAAACAAATTTAATTTGTTTATTTTTTCACGACAATTGATTAACAGGTAAGAATCTGTGCTGCATAGTGTGATGAGATTTTCATCGATTTCACGATTGTTTTAATCTATTAGGGTGTTTGGAATTAGTGGTTTTAGTCCTTTCGTCTAAATAACGCACTACTGAAGATTAATTATTTCTGATAATTTGAGTTGATATCAATAACTGATAACACTAGATATCAATTGTTAAATGCCGATACATCTTAAGTAATGCACTTATTTAAATGCATAGTCCCCTTATTTATTTATTTGTGTATCTTTTGTTTTGGCCGTTTCTAGTTCCGCTTATTTTCACGAGCAAATCGTGAAAACAGTCAACCTTCCACAAGCGGGACTTGAACCCTCATCTCCTGGATGATAATCCAGCGTGCTATTTATTATTATTTGTCCTTTATTTCTTGCTTTTATGTTTATAAGTAATGATATGTTATGCAATAATTATAAATACAAATACTGGCTTAAATGCTCAAATAACTAATGAAAAATGAGTCCTGTAACAGGCAAAAATGGCCCAGAGGGGCAGATACTGTAGAGGTATCTGATTCTTGACCATACTGCAAATTAGGGCTATACTGTGGTCAGTTCTATACTCCGGCTCCCTGATTTCCCAGTTTAAGTTAACCATTAAGGCAGGATGGCCCTGGCACCTCGACTCCGACCTTCCAAGGACGACAATAAAATCGGGTCTTTTTGCGAAGACCACGTCCAGTTACTTTTGAAGTAGTGATTGTATCAGTGATTCAGCGCATGCGCAAGACTCATATGCCTTCCTATTGGAGGATTCCGATGAGCAATTGTATTGGTTCTTGCTTGGAGTAAAGTAACCTTCAAAAGTGAATTAGCTTTTGTTTATGAAAAAGCTCTGTTTATGTTCGTGAGAAAAAATAGGTATTTTACAATTAGTTCGCGATGTTCCTGAGAAAGAAAAAGGATTGGTTTCTTAGTCGGAAAAATTAATAGAATTCTAATAATTGTAGCTAGTTGGATAGACTAGAGTCGCTAAAATTAATATAATTCTATTAATTTTAGCGAGTTGGATTGACTAGAGTTTTGATATCTTCTTGAGCGAGCGGAAACGCATAGCACTTATGCCCATAATGCTAAATAAATGTAAAACATCCAAAAAGAGAGAGAGAATAAAATATATGTGTTTACAAATATCATTGTTTGTTGTCTTCATAACCTGCTAAACAGTTAACTTTAATGCTTAATAACTTTTTCATAGTTGAGAGAATTGATTTTGATCATATTAACATTATTATTAATAAAAATTGCTTGCCATTATCTAATATGAATTATAACCGTAGATAACGAGTAAAGTAGTAATAGATAACCAGCAAAGAACCTATAAGCTAATCAGTAAGCTTATCAGCGAGTACGAGCAACTGTTATAAATCACTACTGCTACTTCAAAAGTAACTGGATGTGGTCTTCGCAAAAAGACCCATAAAATCTTTAAGTCGCTTCCAAGTTTCGTACTCGTGTACTCTACCAAAACTTGATTCGAGTGCTCTATCGCTGAGTCAAACTCGCCTTTGCTCAAATGCACTTGTAATTCGTTTATTGGTTATCAGTCAAGTCCAGGCAGGGTCGTCAAATCCTGGCTTCCAAAAGTTCCAGCTGATTATGAGTCTAAAATTATTCAGTTAGTATTTGATACTATGAGGTTTAGTTTCCTTTTAACATAATGTATATATATATATATATATATATATATATATATATATATATATATATATATATATTCATGTATGTGTATATGTATAGAACCTTTTTCGCGTTTTGGTGATTGAGTTTTTCGGGGGCTGAGTTCTTACTGAGAATTGTGGATAAACGTCGACACAATGACAACAAAACATTCCTTTTTTATCATAAAATTCAAAAATGTATAGCGTTCAGTTTATAATACTTTCGAATTCAGAATCACACAAATCACATATATTTAGAAACAGAAATACACACAAACTCGCACACAATCATGAAAATGAATGCTTATTCAATCACATTTGAGTATTGGTATAGACGCTCCTGTTTTGTGCGGGAGGGTTGGGAAGTGATGGTATTGTGGTAGGGATTTTTTCTTTTTAATTTGTGTTTTACCGACATAAATATGTTTCATTGTGATTTTATATTGATCTGTTACTCTCATATGCGCATTTGTTAGTAAATCCATTGAATACAAATCCAATATCCTCATAATTATTCGAATTTGGTACTTTATAGAATTATAGAGATCTGTCTTCAATTATAAAAATTTTATTAAAAATAAAATAATATTTTCTACTTAAAGGAAACCTGAAAAAAACACGTACTTACTTAAAGTATATTCCAATTTATTTCTGCTACGGATAGTTTCGAAGTTTCACAGTTGTGTTGCTCGAATAAAAAATAAATAAAACTGTTAATGTTCTTGGAAGATTAAATTTTGATGTACTTGGTATTTTTGTTTTTGGCGCGGACAAAAACGTATTGTTTACGTAGTATTATGCTTGGAGCGAAACCATGCTACTGTGAAGAGACGGATAAAGACTGACGAACTGACAGTACCTCGAGAGAGTGGAGGGGATGCCGTATCGTCTATAGGTGGGGGACTGACTCAAAGGTAAGTACTGCTCTGAGTCAGAGGTCGCTATCCGAGTTGGTATTAGGTCACGGGGTTTGTTGGGTGTTGCTATGGATTCAGGTATTTCCTCCAAGTGAAGAAGTTGGAGTCACTTGTTTCACTGAATCATATTTTCTTATAAGCAAGAAAGTTAAAGACCTGTCACGCGGGAGCTTCATAACAAAGCACCTAACTCAACAAGAAGGTTAGGTCCATGGGCATATATAGGAAATAATTTCGGGGGGCTGGAAGAATTTGTGGGATGTGGAATACTAACAATCTAGAACTTAGTATAGTTAGCCAACTAAAACAAACGCTATTATACATAAAAATACTAATATTTTCTAAGCTAAGTGAGCTTATTTAATTTATTTTTAAGATTTTTATGACACCGATGAAAGCAAAATTTCGGGCGGGAGGGGCTGCAGCCCCCTTATATACGCCCATGGTGAGGTTAACTGCCAAATGAACGAATTTGTATTAACAATTATGCCAAAATCGCCTGATTTTTTTTTAAATACCATTTTTATACCCTGGTGGCACTGGACTAAAATGCTAGAGGACCTGAGTTCAAAATTCTGGTGCGCACTGAAGATTTTATCTTCTAGTGTCGTCGTTCGAGGGTCGGGTTTGGGGTTCCAACCCGTCTCTAGGCCGTCCATGGCTGATCACAGTACTGACCAAAATATCTCTCTAGTGTGCTGTATGGTCAAGAATAAAATAACTCTACAGTTAATCAAGATATTAATATATATAAATCTAAAATCAATATATTTATTGCGGTTTGTATCATTACTTTTGGAAGAAGCCAAAAAAAGAAAAAAGAAAGCACTATAAAACTGTAGTCTAGATACTAATTAGCAATAACAGTTAAGTAAAAATATATCTGGTGATTACTGGTAACTTGTTCATATCAGGACAAAAGAATTGTGGGTTCTATCAAGTTATAAGCTTGCCGTAATTAATAATTATTTACATCATTTGACGAGCTTTACCACTCAAGCGTTGCTGCATGTCAATATTAAAAATTAAAATGCAAACATAAGATGAATGTGCTTATCAAATGACATTATTTTTCTACGCTTTTTGCAACTAGCCCCGAAACTATATAAAAATGAAAATTAAACCAATGAAACTAATTACAAAACACTTGAAAATAAAAAGAAAGGAAAAAATCTAAATTTTTTCGAACATTCTTAGTGAAAACTACTGTTCTCTGTATATTAAAAAAAAAAATCAGTCCCGTAACAGGCCACAAGGGCCCAGAGGGGCAGATACTGTAGAGGTATCTGATTCTTGACCATACGGCACACTAGGGAGATAGTGTGGTCAACACTATGCTCCGGCCGCCTGATTTTCCCCTTGGCTGCTTCGACTGCTAGAGTCATTAGCACCCAAGGTACCCATTATTAATTAAAGGCTGGGTGAGCCTAGGGACGATCTGGGACCCCAAATCCAACCCTCGAACGGCAGCACTGGAAGAAAAAATCTTTAGTGCGCGCTCGGGTTTTGAACCTGGTCCTCCAGTTCATTAGTCGAGTGCTCTACCACTGAGCTAACCTCGTCCCCTCTTTATATTAAAACTGTACTAATAAAACACTGAGCCACTTTGTCTACTTTTCGTCATTCTTAGCAGTTGCTGTTTAGTGCTGGCTTCTCAATCTACAAAACTGTTCCATCTATTTAGCGTCTAAATTCCCGTTCGGATGCCACTCGTCAGATTCTTAGACGTTACCAGCATCTTCATTTTGAGGATTTCTATCTTGCTAAGAACCAAGGTCGAAAATATTTTTTGCAAGAAACTTCTTTCCTGTCGGCATTTTTAGTATTTCGAACGTCTTAGCCATTTTCACGATTAACCAAATAAATTGTAAATAATTAGATATTCTTATACCGAGAGAATGAAAGAACATCATTTCAGAGTAATATGAGTGATGGTGATACTAGATTAATAAGGTGTGTAACTCGAATTTGTAAAGCTAACCAAAATATGACCTATAAAAATAACAATGAATCAAAATAAGGACATAAAAAAGTTTCTTAAAACGTCAGGGGACCAGGAACTGCGTCATATGGATGTATTTCTGTAATTTCCCCAGGATAATCGAATGATTCATATTTTTTTTTACAGCAAAACGTCTATAAAATAAAAACGAGGAAGTACTAAACTGAACGGCACCAGCGACCACAGGAACTAGGAAAAAGTAAACTTTTAGGGTGCGTTTACATCTGACACTTCTCGCAGGAAATATATGTCAGGTGTCGGATAGATATTCTCTTGAAGGTTTACGTACTGACAGAAATAGCTAGACATTTATGTCATGGATATCTATAGGACAGTTCTGGATTTGTTCTAATTTGCGATAAATTCACCAAAAGCACAAATAATCAGTGTTTACATCTGTTGGTATAGAAGTGTCGACAATACAGCTAGTAGCCAAGATATTTATCTCTGAAATTAAATTCTTCTCGTAAAAATCTGTGTTTACACCTGGTGGTATAGAAGTGTCGACACTTATAGTTCGTAATAGAAATATATATCTCAGACATAAATTGCTCATGGTTTACACTAGTCGCAATTTCCGTCTGATATAAATTTCCTGCAATAACTAGCAAGTGTAAACTCGCCCTAAGTCATGATTCTAGCCGGAAATATGCCAAAGATATATTTGTCAGGTGAGCGTGTGTGTTAGTACGCGCTTATTTTACAGGAGTATAAGTAACCATATTTTCTTTTATAAGATAGACGTTATAACTAATATAATAAAGCTTATTTGTTGATAAATATAATTTATGTCCGGAGCTCCATAAAAGCTATATGATTTGTTCGCATACTTAGAGAAAGTGTAATATAAAAATAAAAATAAACGAATAGGTCTAAATAAACTGTTAAGAATATATAAAATAAAAACAAACATACAAAATTAATTCAATTAGTAAATAAACTAAATAAAATAATTAAAAAATAAAAATAAATGACACACTAAAACAAATTTAATTCATTCATTTGCATATTAATTCTACTTATAAACAACTTTAATTTAGCACTTTTAATGATAAAATTTTTCTGTTTCACAAGTATCATCGTCATCATCATAATATACGACGTTTAATCAAAGAAGTCAAAAGTTTCTGGATCGCATTAAAATATAAGGTTATTTATTAAGGAACTCGCCGCTTCTTTTCTTATTCATAGTTCCTTCAGAGTGAATCATTGCCAAATACAAATGCAAGTGAATGATTCCCTTGCCAAACTTTTAAGGATACACGATAGACTGAAAAAGCCGGAAAGAAGCCCGGCGAAATATTGTACAATGGAGAGGAGAAGCACATCACAGGAGATAGAAGCCCTCTCATCAACCTAACATAATATGTAACGAAGAATTAATTGTATAAAGATATGTTTGAAAACTTCATTTTTTCGATTTTCCATTGTTTTGGAAGTCTCTTTAAATCATAAATTGAAATTATATAAATACAACGCAGTTAAAAGTATATTTAACAAACAAACTCACCGTATATAAAACAAACATTTGAATAACATGAATTTCCAAAAATTAACTTCCATATTTGGCAATCATCAAACAGTAACCCCCCCCCCCCCCAAAAAAAAAAACACACACAAACAATCCAGACCAAAGTCGTTAGAAGAATAGAACCTCCCCTTTTTCGAATACCCTTAACAATGACCTCAATTCCCAATCATCAAAAAACAGGTTTTAAAATGCCTTATTTTAGAAAGGTGTAAATTCGTATGTTAAGTAAAATGATACTTTCCATCCAAATAAGTTTGTACTATTTCTAATATTTTCTTATTAATTTTTTATAATATTTTTTTAGTAGATTTACCACACTATTTTCACTCTTTTAAAAGATAATTTGAATATTGATATAAACTTATTATAAAATCTGATTAAATTCATTCAATGTTTAATTTTAATTTTTATTTAATAGGTTAAGAATATGCTTAAGCTCTGTGGCATATAATAACCATCTTGTCGAGAAACCAGTTTAATTATACAGTTCCTACGTGACGTTTTTAGCACTTTCCTCCGAAGGAAAGTAGCTATTGAGGTTGGACTCATGACGGAATTTTTGAAAAATTTCTTCAAATCTTTATCGATCCTACCTAGTAGACACCGAAAATGACCCCGTTAAAATTTATATATATATATATATATATATATATGCATATATATATATATATATATATATATATATATATATATATATATATATATATATATGTGTGTGTGTCTGTTAACACGATAGCGGCCAGAGTTTTTGTTTTTTCACCACGAAACTTGGTATGTAGCATTCAATTAGCAAACGATTGGACGAGTTCGTTAACCACCAAAGTCGGTCCACCGGAAGGGGGGGTTTACCCCGAACCCAAAACAGTAATTTGACCATGTCAGTCGTAATATTTGTTATATTTCAACGAAACTTGGTATTCGTAGTGGTGATATAGAGAGAAAAGTGAGATATAAAAATGAACTAAATCGATTCATTAGGAGGAGGGGGGGGGGTTTACTCCGGACCCACAATACCAATTCGCCACTACCATCCGTGATTTTTGGTATATTTCGACGAAACTCGGTATTCGTAGTGGTAATCCATATCTAAATATGGGTTGTAAAAATAAACTAAATCAGTTCATTAGGAGGGGGGGGGGGTTTACTCCGAACCCACAATACCAATTCGCCACTACCAGCCGTGATTTTTGGTATATTTCGACGAAAGTCGGTATTCGTAGTGGTAATCCACACGTAAATATGTGTTGTGAAATAAACTAAATCGGTTCATTAGGAGGGGGGGGGGGGGGGGGTTTACTCCGGACCCAAATTACTAATATACTCATACCGGTCGTAATTTCTGCTGTATTGTAACGAAACGCGGTATGCGTCGTGGGTAACTCATGGGAAAGAAGTGTTGTAAAAATGAGCTGAATCGGTCAATAGGAAAGGGGGGGGTTTACTTTGTAATATATTTCAATAGAAAAGCCCGCCAGACGTAGGTTCACAAAGCCGCCGCAAGGAGCGCTTTCTACAACTAGAGGGACTGTATCCTGTTCCTGCGTTAGATCAAAATACGGTAATATGAGGTTTTTTGTATTTATTACGTAGTGCAGTAGGCACCATGTGTAAACATAACTCTGGAAGCAAATTAATAATTGATCAGTTACTCATTACAAAATTAAAAGAGAACTATTCATGTTTTTATTTTATTTATGTAGGACATTTTAAGCAAATTGTTCTAGAAAGCAGTCTACACTACCCAAATTCTGAGGAAAGTGCTTAGTTATGCAGCTCCTGCGTGACGGACTTCTTTTAATGAAAAGTAACTTGACTTAACAACCCTCCTTTTCTTATATTTTGTCAAATAAATGAATGAAAATATTTTTAAGGTGATGTATTTCAGTTTTATTATTTACCACATTTTTCTATTTTAATGATGTGGATTTTTTCCTTAATCTTTCTTTTCCTGATATTATATATATATATGTATATATATATATATATATATATATATATATATATATATATATTGTAATTTTTGTGCTTCGGCTGCAGAGGACATTAGCACACTCTGATATTCTATTTTTTAAAAAAATCGAAATTATGATCATATTTGATAGCATATTGAATTCTCTCAGACCCTGACCAGACTGGACTTGGCCCTACTAGTAGAAGGTTCCAGATGAAGGTGAAGCTGTTGTATTTAAAACATTTTCACCTGAAGAGGCACCAAAACAGTGCGTAACATGTAGGGAAAAATAAAGTTTCAAAAACTATTAAGGGGAGTTTTCATTTTTTTAAATTTGAGCAAAGGGTCACTCGATTTTTTATATTAATAGGTTAAGAATATTCTAAAGCCTTGCGGAGTATACTAACCATCTTGTTGAGAAATGTGTTTAATTATGAAGCTCTTTTTTTTTTTTTCTTTTTTTTAAATGAAAAATAGCATGACTTGAATATTCCATGTAGTGCTTCATAATAAGCATAGTTACCAATACCACAGTGATATATCACTACAATGGATTACTCATCGCCTAGTCAGCCATCGCGTGCTTACTCTGATATTCCTTCTGGCTACGTCACTCTCACTATACCTCTAGAAGCACTAAAAGCATTTTGTTTTAACGATCTTTTCGTTTACATTACAATAAATCATACGGGGTATAATAGATTTTTACGATGAACCATTTTTCTCGGCCGATAAAACTGTGTAATTATTGGACGGGGAGGGGGGGGGGGGAATTTTCTGAGTCCTCGCAATAATTGATTTTACCATAACCTGAATAATTAAACCTGACCATAAAGATAGGAATTTAGATAATTTTTAATGAGAAAAAATGTGTGAATGTTTAATAAACTGTATAATTTAGATAGTTGTAACAAAAGTTTAATATAATTTACGAATAACCTATGCATTTTAGTGCGTTCACTCCGTACTTCATGGAAGAGAAATCTCTTATGAGGACAACCCGAAGACGAAATCGTGGTCCCGAATAGACATTTCAATATTTCGTTATTAATAGTTAAAAAAAATGAGGTTAAAGTATTTTTGAGTATACAAGGTGTCGTAGAAGGTAGAAAAATAATAATAAAGATATTCACACCTACAGATTTTCATTGTTATGAATTATTTACACTATATGAAATAATGGCATAATATTTAATTCTGCTCCAGCTCTTCGTGCCAGATGGATTATCATCAAAATATTCTAATATGGTCGTACTCCTATCTTCATTTCGTAAAAGGGCAAAAATACCATCAGCACGCATTATAGCAAATGTACCAGTTTCTCCAGTTGAAACATGGAGCTAAAGATAGATTTGTTTAGTAATCGTCTATTCGGAAATCGCCTGGCATATTTATGACGGGCAGAATTAACATTGCCATTGTGAAAAAATCACACAAACACCATATCGGCATATTCACCATTAGTAAAAATTGAAGACATAATGATGAGTAATCTTCAAAAGGTTGTTACAAACTGATAAATGTTATTGACAGTTCCCAATGCTAATTCCATAGTAGTAATAATCCTTGTCCATAATAGTATTAATCCTTATGTTGCCAATAGATTTCATATTAGCGGACATACCTTCACTTTGAACAACATTCAATATGAATCTTAATGTTTATAATAAAGCAGTTAGAAAAGATAAATAGGTTTTATTTATTTCATATTACGTAAATAATTCATAAGAATGAAAATCTATAGGTTTGAATATCTCACAAACAAAGCGTTTTCGGACATACCCTTAGGGGAAATTCTTTTCTTGTTTTGAAGTCCTTAGTTCATATTTTCAGTTTGGCCACTTAACCCTGAAACACTCTGTGTGTATATATATATATATATATATATATATATATATATAAATGTTGTATAGCAAGGGGATGAAAATACTTAAGGTGGTAAAACTAGACCAAAAATGTAGTTAAATACCGTCTACCTTACGTTTCTATCTCGTTCTGTTCTCAAAGTAATTAAGAAAGTGTTTTTTGTAGAGCACAAATGTTTCTATTCTAAGCTTTCCAGATGACACTAGGGGTAAAAACGGAAACGCGCTAAGATGACGCCGTTCTTGTGAGTCGGACGTCTTTACTCTGTATTGAGAGAAAACCCTCAAAGTAATGATTAGAGCCCGGAAGATAGGCATTTATTTTTGGTTAAAATAGGCAGGCAAAAGACACTTGAATCTTGAGTAAAGGCAAAGAGGAATCTCACTCATTATTAATGAAAATATGTATTTTAAATACTCATTCATTTCTTTATTATCAATTTATCACATAATTAGTGTACTTACTCTTACTTTCCCTTCTTACAAGCAACAACAAGATGCTTTTTCAAAGTATCAACTCTCATAGACCTTCTAAGAAAAAATATTTTTCATTATGGAAAAACTTTCCCTGCATTATCTTATCATTTCTAAATCCGGAATATCAGGTAACTACACCATTGTCACAGCAAAAGGGGTGAGTATTCCACCTAGGCTCCCTCTCATCCTCTCTCTTTCCTCCTATTCATTATGCCTGTGCATTCCTTCTACCAAGGAAGGCTCTGTTATTTACAGAGGGTCAATCCACGGGTTGGGTAAATAAGCTTTCGAATTGATATTTGTGACGGCAAAATGTAATTTAATATGTGAAACCTTTTTTGTTTTCGACGAACTGAAATTCGAAATTCGTTATGTGATTTTTAAAATTTTTAAATCGCAGAAAAAAATTGCATAACGATCAAAAAAGGCAAAAAAAGGCTTTAAATCTTAAAATAGCCAAAATGGGCAAAAAAGGCAAAATAAAAATTGTCTCTACACTTCCTAAATGCACGGAAACGTATTTATTTCTATCTGATTCTTCAATATATCCATTCAGATAAAAAAGGCATTTTGCCTAACTTCCGGGCTCTAGTGATGATCATTTATGTAAGAACTAGGGACATAGGAATTTTCCTTAAAAAAAGTCCGTCATTCCGGAGCTGAATTATTAAATTTTTAATGAAGGCAGTGAAGAATATCAGTTTTATTAGCGAGATTTTTGTAACTTCTATACTCAGCATATATTAGAATTATTTCTGACACATGGAGTATTTGGTTAATGGTTATGATACCGTGTTTCTCCTGTGGTAAGGTGGTGAGCCCCTTACTGTCTCAATGGCCTATTAACCTACGCAGTGTCACGGCCATCTTCCGTCTAGGACGAGTTAAATAATTCTTAATAAGCCCAAGACAGACATCGGTCATATTTCCACTCTCCTCGAGATATCAAACACAGTTACTAAACCGTATAGTTTTACTAGAAGAGTTAAATCTTTTACTATTGGCGAATGGCCTTCGACAAATAAAATATTATTTTTTGGCAATAGCATTAGTGCGCTCCTTCCCTATCTCCATAGGGAGGAAACCCTCTTATGACGTCGACCTTATTACGCAATCCGGAAGTGTTGACTAGAAAAGTTTACGTTTCAGAACCCATAAATCACAAATATGGTTCAAATTCGGAATAATGGTTCAAATTTGTATAAATACACAATATTAATGTTTATATACATGGTCAATAGTGCACTCTTGATGATTCATGACAAGTCCACTCCTTCGAGCTGTTCATGATTCACTGGGGACATTACAGCTACTGGGGAAACTAGTTTCGTTCTTATGGACTCTTGCCTATGCAGGAATCATAGGAAATGAAAAAGCAGACATCCTAGCTAAGGAAGCGACTTTAATGGCCTTCCCGGCGAATTCTTGTCCACACCCTCGAGACGTGAAACTCCAAATAAAAGAACGTATCTAGTTACAGTGGCAAAGAAGATGGGAAACAAGCACAATCCACTTGAGAACATTTTATCCCTCAGTTCGCTCAACAATAGTCTACGATGACCTTTGTCGACGAGACTCAGTGGTAATTACAAGGCTGCGTATTGGACACACACGTCTAACACATGGCCATCATCTTGTCGGTAGGCGTCGTCCAACTTGTAATCATTGTGGTGATGTACTTACCGTGGATCATATTTTAGCGGAATGCTCCCAGTTGCAAAGAGATAGATTTGCAAGGGATAGATTTGATATTAACAGTACCAAGAAACATTTCAGAGTATTGATTATCTTAAATTTATTCAAGCGTACATGCTTATCTAAAAATTTAACTTTCGTGGAAAAAAAAAATCTAGAAAACCACCTAAATCAATGTAAAGATGCCAGTAACTGCTGAGGGTTAAGGAAACATTTGTTACCAGTGTAGAGCGACTGGAGTGGTGATGGCTCTGAAGATTGGTTCACTCATGTGGGTCATATGTCATCGGGGGCAATTTACTCTAACTCGGGTGGAATTTTTACTCCTTTATCATAGGTCAGTAACACAGCACTAGTGTATTCAATATAAGGAAGATATTCTTGTTTTACTGGGAACTGGGCTATATTTATCGGTCTAAATTATTGTCATTTTGCATGAGAATTTTCCATTTTTGATTCCTAATACACAGATGAAAAATTTTACTTTTGGAAGGAATGCAGCTATTATGGTTTACTCATGAATGAATTTTTGAAAATGTCTTCCAAACTTCATCGATGTTACCTAATAGATATCGTAAATGACCTCCTTTAAAATTTATATATATCTACATTTATATCTATTTATCTATCTATCAGGAGACCCGATGGCCGTGAGGGTTAAGGCGTGAGCACTTAACACTCCGTGCCAAAGGTCGTGGGTTCGATTCCCACTAGGGGTGGTGGCTTTTCTTTCGAAAAAAAGAAAAGGCATCACCCCTATCCTGGCTAGAAAAGGGTGGTAACCTATAGATAACCCGTCCTAAAATTCATAGTTAATAATAAATGGACGTTAAAATTTAAATAAATAATATCTATCTATCAATTTATATATATATATATATATATATATATATATATATATATAAAAGTGTGTGTATGTAGGTAAAGACAAGGTCCCACCCCCCAAAGAAACGGCCATACTTCGGGAATCGATGCAGGATAAAAAAAAGTCCGTTTGCATAAATCTCGTTTTTGTTTCGTTTTCGAGAAAAACGTAGAAAACTAAAAAAAAAGAAGTGCTGTATAACATATAGTCTTCTTTTTTTTACATGGCCACCGCGCATGCGCGAACGCCAGCGGACACCTTCTTGTGACACTTTCTTGTAACTAGGTCCATCCGATAAACCTATGTGTTGTACTCTATAACATACAGTCATCTTTTTCGTACATGGCCACTGCGAATGCCGCTGCGCATGCCCGAACGCCAGCGGACACTTTTAGCGCGGTTCCTCCCTCCCTTCATAGGGAGGAACCCCGCTTATAAGGTTGATCTCATGAAACAATCCGGAAGTGCCGACTAGAAAATTTTGCGTTTCAGAACCCCTAGAGACCGAAAATGACGGTGGTTCAAATTTGTGTATATATATATATATATATATATATATATATATATATATATATATATTTGTCTGTTCACTCCCAGACGAATGGTCCGATTTTGATGAAATTTGGTACAAAAATCTTTCGTCTAATTTGAAAGGTCAAGTTCGTTAACAAGTAGAATCCGCTCACTGGTACTTAAAATCATGGGATTCAGTTGAAATATTTTCTGCATGTTCTACTTTCATTAAAACTAATATGTTGAAATTTTTGTTACGTTTGGAGTTAAGGAAGGGTTACAATAAAATATTTTATTAACAGACATAAAACGTTTTGGTAACTTTGTAGAAGGTGTCCTTAATATCTCGAAAACGGTTGACAATCTTGGGAAGCAGAAGGTTACCATTCGAAAGCCTACTAAATGCTCTACTAAAAAGGTTCTGAAGAAAGTTTTAATAATGCGATGTCAATCGGAGAAATAAGTCGTTAAAACTTTAAAGTAATTGATTTCGTATATTCGAACGGTTCTTTTTGTCTGTTTTATTCCTTGTTATTCTTTAATTGCTTATAGTCGGATAATGTATTTGACAATAAAACAGATTAAGAAAAATAAGAAGATCAATTTATTGTTAGAAATGTAGCGTTCAAAGAGAGAGATCCCAAGGCTTTCCAAATGCCTCTGAGCCGAGGCCTTTCTGGCCGACTTATGGGTTGGCCGACCCTTCCAGGTAAGATCATAAATCAAGACCTTTCAAGACTGGTGGAGCCAAAATAATAACTGCTTCTATTTTAATCTTTCCAAATTAGACTAGGGATAAGAACGGAACCGCGCTAAGATGATGCAGTTCCTGCGAGTCGGACTTTTTGTGATACATACAGTCTTCTTTCTTGTACATAGCCACTGCGAATGCCGGTACGCATGCCCGAACGCCATTGTGCATGCGCTAACGCAACTGCGTATGCCCGAACACCACTTTACATGCTCGAACGCCACTGCGCATACGCTAACGACTCTGCGCATGCCCGAATGCCATTTCGCATGCGCGTACGCCAGTGGACACTTTTTTGTGACGCTTTTTTCCAGTTTGGTCTCCACTAAAGCATATTTATGGTAAAAAAAAAAAAATGAAAAGGCAGACTTATATAAAATAAAATAATCAAAAATAAACCTAAATGGAAATGTACAGAGAAATTTATAAAGAAAACACGAAAATTTTGGAGTATTTTGGAACGTCTCCACATAACTTAAATAATTCGATATTCTTTTTATGTTCTAGATAATTAGTTAATTAAAATCACAGGTCTTCAAAAAAGGAATTATTTGATCAACTGCATAGAATATTTTATCTGATTTTTTTGTTTATTGGTACGCCAACTCTAAAAACGACCGCCATTTACGTCCATTACGTAGTTACTTGCAAAATATAAGGGTTATTGTAAATAAAGCACAAGAATATAGAAAAAAAAATTTAATTGTTATTATTCACAAACTACATAAAAAAAGGTGTTATAAATATTCAATTCACCACAAAATGCTTTAAAAAATTCATTGAATTTCATTATGATTTGTTATTATATGATTTTGGGCATTCTTAAACCTCTCCTTCTTTAATCCTATCCTACTCCCCCCTTTCCCATACCGCATTGTTTCATTTCGTATCTGTTCTGGGAATGATATGACTAAATATAAAAGCAAAAAACCTTATGCTATTCGGAAGGTTGGAAACTAATGAATTTGAGGTGTAACGCTGAATAAAAACACAAGTGATTCAAAAATCCGCTTTTGCTAAGCGTGCTGGGAATATTGTGAGTATACAGCGTTCGGTTTCAGCGTTCAAAATTTCACCTCAGGTCAAAAAAAGCTCGTGCGTCCCCCCCCCCCGCAGACCTATGTAATATGTAAAAGAAAATTAAATTCAGGAAACCAGAAATCCTAATTTCAACTTTCTCCTCCTGTGACTCTCCTATTAAGACATTTGCTACAACACTTTTGAGGGGAAATTCTTTCTGTCATCCAAAAACAAAACAATTTTATTTGGACCAATACATAGGGTATTATGCACAAACATTTTTTTTCAGGTTAAATTTAAAGATTTAAAATATTCTGGTAAAGTTTGTTTTTTATTCGAGATGATTTTATTTGTTTCTGTCATCCATATTTCACTAAACCCTAATCGCCAAGCCTACATACAAAGCTGTGTTAGAAACTAATGTACTTCTATTGCTACATATATAAAACCTACGAATTAGTAGTGCAATAGATTTATGCGCTGTCTCAGAGTGCACCTACATTGGAACCGATCCGATTCGATCCAATATCCACTAACTGTCGGAAGGAAAACAAACACAAGCATCTCAACGGAGGTGCCTACATTCGTCCCGACCCGATCCGATCCGACGACTCCCGATTCCTGGCCGTTCTAACATGTTTGTTTCTAGACCGATATCGGACGACCGACACTTTGAAAAATGAGTGCCCCCCTTTAACCCTTTAACCGACACTTTAAAAATAGAAATCCCTTTTTTTTAACACCTAAACTGCTTTATAATAGACGATAGCTATTAATTTTGTAGGCAACATTATTTTTTTTTTCATTTCGAGTAATTATGCTTAGGTAATGACTTTCTTCATATTAATCACAGTTAAACATTAACTGTTACGCTACGATTTTTCTTCAGGACTGATATACTTCCGGAAGATTGATTTTTTTTTTTTTTTTTTTTTTTTTTTGGCTTTCAACCACTTAGGGTCATGACAGCCAATGTGAGAAATCTGGGTTACTCTAAAAAATTTGTGAGACATTGCAATTGATACAATATAAATATGAAAGTGTGTTATTTTTTTAGAACTTCATTGGGATAAGTGATATAAATATTATAGTGAAAATTTGACTGGCAAGAGCGAGAGGGAGAGAGAGGGCGCCGGACCAACGATGGCTCAGCCAGACCTTACCTATTTAAATAGCAGGCAAGATCCCTGTGACATTAGGCTCGGAGCGGAGGATCTGCATGGTGGGACCAGGCCGTCCAGATCCTCTCGAACCTATAGTAGGGGGCCCCATCCAGCCACCAGAGGCCCAGGCCCCTCCAACCACCACCCGCTCCAGCCAATCAGAAGAGGGAATTCATTAAGTGGGGGGTTAAATCAAGTTATTTTCACTGTTATATTTTGTTTATTAACTTGGTTGCTTCTAGGAAGTCTAAAACTTTATTTATTTGGGTTTCATTATTTCCTAAAATTTCATTGATGGATGTGGAGATATTGAAATTATTTCTTTGAATTTCGTATATTTAGCATTCTGTTAAAATATGTTTTATGGTTAGGGAAGATTGATTGACCTCTCAACTACATTATAACTCCAACAAGGTAATCGAAGGTTTCTATGCTTATTAGGTGGTATTTCATAAATTAATCACTCATTTTCACTTCACTACGAGTTCATTACATACACAATGAGACATGAAGACTGATGCTATTGGCTAGATTGTTGAAGGTAGAAGATTGTTCATGGCAGGGACATAGCACTTCCTCATTGGTGGTAGACGCTTTTTAATCAGAGCTTCCTGTTGGGGCATAACAAGCATCAACTAGAACAGGGTCGCCTTTATCAGCACTCACCTGTGTATAGGCAAGGCACTGGGTTATGGCGCAGCGATCTTCCAAACCAATTATAAACGATAGATCACATACATATGAAACACTCAAAACAAATATGGAGCACATACGAGGACCGAAGAGGTCAAGGGGTCTAAGTAACAAACTCAATGTTTTGAGGACAATGGAGTCCAAGGTGAACATATGTGGTAATAGCCACATCTAGATTTTTACAGTTCCGATCTTACTAAACGAAACCTCAGGTCTATAGCAGTTTATTATAGATAATACATAATAGGCACATCATCCGGTTATGATTAATATGCAATCGAGCCGGAAAATCCGCACATAGAACAATTAATTTCCTTCTGCGCTTAATATTACAAAAGTGACCATAGTCAAGAAAACGCAAGCTAGGTGGTAGCAACTGTCAAGAAAATCTGTTGGATCTCTTTACCATCCGCAAGATTACGGTGTTCACGCTTGTTAAACTATTCAGCTTCATAAACAGTTTAACCATTTCGAAATATTGAATCCATAGCTTTGAAGTAGCACCTCGGTTAGCTATAGCTTGAAGCTGTGCAGAAGACTTGATTTTTAATTCTTCTACGCACTCGTCTTCGTTTGCTAACAAAATATGCGATCTGTCTTCATCGTTCAAGGAAACTGCCAGTTTTTCTTGAAGGTCTGGGGGTAAATTCCTCATAATTTCTTTCCATAAATGTGAAAATTTCATTTAGAGCCTCTCAATCTCTTCAACATTCCACCACCTTTTTTTTTTCATTACCTTTGGGCCTACTGTAAAGGTTTTTTAAACATTTATCATGGTACTGACAATCAGCAGCCACCATATCTGTTATCGGCTGGATCCTCTTGATAATTGCTGCACCGAAATCATCTTCACTTAGTTGAGCCTGTTTCATAACTGTATCTTTCATATCTATTTTCATCACCTGATGTACCAAATTACGTTTATGATGAGGCAGTCGTTGTTGCGACCTTGTGTAATCCTCAGGAATACATGTTCTGCACACAAAACAATCTGTTTTGAAGTATAACTAAGAAGATGATCTTAGTTTTCCCGTAGATGTGCTTGGTTAAGCAGCCTTCTTCAGGTAAGCAGCTATTACTTTTTCATTTGTGTATTTTTCAGGCATGAAACGTGTACGTTTACAGTTGTTTTACCCGCCAAAAACCTCCCTTCCTATCATTTATTTTTTTACTAGTATCACGTAAAGTTTCTATTCCTTTTTTCCTTGATCCCTTTCACGAGACCCGCACTCAAATCTTTTTCACAAATAAAACTCTTATCTCTGGACATTGTGAAAACACTCGGAAATGAAAATAACTGGACTTTGCGTCTTTGCTGTGAGAGACAAATCACATGACCACGACATTAGCAGCGGCAAACGAACTGAGTAACCGTGGAGAACCGTAAAGCGCTTAGCGCCTATCCCCTCAAGTCTGGAGACCCTGACTTAGTAAGGGAGAGTTCGGGGTTACAAAGGACTTCTCATATAATTGTAGAGGTAAATACGCTAAAAGTAGAGGCGCTGCAGATGATTTCATTCATTAAAAGGGAAAAGTGCATTGATTCATTATATTTTTTACTTTTTACAAAAATTACTGATCTCTCCTATATTTAAACACTCATTTGCGTGGAAACTGTGCGATGTACGAAAAAAATGTTTAGATGCATAAAATGTACCATAAAATGTATCCTCTTTATTTTACTACAGAATTATTTTCAGTTATTTTTTGATGATTTCTCAAATTTGCCGAGGAAATTTTTGGTAGACGTCAGATTAGTGTTCAGCGCCCCAAAAAACAAGCCAATCAAAACAATTACACGAAAACACTCCACTTGAAATTACCGTTTGACTGGGCTAAAAGTTCTCCTCCTCGCGTTGAGGCTGTAAGATTTATATTTGTACCTTGTTCCCCTGAAGAGGCACCAAACAAGTGTGGAGCGTGTGAAGAAATAAAGTTAATGTAACTATCTAGTGAAGTTTTATTATTTGACCTTCCGCCTAGCACGAAAATTGGAAGATTAAGTAAAGGGTCAGCTGAATAATAGTTATTCATATATATATATATATATATATATATATGTATATTATAAAACATGTCTTCAAATAAGAATGGACGGAAATTAAATTAAAGGATATTCTGTCGGCTGAAAGGAGAAAACATTTTTTTCTAATAGTTTTTCTGCCGGTATATGTTCCAGGTACCTGCGGATCAGAAATGAACTCTGCTTAGCCAACCACCCTAATCCCTTATTGTAGTAGACAGCTTATAGTCACCCCTGTCAGAGCCATTGAAGGAAAATAAACATCTGTCTCTGTCCCTGGGAGCAAGTAGCTTGGACTTTTTTAGGGAGCAGGGGAGGTCAGGCCTCGAGAAGGTCTTGTGACCTGTGGGAAGCCGCCGTCTTGGCGTAGTTTTTTTTTTTTTTTTTTGTTTTTTTTTTTTTGAGATTTGCTAAGCTATGAATGAACCGAAGAAAAAATATATCTTGAACAGGTCGACAAGATCCTAAACATTTGCTGTCATAGAGAAGATTAAATATTATCTTATTTTTTAATAGGAACTCCAATGTATAAAAAGAAATGAAACGGATCTATTCATAACGAAGACCTATCTTTCATTCACAGTTTGATTACAACGATATACAGCCATTTTTTAAATTATAACTTTAAGCTTTATTATGTATATACAAGTTGTTGTATTCAAATAATGGCTATAAATTAAGTAAATTATTCAGAAGAAATCGTTGACTGTGGAAATAAAGCAGTTCATAGATGGCGCGGATCAGTTTTGTCATCGCCCTGAAGACATGAAACTCAAGCCGAAAGTGGGAGTAAAATGTTATTATTTTCTTTTAAACGCATTTGTATTATCTATCACGATTGAATCCCGACTATTTTCATGTTCATTTTGTGTACTCGCTTCGGCAGTACATATACTAAAATTGGAACGATACAGAGAAGATTAGCTATTGCCCATGCGCAAGGATGACACGTAAAATCGTGAAGTGTTCCATAAACCTCTTTATACCACTAAAATAAGTAAATATGGCGGAAGGTCAATAACAAAACGCAGTTATTCTGCTACCAATCCTCTATTCACTGCTCTACACGTTTCAAGCTATTATGATACCTCTTCAGCAGTTTATTACTAAACATATTTCTGACCACATCACTAAAAATTGTAGTGATAAAAACTTGAGTGAGGTTATAAAAACATGTGGTCATCTTAATATTATTTCCGGTACTTACGAATTAGCTTCAATGCAGGTTAAAGAATGGCTCTCAGAGGTCTGGATTGGGTTTTTGCCAATATGGCGACGGGATCATCGACGATTTGGGTTGACTAGAGTTTTAATAGACCCTTGAGCGAGGGAAAACTCTTAGCACTTATGTTAATGGCACAATTGCTAAGCTTTTTCGTTCGCTAAGCTCGCTTAAAGTTATATCGAAACTCTAGTGAATCCAATTCGTTGATAATATAGATCAAGGATGGTTTTTCAGTGTATAATGGACCGAATTAAACACTTTTGATACGGATGTCATTGTTTGGGAATACCTCACTATCGGGTGCATTTTTTGTTTGAATTTTTCATGTAGACATTTTTTTCCAGAAAAAAAAAACATAAATAATCTTCCAATTAGCCGATTTGAAAACGGAAAACACTGTTGGAAATCCCAAACAATACAGAAGGCAACTGGAACTGTAAAAAGTCCGTCACGCAGGAGCTGCATAACTAAGCACTTTCCTCAGAATTTGGGTAGTGTAGATTGCTTTCCAGAACAATTTGCTTAAAATATCCTACATAAATAAAATAAAAACATGAATAGTTCTCTTTTAAATTTGTAATGAGTAACTGATCAATTAATAATTTGCTTCCAGAGTTATGTTTACACATGGTACCTATTACACTTCGTAATAAATACAAAAAACCTCATATTATCGTATTTTGATCTAACGCAGGAACAGGATACAGTCTCTCTAGTGGTAGAAAGCGCTCCTTGCGGCGGCTTTGTGAACCTACGTCTGACGGGCTTTTCTATTGAAATATATTACAAATTAAACCCCCGCTTTCCGATTGACCGATTCAGCTCATTTCTACAACACTTCTTTCTCATGAGTTACCCACGACGTATACCGCGTTTCGTTACAATACAGCAGAAATTACGACCGCTATGAGTATATTAAGAATTTGGGTCAGGAGTAAACCCCCCCTTCTAATGAACCGATTTAGTTTATTTTTACAACACATATTTACCTGTAGATTACCACTACGAATACCGAGTTTCGTCGAAATATACCAAAAATCACGGCTGGTAGTGGCGAATTGGTATTGTGGGTCCGGAGTAAACCCCCCCCCCTCCTAATGAACCGATTTAGTTTATTTTTACAACAGTTATTTACCTGTGGATTACCACTACGAATACCGAGTTCCGTTGAAATATACCAAAAATCACGGCTGGTAGTGGCGAATTGGTATTGTGGGTCCGGAGTAAACCCCCCCTTCTAATGAACCGATTTAGTTCATTTTTATATCTCACTTTTCTCTCTATATTACCACTACAAATACCAAGTTTCGTTGAAATATAACAAATATTACGGCTGACATAGTCAAATTAGTGTTTTGGGTTCGGGGTAAACCCCCCCTTCCGGTGGACCGACTTTGGTGGTTAACGAACTCGTTCAATCGTTTGCTAATTGAATGCTATATACCAAGTTTCGTGACGAAAAAACAAAAACTCTGGCCGCTATCGTGTTAACAGGGGGTCATTTTCGGTGTCTACTAGGTAGGATCGATAAAGATTTGAAGAAATTCTTCAAAAATTCTGTCAAGAGGCCAACCTCAATAGCTACTTTCCTTCGGAGGAAAGTGCTAAAACTAGAGGGAAAAGTAATGGAGGAGTGTCCTTCTGAAGGGACACTCATAAGCGGGTAGGATCGCTTGTGTCCTTCCGTAATGACACCCACAGCGAAAGTGTTAACAGTGCTTTGTTTCGGTAAAATAAACAACAAACTAGGAAAACAAACAACAAACTAAGAAATCGCATAACAACAAACAACATGGGCGTATATAGAAAATAATTTCGGGAGGGACTGGGAAAATTTCGGGGGGGGGGGGGGGCTGAGACCATTTCTGGGGCAGGGAATACTAAAAATTTAGAGCTTGGAGTAGTTTTAGGCAACTAAAACGCTATTACACGTAAAATAAAATATTTTTTATGAACTAAGTGATCTTATTTAATTTATTTTTAAGGGTTTTATGACAAGTTTTTACCAGCAAATCAAAATTTGGCGGGGGGCTGCAGCATACAACATACAACTGTTAAATAATTATTTTTAAGCAAATAACAAAAAATCAATCGGAATAAATTTAGAAATCATGTAGAGTATCTGTATTGCTTATGTTAAGATTTAGTTTTATATTTAGTCATGTGTTCATCAATGGGATTTGTGTAGTATATGAATGTATACATCTCAATGGTATATATTAATTATTTTCTGATATAATGAATAATTATTCATTATTGTATTGTATGGTCGTCATATTCTGTCAAATAAGTTTTTGTTTTTTTTTTTAAATAATTGTAAATCTTGTCTATATATTGGATCCCAATTGGAGAGTAGGTCAGTCAGGTTGACCGATAAGTCATAGTTCTGTCTCAGTAGACATTCTGTCAATATGTGTTTGATAGTTAAAGGAGTATTACATACTTCACATGTCGGTCTGTCCTGTCTCGTCATGAAGTGTGTCTGTTTGTTAAATTTATTTTAATTTGTTGTCAATCGTCATGTTTCACTTTTCCTGTGGAAGATCTTTCCCACTATTCCATGATGGCCTTATTGGCTTCTGCTTGCATGTCTTGGTATGTAGTATTGTATATGTCATGGTAATGTTGCCTCGTTGCATTTTTGGCAATTTTTTAGACTTTTGTGTTATGTCCTACGTCCTCATGTCCTGGGAGCCAATGTATTGTTATTCATTTTTTTGTCCCGTAAATCTGTTCTAGTATTTTAATTTGTATGTTAAGAGGGTTTAAGTAGTAAGGGTTCTGCAGTTCTAGTATTGCGCTGTGTAAATCAGCACAAATTGTTATCTTATCTGTGTTATGTCATGTATATTGTCTAAGGCAAAGGAAATGGCATGCAGTTCCGCTGAATAGCTGCTTGTCTTGGAAGTTTAATTCTTAACAAAATGTTAATTCAATAAAGGCATTAGAGGAGCTTTATCATTTGATAAAGGTATTTTATCGTTTGAAATAAATTTGGTATAAAGCCTTTCTTTGGAATACATGGTTGAAGCACATGGCAAACTAGATCTGTCAGTTTTGTCTATTTGATCTACTGCTGACAGTATAAAAAACAGAATGAATAAATATAGATATAATTGCATAAGCTTGTTATAATTGAGCTATATCTATCGGTAATAAAAATGGTATTAAAAAAATCTGGTATTTTTGGTATAATTTTTAATATAAATTCGATCATAAGTTCGGTATTTTTAATATAAGTTCGATCAAGACGTTAAAATGCTTATGGTCTGCGATAGAGAGCATCAATACATAAATTAAAAAAAAAAAAAAAAAAAATTAAAAAAGAAGCTTTTAGAACTTTTACCACTTACAAAAAATTAGAACATTTTTGATAATAGATAAAACTGTTCAATGTACTAGATCTATTCTTAAATATGATATCTGTAATTTACTAATAACCTTTAATAATACATATTTGAAGTTGCTATAACATTAATGCATCAATGAAAATAAAATTAATATGAAAATTATGTAAAAATAGAAAGCAAAAGTACTTTCATTGTATTGATACATTGCTGATAAAAAAAAATATAGAATCTTGGGCATTTATAAGGGGGAGGGGGCTGCAGGACCCCCAAAATTTTGATTTAATTGGCAAACGTTTCTCATAATAAACCTTGAAAATAAATTAAATAAGTTCAGAATAAATATTTTTTTTTTGGATTGTAATAGAGTTTTAGTTGGCTAACTATTCCAAGTTCTAGATTGTTAGTATTCCATACCCGCCCAATGCTCCCCGCCCCCTATCCCAAAATTATTTTTTTAATTCGCCCCTGTATAGAATATTGCTTATGATGGCTAATAATAATTCACAAGAGCGTAATATTAAAACAATCAGAATTACTCTTAATATTGTATTACCAAAGTTGACTTCCAGGTTTCAATAAAGCCTTTGTCTGTCCTAAACGAACTAGAAATTAAGAACTACATATAATTTGGTTAGAAGGATTTGATCGAATTTATTTATTTTAATTATTCATTAAGGTAAGGGAATAATGTACCTAGTATTTATTTCCTTCCTATATATGAAAAATCCTATCTAGAATTTCTTTATTGTTAATTAGTGTTAATAGTGGCTAAAGATTACCTGCAAAGCCATTTACGTAAGATCGATTTAGCAGATTTTCTGACTCATCCACTGTGCTCGCAGTAGGACGGGACTGCGGATCGCCTTTCACATTTCACTGCTCTGCAGGTAGGCACTGGATATGACTCCAAAGAAGGACACACATGGCTTTCCTTGGTGGCACAGCATTGAATGGCTGAACAGCCCAGGACGGGCGTTGGATGAAGAATGTTGATTAGTAAAGAAAAACATCGAATCTGAAAAGAAGCAATCTCATTTTAATGAAGATAATTTTTATAATATTGTTTTAACAAGCACCACTTGGGCTCATAACAAAATAAGTGCCATAAATTTACTAATAATATTTTAAACTAAATTTCATTAAAATATAAATAAATTAAAAACCCCCCAAAAACTTACTTCATCTGGTATACTTAGACAACATAATAAAATTCAAACAAAAGATTAATACATGAATAAAGAACCAATTAAAGTATTTATCATTTATTATAAAATTAATTAATCTTTAGATATCGTCTATGGGGAATAATGAATAGTGTGTAAATATTTATTTTTTGGGACATAATAATTCATTTGCTGGATAAAACAATAACTTAATCATTTTTTAATGATCCATTGTCATAGAAGTTTCTAGTTTTGATTACCTCTGCTCTAAATCAATTCAAGAAACAATTTTTTATGTGTTGCTATATCTGGAAATAAATAAATATAGCTATGTTTAAGAGAGCATTTATGTCTTCGAAATTCTGTACCTACGGTCGTGGTGAGCTCAATTCGCACCAAAGGTGGTTTTTCTTTCAAAAACAGAAAAGGATAACCCTGATCAAAAATTTGTGCTTGTATAAGTGGATGTTAACGTTTAAATAATTAATAACAATATTGCCCTGCACACTCTATTGTTTGAATAGTATGAGAAAGTACATTCAGGATGCTCCACAATTTAAATAGCATTTAAAAGGAATAGCTAAAATTAAAAAAATAAAATAATGCAGAAGCATTACTAGCACAGAATTAGGATGAAGAAAACTGGCCATAACAACCTCCTCTGTATATATCCTACGGTGTACTAAACAACTATCAAAATACTCAAAAACAATAATTATCATTAAACCACTGACTATTTGAACATTAAAATAGTGAGAATTTTGATGGTTGTTAACAGGATACAGATGATGAGGTTGTAACATTAAAAGTACTATGCCAATGTAATATACGTAGTGGAGGTGTTATGAGCATGTTATGATTACCATAAATAACGAAGGAAAGACAGTAAAAAACAAAATCATACCTGTTTTCATTAGAGGTAATGACAAGCGTTTTGTTTGACTATGATCAATACTTCCAATTACGTATCAATGCCAATAACAATAAGAACAATTTTCTTTAAGCAGTTTTATAAGTAACAAAGAAACAAATTTTAATAGTTCAAAGTTATTGAAAATTTGCTTACCTAAACTATTACAAATATGTGAAATGGTGTCATGTACCTCTGGGGTACAGATATTTATCTTCCATTATTGTAGTTTTTAAACATTATTATAATACATTTATTTTTTAAATAATCTTAAAGTATTAAAAAAAAAAAAAAAAGGAAAAAGTTCATGCATATGTTTACAAATATAGTTGTTTTCGCTAGCTTTTATAATCAGCATAACCGTGACCTTTATTGCTTAATAACTTTTTTCCTAGTTTAGAGCGACTTTTTTTTTTTTTTTTTTAAACAGATTTGTGTTTAGTACATCAAAATACTTCTAAGGACAATCAGAAAAAAAAAATCGGTGAGGAGGCCCCTAAACTTCACAATTACTTGCACATTGCATGTATATGCCACATGCATAGAAACGAAAAAAAAAAAAAAAATACAAGGGAAAAAAAGATAAACGGTAAAAGGAGTGATAAATATTTCTTTTACAGTTTATGTTTTTTTAATAATGATTTATTGATGCTTTAATTATAATTAAAGCACTAATACTATAAAAAAATAAATTATAATAACTTAAATAAATATTGAAATAAAATGACATCATGATAAGCAATAAAATAAATGCTCAAAAAGCTATTCGCATCATTATTTATTAAAAAAAAATGTAAAAAGAAAGATAAAAAGAAGTTTTCAATAAATATATATAAATAAATGGGTTAAGTGTCATCTAGTCCATAAAGGCATTGATGATCATCACATAATATGATTTAATGACCATGATATATTTAGCCCCAAATGTTTCAAGCAAAAAAAAAGAAAAAAGTTGAACAAATAAATTTCTTCTTCTTGATCCTACCTGCTATATTTATGACATTCATCTCCTTCGATTCCCATGGCTGTATATAGGAAATCATTTTAGGAGGAGCTGGAAAAATTTCGGGGGGGGGGGGGGGCTGGGACCATTTCCGGGGTATAGAATACTAACAATTTTGAACTAGGACTAGTTTTAGGCAACTAAAGCGCTATTACACCTAAAATAAACTATTTTTTTATGAACTACGTGATCTTATTTAGCTTATTTTTAAGGGTTTTTTTACCATCAAATCAAAATTGGGGGGGGGGGGGAGCTGCAGCCCCCACGGCCCCCCCCTTTATGTACACCCATGAACATCACAGACATTGGGAGGTGGTTGGTGAGGGCTCATCATCATGTAGGAAAATGAAAAAGGCCAACCTTCACTGATTAAAAAAGAAAATATATTTATTAACAAGTAACTGAAAAACTAAAATAAAATTAATATAAATTTATAGAATAAAAAGTTAGTGTCAACAGATTAAAAAAACAAACGTCAGTAATGTTATCAACTGAATTAAAAATACATTCTTAGTTAAAGACAATTATAAACAAATAAGTAGAATTGAAATTAAAATTAAAACCTTAACAAACAAGACAACGACTAACCCCCCCCCCCCCCAGACACATACCAAATTAAAAACAAGTATTAAACACAATTATTAAAAAGAAGAAAATCACTTATACCGAAGTAGAAAAAAGAAAAACTTTTTTAATCAGTGAAGGTTAGCCTTTTTCATTTTCCTACATCAAGACATAACATCTTTCTTTTCTTCTTTTTCTGTTTAAATTGATCATGGCTATTCATTGTTATTTTAATGACCCTATTCATACTTAAAATATACGTTGTTTTTTTTCAAATCTTATTATTTATGGTATATCTTATATTGTTTATTTTTTTTTTCATTGTCCTAATGAATGATAGCTTAAAAATTATGCCATATCTTCAGTATTTTTTTAAATGTATTTGTGTATCATTTATGACTCAGCCCTGACTATCTATATACTGGTAATTTCAACATTGTGAACACCGCCTACAGGTATATGGAATTCCCGGGAAGTTTCATAGGCATTTTGAAAATAAGATTTGATATTTTTGTTAAAATACCCTTTATCCAGTTGATACATTGAGGATTACAAGTACTTAAATAAAAATAGCCTTTGTATTCATTATAAGTTGAACGATTTAAGATAAGCTTCATTTTCAAAATCCCTACGAGCTTTCCGGACCATCCAATTTAAACAATTTTCCAGCTTTGTATTTCAGTAAGAGCTAACAAGTTTATCTGTATTTCAATACCATTTGAACATAGACTATCAACTTCAATGTGTATTAGTCATGTGCGTATATAGAAAATAATTTCGGAGGGGGCTGGGAAAATTTTGGGTGGGCTGAGACCAATTCCGGGGTATGGAATACTAACAATTTAGAACTTAGAATAGTTTTAACTACTAAAACGCTATTACGCCCAAAATAAAATACTTTTTATGAACTAAGTGATCTTATTTAATTTATTTTTAAGGGTTTATGACACATTTTACTGATCAAATCAAAATCTCGGGGGGGGGGGGGGCTGCAGCCCCCTTAGCCTCCTCTTATATACGCCCATGTTATTAGTTTTGGCTGGAAGACACAAGCAGTGCAGGTACCTCCAGATCCATTCACTGTCTTTTAGCCATCACAGATTTTCCATTTAGAAATTTAGAACATTTAAGACAAAATTAACCAAATATTCCTTATCACAAAGAGCACAAATTTGGTATGGGGCTAATAAATAGAGGAAGGCCCTGTGGCCATGAGTGTTAAAGCGTGGGCACTTAACACTCCATGCCAAGGGTTGTGGGTTCGATTCCCACTATGGGGTGGTGGCTTTTCTTTAGAAAAAAGAAAAGGCCTCAGCCCTATCCTGGCTAGAAAAGGGTGGTAACCTATAGATAACCTATCCTAAAATTCTTAGTTAATAATAAAGGACTTTAAAATTTAAATAAATATAGAGGAAGATCACTCTGAGTACAGACTGGTGTTTTTATTTTTATTTTTTGTTTCTTTTAAGTGTATCAACGTTTAAAATTATTAACACCATTGATTAGGCATTTCATATTATAAATGTACCATTACAATTAACTGTTATTAAACATTAATGTGACAAATTCTTATCTTTAATTTCAATTTTTTAAAATGTTATATTATTTTACGTATATATTAGGCATTTTATTACAGTTTATTCAGGAGTTGGATTATAAAAAATCAAATAAATTTGTAATATTAGTCAGATTGTCACCCATATCTTTACTCAAATTAACTGTGATGTCAATAGAACACCTGTCTGAATAGAGACCTGTCATTCACGTATGCACGACATTCAGTAAAGATATGTTTGATTGAAATTATGACACAACAAGCTGGACACTCTGGTGCTTTATTCCTCGGTATCAGATTGGAAGACTGGTATTTAATGATTTTTAAAACATATAATTCATCAAGTAGTATATTGTGAGAATGTTTGCTTATATGCATTGTTATACCTTATACGCAGTGTCGTTATTCCATTCAGATCTACAAAATTCTGAAGTTTGAATGTAAGCAGCTGTCTTATATCAACAACACTAACTGCCTTCAAATGTTAAGGATCATCATGCGAGCCAGAACAGAAACACTAAACCTGAACAGGAAGCCTTGGAGTTCGCATGATAGTGCCCTCTGCTCTCTTTGCAACATGAAACAACCTGAAGATATCATCCATTTCCTAGCTGTATGCCCAATCCTTTCCGAGAGTAAACATCTTCCACAGAAATAGATTAACCCACACGCAAGCAAGACTATTTGAATGGCCAGGACTACTCAAAACTATACCACTACATTAAAGAGGCAATGAATTTTAAATTTGATTATCAGGAATAAGGAGGATCAATTTTTGTTTTACTTATTTATTTGTTTTTTATATTATTTCAAATCTCTCATATTGTTTTTATTTTATTTTCATGTATATAATATTATGTGGTGTCGCTTAGCTGATGGATTATATCCAAGCTTATGTATTTTTTTTGTAAATTTCTCAAGGACTTATTATTTGTATATGTGTATAATAAAATTTACTTTACTACTACATTCCCTTCAGATTTTAGCGAGACTGCATGGAGCTTACATATTGTTGTGTTAAGAAAATAATTTTATTTATAAAGTATGGTTCATTCCCTTATGCCATGGTCCCTACTGTTCTAACTTAAATTAAGAAGTTAGATGTTTTAAATTGATTAATATTGTAATTATTGAATAAAGATAAACTGTATTTACTCATTGTCCGATATGTATTTTTCGTTGTAGGCCTCAAATGATTGTTTTCAGTGATGAATCGGCCTTGTCAACGTCACAGATTCAATAATAAATAAATAATCTAACTCAAATTGACAGAGGTCAAGTTTTTCTCATGGTCAAAAATTATTTAGACATTTGGTTCCTGATGTTTTAAAAAGTATTTTGCTAAAAAAATAAATTAATGAAAAGTCGGAAGTAGAGTTTCTTCACATTTAATACGTCTTTTTCCCACAAAACTAATTTTAGAGCTCAGAACCAGTCTTTCTAATTGTAATTTGAACATTAAAAATATGTTCAGAATAAGTTTTCTTTTTCATTTGTGATGTTAACAACGTTTATTAATCGATTAGGTACTGATATTTAATATTGCATAGCTCTTTAGATTATTATGTGCCTGTTAGCACCCACAATTTTTGTTTCTTCGCTGATGAAACTTGGCATATAGCATTTCCATAACAAATAGATTGAATGAGTTTATTAACAAGTAAAATCTGTCTATCTGAAAGCGGAACTTATTCCTGACCAAAATTAATAATTTGCCCATGCAGGCAATAATTTTTTTTGTTTTTTTGCTCAATATACATCATGCACAATTAATGGTAAAGATGTAAATAGTGGATTGATTTGAAATGTTTTTGAGACCTTTGAAATATATCCAAACAGAATCATATAAAATTTTGTTCCGTTTGAATTTGAGGAGGTAAGAGAAAACAAATATTTTATTATCAGACATGAGAATTATTGAGATTTTCTAAAATATCTTTACAATGGGTTGATCATTGTGGCAAGTGTAATGCATCAGTGCTTGCAATTCGAAAGAGTTGGTTTCGTTACTTTGAACAGTTTTTGGTCTTTGTTTTCTGCAATTGCATTTAACAGTAAAATGATTTTTTCAAAATCTTACTTATCTTTGACCGCTTCTATTTATTTACTAATTGCACTAGGGATATAAACGGAAACGCACTAAGATGACGCAGTTCCTGCGAGTCAAACTTATTTTTTATATGCGCGTTTATAGAGACGAAATTTTCGCTGAAATAAAGTTTTAAGTACAATTATTGAACAAAGTCATCATTTTATTTAAATTTTAACGTCCATTTATTATTAACTACGAATAAAAAGTCATCATTTAACTTTGAATGAAAGAGGTCTTTGGCCTTTAATTGAAGGTTATGGAAGTTGTGAGCATGTCTCTTAGGAAATTTTACCTAAATGACATTCGTTATTTGTCTAACTTTGAGGCAGGTGGGCTACTTAAACAAATAGATTTTATAAACGGTTCGTACTTTGATAAGAGTTATGACCAAGGGTAATGAGAAAAGTTTGTTTTATGAAAGAAAAACGGATCTTCGAAAGTCATTAATCTACTTATTGGAGTAGAGAAGAAAATTAATCTTGGAGAGAAGACGCAAGCGCCATTCGAGAAGCTAAGCTTTACGAAATATATTATTACAAATAAACATAAAAGCATTACTTATTTCTGAGAAGAGAGAAATGAAAATTTGAATTATTGAAACAATTTAAGAAATATGCATGCAGTGGAGTTTTCTAGTGAGGGAATTCAAAGAAATATATATATTTTTGATCTTTAAGAAGAGATAACTAAAATGATCATTTGTATTTCTTCTAACGTTTTGGCTTGATATTCAAGCCTTCCTCAGGACTATAGAGGAGAGGGAGAACAGTTCCGTATCATGGAGGCTACATTTCTGCTAGTTATGTAATTTTTAGGAATGTAGCTACCAAGAAACCGCACAGTTCTCACTCTCCTCCGTAAACCCCGAGGAATGTTTGCATGTCAAGCCGAAACGTTGACAGAAATACAGTTCATTTTAGTTATAAAATGTAGTTTTATTCAACATTCGACTGAAGTCATACTTTTTACACCATGTCAATCCCAACGGTCAGTTGTAAAACTGACAGTATCCTAAGCGGAAATTACTCCCTCCGCCTTCACAACTTTCACTCTAGGAAAACACTATTACAAATACGTACCGATTACTCCGAATGAGATCGCCAGAGTGAATTCTCAGAAATCGCCATTTTCTTTCCAGTGTTGCCTAGGTGAAGATTAGCAAGCCAACAAAACTTTCTTCTTTTTTTGCGAAAACTTTTTCTTTTGCGAACAAAAGTATTCAGTTTTAGCCTTTGTATGTTTAACTAAATTATAGCCGTATATTCTCAGAATTTGGACAAATAATATCATATAAGATCAACTTTCTTAATTTCTGATGAAGATGTATGTAGGACAACACTGGGCTCCTAGAAGCCATTACCAATTCTTTTAAAGTTTGATGTGTTTCCATAGTTGATTGTTTTATTTGCAAATTTCATTTTATCACATGCATTTGTTTAAAAAAAAAAACTGTGTCTTCAACATGAACCCATGGATCTGTACAAAACTTTTATAATTTAAGTACTTTTAGTTCTTTACCGTACCACCTAAAAGCTTCTATATAACATACAAAAATTTTGTGTTTATCTAAATCATAGCCTTATATTCTCAGAATTTGGATTAATATCATATATTAGTAAGTAATTTGAAATATTAAGTATCTGATTTGCAGGCTTCCGTTTGTTTTCCATTGTAGATTTTTTTTATTTGCAAATTTCATTTTATCACATGCATTTGCTTAATAAAAACTATGTCTCCAACATGAACCCATGGATCTGTGCAGAACTTTAATAATTTAAATACTTTAATTCTTTAATGTACTACCTAAAATAACCTATATGTGACATGATATTTAAACATTTGGGGTTTTCCATGTCAAAAAAATAGGATTTGACACCCATGATCTCAGATTTTAATGAAACTTGGCATGTCCATTCCTTTCATGGATATAAGTAAGAATATAAAATAGTTTTGCTCAATCTCAAATAGTTTTTTTTATGTCCTTCTGAAGTATTTCAATTTTTGCAGTTATCATCGATTGGACAAAGGAAGTGCAGGGTCATTCCATGTCAAATCAACACAAAAAACAAACATTTTCAACCTCACTATCTCAGAAATTGATGAAATTTGGTGAGGAGGTAGCCTTTGTATAGACTAAGAAAAATACCAAAAATTATTGAAAAATATCAACTGATTTGGAACTTATAGCTACGTAAAATTTCAAAAATTTTCAAAAAATGCCGGTACCTGAGATTTTTGAATTGCTATTGTGGCTCTTATATTTAAGCTAGAGAGCTGGGAGGGGTGTTATTTTAAAGCTCTTTGTAAGAACTTTCTTATGATATGCAACACCATATAGGCTAGGAAGGAAAACATTTTCTCAAATTCAAAAACAAAAATGTATTTGTGTATATCTCAAAAAGAGTATTTTTAAAAATTTTCAAAATTGTATATGTTTTTCTAAGAGTATTTGAGAACTTATTCCTAAAGTTTTATGATGGGATTCCAATGGGTTAACCATTTATTAATTTTTTTGTTTTTAAGACGCTAATATTTTGGACGACATACAAAACGTAATCATATATGTATATGTTACGTACTTGCAATTGCAATACAACTTTAAATCTCTTAAAAATGTTTAAAAATAATCTTTTTTTATTAAATAAAATTGGTTGATTAATCAGAAATTATAATTATAATAGTAAAAGCACTTTTATTAAAATTAAAATAATTCAGTACTTAATTAAATTTATATAATCATTACATTTTCTAATGATGTAATGGAAGGCCCAATGGCAATGAGTGTCAAGGTATGAGCACTTAACACTGTGTGCCAAGGGTCGTGGGTTCGATACCCACTATGGGGTGGCTAGAAAAGGGTGTTAACCTATAGATAACCCATCCTAAAATTCTTAGTTAATAATAATGGATGTTAACATTTAAAAAAATAAACATTGTTTTAATAACAAACCTTAAACAAAATTTTACTCGCCTTCATCAACAAAACTACTTTAAGGATATGAAAAGTAATGCTGAGTAGCTTATGCCATATCCTGCAAAGCTTCATTTGACATTTGAGTATCATTTTCTGTGTTTAAACGCTTCCAGTTGGTGTAATGGGATTAAATTTATACAATAGATTATTATTTATTTAAATTTTGAGCGTCTATTGTCATCCCAAGAACATCAGGTTTCTGTGGAAATGAAAAATATGGGGAAGGTCCAGCAGGGAGCAAGAATGTGACCTTAATTTCATCTTCATTTTTATACAAAACATATGCCAACAACCATTTAGTGTCATATGTAGCACTTACGTAACCTCTTACGTCCTTTATTAATTGTTTTTCTGATTATCTTGTAGTAGACACAGTTTCACAGCTATGATAAGAAAAAGACATTACTTCGCTTTTTAAAAGGTTTGAACTGGTAAAAAATCATGAAATTGTTAATGCCTTTTCAAAACTGTCACTTAAGAAATTTCAAGTTTGTACATACTCTTCTTGCGTGACATAGGTTCTTAAATTTTACTTGTCATCTTCTTAAAGTAATTTTGTTAATGAAGGCAAGTACAATTTTTTTTAAGGTTTGTTATTAGAAAATGTAATGATAATATAAGTTTAATTTAGTATTGATTTATTTTATTTTTTTTAATAAAGGTGCTTTCACTATTATAATTATAATTTCTAATTAATCACCTAAAAAAAGATTATTTTTAAACATTTTAAAGAGATTTAAAGTTGTATTGCAATTGCAAGTACGTAACATATACATATATGATCATGTTTTGTATATCGTCCAAAATATTAGCATCTTAAAAAAATAAAAAAATTAATAAATGGTTAACCCGTTGGAATCCCGTCATAAAACTTTGGGAATAAGTTCTCAAATACACTTAGAAAAACATACAAAATTTTGAAATTTTTTAAAAATACGCTTTTTAAGATATACACAAATAAAATTTTGTTTTTGAATTTGAGAATTTTTTTTCCCACCTAACTTATATGGTGTTGCATATCATAAGAAAATTCTTACAAAGAGCTTTAAAATAACACCCCTCCCAGCTCTCTAGCTTATATATAAGAGCAACAATAGCAATTCAAAAATCTCAGGTACTAGAATTTTTTGAAAATTTTTGACATTTTACATAGCTGTAACTTCCAAATCAGTTGATATTTTTCAATAATGTTTGGTATTTTTCTTAGTCTATACAAAGGCTACCTCCTCACCAAATTTAATTTAAATCTGAGACGGTATAAAAAAAATCACTCTGTTAATTTGACACGAAATGACCCTGCACTTAGTTCTACAATATAAATCATACCTACTTTATTTATCAACCAATGTTGATGACATTTTTTATTACAATAATTCAATAAATATGGAAGCCAGAAAAAAATAATATAACCGTAAAGTAATTACAAATGGTCTGAAATAATCCTAGTGTTAAAATACATTTTTTAAAAATTAATTATGGCGTTCCACACTAATATCATCAAAAGGTAAAAAGATAATCACTAAAGTATTTTATTATTATTCTAAAAGGTATACACTATCACATGAAAAAATAAAATTTTTGGTTTTTTCACTCTTTAATTTTTTTTTTCCGTTAAAGACAAGAAATTGTTCAATTAAAATTTTAGCTTACAATATATTATTTTTTATAATGCAGCGATTTAATTTTAAAAACTATAAAAAATAACCACTGTTACCTCAAGCTACAAACAGGTTTTGTTGAGTACAGTCAATGGGTTTCGGTTGATGGAAGTGAAATGTTCTGGTGTTCCAGCACAGTTGAAGAGGTTATTGATAAATTAACCCTTTAATTTATCAATAACCTAAATATAATTTGATGCCTGCAGGCATCAAATTATATTTAATTTCCCGTAAGCAGTAATGTGTGCCATAGGGACTGGAAGATTTTAAACGTTGTACTTTTTCATGATAAAAGAAAAAAAATCAAGCGTCAAAGGGTTAATAGAAAAACTGAACACATTAATACTGCATTCATAGCTACATTGATAGATCACAACCATCTTCAAAAATTTGAAGAATGTAGCCTCCCCAAATACAGCTGTTATCTGTATGGATTTTAGTGAAAACTAACATTGGATCTCAGATTCATGCAAAATTAACCCTGTAATTATTCACTGTACGGATGAAAGCAATGAAAAACTATGATGTGAGCATGGCATATAGTTTTTTTTTTTTTTTTTTTTTTTTTTTTTTTTTTTTTTTTTTTTTTTTTTTTTTTTTTTTACGGCGCATCGACATAAATCTTGGCCATTAGCGCCGACGTCCAGGGTGCAGCCAGGAATTTTCTCCCCCCCCCCTGAGATGAGAAAATGTCTGGCGCCGGTGGGGATCGAACCCACCATCTCCCGCTTATGAATCTAGCGCGCTAGCCACTAGACCACGGGAGACCCCCCATGGCATATAGTATCCCAAAAACTAAAATTGCTATTCAGAATGAGAACTACCTACATGTACAAAACATTCATTACTTCAGCGAAGGGTTTGGTGGGCAATATAAAAAGAAATACAACTTAATTTTTATCATACGTAACTGCACACCAGTCACTAACATTAAAATTTATAATATTAAGTTTTTAACCTGTTAACTTGCCGGTTTCAGTTTGTTTTTCCATAGTTGAATTTTTGATTTGGGAATTGCATTTCATCAAATGCATTTGCTTAATAAAAACTATGTATTTAACATTAATCCATGGATTGTCCCATGGGTGTATATAAGGGGGGCTGAGAGGGCTGCAGCCCCCCCCCCCCCGAAATTTTGATTTGATCCGTAAAAATTTCATTAAATCCTTAAAAATAAATTAAATAACATCATTTAGTTCATAAAACATATTCTATTTTGGGTGTAATATCGTTTAAGTTGGCTAAAACTCTTCCAAGATCTAAATTGGTGGTGTTCCATACACCGGAAATTTTCCCAGAAATTCCACCACCCCCCCGAAATTTTCCCAGCCCCCTCCGAAATTATTTTCTATCTAGCCCATGGATTGTCCGAACATATAGCTGGCTCAATTATCTGTTTGTCATTGAACTAGATGCAACATTAGCAAACTCTACTGAGTTATTTAACGTTTTTAGTTTCAGATTTGCTCATAACTTCCCTTAGAGACTGAGGATTTTACTCTTTTTCCCACCCTATCTACTACACGTTTGTCATGAGCTGTAGTAAAATATTTCCGCTAAAACGTTTTGTGAAATTTTTCTGAAAGTATGTGAAGCAATCTTGATATATATTTATTTTTAAACTGAGAAGAAGGTCCATCACTGTAAATAATTTCATTTACTGACAAATCATTAGTTTTTATTATTATATCATATAATCTCATCAAAAGTGCGTATAGGGCCATTCCACGTCAATTCAACCAATGAAAGTACTGTTTACAACCCGACCCTCTTAGATTTTTTTGAAATTTTGAATCATAATAGCTCTAACAACTCCTTGAATGGTACAATTTTTTAAAAAATTTTATCTGTTTCCGTTTTTTTAGTATTAATTTTCAAAGTATTGAAAAACCGCCTTTTTTTGGTCAACTGGAAAATGTTAATTCCTTGATAGATTGAGTTCTATTTTAGCTAGAACAGTCAGCATAGTCTCATTGTTTAGCTAATTAAAAGGACTTTAATTTGATATACAACAAGACCAACTTATTACAAATTTTACATTTCAAACAAATTTTCGAAAACTTGTACGTAACGGTTTTCAAAAAACTGTACTTTTAAAATTCTGAAAAAAATATATTTGAATCTTCAGTTCATTGACTACATATGCTGTTAGTTTCATTATGGGATGGGAACGGGATCATTTTATAACATAATTTTGACTTTATAATTGTCACTGCGTAGTTGGTAAAAATATGGTGAGTGATGGATATTTGTATTGTAAATTCAGCAATAAGCATCCCTGATCAAAATTTGAATTGTTTTCAGATAGAACTAAAATTAAAGGGGAGATTTGAAAAAAAAAAAAAATTACTGGAACCCAGAAATTGCACCCTTTCATTCCTTTAACTAAGAAAAAAATTAAGACTCAACTTTACTCGAACTTCAATAAAAGTGAAATTGAACTTGTAGGTAACTGATTTAGACACAGATACAGTAGCCTTCAATGAAAAAATATGCAGTGGTTTTATTGCCTGTGAATATGACGACCAGTGGTGGCTGACATGTGTACTCAACCAAAATGAGGAGATGGATTAAATACAATTTAATATCCAACATGTCTCAATTATTACAAATTTCATTTTTCAAAAAATGTTTTGAAAATTTGTACAAAACGATTTTTGAAAAACTGTACTTTTAAAATTCTGAATATATTTCAATCTTCAGTTCATTGACTACAAATGTTGTTAGTTTCATTATGGGAACATTTTACAACATAATTTTAACTGATTTAGACTCTGATCCAGTAGCCTTCAATGAAAAAATATGTGGCGGTTTTATTACCTGTGAATATGATAACCAGTGGTAGCTGGCATGTGTACTACACAGATTACACAGTTACACACAATAGCACAAAAATGGATATGACCGTTTATTAAATGTTATAAATGGTCTTTTTTTTTTTTTTTTTCTTTCCCATTGCCATCCCATAATAAAACCAGCATCATTTGTAGTCTAAAATTATGTAAAACATTTTTTGAAAAATAAAATTTGTAATAATTGAGACATGTTGGATATTAAATTTTATTTCATCCATCTCCTCATTTTTGTTGAGGCAATAAAACCACTGCATATTTTTTCATTAAAGGCTACTTTATCTGTGTCTAAATCAGTTACCAGTTCAACTTCACTTTTATTGAAGTTCGAGTAAAGTTGAGTCTTAATTTTTTTCTTAGTTAAAGGAATGAAAGGGTGCAATTTCTGGGTTCCGGTAATTTTTTTTTCTTTCTTTTTTTTTTTTTCAAATCTCCCCTTTAATTTTAGTTCTGTCTGAAAAAAATCAAATTTTGATCAGGGATGCTTATTGCTGAATTTCCAATACAAATATCCATCACTCACCATATTTTTACCAACCACACAGTGACAATTATAAAGTCAAAATTATGTTATAAAATGATCCCGTTCCCATCCCATAATGAAACTAACAGCATATGTAGTCAATGAACTGCAGATTCAAATATATTTTTTTCAGAATTTTAAAAGTACAGTTTTTCGAAAACCATTACGTACAAGTTTTCAAAATTTTTTTTGAAATGTAAAATTTGTAATAAGTTGGTCTTGTTGTATATCAAATTAAAGTCCATTTAATTAGCTAAACAATGAGACTATGCTGACTGTTCTAGCTAGAATAGAACTCAATCTATCAAGGAATTAACATTTTCCAGTTGACCAAAAAAAGGCGGTTTTTCAATACTTTGAAAATTAATACTAAAAAAACGGAAACAGATAAAAAATTTAAAAAAATTGTTTTTGGTTATTTTTTGTTAGAATAACCAACCTACCAAATTTTATTAAAATCCAAGAAGGTCGGGTTGTGACCCTTGTTGATTTGACATGGAATGACCCTATACAGAATACATACCTTTATCTTTAGTATCAGAACAAATGAGAAAAGTAGTACATTTGTTTTTGAAAAATAATGCTCCTGTAAATAATTGAACAGTTTTTCATGACCACAATCCTGATTGAATTTTGTTTCGATAATCGCAAGAATAAGCCATTGCAAGAACGGATTTTTTCTTTTCATTAATCATTTATTTTATTTAATTCATTTATATTCATTCTTATTTTATTTTCTTTCAATTAATTTATAATTTTGATATTGTTATTTGTTTCTTTTTCAATATTATTTTTTATATTTATTTTATTATGGTGCGTCGACAGCTTTGGCCAATGGCACCATTCAATATTATTATTACTATTTTTATTTGTATTATTATTATAGTTTTTATCATTACGCTATCATATTGCTGTATCTTAATATTATTATTATTATACTTTTAAAACTCAGAAAAAAATTATCAAAAAAAAATGTATATTACTTTGATTGTAATGCAGGGAGTATTAGAAGATGGAATCTGCAGAATCTAAATAAACTCACACAGTATAGGGATACTATATTGTAGGAAAAAAAGAAAGAAAAAGCCATATAATTTGTTGTGTTGTTGTTCAATTTGTTCCTTATATGAATCCACAGCTTTTGAGCGATTTTGAACAAACTTGGCACACAGGTAGGTCTTGATACGGGGACTATCATAGGCTAGGTCAGAATCATCGGTCAGCTGTCTGTCTGTTTGTTCCTTATACAAATCCACACTGTTTGACTGATGTTGACCAAACTTGGTACACAGGTAGGTCTTGATACGGGAAGTGTCATAGGCAAGGTGAAAACAGTACCAGCTGTATGTTTGTTCTTTAGAGCTATATAATATAAAGTTGGTGTAGCATGGCCCAGTGGGTAACAGATAGTAAATAATAAATTAGAGTCCCAATGTCAAAATACTTCTAAACACGCAACAAGAGGTATAGTAACACCAAAACGTAAGCGTTACGGTTTTGTTCGCCCAAAAAAACATGTTCCGGTCGCCAGATTCAACTGGTTAACGAACGTGACCTTTCATATCACACAAAGTATTTTTGTACCAAGCATCACTAAAATCGGTCTATTTTTGAGCAAGCTAGAGAAGGAAGAGACTATAGGGAGATAGAAAAATATATGGAAGTGCTTTGTATCTCCTAATAAATAAAAATATTTGTCTGTTTACTCTGTAGGTAGCTGCCCCAAAAATTGTCCTATTTTGATGAAATTTGGTACAAACATCTTTCAAACCTATCTCCGACAGCCTTCCCCGAGGAATTGCAGTGGCTACCTTTAGGATGGCTACAGGCCACGATTACCTGCAGAGCCATTTACATAGGATAGGTTTAGCAAATTCTCCGTCTTGTCCACTGTGCTCCCAGGAGGACGGGACGGCGGATCACCCCTACAGGCGAACACTGGAGATGACACCACAGAAGGACACGCACGGCTTTACTGGATGGCATGGCGTCGAATGGCTGAAAAGCCAAGGACGGGCGTTGGATGAAGAAGAACATCTTTCATCTAATTTAAAACGTAATGTTTGTTTACGAACAGTAACCGTCACCGGAACAAGGTTTTTGGGGCGAAATTCGAGCGAACACTACGTATACATATACAAAAGGTGAAAGTTTTAGTCGTTACTTCCAGATTGCGTCATGATGTCGACTTCCCTACGGAAGGTGGTACAGAACGCGTTAAACGTTAAACTATGATACCAATAATGTGCAGATTTACTTCAAATTTCTTTATTGTTTTAAATGATTAAATCTTATTGTTGCAGATTCATTCAGTGGGAGCTTCTGGGTAGCTGAATAACTTAAGTTCTGCCCCCTGATGAAGGGTCGTTACATTCACGGATGGGTATCATCTTCATCATCAGCATACTGGAAGGGATGTATGATGTCAGGATCTCCTGCTAGCCCTATCCCTGGTTCGGGAGGATGGGGTCGGTGGACGTTCTTCATCAGCTCAGCAGCACGCCCGAGATAGCGCATGTTCACCAGGAGACCGGCGATGGAGTTCTGGAGGCACTCGTTGTGGCCCATCGCTAGGAAGGTCAGTCTCTTTTAATAATAAAACAAAATCAATTATCCATTAGCTGTTTTAATAATAATAATAATTAAATCATCAGTTCATAGTATTAATATAAGGAAAAATATATTTAAAAAAATACCAAGTGGTTCAGAAGATCAAAAGATAAACCCTTAGCCTTTAATTGACGTAGTTTAGTGGAAAAAAAATATTTGTTTATTTTAACGTCCATTTATAATTGACAGAAAATGTTAGGAAGGGTTATCTATATGTTACCACCCTGTACTAGCCAGGATAGGGCTGATGCCTTTTCTTTTTTTCCTCAGGAAAGGCATCACCACTAGTGGGAATCGAACCCACGACCGTAGGCACGTTCTTACGCCATTAGAACTCACGGCCAACGGCCTAGAAAAATTACACTCCCCTTGTTCATTAATTATAAATGGACGTTACAAAATTAAAAATTATTATTATCAAGCAAACTTATCTGACTTTTTCGAAATTATGAGAGCGCCTTAATTATAAAGGTAATTATTAAGGTATTTTTTTTTATATAATTCTTTTCAACAGCGAAACAAAAAATGTTGCTGACTAAATAACGGACGGTAAATTTAAATAATTGATAGTAAATTTAAATTAGACTTCTTTATTACGGATTTTTACATATTCGCGTATGCGCGAGTTCACAAATATAGTTGTCTAAGCTTGCATTATTAATCTGCATAACAGCTAAATTTAGTGCTTGATAATTTTTTTCGTAGTTGAGAGCGACTTTTATTTTTTATTTTTTTAACGGATTCGTGTTTAGTTCATCAAACTGCCTCATAGGACAACAAGTAAAAAAACCGTTGAGGAGGCCCTAAACTTCACAGTTACCAAATCTAAAATGTTTTTCTTAAAACAGAGTTAAAACCTGATGCTAAAAACAAAGAACAAGCAATGGAAATGCTTTGAGGTGGCTCGACAGAAAATGGAAGGGGTAAATCATCACGCAAAAATTCCTACGAAATTGTAACGCTAGTAGGTATTAATGAAAATAAGAGTCAATTGCTCTATTTATTCAATTTGTTTATACTAAGAACATGGTCTAATAATGTTTCGAAGGAAAAACGTCATCTTTGTCTTTGGCCATGAGTGCATCTGGCTTGATGATCGAAGGTAAAACAATCTTGGGGCTTTTCTTTTACAACAAAGGTTTTCTTCTAATATCGTTCTTATGCCTGCCATCTTCAGAGCAAAGTTGATCCTGAACCAGCCGAGCAGAAGGAAATTACCGAGACATTGTTATGTGCCGCCTCACCCGTTGGATCTGTAATTGCTGGGGAGGATTGGAGAAGAGCCTTCATGGGTTCAAAGCAGAAATTGCTAGAGGGAAGCACCAATGAGAACCTTCCGCTTGAAAGGATAGATTGATTGGGGCAGCCTACCTTTACCTGTACTTCAGGGGGTAAGAAGCGGAACTTCCTTTGAACTCATAATCAGATAAATAAGTTCTGTACGAACAATTATTGTACAATTTGTAAAAATTGTTGTTAGTTATACTGTAAGTAATTATAAATAAGTTTGCTACAGATGAGAAGAAGAAGCAAGAATTCTTAGTAATTTTAGAAGCGATGTGAAGAATTATAGCACTACGGAGCGCCCAACAGAAGTTCAGCCATTTCTAGGCGGCAGGAATATATTCACTTTCAGGCGACCGACTTTCAGGCGGACTGCTCAGGTCTAACTGACAGGCCTGCCTGATCATGTGTATATTCCGGCCGGTCTGTCAGTTAGGATTGTTCTGGCGGCAGGAATATATACACGTTCAGGCGACCGGCTTTCAGGCGGACTGTTCAGGTCTAACTGACAGGCCTGCCTGATCGTGTGTAGCCTGCTTAAGGTGGAGCGGGGATCAATTACTTCTCGGGCGACATATTGAACGTCCGTAGGGTTCAGTTTTTCTTCTTCTAATGGGCCGTATGAAGGCTTGAATTTCAAGTAGAAAGGTCGGCATAAGTATAACACATTTTTTTATCTAACTACGTTCGCAATATCAACGATCTATTCTAAATTTTAGGTGTCCCATTATATTGTACGAGGTAAAACATTCTAGAATAAAATAAAGAAATAAAATTGTCTTGTGTTTGCTAAAAATGTTATATTTTTTGGATGTTGCAAATTAAGATTTATAGTAATTTAAAAATATTCATTGAGTGCAATATTATAACAATGATTTAATTATGTATTTTTTAAAAGTGCTCTTTTTAACTGCATTAAGTTGCCATTCAACACTCGCTTGACCTGAAATGTAAGAATCTTTAATTTAATTTAATTTTTTTTTTAAACAAAACTGTCGACCAAAAATGCAAACTGTTTTCTTCGTCAGATTTCAGCTCAAGGATCAGAGTAAGTAACGTAGCATCCACGTCCATCGGAACTAGACACGTCACTGAGCTGGGTCCAGTTTGCAGAGACTGCTGGGTCCTATGGATTTCCTCAGTCATGTTTTCCCTCTCCCTCTACAGCCCCTCTGCTACGCCTGTCCTCCGCTCAATTTGCACCTGGCCTTACAGTTCAATTACATTATATTAAAGGAACATTGCTTTAACAAATTAAGATTTGTATATCTATGGGTTATCCTATATTGCAAGGTTTCTTCAACCCATCTTCCTTATATAGAATAGACACGGAAGTATTCTTGAACACCGATGCAACTTCCAAAACCGGGAAGTGAATAAATAAAACATGAACATCACGAATGATGAATAATATCTTCATTTTACCTCGGTGCTTTGGCGAAGGGTTCGATTCCCCCTGAGCCAGGTCATCAACTTCCAGCAGCTTTCTTATTTATTATGATGCCTTGTTTATAGCTTAAACGATTTTCTATGAGCTTACGATATCATCCGATTTTTTCATGCCATGTAAACTATGAACGGGGTGCATTTATTTCAAGTCCCGAGTTCCTTGTAAAATATAACACGTACGGAGAAACAATGTTGAATATTCTTTTTTAAACAAATACATAATTTCGACCCAATTCCATTTTGGGCTTAGATATTTTTTGTAGTAAGATGGCGTGCGTTTGGTTCACAATTCAAGAATTTTTGGAAAAAGTGTCTTAGGAAAATAAGTAAAAACAGCTTATTAATTAGTTGAATCGAGTCCGTCGAGGTCTAAACAAATTTGTATTTTTGAGCACTAAAAGGCAGTATACAGGAAATAGTAGTTTATTTTGGCTAACAACTTGAATAAAAAGATTATAGTGTAAAATATCCTAAATTATGAGTTTTGGGAGGTTAGGCTTAAACAAAATGTGCAGGGGTTTTTGAGACCCTGGATTCGGATTCAGCGACTCCAAAAATATAGAGCAAACATGGTCTGCTCTCTGGGTCTGAACTTTTTTTATGTGGCTAAGTTATTTAAATTTTAACGTCCATTTATTATTAACTACGAATTTTAGGACTGGTTATCTATAGGTTACCACCGTTTTCTAGCCAGGATAGGGGTGATGCCTTTTCTTTTTTTCGAAAGAAAAGCCACCGCCCCTAGTGGGAATCGAACCCACGACCTTTGGCACGGAGTGTTAAGAGCTCACGCCTTAACCCTCACGGCTACCGGGTCTCCATGTGGCTAAGTTATTATTGTGTGTTTCCTTTCTCGGAGGGATAGTGGATTTTTTAGGCTATCCTGGCTAGATAAGGCTTCTGTGCTTGCTAGATAATCCGTCCCAAAACTCTGTGATATGTGTAAGTGGTTTTGAAAATTTAAATAAATGTATTAATATTGATTCAACTGTTAAAATAAAATGCGTTAAGTTGACGAAGCTCAGGATGGACGGACGTTTTGATATCTAACATCATTTCTCAATTTCTGAAAGTTACAGCGTTATTTTGGGTTCGCTTTTCAAATTTTAGAATTCAGTTAAGAACCCTTCCTACGATTCATTTTCAGGCTTGTTTTCAATTAAAGAAATATAACTGAAAACTGTGGAATTCTTAGAATAATTTCACCCGCTAGTTCTAGGTAGTTATCTTTGTCAAAATAATAAAACTTTTATTAAAAATAAAAATAAAATTTTTAGCTATAATTTTTTAGCCGTAAGGCTTAGTTTTCCGTCTTCTTATCGCCCTGATGAAGGCTTAAATCTCAAGCCGAAACGTAGGCCAAAATAAAACACATTTTTTATATAAAAAATTTAGTTTTTCTACCGAACTCCGACACTATCTACCGTACCTTTGTAATCTCCTCTCGATGAAAATAAAACTTATAAGTATGTATTCCTAGTTTTTAAGTAGCTGTACAAGTTATATTTAAAGACACTAATTTTAAGTCGCAATTACATACGAACTACTTATCTACTCACACGCATACAAACGCACTCACGAAACATACTGCTGACACAAGCAGATTGCTCATGACGCGTAATTTTTAAACCCCGGTATGATTATGAAATATTACTAACAATACCTCGACGATTTTAGCTTGTATGATTATTTTGCAATTGACGGGTTCATAGGACAGCTTCCAGAGACCGGTGATGATCCCAAGCTGAGCATATTTGTTCGGGTCGTTCTTCAGCCAGTTGATGAGTATGTCCAAAGCACCGCGCTTCCCGAGGGAAAACGACAGCCTCTGCGTTCTTGCACAAGCTCCAAATCCGTAACCAATTGCATAGCGAAGTCTTGGGTGAGTCTGTTGGAGGAAATGGGAAATAATTTGAAATAAAATGCATTTAAAATATATTGTGATATTTTGGTCACAAAAAAAGTAGCCTCCCCAAAAAAATTGAAGGTTCAAAAGACAAGACCACGGTATACGTCATTAAGGTTTCTGAATTCTGGCTTCTACGTTGAACCGGAAGGGGGATCAAAACAACACCGGATTCGGATGTAGTGACCCCAAATAGGCTTAGGTACCATGCTACAGTCTTTCGGAACTCAACCTTTCTTTTTTTGGGGGGGGGGATATTTTATTAATAATAATAAATAATATGTGGAAAATACGAAGAGTTTTATTTTAGAGATCATTTGCTCGGGAAATTCTGTTTAACCCAAGTATTGTAGAAATTACATGAGAAATATCTCTTTATTGGTTTTCACCCTTTGTAAACATGCGTGGTTAAGTCCTTGGGATCTGTCTCATAGATTCCACCAAAAAAAAAGTGGTTAATATACTTAGAATAGATTCGAATCTCGAGTGTTTCAAAAGGCTGAATTCACTCATCTATACATTCGTCTATCGCGAAGCCTAAACGCCCTTTCTAGAACACTGTGGAAGTTATCTTTTTCACGGAATAGAACCATAAAGTGGATTGCGTTTACTAGGGTCCTGGTTTGTTTCTACTGATAAAAGGTTCTCCTATACCCCAATTGAACTTTTTTATTTTTTGTTCACCACAGGACGTTGCATGATAAAACAGAATATGTAAGAACACACGTGTGTAAATACACTGGCATATAGGAAAAACCAATACTCTTAGAGTCTGAAGACGTGTATTTGTGTTGTCCTTATTATTAAAGCACCCTAGGGTTTGAAGTAGCAAACGATCGAGAAAAAATGGCGAAAATAGTGAGCAAGATGAAAATTGACGAAACATTTACGTTTCAAATTGCATAAGCATATGTTGACTTTGTCTAAATCTAGTTATTCGTGAATTTTTAGTACTAATATGTATTTTATTTATTGCAACTTAATGGGAATTCACATACTTGTCTGAACCCTGGCTCTGAGACAAGCAAGGTTTCTTTTTGCTTGCCTTCCATAAAATTATTAAATTCTATCTACTTCGTGCTTGATAAATAATATTTCTTTTTGTTTGTCTATTTCACGGTGCATCTGCAAATTGACCATAAGAGCCAGGCTACCTATAGGCCTGTCGGAACACGGTTTTATTGGCGAAATTCGCGTGACAAAAATCGTTATGAATACGGATTTTCGTTTATAGATTTGCAGTTACACTTTTTTATGTTCGAAAACACAAGAAAACTAATGAAACCATTTTCAAGGCGATATCCGAAAATGTTTTTGAGAAAAATGGATACAAATATTTTTTTGAAATATTTTCTAGATGTTTCAAATTCGTCCAAACTAATATATATATAACTTTTGATTACGTTTGGAGTTAAGGAAGTATTTTATTAACAGACATAAAACGTTTTGAGTTATTCGTATATTTTCTTAAATAACTCTAAAACGATTCGGAAATCGGAGGTGGAAGTGGAAGTTGACCAATCGAAAGCTTACTAAATGTTCTACAAAAACGGTTCTCAAGCAGTATTTGTTTTGGTAACGTCATGCGGAGAAATAAGTGAATAAAACTTTGAAGTTGTTGCTTTTGTTTAGTGCAACGGTTCTTTTTGTGTACTTGTATTAGTTTTTTATTGCTTGTTATTTTTGTAATTGCTTATTTTAGGAAAATGCATTTGTCTGGAAGGGTGCGTTTACATCTGATAGTTATTGCTGGATATTTATGTCATACAGAAATTGTGACGAATGGAAAATGTGAAAAATTTATGTCTGAGATATATATTTCAATCACAAGCCATAAGTGTCGACACTTCTATACCATCAGGTGTAAACACTGATTATAAAGAGCAGAATTTTATTTCAGAGATAAATATCTTGGCTACGAGTTGTTTTGTCGATACTTTTATACCAAAAGATGAAAACACTGATTATTTGCGCCATGACCTATGAAGGGCCCTACATTTATCGCAAATTTCTACAAATCCAGAACTGTCGTATACATCGCCATTTCTGTCAGTATGTAAACTTGCAAGAGAATATCTATCCGACCCCTGAAATATATATCCTGCTAGAAGTGTCAGATGTAAACGGACCCTAAGGCCATTATCGCTGGGCTATCTACAGGTTGCAACCCTTACAGATGAAGACCTTAACCTGTTGAAGGTTGGACTCGAACCCACATCTCCCGCATGAGAATCCTTGCCGTTAGTCACTAGACCATGAGTCTAGGGGAGACCCTGATATATTTCTTGGTATCACTTACTTGTAAGCTATAATAAAAATATGCATAGTTACAGCTGTTTTTGCAAGTTCGAAGAGCCTCTTGTCGAAGCCTTCTTGAATAAGACTCTTGTACATAAGTCTGTTTTGACAAAACCTCGCTAGGAGTGTTACCGCCCCTGCTTTCGCTCCGTCATCTTCGTGGTAAGTAATATTCATCACGTCTTGTACACTTCCTGGGATCCGGCAGACTCTCTCGATCGAATCCTAAAATCCATAAAATATTGTTGAATTATTTTACGGACTCATGAACACTTTTTATTCATTTCTGCTTCGTAACTTAGGCGATTTTCCTGATAAAAGATTGCCTTGGCATGTGAATACAACTTGTACAGAGTGTATCTGGTAAGCATAATGATAACTAAACCATGATATTGATGATATATTAAACGGGAAAAGAAATGGAAGGATCAAGGTAAAAAACAAAACAAAAAAAAAAGTTGTATCATGATTATAACATCATAGGTAATAAGAAAGAAATTTACAAAAGCGAATTTTAAATCAAAAGCCGCAAAATATTTGGGCGTAATATTAGCTCAAAATGGCCGTAGCATGGGTTGTCAGCCCCAGAGAGTTTTTCTCCCAAATTTGGTAAATCCAAATAATCCCCTAAAAGTGACCTAAAGCCAAATTCTTAGCTCTGAATGTGGACCGTATGTGGATTTATATCACACGATTGAGTTGTATCATTGAAATGAAAAAACAAACAAAGAAACAAAAACGAAAATTTGCACCTTTCTTAAGACTGGTAGAAAACAAAGTACCTATTCAGTTTGTGGCGACCTCGCCCTTAATTTTTGTTTTTCGTTTTTATTTACTATTATTATTTTTTTTTTATGAAGTACTCGTTTTCGTACAATCACCAAAATTGTTTTAAATGTTCTATTGACATTACCGTACGACCTGAATTTGTTTTAAAGCTATCCGTGTGGTACGTCATAGAAACAAAAATGCCTTTCTTTTGTGGAATATATTAGAAAATCCATTTGTTATTAATTGATTATATGTAATATTTTTGACTATTTATTGAATGCGTGTTGATAATCATTATTATATCATAAAAATCAACAGTAATTTGCTTACATTATGCTATTCTAAATGACGATTTTAATGATATAATTTTCTATTAAAAACCAATCATTTTCTCACCGGTACGGGCCCAATGTAGGGTACCAATGCGGAACAACCATACTCATGGATTTTCGGATGGTTTCCTGTAACTCCTCCCCAGAGGATTGCAATCGGGTCGGTTACGTCGCAGATATCCCAATAAATTCCGTCATCATAGGACAAATCACCTATCACCTGCAGAAAAATAAACTGAATTTTTAAAATATAGAATTGTTGGTCGACCAGAATGAAAATTGTTAGTCATTGTCATATATTTTTTTTATCCTACCAGTTATGATATGTAGCTTACTTTATATATGTGAGCAACGAGAACATAATCTGTGTTTGTTTGAATATATTCAAGTAATTTCATGACTCCAATATTCTGTGGTCCAGCAATCTCCTGGAAGTTTTTCGGATATCTGCTCAACTGGCCCATCAAGCTCCCTGCATAGTCTCTGATCTGAAAGTGTCAAAAATACTTTATCATATCTAGGGAGTTTAGCTTTTTGTGTTCAATATGAAAATAAAATAACTTTAACCCGTAACTCTCACATTAAATACCTTCAAAACTCAAATTAATTTTTTAGCACTTTAGGAAAGTAGCTATTGAGGTTGCACTCATGACGGAATTTTTGAAAGATTTCTTCGAATCTTTATGGATCCTACCTAGTAGAGACCGAAAATGACCCCAGTTAAAATTTATATATATATATATATATATATATATATATATATATAGTTATATATGTGTCCGTTAACACGATACAGGCCAGAGTTTTTGTTTTTTCGCCACGAAACTTGGTATGTAGTATTCCCCATCAAGCGATTGGACGAGTTCGTTAACCAACAAAATCGGTCCATCCGGAGGGGGGGTTTACTCCGGAGCCAAAGTAGTTATTTGTCAATACCAGCCATAATTTTTGTTATATTTCAACGAAACTCGGTATTTGTTGTGGTCAACTGAAGAGAAAAAATTGTTGTAAAAATAAACTAAATAGGTTGACTAGAAAAGGGAGTTTACTCCGGACAGAAATTACTAATTTCCTCATACCGGTCGTAATTTCTACTGTATTGTACGTACTGGGTATCTAATAAGGAAGAAGTGTTGTAAAAATGAACTAAATCGGTCTATCGGAAGGGGAGATTTACATTGTACCATGTTTGGATTGAATTGAAACAGGTGTTATTTATGCTTTTATTTTCTCTATCTATATAGGTTATTTTAAGCAAATTATTCAGGAATGCAATCGACACTACCCAATTCTGAGGAAAGTGCTTAGTTATGCAGCTCCTGCGTGACGGACTTTTTATTATAATTGAACGTTTATTAATATCTACACAAATAATAAAGTATATTGGTTAATCATGATAATTAAAGACAATTTTATGATTTCACATAACGAGATCACAGTAAAAATAATACATACTTAAATTAAATAAAATGAAATTCATAGTTAAAAGAAAATATAATAATAATAATAATAAAAAGAATATTAGAAAATAATAATAAATAAAATGATACAATATAGTTGTTTAAATAGAACTTTGAAAGGACCCAATCATATTGATACTTCCAAGTTGCCTGCTTTTATTTGTCTATTAATTACAAAGTTGATCACGAGGCCAAGTGAATTTGGCCATGAACTGACTTTAAACCAGACTGATTAGATCAAATGAACGCATGATATGCTATTCGCGAACCCAACAACTTTTTGGTAGCATATTTTCTGGTGAATGACAGTGAAATTATTTATTCTCACTATACCGCATACAGAAAAATATTTATGAGTTAGGGATGGTACGCTTATTATGGAACGTAGAAAATATTAATAAATACAAAAAATAAATCATACCCTAGCACTGGGATGGTCGAAAAGTGAGAATATTCTCGGTATGAGATCGTGTTTGTCCAGTTTATGTCGATATCTCTCGATATTTGCGAATCTCATGATACAAGCCAACGTGTACTTGAGCACTTTCGTAGATGAAGTCTTGAACTCTTCAATCAAAAAGTCGAACAATCCTCTGCTTAGCATCCACTGCTTGCAATCCACATTATTCAGGCACTGTAGACATAATTACATTTTTTTTTTATCATAGAAGAATGATATATCTTGTTTCAATTAGTTTGTTTCGTTAAAATGTTAAAGGTGCTTTTAATGGATGAATCGAAAACATCTTGAAGTTGGTTGATTTCTATATAATGCAGAGAAAAAACTTTTATATTATTTTTATACAGCCACATATGCATGCATATATTATAGCGGTTGCATGTTTGAGAAAAATAGACCATACTCTAACAGGGCATATATCACTGAAATAGCTATTCCAAATGATAGTAATCTTTGGAGTCCATGTGAAGGGAGAATTGAAAAACGTAGAGAATTACACCCGAAATAGACCTCGATATTGCAAATGCAAAACTAGCATCTTACTTCATATACTATTTTTTTAAAAAATATTTGATACATAATACGTCTGTAATGAAAGCACTGGCTCAATTTTAATAATTTGTTAATGAGTTAAATAACAATGCTTTCGTTCCAAATACGAAACAAATTGAGCAGATGTTTACTGGTTTGTACCTCATTATTTCGTAAATTTTTATTTTTGTTTCATTACTATCTGTTATTTTTTTTTTGTTATTAATTGGTGGCTTTTTGCCACCAATTAATTTATTGAGCACTTTAGGTTATCTTACTTGTTGTTTATTCTTGGGACAAACATATCATTTAATCGACAAATATTATTAACTTCTTATCAATTGCTCCTAACAATCGTGCTGCGCTGTGTTTTAAAATAGGAGGATATTGATCATTTGAGTCTTTTTGTTCCAAAATGACTGTTTTCCACAAAAAAATCGAAAATGAGATTTATACATCCCTCGATTCAGTAATTACCTATCTGATGGTATGCTTATTATGTTCCAAAAAAATTCTAGCCCTATTCAAAAGCCAGTGTAAAAGTTTTACTCTCTTCCAATGTGGAGCTTGTCCATTGCGTACTGGGGAATTTTTATATGCCCAATGTGCATGTATGTAAAAAGTTTTAAGTAATTAATACACATTTTTCAATACTTATTGTGCAAGTTTTTATTATAATAACACTAAACAAGCCAATCCTGGTCTTCCATACTGAGTCTTGGCCAGTCTGCTGTTCCAAAACAGTTCATGTCCGTATGTCTGTTCCAAAATGACTGTTGTCCAACTTGCTTTTACAATAACTTAGAATATATTATAGAAATAGGAAAAAAAGTCTTTAGAAATAGCAAAAACAGATCCGTAGTATTTGTTTTACTAATTTAAAAAACATTATGAAGATATTCCGAAAATTTTAAGTTTAAAACGTTTTTCTTGATTTCCCAAAATATTTGCATAGTGGAATCAGTCCCTTTTGAACAAAGCGACTCATTTGTGTCCGGTGTAAACCTATCGTCTAGAAGGATCGTTGTTGATGGTCGACGAACTCGTATAATCGTCGGTTGATGAAAAAAAAAATCGTTGGCACACTCATTTTCACAGCTTTGTGTGTGAATATAAATATAAATTAAAAAGAGGGTAATATTTTCGATACCTAATAGATAGAATCGATGAAGATTGAAATACTTCACAAAAGTTCTTTCATTAATTCATCATTTGTAGATAAATTTCTTCGGAAAGTGCTAAAACATGCTCTAATACTAAGTAACATTCGAATATTTTATATATTAACAATTATGTATTTACTTATGCTTATACATATTCTTACCTTGTTGACTATCCTCAACATATCGAGGTGTGTTTCTGGATCCTTACTTGTGTACTTTTTGTAAACGAAATCCATAAAGCCTTCCTCAATGAAGATCTCGATGTAGGCATCCTTAAATAACGAATATTTTGGAATTATTTTAATAAATAATTAAAGCGATAACTGTAACCGTTTACGAAAAAAAGTGATTAAAATAATTTTCACAACTAATTTTCAGTTTGGGTATTCGGAAACGATTGATTCAGTTGAAACTGGTTCCAGACGTTTAACATCCATCTAATCTAAGATAGTTAAATTTTTGTTCCGTTTGGAGTTAAGGAAGCACTAGAAATAAAACATTTAATTAACAGGTATGAAAAGTTTTGGGATTTTCGTATATTTTATAAAGTATCTCGAAAACAGCTGGGAAATCGTGGTAAGTGGAAGGTGACCATTCGAAAGCTTATTTTCAAATTTACACCTTATTTTATATTAGGTTTACATGGAAACACACTAAGGCGAAACTATTAAAATGAATTAGGGTCTTTACAGAGTGGAGAGTAGAGCGAGCAAAGAGCATAGCAAAGAAATCAAACAAATGAGGTTAAAGGAAAGTGCACAGAGTTGACCAGCTGACAAAGCAGAAACTATAGCAATGATTTCAACTCAGTTGGCATAGCAACGCTTTTCGGTATGATCTTTGCTCTTCCTCTTTTTCTCTCTCTAAGCTACATTCATTAAGCTCACTTAGGGACCTTCTTGCACGAGCAAATGTCCAAAAGAGATCAACCCTACCTTCAACGATGAATAATTTAGATGACGAGAATTGTCTGCTCCAAATAAATTATATGTAAAAAGTAACCAGACAAATTACTCAGATACACTTAGTATAAGTTATGTTTTGGAATCTACCATCACGCTGTGCACCGAACACTTCTAGAAATGTTTACTATCCGAAGATACTTACCAAACTGGCGGCGAGAGTGATCATCCTTATGCCCATGTTGTAGAACTCGACGTTTGGTGTTAGAATGAGCTTCTTGAGTAGAGTGACGAATCCCAGCCTATACACGGCGAGCCTCACAGCCCTCGAATTGAAGAGTCTATCTAAGGATCGCAAGCAGTTTACAGTCGTGTCGTAGGACCTTCGAGCTAATGGTGGCAGGTTAGGGCGCTCTTTTTTCCTTAAGACCTTTTCATCTTCTTCCGCAAAATGCAGCTACAAAATTAAAACATTTTTTACCTGTCCGATTATACACATGGTTTGGCGCTATGTCCAGGTAGGCCTGGATGAACGGTTATACGTTACCAGTAGACCAAACATTACGTATGAAGGTCACATGGAGAAGATTATAAGGAATAAAGGCAGTTCTGTGTGCGAAGCAAAAAGAGTGGGCCAGGATAGACTGCTGTTCAAAAGATTGGACGAGGTTAATCCAGTTTACCTCAAAGGAGATAGACAACGTATAGGAGGTGTTATTTTAACGTTTTCCTTCCTCAGTGGAAGAGCAACAAAGACGAGATATCTTCCTTACAAAACTTTAAGGACAAGGGAGGGGAGGGGGCTAAGGGTGAAATACTGCTATGCAGTCACCGAGCTAAAGGTGATCATAAAATAATCCGAAACCAATTGTGGACACATTAAAATGGTTTACTACTTTAAGGTTACACTTCAGTGTTTTAGTATTAATTATATATATATATATATATATATATATATATATATATATATATAAATTTATATATACATATAATATGTTATTAAGAGATCATCTGGTGATGAGTTAAAAAGTACTGTCCTCAGAGGCCATAAAGACACGGCTCGACAATTGCCTTCAACGAAGCTCTGATCAGAACAAGTGTGTTCTCGACGGTGAGTTCTCTCCAGGGCTCCAGTGATGGCAGGCAATTACTATAATATATATATATATATATATATATATATATATATATATATATAAACAGATACAAATAATAGAACATATATTTTCTACGAGTGCTTACCAAGATTTCAAGTCCTTTTGATTTTCTGCAATAGGCACGCATACAGCGGAGACTGCATAATTTTAGTAGAATCATTGAACATTGGTAAACAATTTCAGAGTTTTCGTGAGCCATGAACTTGAAACAAAAATCCGCTACTCCTTGATTCACCATGATTCCTTTTACAATGTCATTTTCTGCCAATTTGGTTAGTAGCTTGAGAACGGATATCTATATTAAAAAAAATAATAATAATAAAAAAAAGTCAAGTTGTTAATAAGTTGAATGATTCTGCTAGAAATTGATTTATGCATATATATTAAGGTATGGTCGGCTTTTCGTTTATGTTAACGGGCCAACGTCATAATCTGATGTTGCAACTTACAGGGAAAGAGGAAACACGCTCTTTTGTCGTAGACATCTGTGTATCAGTGAAACTAATATTAGAACGAATTGGCTTTGGAATATTTTGTGAAACTGTATGAAATATGAAACACTACAGACTCACTCAAGAATCTAACTACCTGGCAGCTGAAGTGGTCCTTATCCAAAATATTAAGAAGAGTTTCGATTCCTCCCGAGTCGATAATTCCATAAAGCAATTCTTCATTCCGAAAATCCATTTGTCCCATTAAATCTAATGTGACGATTACACAAAGATCATTTCCAATCTGAAGAATAAAAATTAAAAGGTATAAGATCGAAAAAAAAGTTAGAAACATTAAGACTTTAATCTAAATAAAAAAAGTCCGATTCGCAGGAACTGCGTCATCTTAGCGCGGTTCCGTTCTTATCTCTAGTGTTTATGAAGGCATAGAATAGAAAAAGTTATTACTTTGTTTAGATCAATAGCGAAACAGCTATCCAAATGAAATCTCAAACAAACCAGTCTTGAAAGGTCTTTGTTGATTTACAATCATACCTGTATGGGTCAGCTCTCCCATAAGTCGGGCAGAAAGGCCTCCGCTCAGAGGCATTTGGAAAGCCTTGGGATCTCTCTCTTTAAACGCTACATTTCTAACAATAAATTGATCTTCTTATTTTACTTAATCTGTTTTATTGTCAAATACATTATCTGACTATAAGCAATTTAAAAATAACAAGGAATAAAACAGACAAAAAGAAAAGTTCGAATAAGCGAAATCAATTACTTAAAAGTTTTAAGCACTTATTTCTCCGATTGACATCGCTTATTCAAAACTTTCTTTAAAACCATTCTTGTAGACCATTTAGTAAGCTTTCGAATGGTAACCTTTCGGTTCCCAAGATTTTCAACCGTTTTCGAGATATTAAGAAATTATACGAAGTTCCCAAAACTTTTTATTATTTCTGACAACAGAAAATTGGTCTCATTTTACCTATCCTGTTTTACACACACATACATTTTCCTTACAAATACAACATAAGAAATTACAAAAATAAAAAGCAATAAAAAACCAAGGGAAAGAGACAAAAATTACAAAAAGAACGACAAAATCCCGTTCATAAGAACAAAACAGACGTATTTGAATTTTTAAGCACTTATTTCTCCGATTGACATAACCTAATCAAAAATAGTTTTAGAATTATTTTTGTAGAGAATTTAGTAAGCTTTCAAATAGTTTCAATCCACTTACCACGATTTCCCAACCGTGTTCGAGATATTAATGAAAGTATACGAAGTTTCCAAAACTTTTCATGTCTGTTCATAAAATATTTTATTCTAACCCTTCCTTAACTCCAAACGTAACATAACTTTCAACATACTAGTTTTAATGAAAGTAGAACATGCAGATAATGTTTCAACTGAATCCCGTTATTCTAAGTACCCAAACCAAAAACGGTATTCAAAAACTATTTTTCCAATTTTCTCAACAACGGTTAAAGCTATCGCCTTGAAAATGGTTTCATTCGTTTTCCTAGCCCAAGAAGCCTATAAAACGAGTACTTACAAGCTTATGAACTCAAAAACGTAAGCGTTACGATTTTTTCTGCGCGAATTTCGCCCCAAACGCCATCTTCCAGTGGGCGGATTTTGCTGGTTAACGAACTTGACCTTTCAAATTGGACGACAGATTTTTGTACCAAATTTCATCAAAATCGGACCATTCGTCTTCTATTTAGAGAGCGAACAGACAAATATATATATATATATATATATATATATAAATAAATATATACATATATATATATATACAAATTTGAACCACCGTTATTTTCGGTTTCTAGGGGTTCTGAAACGCAAAATTTTCTAGTCGGCACTTCCGGATCGTTTCATTGTATCAACCTTATAAGCGGGGTTCCTCCCTATGGGGGAGGGAGGAACCGCGCTAAAATGATATATTTTTTCTTGATACTAGATAAGAATCGTTTTCTTAATGGACATATTCATTGTTTCCTTATACGTAATTAATAAGTGTCAATTGTTTTACGCTTATAAAAAAAACATATGCAGGAACTGTATAACTAAGCAAATTTCTGAGTAAGGCAAGTCAAAGTGGCACAACTCAAAATAGAACCCAACTTATAATGTGTCACTCTTGCCTATGTAGGTGGCATAGCATTAAGACAGGAAGAGTGACACAAATTCCCTCTGGTGTACAACCTCTGTAGCTAGATACATACAGTTTTGATATTGTTAAAGAGATATTTACCATGTCTTTCATAGTCATAACTGAAAAACACCAATTTTTGAGTTGTCTCACTTTAGAAATACGAGTGCGATAAGTACGTAATAATGTACTTATTTATTCATGTAATATCGTTGTACTTCTAATGAACGCCAGACATTAATTGTGTGAGGAGTAAATCAAAACTTCTCATGCACCGATTTTTTTTTTTTTTTTTTTTTTTTTTTTTTTTTTTTTTTTTTTTTTTCTTACCACACTCAGAAAGTGATTGGAAAATTTAAACAAAATTATACAATATTTGAATACACTAAACATGACTCATCAAATATATTGATAATTGATTGAACTTACTCTTAAATTCTTTACTTTTTTTCGTGAAGACCAGTAGTCTTTTGAATATAAGTTCAAATGCGGATGCCTCAGTTTTCTGGGTGTTTTCCATGTTCTGTGGATTAAAATAGAAGTTTATGGATTGTATTATTTTCTTTTCATACTAATACTTATCCAAAAAGTAAACAAAAAAAAAAGCATTGTTTCTTTAAATAATTGCGAAAAGCATTGTATTTACTATTTCCAAACAGAAATAAATGAATATCAAGTATTCTAATCAGCAAAAGTATGGATACAGTTAAATGAAATAAATGAAGTTAACAAGTCCTAACGTATGAAATATGGAATAATTAATAACAAATATTTATTTGACGAATAGTATCTCAACATAAAGACATTATATTACGTATACGCATAAAAATGATGAGTTATCAAAAGGCCACTACAATGTATTAATTTAAACACGTTTCATATTGAGCTGTCACATTGACTACAAATGTAAGTTCAAATGTTCTATCTATTAGTCGGAGAGCTGGTAACGCACTTTTCATGAAGGGTTTTATGCACCCTGAAATTTTGCTATAATGTACCTCTTAGGTAGATAAGAAGGTAAATAGGGTGTTTCCTGGACATACCTTGGTGCACCAGGTACTGTGCATAGGGGAAAGGTGCAAAACAATATTGCCCAAAAGTAGAGTTTTATTCAGAAGCCAACTATTATTAATGAAAAAAATTGCCAATTAAGGCAATTTTAAAATTAATAAGGCAGGCACTTTTAAGGGGGTTAAAATGTTAATTAAAAAAAAAGTACCTAGTTTTTATTTTTAATATTAAATGAAGTGCTTTATTCACGCTGCGATTTAAACAGCGTCTTCAATAAACATATTTGAAAATAATTACAAAAGGGCAGACACTTTTGTGGGGTTTAATTATCAGGAAACATAAAAACCTTTGTTGCCTATGATAGACTGCAATACACTGCGCGTAACCGTAAGAGTGAATGACAGCACCGCGCAATTGTGGTTATTCTCTGCGCTCTCATTGGTTCTTGCTCATATGATCTTGTACAGCTGTTCCGGTTTAAATGGCAGCGCGTACAAAACTCAAATTTGATATGAGAATAAAAACAATTAATTTTTTTTTACGTGTTATACTTCTTAAAAGTGTCTGCCATATTTATTAATCATTGTAAAATAGTCTTAATTTTCATTAAAGATAGTTGGCTTCTGATTAAAACTCTATTTTGGGGAAATATTTTTTTGCACCTTTCCCCTGTGCGCAGTACCTGGTGCACCAAGGTATGTCCAGGAAACACATATTTACCTTCTTATCTACCCAAGAGGTATATTATAGCAAAATTTCAAGGTACATAAAACACTTCATGAACCGTGCGGTTACTGGCTCTCGGACTATATGCAGTTGAAGAGATCGTACAAATGCTGACACGATAAATAGGAAGTTTATTGCACCGGTATATCTGTTTTTAAGAGAATCTGTGACAATGCTACTGGAATTATTTGTACCGAAAAATTAATAGTTTCTAAAAATACTTTATTCTCCTTCCTCTTTTGACAAATTTTAATTAGATAATTTTTATTTTATTTACTCCGAGTTTAATATTAGATCTAATATGATTTTTTCCACCCTGATAAAAGCCTTTATAAAAGTCCCAATAATATTAGGAATTTTATTAAAAGGGAATATTGACGTTTTTGTTCTGCTGTACCTTATCCGTCGGTCAGTCACCTATTCAGATTTTTTTTTTTTTTTTTGAGACTACTATCGTGTTGAACACAATCGGAAGTCAAATTTCAGTAGAGTAAAATAAATATTTAGAAAAGTTTTTTTCTATGTCCAATTCAATTTTGTTTTCTTTCAAAATGGCTTTCTTGGAGTCAAAATGTATTTGTCTTTTATTACATTTTCTTTCTTCTTCATTTTCCTCTTGAAGAGGAGAATTCTAGATTTGAATTTTTATATTATTTTTTTGAATTAAGGAACGGCTTCCTTATTTCTGTTGAAAGAGATATTATATTTTCGTGTTTAATAAATAAACCAATTTATACATATTTACAGCATTGTTATATTTATTTATAATATATAAGAAATTATATAAATTGATGCTTCTGAAAACGACATAAAATTTACGAATAAAAAGCGTTCTGGGTCGATAAAGTATTAAATCTTATATAAACTTATGTTTAAAGTACATTCTGGTCGGATAAAAGTTTTTAAAAATAGGCCAGGATATTCACAATACTGCATGGTCATTATTATGTTTCTTAATGCTCTGGCTTCGAAATTAATTATGACTTAATATAAGAATGCATTCTCAAACATAAGCCAGATCAAGCTTGTCGATAAGAAAAATTACGCCAATGAATTTAATTTTCTTTTTTTTTCTTAATTAAAAAACAATCCATAAAATAAAGTTAACAAATGTTGGCCTCGATACCCACTAGAATTGAAACCCTAAAATACTATCGATTTTTTTTAAAAACAATTAAAGATTGCATGGCGGCTTTTAAGAAACTGGTTAATATTTCCAGATTTATCTTTTCTCGTGAATATATCATGCATTTTTTAACACGTTATCAGTAGTTGTTTAACGAAATGTATTTATTATTATTTTGTGTTACTTAAATGGGTCATATTAGGGAATTCCTTTATGTGCACCTACTCGTAATTTTCCCACCTCATTTACATACACACACATAATATATATATATATATATATATATATATATATATATATATATATATATATATAAAGCAAATAAGTAGCAAGAAGAAATGTCCAATGTAGTACGAAGCTAATATTCATAACAACTTATTGGGCTATTAACGCCGGGCTATCTAGAGGTTGCCACCCTTTTATAATACCAACAGCGCGTGGTCGGTCACCCATTCAGCTACTGGCCACGCCTGACGTCGCTTAACTTTGCCGATTTTCGGTAACCGGTGCATTCAACGTGGCTATGGCCGCTGGCAATTTAGTTGTTATGTAGGTTTTCGCCTTCCCAAACCTTGCAATCATAATAATCCTCTTGATAACAAAAAAAAAAACCTTACTCACTTCCTTTTAGGCTCATCGGATTCGCTGGAATAGTCATCCGGAGACATCTCGTACTCCTGTACTACATAAGGCGAAGGTAGACTCATGTGTGGTAGCAGCAAAGGTCTGACATCCTTGTAAGGGTCCTCTCTCCAGAAGGGCTTACCTTCTACCACCACCACTTCCTTCCTCAGGTTTAGACTGCTGTCCAGTGGGGGTGGCAGTACTTCCTGCTGCACAGACGCCACTTCCGAGGAAGACAGGAGTTCGCCGTAGTGTTTCTTCTCGTCCTGGACAGCTTGGAGGAAGGATTCCGTAGGGACGTAGAGTTTCTTGACTAGTTCATCCACGTTTCTTGGAGGATGTTCGACTGCTAGTTTTTCGTGTTCCTCGCCTCCTTCGTCTCCTCGTCCTTTGTCCTGAATTAGTATGATTCTCCCAAGAGCTGCACATTTGGGTAACTGAAAATAAAAGTGATTTCTCAATTAAACTTAAAGAAAACAAATAGCGGCTAGTCAAAATTAATATTATAATAGACATCAATATGATAGGGTCTCTTGTATCACGGTATTCTCTGCTCCACCAAGATTTGAAACCGTCTGTCGGCGTCAGTGCACCCTCTACCGGTAGGTCCCCCACTCCGGCTCTCAGCCCCCACTCAGCTAGTCAGTCTCCACAAGGACTGACTAGCCCCTCCACTACCTGTGTCCCTCAGTCTTCCTGGATCACACTCGGCTTGCCTCTTCTTTCTCTCAAGCCCTTGAAGCCTCCAGTCTCTCAGCGGCACAGAAGCCCCGAAAACACCCAGTTGCCGCACCCACAGTAGTATCGGCACGGTAACAGATTCCTCCAAAGATAAAAATTCCTATTTACAGGAGTGCTTCAATATCTTAATTATACCATCACGAAAGATTATAATCAAAACTCTTGACATTTCTCCTTCAATGGAACGAATACATCTTGGTAGCTAGGGCGTAGATTAAGCACTCGTGGCTAAGGTGTGGTACTAGGGCTGGTAGCATTTCTTTAGGAAAAAGAAAAAAAAAAATCATCCCTATCCTTCCTAGAAAAGGATAGGGATTAGGGAAGTTAAGTGGTCTCCTAACCACCGATAACCCGTCCTAAAACTATGTGTCAATTATAAATGTACGTTAAAATTTAAATAATAAATAAATAACATTAGCGAAATTTCTAGCACTGTTATCTTTTCGACTAAAGAATCAAAAATTGAAGACTGGACATGTATTGTGGAAAATTTATTATAATGGCTATGTTTTAATCACCACAGCTTCTCAACTGTTCTCTGGACATTCATCAAAATATACGAAAAATTCAAACTGCTCAAACAGACTTTAATATATTAAGTCTTATTGTATTTTTATTTTACTTAAAGTCATAAGTGTGTTCACCAGAGGAAATACGCTGAAAACCAAATTATGACGAAACACACATAGGTATCCATGGAACTGGAGTTTGTTATGACCTAAGAAATCCACGATGTAACCAATATCATTCAAATGAAACACATAACATTTTTCAGAATGTTTTATTATTTTTTTCTTTTTTACAATCAAATGCCACCTTCAATGTCCTTCCTAATACAACCTTCATTATCCCCTATAATACAGCATCTAATATACAGGAATTCAGGAACGACTAATATCACCTTAGCGTACTGCCTAATATCACCTTATATTTTGCCTAATATCACTTTGTACTGCCTAATATCACCTTATCGTTAATGCGTAAAAATTCATAATTTAATTGGTATTTATATATATCACATCAAATAAATTCGTAATCACACTTATGAATGAGAATTTATTTTTTATATTCTTATTTACAAATAAGTGAAGTACGGATAAATTCGTATTTTTATTAATAAATAAAATTATGCCCAACTCTGCATATAGGAAGTCATCGTTTTTGGTTATATGTCATTTACAATTTGAAAGATTGTATTCCTTTTTAAAAGAAACTTAAATCAAGTAATTTCTTAATATTTTCAAAAATCCCGGAAATATATATAAAACGAAATTGATTGGCTGTTAGTTATTACGATTGGAAAAATTGCTTGCCCAACTCCTGATGGGGATATTATTCCAATACATCACATTGACACGCTTTCTTTTATAATTTTTTACCTTTGTTAAAAATTGCTCTATCCCTCTAGAAATCTAGGAGGTTGTCCTACCGGGAAGTCGTTATGGAGGACCGATGGTTGATGTCTGCACCATCTGACAAAGCTAGGTCTGGTCCTTTTTTTATTTTTATTTTTTGAGGATCTCATATATTTGTATGGTGGAATAAACTCTCCTGTTACTCGAAAGTAAGAACATTTATTTGTGACAAATATTAAGAGAACGGATATGAATGGAAAATATTAATATTGTCAGGAATTGTACACGGAAATTGCATAGGTTTTATTTCATTTAGTTTAACAGCTCGAAAAATAAGTTCCTAACTTTCATAGTTTCAAAAGCACGAGTCTGGAGATATATACACTCGATACTATGATATCATAAATTTCAATGGCAAAGTGTTTTTGGGAGAGGCCTGGAACGTCTCATTTCTTCAACGTTAGTTAGTTTGGGGGGATATCAGTACTTTTTGAAAGTGAATTTAGAGATGGAGGTTTTTAAGCATTCCCTAGTTTCTATGTGATTACTATGATATCATATAATTATATTTGTGTGTGTGGGGGGGGGGGGGTAATTAAAAATGAAATATTTTAAAGGATTCTATTATTTGTTCTTCTCTACACTGAAAATTAAAAGAAATAATTATCTCGTGTGATCTTCTTCTTGCATAAATGCTCAATTTGAGAGAAAGTACATTTTATACACTAGGGAAAGCAACTCCAATTCCTCCGTAATGTTTAATGAAAGATATTTTCGTTCGTTATTTACATTTCATCAAACAATGTTTTGTGTATTAATTCTCATATCTAAATTACTTGAGTATTTGAAAAGTTTGATAATTATTTGATTATTATTAGCTTGGCTTTTTGCTTACTAGGAATTTTTACGGTTGAGTTCATTGGAATTCGTTAGATCATTCCAACTTCTGATTAATGAAAAATAGTCCGATTCGCAGGAACTGCTTCATCATATAGGTTTCCATATAGTTTTTATGCCTAGTGTAAATAAGAAATCGTCAATATTTTGTGAAAAATGAAAACCTATTTTATTCGAGTAAATCCTGAAGAAATTTAGATTTTAGACGCCACTAACATTCCGTAGGAGAAATTGCTCGGGCTCTTCGACTCGCTCGAAAAGATCTATGACAAGCAACCAAAAATTGTTTCTCTATCTTCAAATAGAGGTCTATTTTTTTATTCAATAATACCAAATTTTATAGTTAAAATGTATTTTATTTACGCCTAAGGCGTTAATAAATTTTAACTATAAAATGTGGTTTTATTGAATAAAAAAATAGACTGAAACCCCGACGATCAACACCTTCTGTAAGGACATTAAATTAGCGTGACTTCTTTGGAATATGAAGATTTTTTTATATATTTGAATTAGTGTATGTGGCTTTGCCATTTTATTTACTTATGAAAATATTTTATCCTTATTGGATTTGAACCTAGAATGTAAGTTATTTACTCCTTATCGCGCCCTTTAATAAATATTTATTTGTTTAAATTTTAACTTCCACTTATACATAACACAGATTTTTGGGACAGTTTATCTATAGTTTATCACCCCTTCTAGTCAGATTGGTGATTGTATTTCTTATTTTTTTCCTAATGAAAAGCCACCGTCCCAAGTGGGATCGAACTTAAGACCGTAACTCGTTTTAACAGTCACGGCTACCAATTCTCCTTTTGATGAATGAATTTGGCTTTAGTATAGCAGATAAAATACTGATAACCTTCTTAAGTACAGATTTTGAATTATATGGATTAACTAGACTTAACATATGACAGTAATATTCATAAGAAATGATATTACAGAATACATTTAGACAATGGTTAAAATTAATAAGAATTAGTGGTGATTGATACATATTTCACTAGTTATATAATAATGAAGAGAAGAGAATCATGGGTGAAGAGCTTCAAGAGATAGACTGAAGGAAGTATGTGTGTGGAGGAAAAATGTCAAGTGGAAATCAGTAAATGTTGCCTAGAAGAGAGCAAAGAAATGTCTTCATAAGCAAGTAAACGAGTTTTCTTAGAGAAGATTGTAATAACAGGGTCCTTTACCTGCATTTCAGATTGTGTCGCCATATTTATCTTATTTCTTCTTTCCTGTCAAATTTAATAGACAATTACCATAGAGATTTATTATGAATTCAATAGGAAGAACAATTTTATCTACGAATTTCTCATAATGCGATTCCGATGGATTTGTTGGAAATAAACATATGTTCATTGAAAACAATTATGTATTATTTAAATTTTAACGTCCATTGAGGCACCTCCATTGAGATGCATGTGTTTGTTTTTCTTCCGACAGTCGGTGGCTATCGGATCGGATCGGGACCAATGTAGGTGCCCCCTTACGCACACATCATTTATTGTTACTTGAGTTGTTCGGAAGATATTCGCACAAAAATTATTTCTGATTGCTGTAAAGAATCCGGGGTTTTGTTTACCTTAACCCCTTGCCATGTGACACAAAATCATAGTTTATTCAGGGGTCGGGTGTATTTTAATCGAATAAATTAGTAATCGTAGTCGGGTTGTCGCCGATATCTTCACCCAAATTACCGGTGATGTCAAATAGAGACCTTTCCTTCTCGTGAGTTTGATTGACATTATGACACCACATTCTGGGCACTCCTGTGATTTCTTCCTTGACATCAGATAGGAATGAGTCAATCATGTGTGGCCTATCCTGAGCCGAGCCAGGACCACTCCTGCTCTCCTATTTTGTACTATAGTTGAGGTCCTCCAAGGTCACAGGGTAAGGTTTAATTTCGCGTGATTTTTTTTTCTCTGATATAGAGATTTTTAATGGGATATTTTTAATATAAGAAAGAAATCATTATGTGGTACGTAGGAGCAATAGAATACTATTCCTTTAATAGTAGCCAATTTAGCAGCATGCTCCACTTTTTAATTTTGAGGTATTCAATAATGACTTGGAATCCAAGAAAAATTAAATGTCCATTCGATGCCTTTGTTGAACTTCATGTTCCATTCGATGTCTTTAAGTGGTACTACTACCTAGTAAATTTTTTTTTTACTGTTTTTTTTATGGGCTAGAATTCTTCCTTAACTAATCAAAAATGATATCCAAAGGTGTTTATGCGAAGAAATTTTTTTTAAATGGGCAATAAATACGATTTTCCGAGTGAAGTTCCGATGCCGAGTGAACGTGATTGGTTTTTTTGATCCTCCAATACATTTCAAAATTAAAAAAAAAATACGCTTTTAATCTTTATTACAAGAAAGTCTGGAAAAAAATTAAATATGAAAAAATGATCATTTCAGAACATTAAACTTTACATTTCATTAAAATTAAAGTCGATTTTTTGTCCGATCAACTTCAAATTTTAACTGCAGCTTCCTAATGATATTTACTAGTAAAGTGCGTAGGATTTTTTTCGATTTTCGACGGATTTTGTAATAGAAAATGAATAATTAGTCACCATTTTTGAAAACATTGACATTTCTTTAAACTCCTACGCACTCGCTAAATTCAACCTTCTTCTTTCAAAATAATTTTAGTCTTTTGTTCTGGAAAAATTTCCGCCTGCAGACTACCGCCCGTGAAAAAAGAGGGTCATATAAAAAAAGATCTCATATAAAACATTAGATATAATGAATTGAAAAATGTTGGTTAATTTGTTTTTTTGTTTTATTTCCGGTGCATGGACTGCTGCGTTCATTAGCACCGTCCTCGTCAGTTTTGTTTTACGAACCTAAATGAGTTTTCTTGCTTCGGAATAAAAGTTTATGAAAACGAAAGAAAAGTTCCTAAATCTAAATGGTTCATTTGTTATTTCTAAATTGAAGAAAATGGCCTTGATTTTGATCACAGAAGCTAGTATTAACCCTCAATGAACGAAATAGAGCTTTGTGATAAAACTGGTTGATACTATGCAATATAGAGACAAATCCATTATTTTATTTATATAGAGTCTATAGGGAGGCGTTTGTAGTGTTTCCGGGTTCCACCCCGCACGTTGTATAGGGGGTGGGTGGGGATAGTATATATACCAGCCACCCCTCGCCACCAAGCTCAGTACCTGCTCTGTCTCCGCGTTGGGTCTTGCCGCCTCCGGCTACGATATCTTCAGGAACACGCTCCAACACACAACAATAGGTAGGCCCTTCTTGACAGTCCAGCTTATTTGAATAATATCGCTTTTCGGGGGTTTATATGCCATTGCGACGTGCCAAGGAATTTTTGTATGGTTTCCAAGAAGAGTTTAATTTTATACAATATATGGTGAAGATAAACACTTTGTTATCCAATGCCATTTAGTAAAATTAAATAAACACAATTTTATTTGTTAGATAAGTAAACCATTTTTACAACATATTCTATCAATAATTTAGTTTTTCTATAGTGACAACCAAGTGTAAGTCGGAATACAGTTTTATTTTTATTTTGTAGAAAAATTATTAGTTCATTTCTTAATAGAAAATATAACTGCATTAGTTTTTCATTATAAGTCTTATGGGAAAGATAATTTACTGTAGGTCATATACGCTTTTTTAGCTTCAATTTAATTTTTTCATTGCTTGGATACTTATACAAATTAAATTATTTAATAGGAGAATTATTTGAAGAAAAAAAAATCACTATTGCTAATGTGTACATTATTTTAATAAAATCATTACAGAAATTTAAACGGAAAACGTTTGCAGATTGTATGATATTAGTATAATTAAATATGCAGGTTTCCAAACAACGGCATTTATGCGATCATTTTATTGTTAAACCTTATAAAAATATAATATATTGTAAACATAAGGGGCGACTCATCGGAACATGTCATCCAAAATTTGAATATAAAAATTAGTTTAACGGTAATTTCATTGATATAATTCCGAAACAGTATACATGTTATAAGCTTCAATTTTAATTGTTTGTGTAGTGTACAAATTTTCTTTTACTCATATGTAGTTTTTTTTATTAACTTTATTTATTTTTTCAGTTTTTGTATTATTTTTAATTTGCCAATTACGCTAACGATCGTTATAACACAGCATGGAAAAATTATTCATCAACTGAAGCCAGACAAGGTTTGGAATGAATTAACCGAGCTGAGATATGTAGCTGTGAGCTTGATTGACAACACGGAGAAGGATTATTCGGGAATACTTGGGTTAATTTTCCAAAAGAATTAAGATTTGATTGTTAAGTTAGAAGGCGTTTACTGTCCTGGATACTATACAAGAGATTAACAAATCCTCATTGGTCTACTCTAACCTTATAATCGGTCATTAGGAACCAAAATGAAATCATTAAAAGTTCAATACTGTGTTATAATCCGGTAACCAGCGAAATTGGTCCATCTAGTGGAGTGAGGATGGTTACTGCTAATTAACCACGATTTACAAGCCGTATTCCCTTCTACTAGTTCCTACACTCCAAGCGTAAACAAAATGTGTATATGGTTGTTTGGATGAATGTCAAACGTCCTAAAAAATGTCCACCATAATTTGCCGTTTTGCAGTAGTATAAACGAATATTCTAGAATATTTCTCTTTCCCTATTCTCAAAAACAGTTATAAATATGGCCTTAAAAATGTGTTTATTTGATTCCTCTCCTGAAATTACCTACAAAAAGTGTACCTGAAAGCCACACAACTTCAAAATTTAAATATTATTCTCTAGGCAGAAGGTCAATGAATAAAATTCCGAATTATTATTGTGACATTAGAAACATAATTCCATTCATATAAATAAATAAATAAATATATATATATATATATATATATATATATATATATATATATATATATATATGAATTGAAGAAATTTTTAAACATTGGAAACATTTGACACAGACTGTGACAAAATGACACAGATATTGTATCCTCCATAAACAACAGTTTATTATCAAGGAATGCGTAGAAAGGCTCTAGTCGAGGGGTAAAATTATTTCATTATTCCACACAAAATCAGAGACATACTCACTCCTATATTTTTGGGGTGGTGGGATGAAAGGAGGTGGGGTCAGAGGGCGAGTGGAGGAGAGGATGATATAACATATACTTTTAATGATTTTTGTATAGGCATTATGAAAGAATGCCTTTTTACAATTGTGTTTTACTTCTTTTGGCGTTTTTCCCCGAAACGATGCAAAAACGAGATAAAGACCAAAGATTTTTTTCTTTATCGTTTTTAACCTACATCGATTCCCGAAGTATGACCGTTTAATTTGGGGACCCCCTATATATATATATATATATATATATATATATATATATATATATATATATATAATATATATACACATATATATATATATATATATATATATATATATATATATATATATATATATATAATATATATACATATTAGTGAAAACTGCATTTAAATCGGATTTCTGAGATTAGCGTGCACTGACAAAAAGTCTAACAATCATTGTTTTGGATTCTATTACGTTGATAAAGGCTCCAATATTGATGTTTCTCAAATATATTCCATGTACAGACAGCGATCCGTACAATTTTATAATATCGTCGCTATCATGTCAAACTATCAAATATGCAAATCGGAGCATAGTAGAGAACGAACATATTCAATCCATTGAATAAAAGGTCTTATTCGATACTTTATTCAAGACATTAAAGGTAGTGACGTTATTTGTAGGTCCCTACAAGCGGAATGAACACATAAAATATATAAGTTTATTTATAAAAATGTGTTTAAGTTTTATTGATCTTTCATGTTCTATAATTTTTAAATATTCAAAGGGCCATATAGGGTTTTATAATTAAACTTCTTCTTTGAGAGGAAGTGTTAATTAATTGTAAACAGTTTTCTGCAGTGCGAGTAATTACATATGTGAGACCGAGGAATAAAAGAGAGAAAAAAAATCGTCAGTTAGTTTTAATTAGTTTAACCCTTTGCTCTTGAGGGAATTACGTGTGCCACACTGTTGAATAAGGAAAAAGGCAACTTTTCGTCTTTTTGGTTGTGAAGGCTATTTTCACATAATTTTCTTATAATTTCAAAGCTGTTTAGATTTTTATAAGCTCCGTTTTTCAGTCTCAGGTTTCTCATCACATTACGAAGTAATAAATTTCAGGGATGTCTCCACAGAATATTCTGAAAAATTCTAAGTTATGAAGATTTTTATTAGCTCTGTTCTTCAACAAATTATAAATAAATAAAAAAATCTTCCAATAATTTAATATACTTACTAATAATTATTTTTACTTAAACTATTTAAATCGTTTAGTAGTTTTATATATATATATATATATATATATATATATATATATATATATATATATATATAGGGTGTCCCAGCCTTAAACTGACAGACTTCGTTTATCGATGGGAAAGGAAAAAGTCAAAAAGTCCTTTGGCGACAAAAACCGTTTTTTTTTTTAATCCCGATTTATCGCTGAAACGAAGCGTTGTACAAAAAAACACTATAATACAAAAGTCGTAGCTTATTAAATTATCTTCAAGATAAGACCAAGTTCAGCATCTTAGCTTGAATATTTTAAGCCCCCCTTGCTAAGAGCCAGATCGCTATGTAGTTGCCACAAAAATTGTCCGGTTTTGATAAAATTTGGTACAAAAAACTTTCGTCTTATTTAAAAGGTCACATTCGTTAACCAGCAGAATACTTCTACGGTGTTGTTTTGGTGTTGGCGGCCAAAATCGCGCAAAACAATCGTAGCGTTTTCGAATCAATATGGTTACAGGTACACTTTTAATAGGTTTTCTAACGTAGAATAACGAATGCAGTCATTTTGACAGCGACTTATGTAATCTTTTACGAGAATGTTTTGAAAGATACGATCGATTCTGTTGACAATTTCTTCAGACGTTTGACGTTCATGTAAACTATGATATTTAAAATTTCGTTGCGTTTGGATTAAAGGAAATATTAGAAATGCCAACAGGACTTTTCTATAATGCCAACTGCACGTGTTCGGTCACCCATTCAGGTACTGGCCACGCCCGACTTTGCTTAGCTTCGGTCATCTACGGGAACCGGTGCATTCAATGTGGCTATGGCCGTTGGCCTTTTTATTACTTATAACAAAGCTGGTTATTGTGTTTTGTTCTGTCTCAGTTCTGATGATACAACTCGCCCATCCCTACTAAGAATCGACCTAAATAAGTCGATTTGAATAATTAATAATATGAAAAAACATATTTGTAACCTAAAATTAGAATAAATTTAAGAATATTTTTCATCAAAAATAATACAGAATGAACTACTACTGTTACATCATATTAAAATATATGGCATTATTATATATATGTTCATCAAATGTAAAAAAATAAAATAAAATAATAATAATAGAGAAAAATAATTTTACATATTAAGAGCACAGTTTAAAAACAAATTTGTATTATATTACCTTCCTCTAGTTGGAGAAACTGAAAGTCGTGTTATAAAGTTATTGTTGTATTAAAAGTCTGTTAATGGAGATAGGGCACTATTCTGTAATTTTTTTCTTCCGTTAAATAATAAAAATGAGATTGAGTAACAAGAGGTGAGATTAAATATTTGAAAAAAAAAACTTCATTTTACGGTATTCTAGATAGATCGATTCATTAAAAGATCGGGCCTTGAAGATCGATTCAATAAAAGATCGGCCCTTGGAGATCGTTTCATTAAAAAGATCGGCCCTTGGAGATCGATTTAAAATATCGTGTTGAAAAGATCGATCTCTTAAAAGATTGATTCAGATCGCCCATATCTAGTCACTGCCGTCCTGTAAGTATAGCTATGGACTCAAGAACTGTGAGTCCCATAGACGCGGGCTCCAACTTCAGCGACAGTCTTCTAAACGGAGGTTCCAATTTCACAAAGATTGTTAAGAAAATGTGACAACCTAAGGATAGCCTCGTGCGCTTGGCGTTGGAAGCAGACTCACTGAACTGTATCCCTAGACGATTGAAAACTCTTTTAGCCTGACGTTGGCAGGAAAAGAAAATCTATTTTTGTTTCTATTGTATTTCTTAAGGCATCAAAATATCTCTTAGCTATTTTAACCTCAGACGAAATGACAGTCCCATCCACTAAATGTTTATTTTTTATTTTATGAGGCTAGGCTTTCTTTAAATTACCTGTTTTACACAAGAATCGTATTTTTAGTCTTTTAAACTATAATTATAAAACTATATTTAAAGTAAATGGAGTTAAATAATCCATAACTACCTACAGACGAGCTATCTTAGATTACATTTACATTACAGAAAGTGGGAGGTGCACTATTATAGACCTACCGCCTTTTTTGACAATTCTCTCAATATATGCAACGGGTTAGTTAATGATTAATTATTAATAAATATTTTATATATTATATATATGTATATATATATATATATATATATATATTCACCATAATGGACTTTTGAGCTTGGTGATATATTTTTGAAATTTTTCTTCCTCAACAAAATACATAACTACATTAATTTCTCGGTTTCATTCATCTGAAACATTGTTTCCGATTGTTTCAAGATAATTTAGTGAGATTAAGGATTCTCAAACACGATGCTCTGTAATAATTATCTCATCAGCATGCTCTTAAAGATCAATCTGTTGGGAAGCATAAACAAACAGAAACCCAACTGATTCAAGAAGTACTTAGAGTAGTTTTCATTTAAATTTGCTAGTCTTAGTAATGCTAATGACTTTGAATTCTGGAAAACGTTTTAAATAGAGACGCAGAGAAAACTGTCTGAGTAAAAAACTATTCTTAGTCGTAAGAAAATAAGGAACGATAACTTAATATTTATATTCTAAAATCTCTTCTGACGCATTCAGGGTCAATTTTAATAAAAATTAATTTTCAAAATTAATAGTATTACGAAAAAAATGAACTTTTTTACTGGACAAGAAAAGCGGTTATAGTAATAAAGAGCTTGCGAATAAGTCATTCCCGACTCACTTTTTCTTATTCAATGAGAAAGATATTTTGTATATAAAGATAAACTAAATCTGACCATTATGGAGGGGGGTTTGCTTAGAGACCAAATCGTAAATTTACCCGTACCTGCCGAAGCACAGTACAGAAGTCCCCCACTATTGGGGACATTTTTTTAAAAATCAAAACAAAATATCGTGATGATTAGATAGTTAGCCGTCGAGGTGATAAGTAAAGATGGAATGGTTGGGATTCGGCTAAAGAAACCTCAATATGATTTTTGTTAAAAAAAAATCTATATTTTGGACGTTTCGGCTACTCATTGGTAGCCTTCGTCAGCTAAAATGACAAGAAAAACAGAAATTAATACAAAAAAAAGTTTATAAGTCCTGTAGTTTAAAGTAACAAGACTATAAATACATTTAACTTATTATAAAAGAACAATTTGGTTTAAGAATTTTATACCAAATTGTTCTTTTAATATAAGTTAAATGTATTTATAGTCCTGTTACTTCTCTCAATTATAAACCTTTTTTTGTATTAATTTCTATTTTTCTTGTCATTTTAGCTGACGAAGGCTACCAATGAGTAGCCGAAACGTCCAAAATATAGATTTTTTTTAACAAAAATCATATTGAGGTTTCTTTAGCCGAATCCCAGCCATTCCATCTTTACTTATCAAAACAAAATATTTTCATCAGAAATTGAGGTTTACTCTATATTGTGATCAAATTGAATCAAGCCCCCAAACTTAGGATTTTGGTTGTTATGGACACCACCAGGAATGTTGCTGTATTTTTCTGAACAACTGTAAATGGTATTCTGCGTTGCTATGGGTTTTTTTTTTCTGTAAATGTATACATTTTTAAATCAATAAATATAAATGTTATTGTGCGTTTATTGCCTATTGTAGTACCTGGTACACACAACACTACGAAAGACATTGGAAGGGCTCAGTGCAAAAGATGACTATCGCACAATTAAAACAATCTGAGACAATATGAGTTAACGTTAAGAAGATGAGTTAACGTTATTAAAAAAAAAAAAAAAAAAAAAAAGATAGTGTTGGTGACAGAAATTATTTTAATTGGTCCAATTAAAATAATTTCTGTCACCAACAACTATTTTTTCCAGATTCTCCTTATCTTTAATTCCATTTTGCTCAGTTCTATTTGTGGGTTAGTCACCTTTGGCAATGAGCCCTTCAATTGATTAATAACATTTTTTCAGCTTTCCATCTATATATATATATAAATCACGTGTCTGTCTGTACGCTTGTCCGTATGTTTGTTCCTCATACAAATCCACACCGTTTGACCGATTTTGACCAAACTTGGCGCGCAGGTGGGTCTTTATACGGGGAGCCTCATAGGCTAGGTCAAAAACGCCTACCGTCTGTCTAACTGTATATATTTGTTTCTTATACAAATCCACACAGTTTGACCGATTTTGATCAAACCTGGCACGCAGGTAGATATTGATCCGAGGAGTGTCCTAGGCTAGATCACAGTAGTCTAGGACTCACAGTTCGGAGGTCACGCGTTCGAAACTATCAACCCGAACGGTTACAGATTTGCGTCATTATATTCTAATATTACTTATTTATTTTCTAATTTATTTTTGCTTTTCTAGATGCAGAAAGTAGTTGTTGCATGGCACGTCGGGTAAAAGCTAGTTATAAATATTAAAGGTCAAAACTCTTCATGTTGTTGCTGTTCTTTTTGTTTTCGTTCCATTTTGTGAATTTCATCGAATATATTTATTAATTATGTTCTAATTTTTTATTTGTATCTTTACAATTTAAGTTATTTTCTTCTGCTTCTGCTGCCTTAACTGTTTAATAGAGCAAATTACCCATGTAGCGGGTTCAAAAAAATCAAATAAATATATATATTATTTTTATGAAATTCCTGTAAGCGTAGACAAATTACATTTAATTTTCGAGATGCCATATTTCGTGATAAATAAGAAGGGGTTTTAGGTTTCGCTTTCTATACCATCGTCCTCGTATCGACGGAAAAATTTACATTTTCTTTCGGGAGGCCAAACAAGTAAATTGATATTGACACCTTTCAAGCCCCCCAACCAACGTGACGATATCTCTGACACGAATTTGATAAAGTAAACTGACCTCATTTTCTATATACCTGCAATCTCATTTTCCAATTTATACGCCCTTTTCCAACAGAATATTGCATATATTCATACATTATTCGTTACTGAGTTTATCCATACACTCTCGTTCTAAACATAAAATTTGACATCAATAAGTGAAGATAAACGTTGTACCAAAATTCTTGGAGTATATAATTTTAGTATTAGACGATGCGATAGAAAAATGTTTATTAAGTTCGGATGAATTAATTAAAACTTTTTTTGATTTTGCGTATGTTTTTGTTAAAACATAAAACCATTTTCTCGAAAATGGTTAAAAAAGAAATAATAAATAATAAGGCTATTTATTTATTGTAAGTTCAGGATATGTAAAACATTAGAAAATAAACAGCAATTCATGGACCATGAACAATATACAGAAATAGAAAATAAAATGTATAATTTTAACGATACTAATAATTAGTAACCCTAATGTGGCCCGATCGCCGTGAGTGTTAAGGCGTGAGCACTTAACACTCCGTGATAAAGGTCCTGGGTTCGATTCCCGCTATTGGGTTTACAAAAAAGGCATCAGCTCTATCCTGGCTAGAAAAGGGTGGTAACCTATAGAGAACCCGTCCCAAAATTCTCAATTAATAATAATGAACGTTAAAATTTAAATAAATAACCGTATGATTAGAAACTTTGACTTGGCTAAAATTGTGTGTGTGTGTGTGTGTAAAAAGAGAAGAAAGAAACAGAAAAAGAAAGACAAGAAATAAAAATTAAATGAACAAAAACAGAGAGAAAAAACAAAACAAACAAATTCAAACCGATAAAATTTAATAAGTTTGATTTTGACATAGAATTTGAACTCGAACGGGTGAAAATTGAAAGCGCTAGCGTATCGCCCGATTTGAAAAACATTGTTCTGAGAAAATCGACTTTAAAGCTTAATGTACCGAAAAGTTCATTTTTTTCTTAATAATTTTGAAATTTATCGGGACTAAAGTTAAAATATCTAATTTTTGGCACATTAACACACTTCAATATCATTTTTGATTGGTTACGGAAGCATTTATACCCATAAAAAAAAAAAGAAAATGTAAAAAAAAGTTGCAAGGTAGATAACAGATTCTAGGGCTGGCTGTAGGGCGGATTTTTAGTCTTCTCTACACAGCTGAATCGATTCTTGAGAGAACGATTTATCGATACCTTTTATTTCTTAGCACAACAGGTTACATTCTTTTGCGAGGTATCCTTAATTAATCGACATTTGTTAACCTCATTTTTTTATGTATTTAAACCTATCCGTAATCAATGTTTTAAATAAACATTATACAAATCAAATGAGAAAAATTTTATTCAATTTCTCAGAATTGAAGAGGAGTCAGTGAACTGTTGTAGACAAGTTCCCTAACGACCCAAAGCGCCTATTCTGGCGGCCATCACTCAGAGTGGTTGGAATATTTTTCTGGATGTAAACATACCTCTTTGAGGAAGCCCGGGTAGACGGGAACCAATAGACTAGAAACTTATACAATTCCTAGGGGAGTGAATATTATTGGAGGATAAAGCACCTCTCTACAACTCCAAGAAAGTCCATAGAAAAAGTTGTCCTCCGTCGACGAATTCTTATCATAGAGAGAACTTATTCCTGTTAAGCACTTTTAACATTTTATAATAAATTTAGAGATTGGTGGTTCGAAGACTGCCCATCTGACAAATATAATTAATATTATTATTTTATGCATTAATTAATGTCCAAGGTTGTATTTAAATCTTCGTTTAGTAATCCCAAACCTCTACATATCTCACTCTAAATGTGAAATCTATATGTATAAAAATCACTTGTCTGTCTGTTTGGCCATTTGTCTGTTTTGTTCCTTATACACAGTCTTGATACGGGAAGACCCGGAGGCTAAGTAAAAACTTCTACCAGCTGTCTGTCTGTATGTTGGTTCCTTATACAAATCCACACCCTTCGTCCGATTTTGAGAAACTTGGCGCACAGGTAGGTCGTGATACGGGTAGTGTCATAGGCTAGGTCAAAAACTTCTCCCAGCGGTCTGTCTGTAGGTTTGTTCCTTATACAAATCCACACCGCTTGGCGGATTGTGACCAAACGTGGCACACAGGTAGATCTTGACACGGGGAGAGTCATAGGCTTGGTTACAATTGTCTATGACTCACAGTTCAGAGATCAAGAGTTCGAAACAATGAACCCAAATAGGTACAGATTTGCGTTATTAGATTTTAATATTAATTATTTGGTTTCTAATTTAGTAGGTGTAGCACAGCACGCCGGGTAACAGCTAGTAAAACATAAAAAGACTCGAAACGGTCTCTCCAAAGTCTAAAAGCTTCCTAATGAACAGCTATCATGCGTATAGGTAGAATAGTTTAATTAATTTCTCGTCAGCATTTTTTCTTAGCAGTAAAATTTGTATGACAATGTAATTACGTATGAGAGAGATTGTAACTGTATTGTGTTCCTACGTTCTTTCCGCAATACTTCGTGGTTTATGATCTGGCGGAAGTTACGAAACGAAGAAAGCGGCTTTTCGCCTACAAATGACGTTTTAGCCTACAAATGATGCTTTAGCGGTGACAAAACTAGAAAAAAACGTTACAAAAATGTGTCACATAAAAGTGTCCGCTGGCGTTCACGCATGCGCAGATGTGTTCGTGCATGCGCAGTGGCCATGTACGAAAAAGAAGATTGTATGTGGCACAAAATCGTGTCCGCTTGCATTCGCGTATGCGCAGTGGCGTGGCTTTGTACGAAAAAGATGACCGTATGTCTCACAAAAAAATGCCCGCTGTCGTTCGCGCATGCGCAGTGGCCTTGTACGAAAAAGAAGGCTATATGTTATACAGAACATAACATAGGTTTGTCGGGTGGACCTAAGCGTTATAAATAAGTGTCACACAAATGTGTCCGCTAGCGTTCGCGCATGCGTGGTGGTCATGTACGAAAAAGAAGACTTATGTTATACAGTACATTACATAGGTTTGTCGGGTAGAGCTAAAGCATATATTATGCATATATTATTATATTCCAAGTATGGAGAAGGCTCTAAATGAAATATTTTTATTTTTGTAGTTAACCGCGAACGATGCTACTCAATGCACCATCCATTTTAATTTTTTAACCTTTAAATTATTTATTAAAATTTTAACGTCCTTTATTATTAACTAAGAATTTTAGGAAGGGTTATCTATAGGTTACCACCCAATGTTTTTGATGTCTTTTGTTAAAAGATCAGATCGTAAAATTAAAAAAATGGCAATTAGTATGAATGAAATGTTTTTAGTGGGGCGCAGGTCAGAAGAAGATTCTACAAAATGATTTCTCCCATCCTGGATTTTTAGAAATACAATTCTAATGATTACATATTAGAAAATATTCCGTTAATTTCATTAGCACAAAACTGAATTTAGAACCAACTTTTAACATTTACACTATTGTAAAATAAAAATAAAAATTGTTTTATATTGAAAATTTTCACTAGAACAGGGTTGACAAACAATCTGAATACTATTTTGTATACCAAGGACAATCATGGCGAACATATATTGGTTTTCCGAGTTGAAGCGATTCGTATGTAAATAGATTCATGAAACCTAGCACAATTGGAGGGATTTCTATTGGATAGCAATTCCAATTAATGGAAGCTGGATTTTAATCTATATTCAAAACTCACGCTGGAATATCTATTATTCAAAAGTTAATTGAAAGTGAACATTCTTACTATGAAAATTATTTGATCAATGAAAAATATTAATTGTTTTATCTAAGTTGAATTATTGGAAGTAGCTCAAGTGGGAACACAGGAAAAGTTAAATTTATTCATAAAAACATTATTGAAAGTAGTTAACATTTTTGATAAAACACCCAACTATTGCCATTGAAAAATTCAAGTTAAAAAACAATCATAGAAGTAAGAAATATTTAGAAGCATATCCTATATTTTATGAGACACTAATAATAATAAATTGTCGATTAAGAGATTATTAAGGGGGTTAAATAGCTAATGGTTTTGGGTAAAATATTCAAAATTTTTAAGAACGGAAAGATTATATGTTCTCTGAAAAGCAAGAAAAAAATATCATTTACTAATTAATAAGACGGCATTTAATGTTTAATTGTTTAACAATACATACAATATGTATTGTACAATTAACACCGATAAAACCTACAAATTTACGTTACAAAACACAGATGAATGGCAATAAGCTTCGTACAGTAAAAAAAACAAAAACAGTCAAGGTATGTTTGATAATACACAAACAAATTCATAATGAAAAGACAACACTTTATATATATATATATATATATATATATATATATATATATATATATATATATATGTAGAACTGAATTGTCAATACACATACGTACTGCCTTAGATGTTGCGAATTTAATCACCCAAAAGCGGTGCTAAAACTTTTAATCATTAATATCTGATAAATAAATACTATACTGATCTTCCTTAAGACCACAGAACTCAATAAGTTTTCTTCACGACCTGACAAATGTTTGGCGTAAATTATACAATTAAGTTCTAATGAAACTAAGTGTTCCTTATCTTTGAACTCTTGACCAAAATCTTTATGCAGTTACATTTATACTGGTTTCATATTTTGACGAAGTTTAGAGGGACAGTTATTTGAGTATTCGACTATGAAGCGGGGTCATTATAAATAAATTATTATATAAGCAAAAAATAGTTATATGAAATAATTATTCTTTAACTTACCCTTTTCTCAATCTTCTTATTTTCGTGGTAGGCGGAAGGTCAAATAATAAAAACCTCAACCATACAGTATCACCAACTTTATTACGTCCCTACATGTTTCACACCTTTTTTGGTGCCTCTTCAGGGGAAAAGTAACGTATATAAATCTTACAGCCTAAATCTGAGGAAGAAAATAAGAAGTTGTATGAAATGTTTCATTTATTAAATTTTAAATTAAATAATATGGATTAGTTGATAAAAAAAAGTAAATGTCAAACTGAGTGTGTCATAGAGGAAAATTTAAAAAAAATTAGGTTCTTTAAAATGAAAGGAGAATACTGAAAAGAGGGAATTCGTGAATGAGATCAAGATCAGATGAGGGAAAAAGAGCGGACCTATTCAGAACCTTGTAGGAAACAGGATTCTTGAAATTTCTATTTCAATTAAATAATTAAAACTTTTAATTAACTTAATTGAGATTTCACTTCTAAATGGAGCTATTTTGAGGATTCTTTTTATTCTGAAATTGTCTGTACTAATTACCCTCCCCCGAAAATACTTAAATGACATTACAATATCCAATAAATTTAATTGGATTGAATAATTACTAAGTTTTTAGAAAAGATAATGTTTCTAACTTAATTTATCTGGCTCATTAATTTAAATCATGTTTTTTATTTAGGAAAAATGACAATATTTAGTTACTTCACAAACATGTTTATGAGAGCCAAGCAATTTCAGCAGCTCCTATCGCCTTCATCAGAGTTTCCTGCTTACATCAGAGAAAGTCAATAAAAAACTTCGTTGCAAATTAATAAAAAGCAAATTAAACTATAATAAATAAAACCTTGGTTGGTGCTAATGACCTGACTAATCTCTAATTTTATTTGGAAAGCCTGGAATTAAAACAGCTAATGTTTGAAGAAAATTGAGATTTTAGGCGCCAACGTGCACAGAAACCAGTTTTCTGTTTTTAGCAGAAATTAGTATCATCTCCTCTATGACTTGTGCTCTAAAATTTCTACACAACCGAACACGTTTATCATTCGCTTGCCTTGTTTTAATGACATTTTCAAATTCATTTTCCTAAATGGGATGAACAAAGTTCAAAAACAATATAAAGGTTGAAAAGTCAACATTTTTTACGTTTTGGGCACTTATTGAACGAATAAATATGTCTATGCGAAAATTACCAGAAACAACCGTTTTTGTCGAGACAATGGTAAACCTTCGAATGGTTGCCCTCCGCTTACCACGATTGTCCATTTTCGAGATATTTATGAGAATTTACGAAAATCCCAAAACGTATCTAGACTGATACGAAGACAAGGGATGGTTGGGATTTAGCTAGGAGAAAAAAACGTCAGACCTTCAGGAAGGAATCTGTATTGGACGTTTCGGCAGCACTTTGGCAGCCTTCTTCAGCTAAACATAGATATATACAACTTATAAGTAAAAAAAATAAATGTTTTCAAGTCAGCAAGGAGCTTAGTCTATACACCATGAGAATAAATTTTGAGCCAATCTTATTAAAAAAAAAAAAAAAGTCCGTCACGCAGGAGCTGCATAACTAAGCACGTTCCTCAGAATTTGGGTAGTGTAGACTGCTTTCAAGAATAATTTGCTTAAAATATCCTATATAAATAAAATAAAAACATAAATAGTTCTCTTTTAATTTTGTAATGAGTGACTGTTCAATTATTAATTTTGTAATTAATTAGCTTCCAAAGTTATATTTACACATGGTACCTACTACACTACTTAATAAATACAAAAAAACTTCATATTTTCGTCTAGAAATTACGACCGGTATGAGTATATTAGTAATTTGGGTCCGGAGTAAACCCCCCCTCCTAATGAACCGATTTAGTTTATTTTCAGAACACATTTTTATATGTACATTACCACTACGAATACTGATTTTCGTCAAAATATAACAAAAAGTACGGCTGGCATGGTCAAATTAGTGTTTTGGGACCGGGGTAAACCCCCCCTTCCGGTGGACCGATTTTGATGGTTAACGAACTCGTTCAATCGTTTGCTAATTGAATGCTATATACCAAGTTTCGTGATGAAAAAACTAAAACTCTGGCCGCTATCGGGTTAACAGACACAAACACACACACACACACATATATATATATATATATATATATATATATATATGCTTATATATATATATATATATATATATATATATATAAATTTTGACGGTGGTCATTTTCGGTCTCTACTAGGTAGGATCGATAAAGATTTGAAGACATTTTTCAAAAATGCCGTCATGAGTGCATCCTCAATAGCTACTTTCCTTCGGAGGAAAGTGCTAAAAATTAACGTTCGGTAGATAGGTAGTTATATAAAATGTAGTTGTTACTAAGAAAAACAATTAACAAAGGTGTAAAAGTAATCAAAATGTCCAAAACAGATTTCTTCCTGAAGGTCTGACGTTTTTTTCCTCTTAGCCGAATCCCAACCATACCTTGTCTTCGTATCACTGCAACGGCCAACTATCTCCACCTCCGTTATGCTCTAGACTGGTAATACATATATATTACTACTTTTAGCGCGGTTACTCCCTATCTCCATAGGGAGAACCCGCTTATGAGGTTGACCTCACGACGCAATCCGGAAGTGCCGACTAGAAACTTTCATGTTTCAGACCCTATAGATCACGAAAATATAGGTGGTTCAAATTTGTATATATATATATATATATATGCTTGTCTGTTAACGCTCTAGCAAGCCAAAAATGGCCTGATTTTGATGAAATTTGGTACAAAAATCTGTCTTCTAATTTGAAAGGTCAAGTTCGTTAACCAGCAGAATCCGCCCGCGGGAAGATAGTGTTTGGGGCGAAATTCGCGCAAAAAAAAATTGTACCGCTTACGTCTTTGAGTTTATATGCTTGCAGGTACTTGTTTTATAGGTTTCTTAACGTAGGAAAACGAATGAACCCATTTTTAAGTCGATATCTGTAACCGTTTTTGAGAAAAGTGGATTAAATGTTTTTGTAAGTCATTATTTTTTTGTGGGTACTTAGAATCGCGGGATTCAATTGAAATATTTTCTACATATTGGAAATTAATTCCAACTAAGATTTTTAATTTTTGGTTATATTTGGAGTTAAGGAAGTGTACGAACAAAATATTTCATTATTAGACATGAAAAGTTTTCGGATCTTCATACATTTTTCGTAAATATCTCGATAACGGTTGGGAAATCGTGGTAAGTGGAAAGTGACCATTCGAATGCTTACTAAATTCTCTACAAAAAAGGTTCTGAAGCAACGTCAATCAGAGATATAAGCGCTTAAAACTTAAAAAGTGTTTGTTTTGTTGTTTTGAAGGGGTTTCTCTCTTTGTTTATCTCACTTTTTAATTGGTTGTTTCTTTTTTTAAATTGCATTTATTAGTAAAATTAGTATTGTAGTAAAATAAGCTAAGAAACGGTGAAAGGTATTGGTAATAAGTTTGGAGTGGCTGTGGTAATCATGATGGCAGTGCCTAATCATGATGACGTAGTTTGTTTTGAATTCTCCTATCTATATAACCTTCCTCATAGCCTCCAACTGAAGTTATCGTTATTTCTTATTTTATAGAAAGATTTAGCCCACGACAGAATGGAATTTTATTCGCCATGAAGCACATATTTACAGTTGATTATAACAGTAAAACGAATTTGCTAGTAAAACAAGATACTTAAAATGACAACGAATTTTTGGTTGTTTAGAATAGAGCCTTCTCAGCAGTAGTCAAAAAGTAAGTACGTTTTCAGTACATAATTGTATTGACTTATACAGATTAAGAATTATCCGCTTCTGTGTAAGTTGGCTACTGTCAGTTTCTTGTGACTTGTGATGCTAATCTATTCCATTTCTTCGAGATGTACGTAACCGCGCTAAGATGATGCAGTTCCTGCGAGTCGGACTTTTTTTTCTATTTATTTAATTTGGTCTTTGATTATTTTTTGTCATCTGATTTCTTCAAAGCATTCGTTCAAGATGTTTGCTATAACTTTTTCTGTTTTAATATCTATTGGAGAAAATATAATCAACCGTTTTGTTTTCCTTAGTTGTGAAGCCTAGAGAAATAAATAATTATAAAAAAAAACAAAAAAAAAACACAAAATTGAAAAACCAATTATGACTACCCGATCATTATTCATCCATTAAAGCCTATCTATTGCAGCTATAAAGTGTTCTTTATAGAGTGAAAGTCTCCTTTATCGGACTACAAACTTATCTAATTAGGTTTTGGGGTCTAGAGAGGGGAGGGGGGTGGGGTTAATAACTTTATAGTGGCGGTGTGATGAAGTTCTACACTAAGCACAGTTAAGGTTTCTTATCCTTAGCTAAGTAGCAAGTTAGGGTCTTGATTGACACAAGAAAAGATCAATTAAAAATGTATATATATATTTTTTATTAAATAAATCATATAAAGTTACAACTAAGTTATCGGTTAGTATTTATTTATTGTAGGTCCACTACGAATCCTGCTTGCATACTTGTAGATCTATATGAAAACTTCTGATTTTATAAACTATAATAATCATAATTGAAGAAAGTAAGTATAACTTAGTGAAAATTAGTAACTTAACACAAATTAGAGTAAAAAAAAAATGTCTGAGTCGAAGGAACTACATCATCTCACCGCTTTTCCATTCTTATCCCTAGTGTAATTTAATGTGTTTTCCTAATATTTCGTGACAAATATAAGCACATGTAATCATGCATAATGAAATCTCAAAGTCAACCAAGATCATAGGGGCCAAAAAAGTAACTGACGGTATCCTAAGCGGAAATATCAAGAATTCTATAAGAACCATTTTTTTTTTTAGGATGTTTATTCCGATTTCGAACACATTCTTTATATTTTATATGATTTCCAACCGGTTTCGAAATATATATGAATCACAGGAAAAAAAACTATATTTTTCCCCTCTTCTCATGAAAACTGTTATAGATTTGGCCTAGGAGGAAGCCTAATAATACCAAAACCTAAGAGTACGATTTACTCAACCGAACTTCGCCGAACATTCGGTGTTCCGGTGGGAGGATTCTTCTGTTTAACGAACATGATGTTTTACAGCATAAAAAATATTTTTTTTTTTTACCAAATTTTATCAAAATCCGATCTTGTTTGTGGCAGCAAGAGAGCGAGCAGATATCTAATATATAAAATTCTCGTGTCACAGTTTTCGTTGCCATACTCCTCCGAAACGGCTTGACCGATTTTGATGAAATTTTTTGTGCTTATCCGGTATCTATGAGAATCGGCCAACATCTATTTTTCATCCCCCTAAATGTTAGGGGAAGTCCACCCCTAAATTTTTTTTTTTTATTTTTTAGACAAAATTTTTAATTTCTATTTTTTTATGATACAACATACAAAAATACATACAATCCTCAATTTTTACCCTTCTACGATCAACCCTTATTTTTTAATAGCCAGTAAACAGCACGGAGTAGGGATGAGAACGAAGCCGGTCTCCTTTCTTTCTCACTCCCTACACAGTTGTCGGCCATCATTATTGTTTAAGCATCAAGTGTAGTAGTAACGTTGACAATTATTATTTTGCTATCTCAGTGTAACTCTCATATTAACTTTTAATCATACCTATTTTATCAATAATAATTAAATTATCAATTTTGAGTGTATTTTGCACGATTACTTAATCAAATGATTTTATAACCTCAAAAGTACTCAACACGTGACACGAGCTTCCAATAACAACGGATTTTGTGTTGTAAGTATACTTTTTTTTATTTATATCGAAAATGTTGATGATCTTATAAAAATGTAATTTTAATTTTATTTTATTAAAAAATGTAATTAAACAATTAAGATTTTCATAGTTTACAAAAAATCAATCATTATGAATCTTTATTTTGAAATGTCAATGGAAATATTGGTTGTATGAAAAAATTATAAGAGACAATGTTTTCATAAAATTTAATTTTTTACAAGGTAGGGATTGTCGGGGTTCGGTCACTGCTACTTAATAAAACTACATTTTATCATAAAAATGGTTTTATTGTGCCGACGTTTCGGCTTGAACTTCAAGCCTTCATCAGGGCTGTAAAAAACAAGTAGGACGGATGTAGTACTGAAATATACACACATATATATATGTATATATATATATATATATATATATATATATATATATATATATATATACATATGCCTACAAACATAAATACACATACATATATACATACATACATATGTGGAAAAAGACAAAAACATAAAATAAATAAATTCGGCTTGAAGTTCAAGCCGAAACGTCGGCACAATAAAACCATTTTTATGATAAAATGTAGTTTTATTAAGTAGCAGTGACCGAACCCCGACAATCCCTACCTTGCATCATCAACGGTCAACGATCTCCTCTCAATTAATTTTTTACTTACATACATACATACTTACAATAAGTAAGCTATTTTTTGTCTACACTAGAAATTACTAGGAAATTATTTATATGGCAAAACAACGTTTGCCGGGTCAGCTAGTATATATATATATATATATATATATATATATATATATATATATATATATATATATATGCGTATTTGAACTATCGTTATTTTCGAGATCTATTGGTATTGAAAACTGAAATTTTCTAGTCGGTATTTTCGGATTGCTTCATGAGGTCAACCTCATAAGAGTGTTTTCTACCCATGGAAGGCGGGAGGAAACGAGCTGAAAAAAAAGAACAACTATAAGCGTAAAAATAATAACAGGATACGGTTGATGAAAAATGAAACATATGACAGTTTTTAGCATTTCTTTTAAAAAAAAGTAATTTGGAAAAAATGATATATTATGTTATTATAAGATTTTCTTTTTATGTGTTCGTGTAAGTTTTTATTCCGTAGAATGTATAAGCTAGTATCTACAACAGGGCTGCTATCCGTCAACAGTTCATTCTTGTCATGTGGTACGTCCAAGTTTCCTCTTTTACAGCAGTCCATTTCTGATTTCCACAAATTTTATTACAATCATTTATCACGCAGTGGTCTCTTTTTAAAAAAAAGGTTAACAATAGGGACAACGCATTATTGAAAATATAAAATAACAAAACTACATATGGTTATATTGTATATATATAGGATATTTTATGCACATTCTTCAGAAAAGCAGCTTTAAAGAACCACCTTGCTTAGCAATGTGCTAAGTAATGAAGCTCATGCGAGATGACTTTTTTTTTTTTAATAAAGTGACTGAGAAATCAGTACTGTGGCACCTGGACATCTTTTTTAAGTTGAGGAATATGCAAATTTGTCTACTTGGACAACATTAGACAGTATGCTTTACAAAGCCATATTAACACTACAAATTAGTCATTAAGGATTTTCATTGCCATTCCCTAAAACTTGAAGTGGTCAAATCAAAGTAATTTGTTCTAGGGGCGAAACGAATTTGTATCCCAAATACTCTGGACGGAGAGGGCTTTGATCTATAGCAGTTTAAACTTGTTTCTGCGACCACAAACCAGCAATTAAAGTGTAAATATACGGTCCCCGGACATGCTTTTAATGTTCTAGTAATGAGTACATTATTTTATAATGTTTCTCTTTGTAATAGCAGAAAGTAGATTGTCAGGAGACCTACCTCGAAAAGCCAACACGTATTTCGAAAATTTGTATTTTGACATACACATTTGTATAATTCTACCCGGACGTTCAAATATCATTGACAGCATGACTGTCGAATTTCGAAGATGTTTTTCGAAAATTTGTTTTCTAGTACTTCCTTAACACTAATCGCAACCAACATTGAAATATCCTAGTTTCGAAACATGTCAAACACAAAAAACAATTTTGATCTCAATCAATCGTTTTTGAATACCCAACCCGAGAATTAGATAGAAAAACTAGTTGCAACTCCTCTCGTAAACGGTTTCAGATATCGCTTTAAAAACTCTTTCGTTCGTTTCCCTCCTTGTACCTGCAAGTCTGCAAACAAAAAGCCCTAAGCGGAAAGATTTTTTTCTAGCGAATTTCGGCCATAAGGCATTTTTCCGATGGACGGATTCTACTCGTTAACGAACATGAAATTTGAAATTCGACGAAGGCTTTTCGTACCAAATTCATAAAAATTAGATCATTTTAAGTGCACCTACAAAACGAATATATATATATATATATATATATATATATATATATATATATATATATATATATATATATATATATAACCAAGTTGAACCAACGTGGTGTGAAACGTGGACATTTGTCATTTTCACTTATATGTAGTTTGTGTAAAGTGGGTTTCCTCCTTTTAGAGGGCAATTTATGCTATCCAAATAAGACAAGGGATAAGAATGTTATGGAAACGGGCCGGGCTAAGAGGACGCAGCTCATGCGAGGCGGATTTTGATTATATGTAACAAAGCGGAGTTAAAAAATTGAGACGAAAATAAAACAGATGAAAATACATTTACATATAATGGTGACTATACATGATAACAAAGATAGGTAGATAAGAATTATTGGAGCGAGGAATCGTGGAAACACACAGCGACTTCATCATTAGTCTTTGACGTATTGGTGGATGGATATGCCTTTTCAGCTCGCCTAAATATCTCAAAGCTCTCTTCTTATGATATAATGACATGTTCGCTTTCCTCGGGGCTTTTTTATAATTAAAAATAAATAAAAATATAAAAGATCAAATGTCGTTTAGAGAAATATTTTGTCATTTTGGAGAACATTTTACATACTTGTTTGACATTAGAACTTCCCTACGGACAGGACGGCATCCAAATCACAGTATCTGTTATTTTTAGTTAAACCATCTAACACAGAGGCGAATAACTGCTACAAAATAACAGATCGACTTATAGCAACCCATCACTAATTTATGTGCGTTATTTTAAGCCAATTCTTCAGGGGAGCCGTGTACACTACCCTCCTTTTTGTGGAATGTAGTTAGTATTTCCTGACTTTTAATTATATGTTTTTCGTTGAATCATCTAACACACACAAAACGACTCCCTATCTAATATCTTACGCCTTGAACAGGAGATGATATTCGATTTACGAGATAATTCAATCCATAATATTTCTTTTAGAGCAATACGTTAGAGAAAGGTTTGACAACATTTAATGAAATGGGGTTTAATTTTTAATATAATTTACATAAGGAACCGTATGCTCTGATATGCGTTATAAAATTAAAAAATATAATTAACTTATTTTTGCCTGATGATATACGCAAAAATGGTTTCTTCATGATACAGTATAAAATGGTAAT